>JAQOOI010000015.1:0-684542 GCA_028554645.1 Omphalotus guepiniiformis
CCAAACCAGGATATTACGGTCGATTTAGCGGGTGCGCGCGATTTGCTCTACTTGGTATATCCTCACTAAAATTCAGGTATAAATTACGCCATTTTTTCCGATGATGCCACCCCTCTACTTTACTGCAACAGAAAATGCCACACCTCCAAGGAAAACGCCTGAAATTGCAGGCCAAGTCTGCGACGAGGTTGCTATGACGGGGGTTGTGTTTATGAACGAGAGCGGTGGTGTTTTTTATTGAGGCTTGGCGCACAGCCTGTATGATATCTTCTTTCCTCCGCCCTTGCGCTCAGGTGGCGGCAGTCAGCAATAACAAAACAAAGATTCCTCGTCATGTGTGCGCCTAGATGCAGAAAGGTCCTCGTGTGTGGGTTTTAGCTGGTTGCAACTGATGTCGCAGAGCCTCCATTATTTATCAGACACGAGCTGCATTATTGAGGAAAACAATTGTCCCCAGTGCCTTCAGAACATTCGTCTCGGACGTATTGATTCGCAATATGCGTACTGGGTGGCGTACCCAATTCTCGTCCGGGACGTCCTGTATAACGTTTCAAATTCCAGAATCTGTTGGTCTCATCTAGTGGTGCTGGTAGTACAAGTACTCATCAGGTGAAGAAGGTACTTAACACTGTGACTCAATGGTCCGATGCAGAGTATTCGGCTCTGTGCTGGTGGAATCAGGCTTGAGGTGAGTGCACTAGCACTTTTTGCCTTCGAAGTGGATCGTTATGCATAGTATCGCTCATAATCCATTTCTATTTTGAGGGCATACTGAGTAGATGCCTGGCGGACATTACCCCTTCTTTTGTCCGCTGCTGGAGCGCCGCCGATTGGTATAGAGTGGGTGTTGTTTATAACCGACCGGCTCATTGTCCAGCGCTTGACAAACCTATGAATCAGTATTGCAACAGACTCGACAGCTATGGACGCTGCGACCTTTTACGAAGGTGGCCCGCCTTTTCGGATGGGCGATTAATAATATGGTATTGATATCAAGGGGAGTTGCGAAAGTTCCTCACACGAAAACCTCCTATGCAATTACGACAAGATTGAACCAGCAAAACCTGGACAAGTACATAAATACCCTCGTTTACTTTCGCTCGTCCCCACCATGTTTTCAATGGCCGCAGAAACTGGACAGTCTGTGGAATTTACGTATACCAAAGCAATATGTAGTGGAGAGCGCGTCAAATCTCACTTTATCGTGCTGAAAACGCTTGAGGATCCACCGCGGTTCCTTTGATCGTCAAATATCTCAGATCGGTAGTGGGGGGGGGGGGGGGGGTACGAACCTCAACGAATATCTTGCAGACTTGGACTATGCCCCAAAGCTGTACTAATTGCGGTCTGCTTGATGGAAAACATGATGTTCGAGAGTCTGCGGAGTAAGCCAGAGGGAAGAATCCTGGTGGAGGGGGGCGGAATTTACCTGGGACGCAACGGGCGTAATTGGTCGTAATGGAAGACATCTCGGAAAGCGCCCGAAGCGCGTTAGACAGGCGTAATAACAATAGACATGGCCTCAGACTGTCGCGCATGTAGATATCCGAGAAGGCGGCGTCGCAGCTCCTGCAACACCAAGGAGTGGGTGTTACGGAGGTGATCATACTCCGCCATCCTAACGTTTGTTTTTCGTAGTGCGAAACGGTGGCAAAGTTGGTTTGGACTTTGAATTGGAGTGGAACAAAGAGGGGTGGGAGGGCTTTTTCTATTTCCGATATGGGATTGTCTAGCCAGTTGTGTTCCAAGTGGCCCAAAAAAAAAAACCCTGAGGGAGACTTTGCTGAACCACAAAAGGCCGATTTTCAGCCCAACAGCATGATCTGGAATATGTTGGAAAAATGTTTTTTTCGCATTAGTGTCCTTCGTTTTGCTCCACTTTTTTTGTGGCATTTGTATTTTCCTTTTAATTATGTACATCATGTTGAATTTGAGGTCTATCAAGGAACTACGAGGAGGCTCTGCAAGCCGCCAGCGGCTTCGTGAAGGTCTGAAAATCCTTAGGCAGGCGAGATTCTCCATGAAAAAACAACTAAGTCCACTTGCGCTAGGATTCGCGACCCTCAATGTACCACGTGGGTGAAGCACGAATGTTGGCGGTAGCGACTGCACGGAAAAAAAAAAAAGGGGACTGCACAGAAAAAAAGGCGATTTCATATTACAAACTTCACTCCATGCAATTCGCACGATGTCAAAGGCGAGCACTAGGTATGCCGTCTCCATTCTTGAATCGTGGTTTAGTGTGCTGATGCAGAGGAAAACTTAGGGAAGAAAGTTTGAAAGGATGTCGTTGCCCATTCAAACTAAGTAAAATTAAGGTACAAGGTGAAAGGATGATGACAAGAATAAAATACGTGACGGGCGAGAAAGAGTTACTCTGACCGATCAAGGAAAACCTCGACATGGCCTAGTCATTGTGCTCAGCGTCCCGACACCTCTATGGGCGAGCAGACCGTCTAACACCTCCGTCGTCTCTATGACTGCCCGAATCCAATCTCCCTTCAACATCAGCCGTTCCTCTATGTTCTCGTACTGCAAGCTCGTTCCCCACCACTTTAAGCATGCAAGCAACACTTAGCCCAACCATGATTGCCCCGAATTTGTCCACGGTTTTCCAATAGCCAGCGTCAGGATGGAAACCCACAGAGCTTTGTCGGTTTTAGCTTTGACCACCAACTCCTAAATTTCAGAGAGAAACTGGACCCGAAGCCTGCTGTAATTTTCGGACTCGCTATTTGAGCGATTATACCTCGTGTTACAAACCCAATGCGACAGCTCCTCGGGTCTGCCCTCCGCCAGCAAGCCACGTCGTGGATTCTTCCAATGGTGAGACCGCTCAAGAACCACCCATCTTTCCAGTAAACAGCGGTACTCTTTGCCAAGGTGAACGTTCAAATAGACAAAAGCCATGGAAAACCATTTACGTGGCATCTTCGTTTTCGGCCGCGTCTTGAGGATATTGAAGGACATGGCCGTCGTCGGTGTTAGTGATATCCTGAATCTCTGGCGCGACGGCGTCAGAGTCAATATCTGCGCTGGGAGCTAGTGGGTGAGGACGAGTGTCATTAGCATCAGGCAGAAGATTAGGAAGGACCACTGTCAGGAATAGCTGGTCCCTGTGGTTGAGAGGCACCAAGTGTCTGCGGACCGTTGTCGGTGTTAGTGATATCCTGAATTCCTGGCGCGACGGCGTCAGAGGTCAATGTCTGCGCTGGGAGCTAGTGGGTGAGGACGAGTGTCATTAGCTTCAGGCGGGAAGATTAGGAAGGGGGACACTGTCAGAGAATAGCTGGTCCCTGTGGTTGAAGAGGCACCAAGTGTCTGCACAAATGTTGAGGCGTGAGGCCTCCTGGAGATTTCTGCCTGTCCTAGGATGGGATTTGGGAGCTGTTGACGGTGCTATTTACGACTGCTGTGTGGCTTGTGTTTCAGAGGGAGAGGGAGACAGTGGAGGGCGGGGAATCAGGGAAAGAGACCGTCAGGGGAATTTTTGAACCACTAGTTGCATCCTGTGATTGAGGTGCACCAAGTGTTTGCGGTTTTCGAGACGTGAGATCTTCTGAGGGTTTTCTGCTCGACCCGAGGATGAAGTTGGAGCTCTTGGCACAGCTCGAGCTTGGTGTGGCCGAAGAATCAAAAGGAGTTGGTACGTTAAGTTCTTGAGCCGGCTCTTCCGATTGATTTATTTCCTGATGGCAACGTCAACATTCAGCAGTAGTATAGAGAAATGGGGCCATACCTTAGTGTCCATCGTACCTGGACCAGTAGGGCTGGTAGCCACTTTTCTCCATCTGAAAAGTTGCTCCTGGCCCGGAGTTGTGTACCTGTCAAATTTTCTGTGAGCCACCGTACCACGACAGTCCGCCCATCCCAACCTTTTCGCTTGTTGATTCGAAGCGATCGCGGAGCAAAGCTAATTCCAGCCTAGTTTCCACCAATTCTCGATACAATTCCTTCCGTGCTCCATGAAGGGCCACAAGTGCTACCGAATCTGTGTTCTGATCAGAGTGTCAGATACGAGAGTGGAGTTCTCATGACAAACACACCATCAGGTCGTCCAACTCCTCGTCCATTAGTTGTATTCTTTTCTTGAGAAGTTGGTTTTCCATAGTTAATGCTTCATTCTGCTGGTACAGTTCGGCGGTGGGGTGCGTTATGACCCTGACTTTCTATTCAACCATGTACATTAGTGAGATTGCTGAGTTTATAGGAACACCTACTGAATTTCGAGACAAACGAGGCGAGTTCGAAGAGGGGTGGGCCTTTCTCTTCCGGTTCATGGATTGTGGTTGCGTGGATGCATGACCTACAACCCGAGTGGCGAATATATACAGAAGGTGAACCAGGGGCGAACAAAGCATTATTGGTGCTTATCTAAGCTCCAAGTCAAAGCGGGAAGCACAAACTGTCCCCCAATCGGCGCCACGCTGTCCAGGTTCGAATCGAAACCCGAGCGGCGAAGAAAAGCGAAGAAAGTCATGCCAAATACGCGATATTCCATGACCGATTTTTCATTACACACATCTACGATCTGATGTTACAGAAATAATTCTAGACCATCGAACATTGAAGGATGAGCCAGTATATTATCAGCGATCTCGCAACATTTTGCTATAGACTTGTGTTCATAGAGTATAAGTACTATTGTTCTTGTAGGACATTCAAGTCACCATCGAAAGCGTTACTTTGAGCTCCGTGGTCCGGGGAAGCTAATCCTGTCGTAGACATGCGTAAGAACGATGTGAGGTTAGGTGCTCTAAGGCAAGAACTTACTCGGTGTTGCGTCAAAAAGCCTTTCAGTACTGAAATCTATCAGATTGAAGTAAATATGGAATGTTCAAGCATTGGAAACTGAACATAAAGGATTAGAGTCACCCCAGACTGCTAGTTAAGACATGAAACATACTTGTACTCACAAGACCTAAGTGTAGTGTTTGCTACAGTACTGAATCTGGTACTAAGCAACTGTGACCAATGGGTTATACAAAGAGATACTAGTTATGCCTCTCCAGATGTGTTGGAATTCCAATGTTCCATACCAGATTGAGTTGGTCAGACCCACCCTCTAATAACTAGAGACTCTACCAAGTGTTGTTGACTGTAATCCAAGGGGTTGATGGATTTTCACTTCAATTGATCAACTATCTAAGTCCTTTGGACTGATCAAAAGTTCCAGCTGGTCTTGCTAACTAAGTTGGCACTATAAGATTGAATGCTGAGAATATGGGCAATCTTGAAGATTGTATTACCAGAGAAATATTGTACATTGAGTACTATGTGGATATAATGTCACTGAGATGAAATGCCAATCTGTGTAATAATGGAAGTAGATTCAAAGTTACATCTGCACAAATGAGTTAGATACTCAATACTCATGCTGGAAGGAGTTAGATACTGAAAATGAGTATCTCTCTGGATCTGAGTATCTCTCTGAAATTCAGTAACCCTCTGAACTTGATGAAAGACAAAGGCACTCTAATTGGAGGTCTTAGACGAAACTATGGGATAGAATACTGTCCTAGGAGAAGCTGGGAGCTATCCTAAACAAGAAATGTAACCTGAGTACAAATCTGACCAAAAAGAGATGTATAGGGGTAAAACTTGAAATAAACAGTTACTGTACCTTACTGTGGCTGATAGAAACGATGAAGCATGGTCTAGATAAGCTCTAGAGCTTCTACACAACTCCTAATGCTGCCCTAGTAGAGGAGGATGTGCCAATTTTTGGAGAAACTTATAGGGGACCAGATTTGCAATGCACTGAGGAGAATGTCACCTGTCAGGATACTGGTTGCTATTTACAGGTTCTGGACCTTTATTTAGGTACCCTGGGTACGCCCTAACACACCTAGAACGCGGACAAAGCGATATATTTCTGTTTTTATACCAATCTATACCCAAAGTTCCTACATTTTGACTATCTAACTGGAAAATTACCTAGAAAACTACCTAAAAAGAATCCAATCTCTGCTCAATTGATACTTACTTACTTTTGACTCATTTACTGTTCAGATTACTCTTTTAATTTCGAGATATATGTTTGATTTTATGATTTAGTATATATAGCTTACAGAGTATCTATTTAGATTTTCTTAAGCAAGTACTGCCCAAAGCTCCAAGCCAAAGCAGGAAACCCTTCTTAGACGAAATATAGCCTGGCTCTTTAGAGTTCAGTTCGAGAAATATCCAGTTGTGAAAACTTCTGTAAAGTCCCTTGTGGCAGATAAATTGAAAGAGATACTGAATCTTTGCTGAAACTGCTGTTCTGTCTGTGCTGAATCTGCCTGCTGAAACTGTCTGTGCTGCATCTGAAACTGTTCCCTGCATTGTCTGACCATTGGATCGAGTTTAAACATCGAGATTGATTGTCCTGAATCCCTCCTGAACCCTGAAAACCACCCTTACCTTCTGTCTGAATCTTGTGTTTTGAGATACCCTCTGCCATTTTTCACCCAGATTGAGATAAAGACATCTGTAACCCTGCAGATTTGAAGTTCAATTGTTGCGTCTAACTGTGCGGAATCTCTGACAACGCCAGTCACACCTCACCCTACATCATTTTGATTTGAGTTGGATTGTGCTCATTTGAGTATCTCTCTCGTTCATTTCATAGTCACTACATCTGGAGCCCACCGCGAGGGGTGGCTTTAGACTTGATAATTGAACTATCTGTGTATTTACACGTGTCTGGAAATAAATCTGGACTTTTTCTGTGTTGAACTTTGCCCTGTTCCTCACTTAGCAACAATTTCCTTGAAGTTGTTGAACCATCTATAAGTTTTATAACTTAGAGTTTGCTTGTCAAAATTAGCAGCTCACAGAGAAACACACGTCCTAGAAAGACTAAGAATTCTGAGAGAGCTGGAACAGAAGAATTGTCACTGAACCAGTCATCCAGAAGGAAAAGTTCCAAAGGAAAAGAGAAAGAAGTCATACCTGAACCAGATTCAAGTTCCCTTTCGTCTCTTTCGTCCCTAAGTACGATTCCTGAACGGAATACACCTCCAGATTTATCTGAACTCTCAGCTAGATACAAGAAAAATAAGAGGAACTTTGTTAACAGTCCTCAATATTTTGCCTTGACACATAAAAGAATCCCTGTTAAAATAATAAGGAACCCGAGAAACAATATGTCTACTCATGACAATGCTACTGGGAATGAAGCTCCCCAACAACAAGGACCTACCCAAGGACCTGTTGAGATGGAAGAGATCTTCATTTTTGGAAATGCAACAGGAATGCAGATTCCTGTTCCTGCTGCTAAAGAGTTGCAGAATGAGAAACTACCTAAAGTCTCTAAGCAGGCCCCCATCTTTGATAAGAAACATCCATCTGAACTAGTTGCATGGTTGGCAGAGCTGGAAGGCATCTTTGTGTCAACCGGAACTAAAACAGATGCGGCTAAAGTGATGTTGGCACTCAGATACATGGAGTTCCATACCCGTGAAGAGTTTCAACGGCTTCAAGCTGTTAAAGATTTGGATTGGGATGCTTTCAAAGAGGCATTAATGAAAAATTTCCCTGAATCTGCAGATAGAGGACTGGGATCTAGACAAAGATTGTATGCTATCATTGATGCATATAAGCTCATAGTGCTTGGTGCTATTCAGAAACTGATGGCATTTAAAAGAGAGTATGAGATTGAGTATGAGAAACTATCTTCTGGTACTACACCTGTAGTATCAAACTCAGAAGCTGTAGCTGGTTTCTTGAGTGCACTAGATGAACCCTTCAGAAGGAAACTTCTGGACCGCTTAGAAAACAAAGTGATCAATGGCCACTTACAAGTTCAGAGAGAGGATGACCCTTTTACTCTGAAAGATGTAATGTCTGAGGCTGAAAAAAAAACTCTGTTCTGTAAAAAGAGCAGGGGGATACAACTTTGGTTTATTCTTGAATGGTCCAAATCTGGCAGAAGGATACTCTAGGATACTCCCAACAACTGAGCAGAATGCTACAAGGAAGTTATATGATCCTTACCAAGTAGCATCTACTGTGAAGTCAGAACCAGATCAGTGGGCAATGAAATTGTCTGCAACAGTGGATAGTCACCAGAACCAGTTTAACCAGATTAGACAAGCCCAGGAAACGAATCTGGCAGCTCTTGCAAAGCTATCTGAGACAGTTGCTAACTTGGCAAAAATGACCCAAGCAACTTCTAGCTCAGTTAGGATGAACATGAATGCTCCAAATTCCCAATCTGGACCTGGAATGAACTCTAATGGACACAATAGTGTACAAAGATCGTCCCAGATGTCATCTGTGAATAACAATACTCATGCTGACTCCAATTGCTATATGTGTGATGAGCCTGGACATAGATCTATGGACTGTCCACATCAACTTAGATTTATCAGGTTGGGGTGGATGATCAAAAATAGTGCTGGTAAATGGGCATTGAAAGATGGAGTATATTGGCCAAGAGCTGATCCATCTGATACTCGGTCTAAGAAAGAGAAGATTGAGGAAATTGCCAAAAGACATGGATGGGAACAACCTCCCCCTCATGTTGACCAGAACTTGTATGCTTTTGAAGATGAGGATTCTGCTATAGCAGGTCCCTCTCAAAGTAGTTCATTAGATGCTATCAACAGCCTTGTTGCTCAATTCAGTCAGGTTTGCAATACTTTGCAGAATCTGGCACCAGCAGCTAAATCTGAAACTAAGCAGATTTTGAAACGAGAAAACAACTCTGAGTCGAAAAACTAGAGTTTCCAATGAAGGAGATTGGTGAAGAAGCTGTATATACTCAGAATCCTTCTCACAAAACAGGTCAATCTCCTGAGGAAAATAAACTTGTAAAGAAAAAGAGAGTTGAAGTGTTACTACCTACACTAAGACCATCTGAAAGGGAGAAATACAGACCCCCTGCTATGAGAAGAGAGCCCGTTCGTTTTGAACTACCCGTTGATTCTGACACTGAGGAGATTGAATCTCCCTCTGAAAATAACAACGATGTTGCACGGAGAGTATCTAACCGTCCGTTTGATCATGTAAAGGCAATAGATAGGCCACCTATACCAAAGGGAATGCCTGTAGGAAGCCAGAACAAGGCAAATGAGACTGAAGGAGCTCAATCTGGAACTAAAGATGGAATGAGTAATGATACAAGGAATGCTATTGTATACACAAAGCCTCCGCGTAAATCTGAGCCCGATTTCAAGCTTAGAAACTCACTATTCAAACCGGGTCTAGCAGAAGAAATTGCAGACAAAATCTTTAGATCTGAGATAGATATAAGTAGTGGGGACCTCATTGCTATATCTCCGGCACTTCAGAAGATTATGCAGAGAAAATTGAAGAACAACAGGGTGTATAAGCGTCCTGTAAAGGCTTTTGTTCATGAAGTAAGGGATGAAGATGATCCTGATGGTATTCTACCAGAAGAAGATGTCAATCTGGTACAGGCAAATTATATGGTCTTTATTGAAGATATGGCCTATGAAAGGGAAGATGTGTTTATTGTCCTAGATGAAGACACAGATGACCTTAAGAAAGGCTCAGTGGTACACAAGGATGTTGTGGACCAGTATCAGAAAGATGTACCTCCAGAGGAGAGGAACAAGATCATTATAGTAGCCAGCCAGACTGACAGTCTAAAGGCAATCTACCCAAAGATTAATCACTCTGATCAACAAGTTGAGACAGTAGTTGATAGTGGTTCTCAAATCGTGTCCATGGATACAAGAGTAGCTATTGGACTTGGTTTAAGATGGGACCCAGAGACTGTGATCCATATGCAAAGTGCAAATGGTCAATTACAGGCTACTAGGGGACTAGCAAGAAATGTACCATTTACCTTTGGAGAAATAACTATCTATATGCAGATTCACATAATAGATAAAGTGCCTTATGATGTTCTTTTGGGAAGACCATTTGATGTGTTAACAAGCAGTGTAGTCAGAAACTTTGAAACTGGAGAACAAGAGATCACCATTACAGATCCAAACAGTGGAATGAAGTGTACAATGGGAACATATGACAGAGGTAGAGGAATCAAGGTTAAACCTATTCCTGGTGAACCAAAGCTTGTCCCTGAAACACAGAAATCTGCGAGTGTCCCTGTGAAAAATGAGGGAGACTCTCAAAATTTTCATCGGACCTCAATGAACTGATAAGAGATCAGGGAGAGGTAGCTGTTTGTATTGAAATGGATGAAGATGGCAATGCCACAATTGCTGGATATAAGCTGCCAGACAATGAATTGTTTTCAGAACCTGAAAAGGCTGAGGCATTTGTGTTTGCAGCTGAATCCATCATAAGAGAAAACGATATAGCGGCTGCAGATTCGGTTAGATCGTATTTAAATCGGTCTGTAGACTCAGAAAAGAAACAAGTGTTCTGTACCTGGCGAGAAAATTTAAATTTGAGTTCAAAAGAGCACTTAGATACTCAGAATCCGGACTTAGATACTTGCACGGTACTTAATCACACTTCGGAACCTGCATCTGGAACTGAAAAGAGGATGAATAAGGGTAAAAAGGTCAAAAGAGAACCGAAACCAGTCCAATCTTCAAGACCCAGATGGAGTAGAGATAAGAATGGCAACAAAATGGCCAGATTGGTGACTGTTTTGGCTTCTAGAAAGTACAAACCAGTTGCTATTAAGGTCAAACCTGTTAAAGCTACCTTACCTGCGGAGTTCCGGATTGAAAGAAAAATAATTGGAGATCCGTTAAAAGATATGCCTGAGTTACCTACTCATCCTCCAGATTTCACTCCTGGTGAGAGGTACTCTC
This sequence comes from Omphalotus guepiniiformis, assembly GCA_028554645.1. NCBI lineage: Eukaryota > Fungi > Basidiomycota > Agaricomycetes > Agaricales > Omphalotaceae > Omphalotus > Omphalotus guepiniiformis. Next base: position 10,740 of record JAQOOI010000015.1, read on the forward strand.
AAGAAAGAAAAGAAATTGTAGACAAGAATCATAATGAAGGATTCTTATGGCCTGAAGAGCTGAAGCTTGTACACCATCTTATGAAAGTCCAAGAGAAAGCATTTGCATGGGAAGCATCTGAAGGAGGAACCTTTAATACAGAGTTCTTTCCTCCAGTAAAGTTTCCAGTGTTACCACACACCCCTTGGGTAGAAAGGAATATTCCTATACCTCCAGGGATCTATGATCAAGTGTGTAAAATGATTAAGGACAAAATAGATGCTGGTGTATATGAGCCTTCTAGTTCATCCTATAGATCCAGATGGTTCTGTGTCTTAAAGAAAGATGGAAAAAGCTTAAGATTGGTCCATAGTTTAGAACCACTCAATAAAGTGACTATTCAACATTCAGGAATTCCTCCTGCAACTGCAGATATAGCTAGAAGCTTCTCTGGAAGAGCATGTTTGGGTTTACTGGATATCTTTGTTGGGTATGATGAGAGGCTGGTTGATGAAAGTTCAAGAGATCTTACAACCTTCCAAACACCTTTTGGCCCACATAGATTAGTGAAGTTACCTATGGGTTGGACAAACTCTGTCCCTATCTATCATGATGATGTTACATATATCTTCAGAGATGAAATTCCACATGTAACTAAACCTTACATTGACGATGTACCAGTAAAAGGGCCTGTCAGCAGATATGAAACTGCAGATGGAGGTTATGAAACTATCCCTGAAAATTCTGGCATCAGAAGATTTGTGTGGGAGCATCTGCAGAATATGAACAGAATTGTGCAAAGAATGAAACATGCTGGTGGTACCTTTGCAGGGACCAAAGCTTTCATCTGTGTAGCTGAAGGTGATGTTGTTGGACATCATGTCAGTTATGAAGGAGAAAAGCCAGTTGAAAGGTTAGCTGAAGTTGTTCTGACTTGTGATGCATCAAAATGGTCTGAGAAGAAAGATATCCGGTCATTTTTTGGCACTGCTGGTCAGATGAGAATGTTCATAAAGGATTATGCCAAGAAAGCAAAACCTTTGACAATCTTAACTGGAGATGTGCCTTTTCAAATGGGTCCTGCAGAACTGGAAGCTGTAGAAATGATTAAAGATGGGATTAGGAATGCTCCAGCACTCCGTCCTATTGACTATGATTTAAGTACTGGAATCACCCTTTCAGTAGATACTTCCTGGATGGCAGTAGGTTTCCAACTATATCAGAGAGACCCTGCAGATTCAAAGAAAAAGTTCTACAACTGGATGGGTTCCATTACTTTAAATGAAAGAGAAGCAAGGTTTTCTCAACCCAAGAGAGAACTATATGGCTTGATGTTGGCCTTACAACAAACATACTACCAGACATATGGATGTAGGGATCTTACTGTGGAAACAGATGCAAGCTATATTAAAGGAATGCTTGACAAACCCAGTAGTGGTCCCAATGCAACTATAAACAGATGGATTGAAGAAATAAGGAAGTTCCACTTCACCTTGGTACACATCAAGGGCACTGAACATAAGGGACCAGATGGACTATCTAGACCACCTAGAGGAACCATACCAACTGAAAGAGCGGCATCTAGAGATCCGGATTCATTTGTTGATGAAGATGATGGTCTGCCGGTGAAATTCAGAATGGGAGATGGTGAATCTGAGGTACCCTTTGATTTTGAAGCCTTTAAAGATGAAATAGATACTCGAGGTGGTTACTTGCAGGAAGTTGCAAAGTCGATAGACGACTTTGAAGACGATTTGCAAGAAGCTCTTGAAGAAGAACGTCACTTGAACTCCATTAGAGAGCTGTTAGCAATTCAACATCCAGTATCTAACTCGATGTTGCAGTTTGCACAGACCTTGGTTATACCTGAAGGAGGTACTGAATGGAAACATGAACACCCATATAGAGAGGATCACAGATCTGCATCTACAAAGGAACTGGATGAACAACTAGACCTAATCAAAGATTGGTACCTGCAGGGCAATCAGCCTCTAGCTCACCTAGGTGAGACTGCTATGAAAAAGTTCATTTCCAGGGCTGTAAAGTTCTTTGTAGACAGAGATGGTAGACTCTATAGAAGGAATGATGATACAGGAGGCCAGCATAGACTGGTTGTGCCTAAAGAGAAAAGGATGTACATGATGCATGCTGCTCATGACCATCTGGGACATAAAGGAATGTTTGCAACAAAAGCTCTCATAGAGAAGCGTTTTTGGTGGCCAGATTTGAATGGAGATGTCAATTGGTTTGTCAAATCCTGCCAAATCTGCCAGAACCGAAAATTAGAATTGTTGAAGGTTCCCCCTACTCTTACACACACTCCCTCCCTGTTTTCAGAAGATTCATGTAGATGTGTTCAAAGTATCACCTCCAAGTAATGGTTGCAAGGATGTTGTACATGGCAGATGTGCACTCTCATCCTGGTCTGAAGGAAGAGCCTTAAGATCTGACAATGCTAGATCATTGGGAGAATGGTTCTTTGATGATATTATATGCAGATGGGGATGTCCGGATGAAGTAGTAACTGATAATGCACCCCAGATGCGAGCTATGCTTAAATGGCTAGAAGATAAATATGGAATTAAAGGAATTACTATATCTCCTTACAATTCCCAAGCAAATGGCAAGATTGAGAGAGCCCACTTTGACATTAGAACTGCCTTGGCAAAAGCTACAGGTGGAGATCTAAAGAGATGGTGGTGGTTTCTCAAACATGTCTTCTGGGCAGATAGAATTACAGCTAGAAAAGGACTTGGATGTTCACCATACTTCCTTGTTACTGGAGCTGAACCTATCCTACCCTTGGATATTGTTGAATCTACATGGTTAGTAAAACTTCCAGATAGAATCTTGACATATGAGGAACTTATTGGCTATAGGGCACAAGCTCTAGCTAAGCATAGAACCCATGTGCAGGAAATGATATCTAGAATTGATACAACCAAGAAAGAGACTCTTAGACAATATGAAGAAGAATACAGAAATGTTATCAGAGACTTTGATTTCAAACCTGGTACACTTATCCAAGTCAGAAATACACAAGTTGAGAAGAACTTGGACAGAAAGATGTATCCTAGGTACCTGGGACCCATGATTGTAATAAGGAGAACCAAAGGGGGATCCTACATTGTGGCCCAGATGGATGGTACAGTACTCAGAGAAAAGGTTGCGGCCTTCAGAGTACTACCCCATGTAGCTAGATATGAACCAATTGAACTGCCTGAGAACATTCATGAACTTATAGACTTGACTAGTGAACAGCTAGAAGAGATGGTCAATGATAACAATGAGTTAGACTCTGAACTTGAGAGAGATTACATCTTTGACAGTATTCCTCAACTGAGAATTCCTGCTGAAGATGAAGATCTTGATGAGTCCAGTGATGAAGAATGACAATCTGCAAACGATGCAGATGAAGAAGAACCAGATTGGGACGCTCCAGTCCAGACCAGGTCTCAATCTTCACAAAATAAATGATAAACACACTACATTTGAACAAAGTAAGAGATAGACACTGAAAAGTGACTACCTAACTGCAGATGAAAGTAAAAAGTGGGTAACAGTAGTATGCACTACTAAGATAAACATAAAGGGTGTCTGAGGATGTCCTATACGATGTACCAATACCGTGTAAACTGCCCATAAATGATACTGAGATGTCCAGATGTAACATTAAAGTCAGAGAATGTCTGCAGATGGAAATGCATGGAAAGGAGCTGGATCATCAGCAGTACCTGGACCAGACTCCAAGGGACTCTGGTTGGCCCTGTAAGCCTTCTCCTTCTGTCTTCGGAGCAATTCCAGACGGGAAAACTCCTTGTAGGCGAATCTGTACTGAGAATGATGATACTGAATGGCATGTTGATGAACACTGAGTTCTGTCTTCAAGAAGTTGGAAATTGATTGAAGAACCTCAGGAGAGAAGTGGTCCAAGTCCATGAAAGGGAACAGAGCAGTGATACGAGTCACAATCTCTTCTCCACTCTCCCGGAGTTTGCGCTCATCTGCAGGATAATTGAGTTAGAAACTCGAAAAAAAAACCGCAGATTGGGTGACTACTCACGGTCTGTCTCCTCTCTAAGGTTGACGATTGGGTTCTCAATACGAGGCTTCTTCATGACAATCACCTTGTGGGGCTCAGGAATAGGTTCATTCTGCAAGAACATTTATGATCAGTACATGGAACTACTTGAGCAACTCCAGATGGAACTAAAAACTTACATCTTTGGGTCCAACTGAGGTGGCCTGTAAGAGTTACCAAGGTACATCAGTCAAGAGAAACGAATAAACAGTTCTGAACATAAATCTGCTTACCCTTGGAGAAGTGATTACTACTTTGGAAGACTTATGAACTGTGGTAGTAGTGGAAGAACCTTTGGTCTTGTCCTTGCTAGAGTCCTTGTTATCCTTATTGGGAGCGTGGATCGACGCAGAAAGCCCAAGGGAAGGTCCATCTGCCATCTGAGAAAAAGAAAGACCATGTTGGGATTTGAGTTAGATACTCAGTAACCAAGGAGTTAGATACTTACAGTAACGTCTCCGTCACCAGTAATGACCTCAATCTCTTCATCGTCATCATCGTCATCCTCAATAAGTTCGGGAGTTTTAGCTGGCTACACACCGATAGGCAGTTAGATACTCGAAATGAGAGGGATGGTCAAGAAAAATGTACTTTGCGCTTCTTAGACCCACTGAGAGTCTCTCTGCGCTTTGCCAAGTCGTCCCGGAAAGCTTTAATGGCGGAGAAAGTGTCAGGTTCACCTACAGATGGGAACTTCTTGACTGCATCTGCGACCAGATTGACACCTTTGTCGAACAAAGTGAACGCTTCCTCGGACTTAGCAACTGCATAGGCAGGCAGAGACTTCTTCTGTAATAAGAAATCAAGTTAGATACTGGACCTGGAATCAAAGATTGAACATTTACAAGATGACTAGCAAGGGCTGTAATAAGCATCCCAAGTAGTTCAGTATCCGCATCTTTGGCCTCCATGGCTCCAGTAGCTCGAGAAAGATATCGCTGCGTTGTGGCAACCCACTCAGGACGCTCAGGCCAAGTCTTGGGACCTTTAGGGGCCATAACTGTAAAATGTAGAGATAGAGAAATGATAAAAGTGGAAGGGTTGTAGAACCAAGTGATAGATGGTGCTGAGTCGTTCTGAATCTGCGCTGCACCTTTTATATCTGGTCTACCCCGTCTAAATCTGCAAGTTGGTCATTACTCCTATGCTGTTCAAACAGGCACAATGAGGCCTAGCCAGCGTAGCAGATTGATCAACGGGGACGTTGAAGTTAATTTTACTTGGGGGGAGAGAGCACACAAAGTTTACAAGGCCAAAAATTTTGAATTTTTGAAATTTCAAATATCTCAAATCTGGAGATCTAGACAGCTTTGACCGCAGAGGACTTAGCCGAATAGCATTGCCGAGTAACCGAGAGCTCTCAACCTTGACAGAAAGGACTTATTAAATTCAATGTATCCTCAAAAAGAAACGATACTTATTGAAAATTGTGGGCTTAAGTCATTTAAAGAATTGTTTCCCTCTAAAATCGAGTTAGATACTCAATTTGAAGGAGACTCTCAAATTTATTTCTTATGTTTCACACCAGATTCATACCAAGAAAAACGAAACGTATATTGGAGCATGAAAAGCTCAGTACTATAATAAGAGATACTTCGACCTATACTACTATAAAGTAAGTACAGGGAGTATCTACAGAAAAAGCGATGTATAAAATTTTTATATATTTGGGCAACCTGGTGTGTTGAACACCAAGGTCACCCGCGACGAAATGCAAACGGATACGGCAGGTCCCAGCCAAGCGAAGAGAACGGCAGATCTGTGAGATTGGGACTGAGAGATGGAGAAAGTAAAGGGAAAAGGGGGTACGAACTATGTGCGCACCCGAGCCTTGAAAGTCACTCTGAGAGGGGATCGTCCCTCCCAGCTAGTGGACTGCTTTCTGGCACTAAGACCCTGCCCGTCGTTTCCTCCTCCAGCTCGTCCTCCTTGTCCTCATCCTCTTCGACCGTGACTTGCGAGGCACCGACCGCCTGAGGCGATTCGTCGATGACTGTAGCAACGGGAGTGGAAGGAACATGGGATGGACCAGCTTGCTGCTCGACCTCTGGATCCACCACGATGAAATGACCTGCTTCGTTCCTAGCGATGTAGCTGGCCCGAGACACCAGGTTGATGTCCCATCCAAGCGCGGTAGCCAGTAGTTTGAGCTGTTCGTCCGAATAGTCGAACGTCGGGTCGCCAGTCTGAACCTGATGTAAAACGAGACGAGGATCGCGACACGAAGCCTTGATATGATCTTGACGCTGCAAGATCGTTTGGTGTACCCGTTCCATCGCTCGCATCTGCGCGGAGACGCTGTTTTGCATGTCCTCGTAGGTGTCGATGAGAATCTGCAACTGCTCAGCTTCCTGAGAGACAACTAAGAAACGAAGAACCTTTAATAAAAGATGTCTAAAGAAATGAAAGGAATACTTACCTGTACTGCCGCTGCGAGCCAATGTGTATGAAAGGCATCGCAACTGATCGCTGCCTTCCAAACCGTACGACCAGCTACAGGTATGATTGTCCTTCGCGCAAGTCGCGCAGCGCCATTCGAAAGTCTTGCTGTTGAACTGAGGACGGCATTCTCTACCTTCAGTGTGAGTACCGCCGACGCAGGCAGCACAAATAGAGTCGCCGAAGAACTAAAGAGCGACGAAAAAAAAAAAAAAAAAAAAAAAAAAAAAATTTAGCGGGTATCAATCGCGATTCAGAGAGATACGTACCCTATCGAATGTGCGGTTGACTGAAACGAGTTGCTGTAAAGTAACAGGACGGCCATAAGGCCATCCAAAGACAACACGGCCTGTAAAAGAACCGTTAAACAAACACTAGAAAAATGAAATAAAAGAGATACTTATCGGGTATCGCTTCAAAGTCCTCCTTCGCACGATTTTGAGGTGTTCGTCCATCCGATCGCTAAGGAAAGGCATGGTCAGTAAAAGGAAATGAAATAAAAAGAAATGACAAGACTTACTTGAAGATTTGGGGCCTCGTAACGAGTGCCCGGAGCAAGAGAAACAGAAGAAGTAGAGAAATCAGCGCGAGAAGCCCATAGAGGTGCCTCGAAGTCGACGTTAAGATTGACTGGGGCTTTAGTACCCTCAGTCTTGACTGCTTTCTCATCTTCCTTCTTCTCCTCTTCCTCGTCGCTGGATGCAGGAACAGTAATTGAAGTCGCCTTGGAGCGAGTCTTTCGAGACGCTGGTTCATCGGCAGGCTCTTCCACACGCATCTTCCGAATCTTCGGTTTTGGCTTGACCACCTGTTTACCCTTGCCCTGTGTAAGAAAACATGAGAAAAGAATAAATAAATCTATAAGGAAACGTACCTTTGAAGCTGCAGCTGCAGGCTTCTTACCCTCAGAAACGCGAGACTTCTTGACCGGAGGCTCAGAGTTCTCGGACTCGAAGTCAGTATCATCGTCGTCGTCGTCAGTCAGCTCAGTAGATTCGGCCGTGGCTTCAACGTCGGAGATCTTGCGTTTCATCTAAAAATGATAAAATAAGAAGGACCTCTTCAAACAAAAAGAAAAGACATACTGAACGACCCGGTAAGGGCGTTACACTAGTCTTGGCCTTTGGCTTTGGCTTTGGCTTTGGTTTTGAAACCGGTGCCGAAACCTTCGAAGATTCAGCGCGAGCAACCTTGGCGGACGAAGCAAGTGTGGCGAGAGGCGGGAGTAAGATCTCATCGTCGTCGTTGTCTTCCTCGAGCTGCGGAGTTTGCTTAAGCTTAGGAAATGGAGGTAGTGGTTCCCACAAATTGCGAAGCTGTAAAGAGTTAGCAAAAGAAATGAAAACCAGTCTGAGAGATACTTACGGTATACTTGAGGCAGAAAGAGTCAAGTTTAGCGCGATTTAGCCCCCAGGGCGGCACAATAAATGACGTTGGCTTTGCCTGATGTAGCCATAAGGCGAGATTGCATGCAGAAAGAAAGGAACCAGTAAAATAGTCGGGGAGATGTGTATGTGCCCGCTGGCACCGATTGAAAGTCAAAGCAACGCGAGTCTGTAAAGATGAGGTTAGCTATAACAAAGATGAAAAGAAATTGGTGCCTACCAAGGCAAGATTCAAGTCGTCAAAGGCGGAGGTAATGGTTTTCAACCTGAGACCCTTGCCGAAATCCTTAAACGATTGATCCCGTAAACGACGGTCCAAGTCGCCTAGTCTTGAAACGATGGCGGAAAGAGCCTTGTAATCTTCTTCGTTCATGTCTGAGAGCTGTGAGAGGGAAAAGAAAAGAAAGAGGCCGTCAATTGGGAGCGGTTCTCGAATATATATGTGACACACTGTGAAAAGCAGCGCATGAGAGAAAGGAATTAAAAAGGACTTACCGGTACCTCGGAAGGCTCCCTACTGAGAGTGATAGAGGAAGCCAATTGCCTTGAAAAGTCATCCATCGGGGGACGAAGTGAGATGTGAAGAGAAAACGAGAATCACTGTCTGTTTAAGTCGAAACTTCGACAGAAGTAGATTGCGGGTTTCGCCGAAGTCTGACATTGCCGTCACATGCCGATGTAAATATATTGACTGGCGATCAATCGAGAAAAGTTTTGCCTGAAGGCAGTCCGTGAGACGTGATATTGTGATATTGAACAGTACGAAATGTGCTTCTATGACAAATCTGCTAGTAATAATTGTATCTAACTCGATTTTGGCCAATCTGGTACGATCGGGGACGATCTTATTTTACTTTGGGGGAGATGTTGCGTCAAAAAGCCTTTCAGTACTGAAATCTATCAGATTGAAGTAAATATGGAATGTTCAAGCATTGGAAACTGAACATAAAGGATTAGAGTCACCCCAGACTGCTAGTTAAGACATGAAACATACTTGTACTCACAAGACCTAAGTGTAGTGTTTGCTACAGTACTGAATCTGGTACTAAGCAACTGTGACCAATGGGTTATACAAAGAGATACTAGTTATGCCTCTCCAGATGTGTTGGAATTCCAATGTTCCATACCAGATTGAGTTGGTCAGACCCACCCTCTAATAACTAGAGACTCTACCAAGTGTTGTTGACTGTAATCCAAGGGGTTGATGGATTTTCACTTCAATTGATCAACTATCTAAGTCCTTTGGACTGATCAAAAGTTCCAGCTGGTCTTGCTAACTAAGTTGGCACTATAAGATTGAATGCTGAGAATATGGGCAATCTTGAAGATTGTATTACCAGAGAAATATTGTACATTGAGTACTATGTGGATATAATGTCACTGAGATGAAATGCCAATCTGTGTAATAATGGAAGTAGATTCAAAAGTTACATCTGCACAAATGAGTTAGATACTCAATACTCATGCTGGAAGGAGTTAGATACTGAAAATGAGTATCTCTCTGGATCTGAGTATCTCTCTGAAATTCAGTAACCCTCTGAACTTGATGAAAGACAAAGGCACTCTAATTGGAGGTCTTAGACGAAACTATGGGATAGAATACTGTCCTAGGAGAAGCTGGGAGCTATCCTAAACAAGAAATGTAACCTGAGTACAAATCTGACCAAAAAGAGATGTATAGGGGTAAAACTTGAAATAAACAGTTACTGTACCTTACTGTGGCTGATAGAAACGATGAAGCATGGTCTAGATAAGCTCTAGAGCTTCTACACAACTCCTAATGCTGCCCTAGTAGAGGAGGATGTGCCAATTTTGGAGAAACTTATAGGGGACCAGATTTGCAATGCACTGAGGAGAATGTCACCTGTCAGGATACTGGTTGCTATTTACAGGTTCTGGACCTTTATTTAGGTACCCTGGGTACGCCCTAACACACCTAGAACGCGGACAAAGCGATATATTTCTGTTTTTATACCAATCTATACCCAAAGTTCCTACATTTTGACTATCTAACTGGAAAATTACCTAGAAAACTACCTAAAAAGAATCCAATCTCTGCTCAATTGATACTTACTTACTTTTGACTCATTTACTGTTCAGATTACTCTTTTAATTTCGAGATATATGTTTGATTTTATGATTTAGTATATATAGCTTACAGAGTATCTATTTAGATTTTCTTAAGCAAGTACTGCCCAAAGCTCCAAGCCAAAGCAGGAAACCCTTCTTAGACGAAATATAGCCTGGCTCTTTAGAGTTCAGTTCGAGAAATATCCAGTTGTGAAAACTTCTGTAAAGTCCCTTGTGGCAGATAAATTGAAAGAGATACTGAATCTTTGCTGAAACTGCTGTTCTGTCTGTGCTGAATCTGCCTGCTGAAACTGTCTGTGCTGCATCTGAAACTGTTCCCTGCATTGTCTGACCATTGGATCGAGTTTAAACATCGAGATTGATTGTCCTGAATCCCTCCTGAACCCTGAAAACCACCCTTACCTTCTGTCTGAATCTTGTGTTTTGAGATACCCTCTGCCATTTTTCACCCAGATTGAGATAAAGACATCTGTAACCCTGCAGATTTGAAGTTCAATTGTTGCGTCTAACTGTGCGGAATCTCTGACAACGCCAGTCACACCTCACCCTACATCATTTTGATTTGAGTTGGATTGTGCTCATTTGAGTATCTCTCTCGTTCATTTCATAGTCACTACATCGGCTCAAACTAAGAACAACAGTACAATCAACACTCAACTCCCATCTTGCGGTGTGTGCAATAATCCAATCCTTATTGACAATTTCGAGCTCTGAAGAAAACGAGGACGACACAGATTTAGCTTCAAAGCCCCTTTCCCAGAACGCCGCAAACGGGTCAGGGCCCCTACGCCCTAGATAATTGCTACGTCTGACCGCCATTTTGATTCTCCCATTATGCTCGAAAATATGCTGGATTTGACCCGCAACCCACTCCGCCTTCAGATCTCCTTCTGGGAAATAGCAGATGTAGCTGTTTCCAATAGCGATGGGGCCAGGAATTGTATATGAGCCATACTGCGCAGGGACGCGAGAAAAACACCGAACGTCAGCTCTTTTGAGTAATTGAGCAAGTTCAGAAGGTAGAGGTGTAGAAATTAAATGAGGTGGTCGAGAGGAATCACGGCCCAAGTAATGGGAATTATTCAATGCGAAAGGGTTCTCCGAAGCGATATGGGCCTCAAATTCCTCTTCTATATCTTCATTTCTCCCATCTTCATCATTTACAAATGTCGAGCCCAACAATGCCACTTGGGTATGATATCCATAGGCAGTGTCCAAGAGATCTCGACAAAATTTCAGTAGCGGGGGACATTCAGGCCGCAAAAGCCACTGCCGAAAATTCGCGCCTTTGTAGAAAGAGTGCAGCAATGTATGCTCATATTCACCTACACAGTGTACCTCAGACGAGAAATCAAACGGTATACATTTCACTTACCAATTCTATGATTTATTGGAATCTGTTGCAGCTTTCCAATCATATTCTCGAAAGGAAAACACCACCAATTTCGTACTACGCTGAAAGATTCCATGAAGTCATAGATGTGGAATCCGAGATGATGCGATGGTAGTATAAATCCGGGGAAGTTATGTTTGAGACCAACTACATGCTCTCGAAGAGAATGTCGGAACAACTCCCAGCGTTGCGGTGTCAGAGTGTTCTTCGTCATAACTATTGACGCGCACGTTAAGGCCATGGAGGTTTTGAGAACTTCTATCATATTGCTTGCGTCTGCTGCAGCTATAGGCGATTCCACATTCCAGAGGCTTAGCAGAGCGAGGGGAAGGTGTATCGAAAAAATAGTTCTCCATTGATCAGCTTTCAGAGTCCCAGCGCGCGGAAGCCCAATATCAGATGGTGGATTAGAGATCCAAGCCGGAGTAATGACAGCTTTTGTTGACTCTTGCACCCTTTTCAGGACAGACCGGGAATCGATGACTACAGGCTCCAGAGCTGCCTTGGGTTTTTCCGCCCTCTAATTCTTAGATGAGGTTCTACCAATAATATGGTTGAGAACCCGAACTCACCCAAGATACCAATTGCTCAACTAAGTTCGCCTTTCCTAATCGTCCCACCGGCAAGCGATTTATATCTGTGCAAACAAAAGCGAGAGCTTGTTCAGGCACCCCCTGAAGAGCCTTTCGTAGTAAATCCAACCCTTTTTCTCCTGAACTTAGTGGTTGCACTAACACACGATGAAGGTGCCCTATTCTATATGCAGAATGATAGTTCATAACATCCGTCAATTCTTTCAAGAGGGTAAGGCGGTCTTCTGGGCTGAGAACACGATAGCCTGTGGGAGCTTCCGACTCTTGCGCTGTCGGCACCAACCCTTGGGCCCACGGAATGGATGGAGGTGCCAGGTTCGTGGGGGTGAAGAATGGCCAAATAAATGTGTCCGTCTCTTCGATATCATCGACGCGCTACCGATAAAATTCGGTCAGTGCAATATACTTTTAGTGTTTAGATGAAATTACCCATTGAACCAGTACTTCCGCCATGGCATTTTTTGTGAAATCTTTCTTATCGAAATGCATCTGCGTCTGGACCCGTTCTTTGCAGCTACTGGGGAACACCATGAGGTCATTACAGACATATGCTAAAACGATCCATTTTTGTCGTTCGAGGCGCTTCAGTAATGCCTGCTTCTCTGTGTGAGCAGCTGGGGCTGGAAGTGAGAGACCTTCGTGTACATCACTTATACCCTGAAAAGCACGCATGTCCTTCGCGATGACATCCTTTAGCTTCTCCATCCTAGATGTACGGGCAGTCTGCAGCGGCAAGGAAAGGTGATTCCATTCCAGAACTGACAACCGCTGATCCGAATCTGTGTACGAGGTCAGAGTGTTGATGATGTCCTGAAACTTTCGGCCTGGGTTTTCGCCAACAGTCGTCCCGGGTGGAGGCAGAGACGAAAGAGGTGGAGGGGGGAAGAAATCATGATAATACGCCCGATAGACGCTTTTCTTGGGTTTCTCGATGCTGGACTCAGGATTGTCTAGGCTTAGTGCATCTCGAAAAAACCGCTGCTGTATGTTTAAGTACATCGTATGCATAGGATCTACCAATAATTGTTGTGATGGCTTCCAGTATGGAAGGCGCCAGAGTTCTGAGTAACGAGTGCCGTGGTAATCCTCAAAGACCTTGCGTTCATTTTTATAGTCTGCCTGTCGCCATGATTCAGCTCCTTCTCGTAAGAAGTCGTCGTTGACAGCAGTCCAAGTCTCGCAGTCCGTTCGACCTAAATGCGCTATGTGCCAGCACTGACACAAGAAACAGAAGATGTGAGATGTAACGTCAAGGAAACCTCCAAAAGGTCGGGCCGCCTTAGAATCCATTAAGACGTATGCCAGCGCAACGCGGGAGACCTTGCGTTCTGAGGTTCCAAGATTATGAGACTTATGCTGCATTCCACGAGTATATCCAAGTTCTAGTTCTGTCACAAGCGGCTGAAGATAGTGCCTATGTTCAGCCTCTTTCGCGTCTGGCTCATGCGGTCCTTGAATGATGCCGGGGACATATATATAGGCAGGGTCGTTGCGTATCTCGAGGGGAAGATTAAGACATGTCATGCCCATTACACCGGTAGAGCTGGTACGACCACGAACACGATTTCCTTCGACGTTGAAAAAATCGCCATGAAGTATGAAGAACCATCGACCCTCGATGCCACGGTCTGCAATGAAAAGACTGCCATCGCCAGCTCTGAACTCGCGCACAAAACTTCCATCTGTGGCAAGTCGTTTTGTTTCAGGTGCGTCTGGATAGCGTGTGATGTGGTCACAGAATTGATCTCCAATTCTTTCGATGCCAGGAAGAGTAATGAAGCGCCCGAACCATTCGAAAAAAGGGTAATATTCGAACGTCTTGATGGGTTTACCGTTCTCCAGTAATGATGCTCCACATGGAGCTTCGAGTTTTGCGGATCGTTCGCAACATTCCTGAGGATACACGGGCTTCGCGGAGCGATCATGATATTTAGGTGGGTAGGTGGAACTGCATTGAGGGCACACTGCATACGGTATACCCACCACATCAAGATTGAGTTTATTTTCGAGAGTCTCAATTGACTCGGGTATGTCAGACAGCGCTTTTGCCTGGGTTAGATTGGGACCGCCATTTAGATGAGTCAAGGACAATCCAAACAATTTCAAGGCTTTGAGCATGAAACTCGCGCCTCGATTCCCAGCTCCTTCGAACAGGCGATTCACCAGTGCTAGGCAATATGCGATGAGAGTCGGTGTATGATAACTACTAGTCGGGGTGTCCAGAAATGCTTTGCCTACTACGGAGGTGGTGTTAAGAAATTTATTATAAGCAGACAAAAAATATGTAACTTACGATTGTCAATCTTGTATGGAGTAATATCGGGATGATTTTGACGCCAGATCGCAACCGAACCTTCCAAGACCCCCAGAAGTTCCTTCGCTTGCTGCACAAGCTCTTGGGCTGAAGCTCGCTTGATCGGCCTCAAGCCGGCACGAACATGAGAGATAGTGCGCTCGATCTCAACTAGGGTAGACTGAATAGCTGTATCTCCCGCGTCCGAAGATAGCTCTGTTAGTCTCTGCTGCGATTTTTCCACCAGCTCCTTCAAACGGGCTGCACTCAGGACTGCTCTAGCCGTAGCCATATTCGTCTTCTTTGGGTCGCCGAAGGGGTGCCTATAACCGTCCCTGTCTGGCACCAGTCTCTCTTCCCATGAAAGTTCGTTGATGTGATCTCCACAATCTAACTTCTCAGCAAGGGCATCTGTAGCCTGGAATTTCAGTCAGCCTTGCCCTGCAGATGATCAACGTGTTAGGCCACGTAACCACGTACCACTTGTTTTGCCAGAGCTGTTGCTAGACCAGTGAAGACCGAAGACTCACTGAGGCGTGGAACCTCAGCAAGGTCCTTCGGTCTGTTCAGGAGCGCAGTAGCCATCATTCTTAATCCATGTTCAGATTGGTTATCCGTACCGCGAACAGTGGAAGAGCCTTCGTGTCGTTGAGAATCTTCTTGTGCGGCATCATCATGATAGAACTCTGACGTGGAGGATGAAGTTGATAAATTCAGAGACGCATTCGAAGATATAGAGCCTCGAGAATGATTTGAAGAGCTTGCCTTAAGCTTTCGAGTGAGTAAGTCCCGGTAGGCAGAAGACATAATGTATCCTTTCGTGCAATTTGATAAGCACAGAAGTCCGAATCTAAGCTTATGTAATTACGCCCAACGACTGGCCGTTCAAAAGACTGAGTATGGAAGATAGGAAGATAGGAATTTCAACATGAACTATTCTACATCGTTACCACGACACCCTCTATTAGAGCAAGATCAAAGCAGTCTCCTGATTAACAAGTGTCACACCAGACTCATCCTGAGCCAAAGACGTAACGCCAGACTCATCCTGAGCCAATGATGTAACGCCAGACTCATCCTGAGCAAAGGATGTAACGCCAGACTCATCCTGAGCAAAGGATGTAACACCAGACTCATCCTGAGCAAAGGATGTAACGCCAGACTCATCCTGAGCCAATGATGTAACGCCAGACACATCCTGAGCAAAGGATGCAACGCCAAACTCATCCTGGGCAAAGGATGTACTCGCACTTTCTTCCTGAACTGCGTCGTCCTGCTGAGGTTGCATTTCTTCAAAAAGGGTAGCAAACTCTTCCTGAACAGCAACGTGAACAGCACCGCTCTGCTGAAGTTGGATCTCTTCGTACAAGGTGTGACTGGTGGCAAACTCGTCCCGAGGTTTAATCAACTGGGGCTGTTTTACTATACACAAAGTCAGTGGATGTTACACAGACAACTATTCAGTGGAACTCACGTGAAACGATTAAGTTTGTTGTTGCGTTCGCAACATGGGTCCCCTCGGCCATACCCTGCTCCGTAAGATCGACGCCAAGCCAATGTGCATGGTGAGACCAGTTCTAGAAGCGCTGGATTTAGCAATAGATTCGCAAAACAAAATAAAATAAGATGGTGTACGTGCCTCGGGTAAGTAGGACAGAGAGAGATGATGAAGGCTGTGAAGTGCGAGGGAAAAAACGAATAGACGGAGAAGGAATGTGGACAGCGATATTTCGGGAATACACCTTCGCAAGAAAGCAAACCAGGACTTGCGGTGAGCTTTGCGGAAAATGATGATATCTGCTGCCTTTAAGAACGTGCTACCAGCAATGGCAATCAAGTCGCAGTCCGGAAGTGTGCATGCCTAAAACAACTTATAATTAAATAATGCCATCTAAGTTTGCACCTGTGATGCTTACCGCGACATGCTGAACCAGACCGCCTTTGGGATACTGAAGTTCTTGAACTTTCTTGCCGCTGATGGTGTCATATACAAAAGCAAAGCCACAGTCTGTCCCCCCAACAACAATTTTACTCTGTTCCGCGAAAATCACATCCTTTGGAAAAAGGACGGCAGAAGTACTACCCTCGTAGGTTTTAATGTGTTCTAGTGTACCGATTCGGAACATCTGAAAGTCCTTTCCAGTGCAGGCGATGAAGCAGGCTCCTGTGGTATCTAGGCTTGCGTTGCCCCTATTCAACAGTTTGAGACTTCCTTTTTTAAGATTCTAGATTGAACACTCACATCCTATGCGGGCCAAAAGTCTTCCTCGATCGGACATCTCCTGTCTTATGACCTAGCTGCTGTCTGTCAAAGAATCAAAATGCGAGCTTTCAAGAATGAGAGGCAGAAGATTACTCACATCCCACCTCCGGTACTTGCAAAAGCGAAAACATCCCGCGTTCTGTTGCAGAAACGGACAGTTCGAGGTAAGAATCCCACTTCCAGAGTCGTTGTAAAGATGTTGATCATAACTCCGGACGCCGTCAACGTCCATACTCGCACAGACTGTCCTGCCGAGGCTACAATGCGCCCAAGCTTGCCGTGAGGAATTTTTTGTTGATGTACATCAAGCGACATAACATATTCGTCAGGTTCTATCGGAGCCGCCCTACTCATAGGCTCAAAAGTCTAAAACAAACTGCAGTGAGAAAATTAAAACGAACATTAACATAAACGTTTAGACGCACCTTTTCTCCCTCGTTCCATACCCAAGCGATGATATCACCGCGCAAAGAACCAAGAAGCAGAACGTGTCGATCCCAATACTCGAAGTACAACCAAGATGTAGTTGCAAACAAGTGCTTTGAGCTTTGTGGTGCATAAGGAAGTTGTGGCATCGACACAGACTGCTGGGTGGTCATGTCCCAAATCATAACACCGCTGTACCCTGTATACAGGTAGATTTAAGAACACGCCAAATGGGGGTGGCGGAAGAAACATACCGGTGGTGGCCAGAAAACGCGCATTGGCAGAGAATGTGAGAGATAGAACAGCATCACGATGACCTGTGAGTGTCGAAAAGTATTTGTATGAGGAACTGAAGCCGATCATCGAGCTGAAATCGAGGTTGAACATAACGGAACGAGAATCGGTAAAGTTGGCGGCGTATAGCAAAGAAATAGGGTGCAACTTGCAAATGAGGCGTTGACACATAGAACGCCCATACTTGTTGTTTAAATACAAAGCTTGGGACAAGGGCTAGTTAAAGCTTCAAAGGACACAGCCGGACCGACATGAGTCATCATTAATGTGTTGGTTTACACGTTTCCCTTCCACTTGCGGATATCTCCATATCGTGCCAAAAGTCTCTTTGTTACTTTGTCCATTGACAGGTCCTTGATCGCTCCCTTCGGAACCAGATAAACCACGACGTGCTATTACAGAGGGGTAGAATTCGCACGATTATAGAGGGTTGTGTTGAACCTGCAGTCTAAACACGATGTGCTATTACAGAGGGGTAGAATTCGCACGCCGCTCATCTCGGGTATTTTACTGATTTTACTCTATGCCTTCTACGCCCTGTTATCAGAAATCCTTTGTTTCAGGTCTTTTGACCACCCAGCCAGTTCTGAAATATATAATAAGGGTTGAGGAAGGCACATCTCCCCAGTTCATACCCAACGTTACCGAGTCGCCGATCATGTCCAGGCTCTTTTCGAAATCTATTCATGGTCGTCCACTGACGCTTGATCATGTCGAAATGTATCCGTCGAGTATGACCTTCACTACTCTCGATCAGCAGTTTCTTCCGCCCTCCTCCGGACCGCAATGTACTCCTAGAAATGACCGCAGGTTCTCTCCTTATTCCACATCTTCTCGTGGTTCTCGTCGTCCATTGCCAGATAGGAATGCACATAAACCCACCTCTCACTCGTCACGCTCGTCATCCCATCCCTCCAGCTATGAGAGTGATCTCGACTACGATTCAGACATTGACGTAGCGGCGTCTTCCTTTCCATCGAGCACCTCATACCATCGCCCAAACCACATGCTCGCGTACGATAGCGATGAGAGTACGGAGCAGTTCATCTCGAACAACCATTTAGAAGGCAGCTTCTCAGACGACGAGGAGAATTTGGCTTTTCATGCAAATTCAGCGAAGGCCTGTCCTGCTGAGCCGTCCGTCGCCCATCCTGCTGAGCCGTCCGTCGCCCATCCTGCTAAGCCGTCCATCGCCCATCCTGCTAAGCCGTCCATCACCCATCCTGCTGACGGGGAGATGTTCGACGATTCCGATTCCGATTCCGATGCCGGAAAGATTACGAAGCCTGCTGGAGAGGTCGGAAGGCCGGGTCGTGGGGGCTATAACCTACGCACCGCCCTAAAATGGCCCGACGAGCGTTTCGACAAAGTCAAGGCAAGTCTTTTCGCTCCGTTCATTGCCCGTATACATTCATGACGTTCGTTGTCCTTTGCAGAAGTTCATCAATAAGTTAGTCGAGGAAAAGCTCGATTGCTCTGTCCCAATGAGTGAGCAACCCTTGAACAAACTCAACGACGTGCGTAACAAGGTGGGTGAACTTTCATGATTCCAAATTTCGTTCTCTCATCGACGTAAATCGCAGGCTGCCGACAAGTTCAACTTCTTATCTGGTTATAAAGATCTCTGGGTCGTCGACGACTTCATTAAATGTCATGTGAGATATCGAAAGACCGCCCTACGCAGGGAAGCGCTTGAGAAAGTGGCGACGGAGGCCACTAAGGCGGAACGCAAAACGAGAAGCCATGTTGAGGGAGAGGGTACCAATGAAGGGAAGGATAAAGCACGAGTTCGACAGTAGTACCGTACGTACTATAAGCAGCCCTAGACGGAAATCCGAGCGAAATGTCCCAAAGTGACTGGATTTTTTTTGCCTTTGCTTAGACTCGACAACTAAAGGATACAGGAATTTGTGCGGTGTATGATGGGTTATAGAGTGTCGCACTTCTGAGCACTCCCTCAAGGTCTTCCCAAAGCTGTATGACTTCACTGTCCAAAACGAACATGCCAGCAAGGGTGAGTTATACTCGAGAGTGATCGCTCGAGGTCTTCCCAAAGCTGTATTTATGACTTCACTGTCCAAAACGAACCAGCGAGGGTGAATTATTCTCGAGAGTGACTCGCTCCTAAGGGTTGGGGTCATGTTCGGACCGGGGACGGTATTTTGGGAACGTTGAGACATTTTGCCAGTGTAGAGAACGAGCTAAGAGGTATATATAAGTGACCCCAGCGCGCTGTCAATGAGCCTCTAGTATTGCAATTGCGCTGCAGTGACGGAGTGATTTCAACCGCAAAGAACGAACTCTGAGGTATAAACTCTGAGACGTTCAATGGGCGCACTTCAATGAGCCTCTAGTATCGCAATTGCGCTGCAGTGACGGAGTGATTTCAACCGCAAAGAACGAACTCTGAGGTATAAGCTCTGAGACGTTCAATGGGCGCACTTCAATGAGCCTCTAGTATCGCAATTGCGCTGCAGTGACGGAGTGATTTCAACCGCAAAGAACGAACTCTGAGGTATAAACTCTGAGACGTTCAATGGGCGCACTCCGATTCTCCGGTATTGGAAGCTGCACAACTAGATGCACATTAGAAAGGTTATACGACATCAAGCTAGTCGCTTACCTGCAATTCGAAAGTGGTTGAGGGCGGTACAGAACACTGAGAATCTAAAATTGTTGACTTGTGGATTTGTGGACGCATATATATATAGTTTGACTTCTCTGGGAAACTCGTTCCCACGTATGGCCACAGACCATTATCTTATCTTCAATTTTTGCGTTGGGCGCCACATTGTGACATAATTACATGATAATTTGAACCTTGATCCTCATCTGGCATGGCAAAAGTTACCCCATCTCATTCACAAACCCGTTCTAGAGCTCCTATGTCTGCTCGTCAAACTGCTTCTCCTTATCCTTCACCCTCGAGTCCCGGTCATAGTCATGTCAGTGCGGTTGCGCCATCACTTCGCACGACGACCCGCAAAGAGAGAAACAAAATTGCTTCGCAGAAGTGTCGCACTAGGAAAACCGCCAGACTCACTTACTTAGAAGATCGAGTGGCAGAGCTGGAGGAGGAAGTAAAAGTATTGCGCACCGCATTGGGTGCTGCTTCCAGGTCTACTACGCCTGCACCGACTGGATCACAGACTCGAGCCTCAAGCTTCAGCTCCAGTGCTCAGCCTACTGCATCGTCATCCGGTTCCTCCTCGGGTGCTGCTTCCAGGTCTACTACGCCCGCACCGACTGGATCACAGACTCGAGCCTTAAGCTTCAGCTCCAGTGCTCAGCCTACTGCATCGTCATCCAGTTCCCCCTCCAAGTCTTCGTCTCTGGAACCGGTGCCATCTCCATCTCCAGCATCCTTATCTTCGACTCTATCCACCGATACGCTACTGAAATCTGAACAGTCACTCGATCCAGTCCAGTTGAAGCGTGAGAATGAGGAACTCAAAGCTTGTATGAGGACTTTTGAGAGGGAATGGAATGCTGCTATAAGCGCGCTGGCTATTAGCGCGCTGGGTATTCACGCTGTTCCTCCCCCCACCTCTTCCAGTGCTGAAGAGGCACCATCGGACGCAAGGTCAAGCTTGCAACCTTCGAAAGTGTCTTCTCGGTCTTCTTCAGCTACACCGATGTTGCGCTGAAAACGCATACACACCTGAAATACCTGAAATTAAACGATTTCTACTGTGAATATGATGGGAATAAAGGGCTAGACTATGTCCCATAGTGCTAGCTAAAACATAGAACACGAATAGTTAAAGGCTCGAAGTGAAAGGACTACGATGTACGAGTATGCATCAAGACCTTATGGCTGATATGCCTCTAGACCTTCGGCGAAGTAACTACCTGCTGCGAGACTGTACAGTATGGTCAGACCCACCCTGCCTGGCAAAGAGCCCTTCGTCTGGAAGTCGCTATTTAAGTATCTGTGTAATCCACGGGACTTAGGAAGGAAGAAACTACACACACACAGGCGTAATAGCCTCATGAGCCTCGATAATGTCGAAAGGACAAAGCTAGAGGTATCGCCGAGCCATCAAAATGGTTTGTTCGAACTTAGCCGACCTCCTAGAACCTGCAGATTGATGATATACTGGAGATAACGCTTTATGATCGGAAATATATGATCGACGATTCCGTTCCGAGATACTAGATGGTCAAAGCTATGAAAATGATCAGTCTCGATGACTGTATAATAACTTATTAGTAAAGTAATGACAGAATTGACCTTCGAGCGCTGGATATTGGTATATCTACGAGGTGCTATGGGGTCTAGATGTCGAAATAGGAGAAAATACGGAAGCCCGACGGGATAAATGACTAGAAACTGCCCTCGGCGCCCCTATAAGTACACTGTAAAACAGTTACGAAGATGAATAATAACGAAATGCATAGGAGTAGTTCGTTTAGAATGGCTCGAGCGCATGATAAGAAGGGTCTAGATGTACCAAAAACATCACTAAAACATAATACTTACACATATATACCCAAGAACTGCACATAATTACCCTCTAGACGTGCCTACTTACCCAACTCAGTCATATTGTTTCTGTTTATATCCATTTTATACTCGATGTTATCCCTCTGTTCCTTTTAATTACTCCACTCAGTTTTCTATCTATTTATGAAATACTTACAAGCAGTAGAGTACATATACTGTCATGTATAGGGTCGAGCGCCCCAGGTTACGACTGCCCGCCAAATTGGAGAACTTTACGTATCTTCTAGAGCGTTAAATCGCAGAAGGCCTCTTGATTGTGAACGTCAGGCCCCGGTTCTTCGAGCTGGTAGAGGCGGACTATTAGGAATTGCAGTGCTTTGATAGAGTGCTAAATATCTGAACATCTGTTGTGTTTGAACTGTCTGTCTGTCTGTCTGTCTGTCTGTCTGTGTCTGTCTGTCTGTGTCTGTCTGTCTGTGTCTATCTGTTTGCTGTTTCTGGTACTCGTCGAAGGGTCTAGACGGTGATCTTACAGTTCAGTTAGTCTTTCCAACAGTCTAGCTCGACTTTAGTCAGTTTTCTGCGTGCGGAATCTTTGCCAACGCCAGACTACACTCGCTTTTACAAGGCAACCTTTGAGTTTAGACGAGTTCCTACGTCTTAGAGTGCTCATTACGCTGCTATTATCTGGAGCCCACCGCGAGGGGTAGTTTCAGAAAACAATTATATCGAGTTTTACTCTTGAAAGACCTCTGTGTCTAAATATCGCTGTCTTTTGACCTCGGCGAATTGAATTGACGATTTGATTTGCCTCTCGAAGTGGAAATTGTACATTTGCATAACACTTCAAGGTATTCTACTTCGAATCCGAGTCTCTTGCAAAGATTAGTGACTCTAGCCGTCGTGGAAAACCTAGAACTACACGAAATTCCCGTGAGGCTGGACAAGAAGAATTAATATTCGAGTCTAGACCCCCTCGTCGTAGTAGAATCCCTGTTCGAAACAACTTGCCTCTGTCTAGAGAGAGGTATAGAGGAACAAACGAAGTTATAGGAGATATAAGACTACCAAGTCCTGAATTCTCTGATTTTACAAACATGCCTGATGAAGGAAATAATGCTACTGCTGGACCTGCTGGTCAAGGGCGAAACCCACAGCAGCAGAGACAACCAAATAATGATGAGGCTGCGGCGAATCGAAATCCTGGAGGAAATCGGCCGCGCCGACCTCAACAAACTGAAGTAGTAGATGCATACTTACGAGAGCTACCTGCTGAGGTGCTCGCCGAAGTACAAAACGAGCAGTTACCGAAAGTCTCAAAGAAGGCACCCATATTTGATAGAGATCGTCCTGAGAAACTTGCAGGATGGCTCGAGGACTTAGAGGAAATCTTTAGGACTTTAAATATCAGATCTGAGATGGCGAAGATCCATCTAGCCTTGAAATACATGACTTATGAGACGAGAAAGGAGCTAGCTACGCTTGATGCAGCTTCAGGAGATGATTGGGAAACATTTAGAGTTGCCTTGCTTGACTGCTATCCGGATTCTAGTGATAAGGACGGATATGGCTCGAAGCAGAGGCTCATGAGTGTAATTGAAAAGTACATGCTAGTGCCATCTGGTCAACTAGAGAAGCTTTTGGCCTTCTCGAGGGCGTATCAGATTGAAGCAAAGAAGTTAATGAGTGGACATGCTGTCATCTCGAACTTCGAGGCAGTACAAGGATATCTAGCTGCTCTAGAAGAACAGTTTAGAAAGAGAGTTATTCGAAAATTATCAACTAATGGTACTGGAGAAGGGGTTCGTCGAAGAGATGATCCTTGGACTCTAGAGCAAGTTGTAAAAGCTGCAAAAGCTGTATGTGCTATTCCTCCTGAGGAATTATATGATGTAGGAGCGAGTTGGAGCCTACCAGGTGTCATAAACACTGGAGCTAGACCCCTCTCGAGCCGACCATCTATGACTGACAGGTTAACTGCTATAAAGCAGGAAGAAGCACAGAATGAGTGGGAACGAAAGATTTCGTACACAGTAGATGATAACGAGACGAAAATTAAGACCATTCACCAGAAGCTAGACACTATGACGAACCAGAATCAAGAGATGATGAAGTCCTTGATAAGGATGGTACAAATGTCAAGTAGAAACACTGGAAATATGGGTCTAGCGTCTTCGACGAATGTTGGTATGTCTTCTATGCCTAACAGAGGACTTCTGGACACGAGTAGAGTTATGCCTGCCCGTGATCTAGCTTGTTTCATGTGTGGAGGCAGAGGACATGGTTCACAAGACTGTCCAGCTCAACATCACTTTGTAAGTAAGGGATGGATGAAGCGAAATGCGAGGAATAGATGGGAACTAAAGGATGGTTCACCACTTCCTTGGATAAATGAAGGAGATAAAGAGACTAGAAAGGAAAAGATTGAGAAAATTGCAAAAGAGAAGGGATGGGATGTAGAAGTCCACCCAGATCAGTTCTTATATGAAGTAGAATCTATGCCAAATGCATACCAGGTGCAGCTGCACGAAGCTAGCCCCCTGGGAATGGAAAATAATGAAGTTGATACATTGGCTGTACAAGTACTTGAACAGCTAGAAAGGATGGGAGTTGAGTATAAGGCCTTGTCTGATGGACAAGTGTCTATAAACACTCCTGGAGGTTCGAAAAACTAATACTTTCGATGAAGGAGCTTAAACAGGTGCTAGTTGGTGCAAAGAAGTTACCTAGCCCTGTTCCCAGCAAAGCTCCGGAGGAAGATAATGCTGGAAAGACGTCTAGACGCCTCGAAGTGGTGCTAGAGCGTCCTAAGAACTTTAATCGACACTTGTATAAACCCATAAACATGACGGATGAGTCGTTGGAAACCCCTGAGCCCGAATTAGGCAAAGAGGCGCCCGCGCATAACGTCCCGGAAACGAAAAACTTAAATAAAAGACCATTTGATAACATAAAGCCTATTGAGAGACGAATCCAACCACCAAAAGAGGGTCTAGAAACGTCCCCAGTGACCGCTAGAACACCTAGTGTGGATATAGAAGAGTCTCGAGGCTCGGCGAAGAAGAAAGTAACATTTGATTTGCCTAAGGGACCTGAATACAAACTACAAAGTGGCGTGTACAGGCCTGGAGTTGCTGAAGAAGTTGCAACGAAGATATTAAAGAGTGAAATACCTATAAGTATGGAAGAAGTAATTGCTATTTCCCCTACTTTGCAGAAAATATTGAATAGAAAGACTAAGAATAGTCGAGTATATAAGAGGCCTCTAAAGGCATTTGTACAAGAGATTAGAGACGAGGAAAACCCAGAAGACACTGATCTACCTGAGGATTCTATCTCTTTGCCATATGACACTCAAGTAGTGGATATTGATGATCTAGCATGGGGAGACTGCTTTGTACAGGTCCTCGAAGGCTCGAGCGGCTTGCAAACAGGATCTTTAGTCCATGTAGATGTTGTAGAACAATATCTCGAAGATGTTCCGCCGTCTGAACGAGGAAAGATTATCATTGTAGCCAGACCAAGTGATAGTCTGCGAGTTATCTTTCCTGATATTAATAAACAAGGGCCAGTCGAGTGTATACTTGACAGTGGGTCTCAAATAGTATCAATGGACACGGATATAGCAATGGGACTAGGTCTAGCCTGGGATCCAAAGACTGTTATCCATATGCAAAGTGCTAGTGGACAGCTAAGCCCAACCAGGGGTCTAGCTAGGAACGTACCGTTTACCTTTGGTGAAATAGTCGTTTATATGCAGATTCATGTGATGGATAAAGCTCCATATAAAGTTCTGTTGGGAAGACCCTTCGATGTTTTAACAGAAAGTAATATTAAGACAAATAAGGATGGAAGTCAAGAATTAACGATTCGAGACCCTAATTCTGGCATGACCTGCACAATGGGAACATATGAACGAGGCAGAGGTATTGGACCGAAGCCTGAAGGAGAAGAAAAACTTACACCAGCTACCCAAAAAGCTGCAGAAGAGGAAAGAAGTCCACAAGATGGAAATTTTCAATCCTCGAAGATCTGACAGGCCATCAGGGAGAGGTTGCTGTAAGTATTGGCCTAGGAGAAGATGGTAGATATGAAATAACTGGGTATAGACTGCCTGATGAGGAGACATTCTCTGATAATGAGAAGGCTGAGGCATATGTATATGCATCTCGAGCTAGCATTGAAGAGAGTGATCCCAAGGCTGCCCTTATGCTTAAAAGCTACATGAAGAAGGAAATAACCGAAGATAATTGCAAGGTATATTGTACTTGGCGTGAAGCTAAGGTACAGGATGAGAAAGTACCTTCGAGACCTGCGTATGAGGGTCTCGAGGCAGCTACTGTATTCAATACGGCTGCTCGAACTGAGAAAATGGTTCGGCGAATGCCAAACTTACACTGTAGGATCCTACCTCGTGGAAGTAAGGCTAGATTTCGAAAACCGTTTGCAGTATTTGGCAGTAAGTATAAACCTGTGGCAATAAAAGTGAAACCAGTAAAAACTACGCTTCCAGAAGAGTTCAGGATAGAAAGGCACATAACTGGTGACCCGCTAGAAGGGATGCCGACTTTGTCACCAAATCCACCGGACTTCACACCTGGAGAACGTTATAATGAAGAAAGAAAAGCTATTATTGAGAAGAATCATGATGAAGACTTCTTATGGCCAGAAGAAATGAAGCTAGTACATCACTTAATGAAGGTACAAGAGAAAGGTTTTGCATGGGAAGCTTCAGAAGGGGGAACTTTCAAGACAGAGTTCTTTCCACCTGTTAAATTTCCTGTTATACCACATACTCCATGGGTCGAGAGGAATATACCTATTCCGCCCGGGATCTATGGAGATGTATGCAAAATAATTAAAGATAAGATTGATTCTGGGGTCTACGAACCCTCGAGCTCCTCTTATAGATCCAGATGGTTCTGTGTTTTGAAGAAAGATGGCAAAAGTTTACGGCTAGTACACAGTCTAGAACCGTTAAATAAGGTCACAATTCAACACTCAGGCATACCTCCTGCTACAGCTGATATAGCTAGAAGCTTTGCAGGCAGATCTTGTATTGGACTGCTAGATGTATTTGTAGGCTATGATGAAAGGCTCGTAGATGAGGGATCTAGGGATTTGACGACGTTTCAAACTCCTTTTGGCCCTCACCGACTTGTAAAACTACCAATGGGTTGGACTAACTCAGTACCAATCTATCATGATGATATCACTTATATATTGAAAGAAGAAATTCCACACATAACGAGACCCTATATAGATGATGTTCCAGTGAAAGGACCGTCTACTAGATATGAGCTCGAAGGTGGAGGATACGAAACAATTCCTGAGAACAGTGGAATTAGAAGATTTGTATGGGAACACATGCAAAATATGAATAGAATTGTTCAACGAATGAAACATGCTGGAGGAACCTTCTCAGGACCTAAAGCATTCATTTGCTGCGCAGAAGGAAATGTTGTGGGACATAGAGTCTCGTATGAGGGTGAATTACCTGAAGAAAAGATGGCTAAGACCATTTTGTCATGGGATGCAACTCAATGGACGAAGCGTACACACGTTAAATCATTCTTGGGGACTGCAGGACAACTCAGGATGTTCATTAAAGACTATGCAAAGAAGGCTAGACCCCTCACGAGGTTGACTAGTTCACAAGTTCCCTTTGAGATAGGAGAAAAAGAGTTAGAAGCCGTCGAGCTATTAAAAGAAGGCATTAGAAATGCTCCTGCATTGAAACCAATTGATTATTCGTTGTCTAGCGGCATTACTCTAGCAGTGGATACATCATGGATGGCTGTAGGATATTATTTATACCAAAGAGATCCTAATGATCCTAAGAAGAAGTTTTATAACTACTTTGGATCTATAACATTAAATGAACGAGAAGCAAGGTTCTCACAGCCTAAAAGAGAGTTATATGGGCTCAAGCTCGCGCTAGCCCATACTTACTACCAAACTTATGGTTGTAGGGATCTAACTGTAGAAACAGATGCTAGCTACATAAAAGGGATGTTAGATAACCCAAGTAGTGGCCCAAATGCAACTATTAATCGTTGGATTGAAGAAATAAGAAAGTATCACTTTGAATTGGTACATATCAAGGGGTCTATACATGGACCTGATGGACTATCTAGACCACCACCGGGTAGTGAACCAACAGAGAGATTACCTGCTGAAGAGGAAGATTATCTAGATGAAGATGATGGGGAACCATTGCGATTTCGTCAGGAAGATGAGAATGAGCAGGGCCCTTATGACTTTGAAGACTTTAAGCATGAGATAGACTCTAGAGGTGGATACTTACAGGGTCTAGCCTTGTCAGTAGAAGACTTCGAAGATGATATTCAAGAATTAATTGAAGAAGAACGAAGATTCGCCTACTGGCGAGAACACATACTATTTGAACAAGGAAAGACTCTAGACCAGTTTGCACAGGTTCTAGTAGCTCCTGAATCGACAGAAGAATGGAAACATGATCATCCTTATATGGAAGAACATAGAACTACCATAGGGATTGAGCTAGATCGACTGCTACCGAGAATAAAAGAGTTCTTAATGCATCCTGAATCGGATATGCTGGATGAGATGGATGCTCGAGCTCGAAAGAAATTTCTTTCGAAGGCGTCTCGATACTTTGTCGACAAGAAAGGACGTATGTATCGAAGAAATGATGAAGTTGGTGGACAACATCAGCTGATAGTTGAGAAAGAACGCCGTATGTATATCCTGCATAGTGCTCATGATCATTTGGGACACAAAGGAATGTATGCTACGAAGGCTGTGATAGAAAAGAGGTTCTGGTGGCCAGAACTGGAGCGAGATGTCAACTGGTTCGTGAAAACGTGTCAGGCATGTCAAGATCGAGCTCTAGCGCTATTGAAAATACCACCTACCCTTACTCACACCCCTTCTCTGTTCCAGAAGGTACATGTGGATGTATTCAAAGTATCTCCGGCTAGTAATGGCTGTAAGAACGTTGTACATGGCCGATGTGCTTTATCTTCTTGGTCAGAGGGACGAGCAATCAGAGATGAGACAGCTCGAGCCTTAGGCGAATGGTTCTTTGAAGATATAATATGTAGATGGGGTTGCCCTCAAGAAGTGGTAACTGATAATGCTAGAAGCATGATTGCAATGTTGAAATGGCTGGAAGAGAAGTATGGGATTAAAGGGATTCGTATCTCAGCCTATAATTCTCAAGCCAATGGAAAGATTGAAAGAGCACACTTTGATATCCGTCAAGCTTTAGTAAAAGCGACGGGAGGTGATCTTAAACGTTGGTACTGGTTTCTCAAACATGTGCTTTGGGCAGACAGAGTAACAACTAGAAGAGGATTTGGATGTTCTCCTTACTTCTTAGTAACTGGAGCAGAACCAATACTGCCTCTAGACCTTATAGAATCAACTTGGTTGGTAGAAGTACCAGATAGAGTCCTTACTTACGAAGAATTGATCGGCTACAGGGCTAGAGCCTTGGCAAAGCATAGAACTCATGTTATGGACATGATTTCCAGGGTTGACGAAGAGAAAAGAAGAACTATGAAGAAGTTTGAACAAGATTATGAACATGTAATAAAAGACTATGATTTCAAACCTGGAACTCTAGTACAAGTTCGAAACACTCAAATTGAGAAGAGCTTGGACAGGAAGATGTATCCAAGGTATAGAGGACCTATGATTGTCATCAGACGAACTAAGGGTGGTGCCTACATTATTGCTGAAATGGATGGCTCTGTACTTAAAGAAAAGATTGCTGCCTTTCGCGTACTGCCGCATTTTGCAAGATATGAGCCTATAGACCTACCTACAAACGTGCTAGACCTCATAGACCTTACTGCAGAACAGCTAGAACGTATGGTGAACGAAGATGAGGATACTTACGACGAACAAAGTCGAGACTACATTTTTGACTCCATTCCGAACTTAAGAATGCCTCGAGATGAGGAATATGAAGATGATTCTGATGAAGAAGATGATCATCCTTCTCCTGAGAGGGATTTAAGCGCAGAACCTGAAGAGATCACTGGAGTGCGAACTAGAAGCAATAAACAGTTTGTTCTATTGCGTCGAAGTGGTACTTAATCGATATTCTGAAGGCTCGAAGTAATGACAGTAATAAGAAACTCAAAAGAGTTATATGTATGAAGGTATATGAACTATATCATGAGTTGGGAGTGTAAAGTAGGTTGGAGACTCTGAATACAGGGTCTAGCGCCTATTCTCACAACAATTCAGTTAGAAAGAACTAGATTACGGGGATCGACGAAACTTACTTAGGCACTGCTAGAGTTGGTAGCTGTGGTATCAGCTGAGCTAGATCCAGCCTCCTCCATGGTAGCATCTTGAGGGGTCTCCGAAGATGAAGAATCAGCGGTTTGCTTGTCCTCGACTGAGAGACAACTAAATTGCTCTCGTTGAATGTTGTCCATCTGTTTAACAACGAACTGGTACTGATTGGCATGGAAATGTACAGCATGCTGAAGAGTGACTTGTTCGGTACGAAGGAAATTGAGAACTGAGCGTAAAGCTTCGACGCTAAGCTTGGGCAGTTCGAGATATGGAGTGAGCACGATATGGCGGAAAGTTGTAGCGATGGCGGCCTCTCGAAGGGTCTTATCCTCTGATCAATATGGTCAGTAGGGTTGAGACAGGGAGAACCCATGCTTACTTACCCTCAATATCCTCACGAAGATCGGAAATGGGTTGCTCGAGGCGAATGCGCTTGCCATTGGCAGCTGCAATGTTATCCTGAGCAACTGATAAGTAATACATGGCCTTGAGGTAGGAACGAGAACGTACATCCATTCCAGGTACATCGCCGAGGGCCAATGAAAGAGTAGAAGAACGATTCGCGACGTCCTGAACGTTCGGCGAAGTTATAATATGATGGATAAGAAGACACCGCACTTACCCTGACCTTCTTGTTGAACTTGAGGCCAGGTGGAAGGCTTAATTCTTGAGAAGGGGCATGCATAGATGCAGAAAGACCCAATGCGGCTGCGAGTCCGGCTTTATAGTCCTAAACTTAGGTCAAGTCGGAGTCTCGACCTAAGAAATATGGATACTTACTGGAGTAGAAGCAATCCGACCTCCGACGAACTCAATCTCATCATCATCATCATCGTCTTCGATGATAAGAGGAGATTTAACGTTCTGAGAAGAGTATAGAATGAAGCTTGTAAAGATTAATGAGGAAAGAGGAGAGTTACCTTGCGCTTGCGAGGGGGCTGTCGAAGCACCTCGAGCTTGGCAAAGAACTCCTCGAGCCCATTTAGATGGTAGGGACGATTGACCCCATCAATCTCTGTAATAGCTATCACAGTGTTGAGTCCTTTCTGGAAGGTATCAAAGGCGATATCATCCTTGGCCACCACTTTGGCATTCAAAGGCTTTGACTACGAAGAAATATGAGCTCGACGAAGCCTGAAGAATATAATAAACAAACCATATGATCGGCTAGAGCCGTCACGACTGGTCCTAGAAGCTTGGGACTGGCTTTGGGGAAGGCTTGAACGGCTTGAGCGGCAGTAATGGCCTCTTGAGTCTCCTTTAACCATTGATCCCTCTCGGGCCAGGTCTTGTTGGATCCTCGAGCCATGTGACGATGAAATATGAACGAGAAGAAGACGAAAGTAAGGTCGAGAATGCAGGTTGAAGGTCTTAAAGTGTACTGATAACTTGGACCCACCTTCGGCGACCGTCCTTTATACTTTTCTGACTGAGAACGGAACTCCTGGTCCCTTCGACGAAGTAACATGCCCAACTGATTAAGGCACCCTGAACTTAACTAAGGACTAGCCGAGATATGCAGCGGGGACGCTGAACTTCTTTTGGTTTGGGGGAGAGGAGTCCATCTAGGACATAGAATTTTGAAATTTCTAAAGATTTCATAAAAACGAAACTTAAGTGTTTTAGATTTCAATAAATCAACATCTAAGATTGGTTGAAACGAACAAATAAGTGCCTGAGGCACAGAAGTGATAAGTAAGGGCACGAGACTTATAAATAAAGGGGTCTAGTTACTACTTATTACCGTCGAGCTGGGATTTCTCTAAGTCGAGTCCATACTTACAGCCTCGACGAAGGCAATCTTAAAGATATTAAATTAAATTTGAACTTAACAATGGATTCACACATAAAGAAAGAACATGAAAGCTTTTATTTGGCACTAAGGCCACGAGATTTCTATGTACATGGTACAAGAAATGAAAAACAAAGATATTTGGGCCTCTATGAAGAGAACCCTTGCTAGATATAATGATTTTGGAGCTCTATAAAGAGACTCCTTGCTGCGATATAATGAAAATATTATTTAAAGTCCGAAGACTGTAGGCTACGCCTCGACGAAGATCCCGAGTCACCTCTCCGGACTATCCTCTGCCAGGATCCGACCAACACTTTCCTCCTCCACCGGGGAACGGGCGGTGTTGAGTGTCGTAATGGTAGGGAGGGAGGATGGAAAGGAAGAACTAGCTGACGCAGGTACCCGGGAAGATGAAGCATTCGCCGAAGAGCGAAGAGGCATGAGAGCCGAGGTTACCATGCGCTCGATGGTGCTGCGAGTGTCGGATTTAGAGAAGTCGAGGGGAAGGCGCGACGAACTCGGTTGGATCTGAAAACCAGTCTCCGTTTTCACCAAGCTCGAGTCTCGATCCAAAACCGACATGTCCCAGCCCAAGCCCGCGCCTATCATCTTCAAATCTTCGATTTCGTCCTTGAATGAAGGGTCGTTACGATGAAGAATGTTGAAAAGAAGGGTAGGATCGGTGACTGAACCACGAAGGTGCTCCTGGTCCCGCTCGATGGACTCGCAAAGCTTGTTGGCGTTATCGGCGAGGTCCAAGACGCTGCGGCGAAGTTGGTCGTATACAGAGATCTTCTCGACGAGACCAATAACTTCTGCGCCGAGGTCTGAATAAGGAGGGAAACGAGAAAAGATGTTAAATAAAAAGAAATAAATGATTAACTTACTATGAGAGCCTTGACGAGCCAACCCGTAGATCGTATTTCGCATCTCGAGGGCGCGAGCCGGCGTCAGGGTCCATGAACAAGGTTGCCTGCTTTTGAAGCAGACGGCGCATTTGTAGGAGGTGCTCTGTATTTCGGGCGGGACACACTTCTCTGCTGCGTGAGCTGCGGTACATCGCGTACATGGCAAGCTGCCAGTGAGCTATAAAAGATATATGAAAGAGTAATAAAATAAATAAGAAAGAGACTTACTGCGTCGATGGTTCGAGTTGCATGAAGCAAGTCGGCGAGGTTGAAGACCGTGTTGCTAGCAGGATGTGTGAAGAGGCCGGCCTCGGAGACCTGATGAGAAGGACCAGCCCTCGCTGATGAAGCAGGAGCAGGGGTCGGCGACCTTTCGCTAGCAACAGGAGATGGCTCTTTGGGAGTCGGGGCCTTTGCCTTAGGCTTGGGCTTCGGTTTGGGCTTCACTGCGCGAACGGGTGGACCAGTCTTGAGTGTTTTGGAAGGAGTGGACGCGCGAGGCTTCTTAAAAGAGAAGAGATCCATGTCGTCGTCGTCTTCTAGCAGCTCGAGCGCTCGCTTTTTCAAAGTCAGAACAGGCTAGAATATGAAAGGATATAAGAAAGAAATTTGAAGGGAATAGGAAGAAGAAAACGAACCTCAGGCTTGACTTCGACGGACTCGTCGTCAGACTCGAGGACCTCATCCTCTGAGTTGCTCAGAACGGTATCATCGTCGCCACAATCGTCGCCGAGGATGGTATCGAAGTCGTGAAACTAGGAAATTATATTGAATAAGATTAAAAAGATTACGGTGGAATAAGGACTTACAGGCTCGAGACTATGTTTCTCCTGTCGATCGTCCTTCGAGATATACCAACCAGTCTTGTGAAGAGATGGGAGTCGAGATTCGAGGGGGTTGCAAAGTCGCACTAAAGCTAGCCACACTGGGCGCACATGCGGACAGAAATCCTCGATGTCGAAGTCGACGTGCTCAAAGAGAGTATCCTAGAAGAGAAAATGTAAGAATAAAAGACTAAAACTATAAGAAATACAACATACCATGAAGGGAGTAGCGCTTTCCACGGCCTTGGTCATTTCTGAAACCTTGGGGGGATTCTTTCGTGGTTTATCAAAGTAACGACGATAGACGTCGACAATACATGCGATGACTTCATTGGCTTGTTCGTGAGGGTTGATCTGCGCGGTCTTTCGACCGGCGCGAGTTTTCTTGGCCACTGCCGAAATTTGAGAAGAAGAGGCTGCTTTGCTCTTCCCTTTGGAAGCTTTACCAGTAGTACGCGCCATTAGAAGAAAAGAAAAGAACAAGTATGTATAGAGAAAAACAGAAGGCTAGAGCCACTCTGAGTGAAAAATAGAGAGAAAGGAAGAATGGGCGTGAAAAAGTTGAAGTCCGTTTACTTATGGAACGACTCACCTGACCACGTTCCCACAGCGCACGGACCAGTGAAAGGCTGAGAGATGCGTGAAAAGAAAGAATAGAGAAGCAAGAAACTGAATAAGAAACGTGAAAGAGGAAAAGAGACGGAAAGTCACTTGCCTGAAAAGAACATACGGCAATTGCCGAAGGCAAACAACTGGCCGAGAGTATTTTGGTCGGAGTTTGAAATTTGATGATCGGCATAGACCGGCAAAAAGCAATGAACAGTGTACCACTGCTTCGGCGAACTCTGAGATGTGTGTGAATAAGTATTATATAATCAACAGGCTGTCTGCGAAGCTTTAGAATGTATCTTTGGCTGTATGACTGACCGATCACCAGACCGGGGACGGTCTAGATTTGGTTTGGGGGAGATGTTGCGCTGAAAACGCATACACACCTGAAATACCTGAAATTAAACGATTTCTACTGTGAATATGATGGGAATAAAGGGCTAGACTATGTCCCATAGTGCTAGCTAAAACATAGAACACGAATAGTTAAAGGCTCGAAGTGAAAGGACTACGATGTACGAGTATGCATCAAGACCTTATGGCTGATATGCCTCTAGACCTTCGGCGAAGTAACTACCTGCTGCGAGACTGTACAGTATGGTCAGACCCACCCTGCCTGGCAAAGAGCCCTTCGTCTGGAAGTCGCTATTCAAGTATCTGTGTAATCCACGGGACTTAGGAAGGAAGAAACTACACACACACAGGCGTAATAGCCTCATGAGCCTCGATAATGTCGAAAGGACAAAGCTAGAGGTATCGCCGAGCCATCAAAATGGTTTGTTCGAACTTAGCCGACCTCCTAGAACCTGCAGATTGATGATATACTGGAGATAACGCTTTATGATCGGAAATATATGATCAACGATTCCGTTCCGAGATACTAGATGGTCAAAGCTATGAAAATGATCAGTCTCGATGACTGTATAATAACTTATTAG
The DNA here is from genome assembly GCA_028554645.1 of Omphalotus guepiniiformis. Taxonomy (NCBI): domain Eukaryota; kingdom Fungi; phylum Basidiomycota; class Agaricomycetes; order Agaricales; family Omphalotaceae; genus Omphalotus; species Omphalotus guepiniiformis. The sequence goes on from JAQOOI010000015.1 coordinate 45,790, forward strand.
TAAAGTAATGACAGAATTGACCTTCGAGCGCTGGATATTGGTATATCTACGAGGTGCTATGGGGTCTAGATGTTGAAATAGGAGAAAATACGGAAGCCCGACGGGATAAATGACTAGAAACTGCCCTCGGCGCCCCTATAAGTACACTGTAAAACAGTTACGAAGATGAATAATAACGAAATGCATAGGAGTAGTTCGTTTAGAATGGCTCGAGCGCATGATAAGAAGGGTCTAGATGTACCAAAAACATCACTAAAACATAATACTTACACATATATACCCAAGAACTGCACATAATTACCCGCTAGACGTGCCTACTTACCCAACTCAGTCATATTGTTTCTGTTTATATCCATTTTATACTCGATGTTATCCCTCTGTTCCTTTTAATTACTCCACTCAGTTTTCTATCTATTTATGAAATACTTACAAGCAGTAGAGTACATATACTGTCATGTATAGGGTCGAGCGCCCCAGGTTACGACTGCCCGCCAAATTGGAGAACTTTACGTATCTTCTAGAGCGTTAAATCGCAGAAGGCCTCTTGATTGTGAACGTCAGGCCCCGGTTCTTCAAGCTGGTAGAGGCAGACTATTAGGAATTGCAGTGCTTTAATAGAGTGCTAAATATCTGAACATCTGTTGTGTTTGAACTGTCTGTCTGTCTGTCTGTCTGTCTGTCTGTCTGTCTGTGTCTGTCTGTCTGTGTCTGTCTGTTTTGCTGTTTCTGGTACTCGTCGAAGGGTCTAGACGGTGATCTTACAGTTCAGTTAGTCTTTCCAACAGTCTAGCTCGACTTTAGTCAGTTTTCTGCGTGCGGAATCTTTGCCAACGCCAGACTACACTCGCTTTTACAAGGCAACCTTTGAGTTTAGACGAGTTCCTACGTCTTAGAGTGCTCATTTCGCTGCTATTAACGTCCAGACCCGAGACCTCATGAGCTTCCTAGCAGGCATAAAGTGCTGGTCCAGCCGGCACAAACAAACCATCTACGCCGTCAAACGTGATCAAATGAAGGGGTTCGACTATCTAGCACCGGAAGGATTTTACGACGCGATCACGGCCTACGGATTACCCCAGCAAATCATCGAGTTGGATAGAGCAGCACAAACGGACACTAAATGCTTCATCAGAACGGCATACGGAGTCACGGATCCAATAACGATCAACGGCGTAACTAAACAAGGCGGACCCCTCTCACCTCTGAAGTCGACACTCACCACAATCCTAGGCCACCATTATCTCAACGATCTCCTATGCTCGGACAAGAATGCAGTAATTATTGCCACCGAATCATTCCTGAAGGGTGATCCCCATCTGCCCACGGACAAAACCACCATCACAATAGGCATGACAGAAGCAACAGATGATTCTTACCTCTTCTCGCGATCACTTTTCTCACTCAGATTCATCACTCTACAGATGGAACGATTCCAATTCGCGTATGGCTGGCTCACACAATGGGCCAAGACGAGAGCATACGTCCTCAACCCTGTGGGGCCTCAGCCTCAGACGGTATCGTTTGAATCGGTCACAAACGAGAAGGGAGTGGATCCTCTAAACATTACTGTCCACGAGGTGCCACTGATTGTTGATGAGCTAGAATTTCTCAGAGCAAAAGTCGACGACCCGGCCAACAGGTATCAGGAACTACATATGTTCATCAACGACTTTGCGTTTCCACGGCTAAGCAGACGGGCCCCGATCACCCTCCTCTGCAAAATCATCTCGCAGAACATCGTCTCAAGATGTCGAGCGCTACTATCACTACAACCGATACGACAAGCTGATGCAGAGAATTTGGACCGCCTAATTACGAGACGTGTCCATGATCAGCTAGGCTTTCCTTTTCATCCCAATACAGACATACTGACCCTTCCCATTCACATGAACGGACTCGGGTTTCCCTCCATCGCACACATCAATGCCGGACTCGCGCTCGAGGGTCTTCGCAGAGATCTAAACCATCACATACCCTCATACCGTAGAATGGCACAGATCACGCTGGCTGACTGGACATGTTCACTGAACAACTGCATTCAACCGCTGGAAGGAATTGGACTGCGAAATCACACTCACGCCTCCAGATCCAGCAAAGTACCCGCGACATGGCTAGCAGCACACAAAGTCATGTGTAAACACAAGAACGAGCTGGAAATGGGTGCCACGGATAAGTCGGAAGTAATGAGAGGTGATGTGTCGCTATCCCATCTCATGTCCATCTATAATCACTGCACGGCTACCTCAGATGTCACCGAACGCCCAGACGGACACACAATCCGTTCGCTACGGGCTAAAGGCATAGTTAAGCTGGCTGACATCGGACGCTGGCAGATCGACGCGGTGACCGGAAAAGAGAAATACGAGAAACATGACGGTATCGACACGGAGGGATGGACCAAAGCGGCTCAGAAGAACATCACTAAACTTCATACAATGCTAAGTGAATTCGACCTACGCTGGATCCACACTGGCTCAGTCGATATTTTCTTAGATCGAACGACAAGAAGGTGAATAGCAGAGGAACACATCCGCAGACTAGCCGAGTACACCCCGCTAAAGCACTCTAAGGTAGCTGACGTGAACGGGCAGGTCTGGGGATCTGATGGATCTATGATCCCTGCGGCAGCGACCATCTTTGACGATAGAACAGTGACGGCGGCCATTACTGGGCCCAAAACAGTTGTGGTCAAACTGAACGGAAACGCGACTTTCATCACACACGGAGAGTTGACAGGAATGATCATGGGCGCCCTCCTGGCTGACAACTCAGAGGCAATTCCCAAGCTCTACGCCGACCCACTAACTATCATTCGCATAGTCGATGACTGTCTATCCAACCCGTCACACCGGATTCGTCTACGCCACATGAACGCGAGGTCGTACTACAAATGGCTTCTACACATCCTTTCAATTAAACCCATCCATATCGAACATACAAAGGCCCACACTAGCAGCACCTCCCTCCCATCGCAAATCAATGCAGAAGCGGACCACTATGCATCGACAGGGCAGAAATACCTTGATAGCATACCGAGCATGCCTACCCCCACCTTCTACATGGACGACTACACTCTACGGTCTCAGAAACCCGGATGGATAGAGTCCAGTGTGCCTCTCCACGTGCAGCAGGTGATGGAATGAGACAATGCGGAGAAACTAGCAGCATCGCACACACTTCGAATGTCACGTTGGCTATATGAGCCACGCCCCCCTCTCGAATTCCCATACACGAAAGCTTACTCCGCTTACTCCGCCACCGTTCAACTCTACGCACGATCCGGTCAGCTAGCCACGGCGCATACGCTAGTGCAAAGGAGGAAACTAGAGGACGACAACTGTAGGCTGGGATGCTCCGCAGTAGAGGATATGCATCACATCTTCGTGGACTGCAAGAGATATACACGATGGAGGAACGAAGCTACAGAGGAAATAGTTGCAAGGACAGGAAGGAAGTTAGAGGAGAAGAAAATAGATGTCACAGCAGCGGGACTCCTTCTGGACGGAGCTAAGTTTCTTTTCTTCCCTAATGAAACTGTATGGCCGCTACAGAATCCCTATTACTATCTAGGCTTGACGCCACCTCTCGAGAAGCTGATAACAAAACCACCCCATCTCTCCCATCTCGATTATGAACGACTTCTACATCACATCTCGGCAGACTGGCACCTACACGCCATACGACTCGCAGGAAGGATATTCGGAGACTACCAAAGGGAAATGGCTAAACAGAACACGCCGCTCAAAGCATCACGGAGTAGGGTTTTCCTCGCTCGATGAAGGGAGTTAATAAACCGCCCTGAGAAGAGGTTTTTCATCCCCTCCACTTACGATACATACTACTATACATTTTATAACTTCGAACAAAACCAGCAAAGTCTGGCATTTTACGATACTTTTCATTATATATCATTATATACATTCATAGTCTGGTTTGTCGAGGTAGTATCACAACCTTAGTCTCACGTAGACGTAGACGAATATCATTGTTGTAAACATTGTAAACAATAGCCTGTAACTGAGCGCTGAGCCTGGCCCTTGAGGTATCGAGGAACACAAACATGGGCAAAGTTGGTAAACAAATACCGTCAAATAGGGGAGGTATGAGGGTTAGGTGTTAAAAACCCTTTTATGGTAGTAATTCGAGCTTGTCCACAGTGCACCAGATTACTAAGAACAACGAATCCACTTCGTTAGGATTCGTAATGTAACTGCTGAAGCCTGAAGATGCCCATTCTGTCGAAGACAAATAAATCACAATAACGCGCATCCTATGGGGCTAAGCGAAATCCTCACTTGACACTCATTGACGTTGAGTGGCGCACTGTGGGACACCGCAAAGATCCACTTCTCTGACGCTCGACGACCTCATTTAGGTGCTCAACTGCTCCATCTCCATGGTCTATCATTTATACCTTTTCCATGTCAACGATCCATCAAAATGCCCATCATGTCTCCATTGAACACCTCCGCCCAGCGGCATCTTCAGCAATCTCAAAACGTGATCCCTCCGGTCTTTCGCGTGCAACGATGTTGGAGCTTTCACAACGCCAGAAAGGTTCAAACTTCTTTCCTAGGTCGTTTGATGATCCAGAAGTTGTAGAGACTCTCGCTGAACCGTTTGGAGTTGCAAACAGCCACCTCATAGATTTCAAAGATCCCCATACCTGAGGACGATCTGGATAGGGATTCTATCGAATCAACGCACAGTTCGATACAACCCAGCTTGGTCACAGCGAAGCCCACCAGACCCTCTACGAGTGCGGCAGCTGTTACCACTGAAGACCTGGCATCTTCACCAATCTCTGACCATGGTCTCTCCCGTCTTCCGCGTGCAACAATGTTGGAACTTTCACAACGCCAGGAAGATATCAATTTCTTTGGGATAAGAGTGGTGGTGATGGAGGAAATGCCGAAGATATTGGAGGTCAGCCACAGAGCTCGTCGTCTCCGTCGGGCGCACTGCCAGTGAATATTGGAGGCCAGCCAGAGGGCTCAGAGTCGTCTCCGTCAGATGCACTGCCAGTGGATATTGGAGGTCAGCCACAGGACTCATCGTTTCCGTCAGATGCACTGCCAGTGAATATTGGAGGCCAGCCAGAGGGCTCATCGTCTCCGTCAGACGCACTGCCAGTGAGACGCTTCCAGTGGAAGAGTCTCGGGAAGGCGCTACGTCGCTCCTAGTTCCCGACGACTTAATAGGGTTTGGACCAACAACTTGGACGGAACAATGTTCGACGAAACTGGCAGCCCTGATCTTTCTACTGGACCTTTGCCTGCGCAGCGGGTGGCGGAATGGCGCCGAGCCACTCCCTCATCGTCTATTCTCTCAGCTTCTAGGTCTTCGACGACCATGATGCACACTCGTCTGTCATTCTCTCATCTCCCCTTGACTCGAATGCTATTCGCCTCAACTTCGAAACTTCGATATCGCGTGTTATTTCTCAAACAATGACTCTTTTAGGCTGTCCTTGTAAATACCAAGAATGTAAATGTGCTCAATAGTTGTCTTCGTGCGTTGTCCTCGTGCTTTTGTTGTATATGTGTCTCCAAATGAAATGATTGACAGGGTTCTACACATGAGATGCTTCAGCGAGTGTCGACATATCACTGATTCAGATTGTTAAGGGTTAACGTATTCGTCGAGCGATTCGTCGTGAATTGGTCGTGCCGCTCGGATTCTTGCCATACGGTATCTATCTATTTCAGTCGTCATTCACGTCTTGAATCTGGATGTATGCATGTCATGCGCTCAGCTGCCGTTTGACTTCATACCGCAACGACCTTCGCTGCGGTTCCATTAAGTTTCAAAATCTATTGAACTTCGCAGGCAAGTGTCTTGTGTACTGTGCACGGCATTGGCAGTTGACCTTTCAATTGATACCAGGACTCTGTGTCTTCAAGTCAGGTTCCGATATGATTGACAAAAAAACTTAACACCAGATCGAGCATCATGTTCGCATTCTATGTACATGCCTCGGCTTCGCAATGCTCTGCTTCGCGCGCATCCCCTGACGGAAAGCTGAACACATTCATGATTCATGTACCTGGTGCGTCAGAGGTGCGTGCCTCCCGGGCCTATCGCAGACACGAGACAGGACACGTTGTCTATTTCCGAGTACATGAAAGCACCAGGCATTCGTGCGGGACGGTGTATAGATCAGAATAATGTTAACAACGCCCGAATCCGCCGAGAAAGCCCAGGTGGTAGAAACTCATACGGGCTTTTTACCGTTTTCACGTCCCAGTTTCATGTTGTCCTTCGACTGGCCCGAGGTATCCTACATAGAGGGAGTGATCATGTCTTCCGACGAACTTGAAGAGGAATATGAAGGAGGTCCGATTACCAGGATTGACTCTAGCCTTCATGCGATCGAACAAAACATCCTTCTCGTTCTCCTTCTCAATTGAGAAGGTGGCGGTGACGAACACTAGCTTATTCCGAAGCATCCGAAGCATCCGAAGCAACCGAAGCTTGACCATCTTGCATGTATGTAGGCTGGCTGCATACTAACGGGGTCATTGAAGGAAATCTGAACCCAACATGTCGGAATGGGTGAAGCACCTTGCTTAATTGACTTTGCCGCGAGGTGTTGCACCAGCTACATGTTCGTGAGATCCTTTGTGTCTGTCTGCCAGGGTCCTCGGAACTTTCACCGGGTCAGATAGAACACAAGACCGGAAAGGACAGGAGCTCCACCTATGAGAAAGAAGACCGAGAAGAATCCGAGGTTTGGCTTTACTGTTTAGGTATCTTCCGTGCCATTGGGATACGGTGGGAGTGGAATTGAGGACATGGGTTACCTGGTTGGCAATTAAGGCTTCCGCTGGGGAGGCGCTCTTGCTCCGAGCTAGAGGACGGACGAAGGACGGATATCGTAACCTATATTCCTGATCGACGTTCGGCGAAGGGAATGGCATGACGCCTCAGCAAGCAGGACTCTGTCTCTGCGGATTCTTCTGGGCAGACGTTGCCATCGTCAGCTAGCGGCAATGACGCACACTCTGCGCGTGTGCCAGGAAGATTCAGTCCACAGTTCCGATTCGAATTCATATCCATGGTTCGAATTCACGGATTCAAATTGCGTGCTAGGATTTGCTACGAGGACCTCGTGACATCCCCCTGTTGAAGCTACCTCTATTCATTCAACTACACTATGGTCATTTTACCCTCGTGTTTTCCCAGATAGTAAACCTAAAGCGAGTGTTTCCGTTCCACGCCTGTTAAAGGGGATTCTAGCATCGTCAACAATTCGAACGAGTCCTTTCCAGATTCCCTTTCCAGATTCTCCGGAACACGAGGCTTGCGTGTTGCCTAGTCCTTCGTGCAGTTCTCTATATTCTTACTTCGAGGGTTCATATGGGGTATCCTGGGGAGCACACATAGTCGACTATTGCGAGCGCGAGCGCACGAAACGATATCGATGAACTTCCTTCTGGGGAGTGATTCCATCCGATTGAATTGTTTGAATTTCGGAGTCGAACGCCTAAACTACGCAGGTTCGGACCTCTCGCCCGTAGAAACAGCTGCGCATGATGTGAACGGATCCCAGGGCTGTAATTCTAGGCTCTTGCTGTCGAATGAGGAAACCCGGTACGATTTTTGAAGGAGACCCCTCTCAAGCTTTCTTCTTCAACAAGTGGAAATTAATGCGAGATTGTGGGGCTGATTTAATCAAACACTAACTCACCGTCGGCTTCTGTTTGGGCGTCTGACTCTCAGGTAAGTAGGACCTGGATTCAGGAATTCAGGAAGGCTGATCAGTGGTTCCATAAAAGGAAATTATTACTCACGTGGCGGCTGGAAAAGATTTGTTCTGCTCGTGCAATGTTCGCCTCGTGTGCTTGATTTGAACAGTCATCCTCTCGTTCCTTCACTTCTTACCCCCATGCCGCCACCACCGCCCCCTCCGCCTCCCCCAATATGTTTCCCTTTTATCGGCAACAAACCTAGGCGAAGGCTTTCGTTTTCAAGTGCCGAGCCTGGCAGAGGTCCTTACTCGTACGACTCGCACGCCCGCAGTGGGAGTTTCAGTCAAGGACCGTTGTCTCGGCAGGAATCGTATTCGTCTCAATCGACCTTGACGTCTAGAGCAGACAACTTGACCTTCATCTCTGATTCCGAGAAGTACGACGAGATCCCCAAGGATTACATCCCTGTAATGGACAAGAGTTCAAAAGGAAAGATCAAGGGAAAAGCTCGTCCAGAGCTCGTGCGCTCCAATACGATGACCGGAACGAAGAAGTCTGGGTCTAGATGGGGTTATGGATGGGGTATTGGAAAGAAAAATAAGGAGAAGGAAGCAGAGTTGGAGAGAGAGTTGTCAGAGAAGCCTAGTTCGGTCACAAATCTTCCCCTATATCAATCACCGACTCATTCACCGACTCGGTCACCGGCTCAAACCCCTGCGCGGAGCAACACCAAAACGACCCAGGCGAGCAAGATGACACACACGACTTCGCAAACGCTTGCACGTAGCAACACACGGGATACGCAGAACACCATGCAGAGCCGCAGCTCAGGCAACAGCAGATCGACTCATCGCACGCACAACAGCCAGCGGAGCGCAGGCTCTGGTAATACTGTTCTGCCGACCCGGCCTCGGTTTGCGCCTGCTGATTCCTCAAGCACACTCGTTGGATCGGCGTTGGAGCGTAAGATTAATCCAGAGGAGTCTATTACGGAGAAAGTCGATACTACGGAGAGGCTGGATGAGTTGAGAAGACTGATGGGGAAGGAGAAGGATCCACTTCAGTACTAGTGAGTATAGTCACTTCTTTGGCCCCGAATATTCTTTTTCCTTACTGTCATTGTTCAGCATTGTTCCGAGCGAAGATGCGCACCAGTCGGAGTATGTGTCTGCAAGTGATCAGAGGCGACGATTCATTTCTGGGTATGTTATCATGAATGTTTTTTCTTTGTCTTCGGAGGGAGGAATTGACCCTTGACCCCAGGTTCACCGGTTCTGCTGGACAAGCCATTGTCACCATGGATGCCGCTTTTTTAATTACGGATTCTCGTTATTGGGAGCAGGCTCAAAGACAACTGGACGATAATTGGACACTCATCAGAGCTGGTGGTCAAGGCAATCCAAAAGATTGGATTGAATGGCTTGTGGTGTGTATGCTCTTGTGACTCTTGACCGGATAAAATTTAAACCTTTGTCATTGCTTATAGGGTCAAGTTCATAGTGCGCGTATCGGTATCGATGGGCGAATGCTCTCCTACGAGAAAGCCACGCTCATCAACTCCAAGATTGCCAGCCTTGGGTCGAAGCTTGTCTATCCCATACAGAACCTCGTCGATATGGTTTGGAAGGATAAACCTCCCAAATCCAGGGAACCTGTTTTTATTCATCCGATAGAATTCACTGGTGGGTTTTCATCCATATTTGGTTTCTTTTGCCTGACATGTTTTATTCACTGGCGAGGAAGCATCGTCGAAACTACGTCGACTAAGAGAATGGATTCGGAATCAGGCACCTGACGTGTCTCCTTACTCTCGCTCGCAGGAGCCCAAGCCTTCCCAGAAGAATATCGCTACTCTAATATCGTCGTTACCCGCCATCGGTAGGCATTTTTTACTGATGTTGTTCCTCTTGTGTTTAATAAGAATTCATCAATTTTTAGCATGGTTACTGAACCTGCGTGGTTCCGACATCCCGTACAACCCGCTCTTCCACGCTTACCTTTTCGTGGGACTCGACAATGCTACTATCTTCCTGGAGTCGTCGAAAGTCTCCGAAGAAGTTCTTGCTTACCTGACAAACTTAGGGGTGGAGCGTAGGGATTACGTGGATATTTGGGCATTCTTAAGGCATCGAGAATGGAAAACCGAGGGGAAGGTAGGTTCTCCGTAGTTCTAACTTTGCGACACAAGCTAAGCGGCTGACGTTGATAATTAGATCATCATTTCTCCTCAGACATCATACACGGTTTCTCTTGTTTTAACACACTTCAGATGTACGGTTTTGCCGTCTTATGTGGAACATATGATGTCGATCAAGAACGAGATTGAGCTGGAGGGCATGAGGAGGGCATACCTGAGAGACGGTGTTTGCTTCGTGAGTCTCATGTCACTAGAATGACAGATCATCCATTGACTGTTTGGTCTAGACTCGATTCCTTGCTTGGCTGGATGAGAAACTCAACCAAGGCTACGACATCACAGAGTGGGAAGCTGCCCACCGACTGACAGAATTCCGACGGCGTGCGAAGCATTTCATGGGTCTCGCGTATGAGAATATCTCTGCGAGTGGTCCAAACGCCGCTTTACCGCACTACTCTCCCAAGAAATACGAGACGGCTATGATTGATAGGAAGTTGCCGTACCTGAAGTATGGATTTATTCACTCAATACATTGATCATTCAAGCTGACATGGACTATCTTGTGCAGTGATTCTGGAGGCCAATACCTCGACGGGACATGCGATACCACACGGACGATACACTTCGATCGACCGGATTCTGAGCAGTGTGAAGCGTACACTCGAGTGCTCCAAGGCCATGTGCGTTTTTCTTCCCTTGCATAGAATCGATTTCCAATGCTCATTGTATGTGTTTTTTTAAGATTGCTATCGACAGCGCCGTTTTCCCTGCAGGCACTTCAGGCCATCAGCTTGACGTTTTGGCCCGCAGAGCACTTTGGAAGGATGGTTTGAATTACCTGGTTTGTGGTTCATGGGTAGTTATGTGATTTATTTTTTACTGACAGTGACTGTCTTGTATATAGCACGGGACTGGACACGGATTTGGATCTTTCCTCACAGTACATGAAGGTCCTCATGGATTTTCGAGCTCGATTCCTCTTGAGCCTGGACATGTCGTCACTAATGAACCTGGATACTGTAGGTTTTGGTTCCTTTTTGGTTTTGCCTCTGCGAATCATCCATCTGACTGTTCTTGTTTTGTTCAGACAACGCAGGCAAATGGGGAATGCGAATCGAGTCTGCGCTTGCCGTTCGCAAGTTCAAGGTGCGATAGTTTGTGTTCGCTGTAATAAGATGTCGTACTAAGGACTATATTAGACAAGAGGGAGCTTTAACGGAGATATCTGGCTGGGCTTTGAGCGTCTGACTTGTGTCCCTATCCAGACGCGTATGGTCAAGGAGAGTATGCTCACCAAGGAAGAGAAACAGTGGTTAAAGGTCCGTTGTTCTCTTTCAAGAATGATGTATTAGACATTTACATGGGCTGGCTAATAGGATCATAATCAACGATGCTACGAAATGTTATCGCCGCTCCTAAGGGATGACAAGCGCGCGCTGTCCTGGTTGAAGCGAGAATCTCAGCGACAGATTGGTCTCGCTCCCGCTCCTGGAGGTCTCGCTGTTGAATGGGGTTAGGCACTTATGAACCTCGTCGCAGGTCGACAGATATTTATCGGCTCTTGTGTTTTATGACTGCTCCCTCTCTCTACTTTGCCTCGCCCTTCGGACCCGCGATACACCCTTCAGTTAGTTTTGTCAAGTGCACAGCCCACGGATGGATGTGATTCGTATTTCTCCGCTCACCGTCAATTGCCTCAATGGATCTCTCTGTCTCTCTCTCTGCCGTCCCTGTGTTCTGCGCACTTCCTTTTCCTTTTCCTGTTCTCTCACCTTTTTGGGCTTTAATTTACTTTACTTTAGATTCCTTCTATCTACTAGTATACCTCTTATTTATCTACCTAGCCTCGGATTTACTTCCTGCCTATTACTCACCCTATGTGCCGTGTGTGTGTACATTATCACTCTTCCCTGCATGTACATACCCCCTCATGTGTGGTAGGCACATGTTCTTCTTCGAACCTTCTGTCTTCTCTTCTCTGTTTGTGGTGCTCTCTTCGGTACCTTTCACCGCGTTTGTAGGCGTTTCTCGAGGCCGGAACGGTTATATGTTCAAGTTTCCGTGGATTGCTAAACTTTTTCAATTGCTTCTAGTGTTTCCTCCCCCACTCCTACCAAAGCTTGCTTGCTGCGGCATCAACGGATGGGACACTTTAGGTTTTTTTTATTATCTTCCACTTCGTTGTTGATAATTAGATTACGTGCTTTTTCCCTTGTGATTTACTTTTTATTTGAAACCTCTTATCGATGTACATTCTATCCAAATGTTAACCTCCTTGTTCGTTGTACATAAACATAAAACATCCGCGGGATGACAGAACTGGAAGTTCAAACGAAAGCAAACGAAAGTAAAAAACAAATTTTCTACAGATAGTGAAATGTCCATAATGCGAATTGTTGTTGATAAGAAAGATTATAGTCGTATCTTTTACCTATATACCATACATCATAAATACATGCCACAATTCGCATTTTTCTTCGTGAGTTCGTTTTCCTGTCCACAACAAAGCCAGAAAGGGGAGGAGATACAAGCAGAGAGACTTAATGTCCGTCGAGAAACACAAAAAGAAAAACAATTTTACGTGAAATAATAAATCTTAATCCGCAAAGCCAGTGGGCGAGATCGAAGGCAAAGAAGGGGTTGAAGAAAGTAAACAAACCGCTCATCCAAATACACAATACACATGCCTTTTACGCAAGGTCCTCCGGCTCATAAGGGAGCTCCAACTGCCTAACATGACCCGGTGGAGGCGACATATACCCCGCCGCACGAACAGCGCCCGGAAAAAGCATAGCAGTATCTTCTCTACCCGGGATCATACTCTCCCCCCCAGACCTATTCCTAGTATGATCATGATTATGATTCAACTGCTGCTGTTGTATCCCTGTGCTAGCAGTGCCAGTGGCGTACCCATCGAACATGAGCGCATGGGTTCCCGCGTCGCCTGGACCGTCCTGTGCTGCTGCCGCTGCCGCTGCCGTAATAGAGATATTATCATCTGAAAAGATGCGCCGGTGGTGTTGATAATCATAATGATGATGGGGATGGGGTGGTTGCGGTGGTTGTGGTAATGGAGAAGGTGTACGGCCTCGGCCAGTGATAGCAGTAGGTGGAAGCTCTCTAGGGAAAGAACTATAAGGAGGTGTAACAAACGGAGACACATTCGGAGGTGGGGAGGGTGATCTAGCGATTCGGATTTCGTCAGGTAAGGGAGATGAACGATATGGAGGAGACGAAATGAGTGGTAGAGATAGAGATGTTGTTGTTGTTGTTGTATACGAATCACTTCGTGTGTGGTGTCCGAAATGATGATGATCCCTTGGTGATCTCTGAGTAACAGGAGGGACAGGAGGAACTTGAGCGGGAGGTCTCAGAGGTTGTATAACACTATCCATCGAAGCCATCGGACGAAGTGATGCCGCCGCATGTGAACGGGGCGTACTCTGCGGCGTTGAAGAAGGAAGGTACGACGCTTCATCAGAAGGACGTCGTGTGGGTGTAGGCAATACAGGTGGTGGCGGCGGAGGTATCGCATGTAAAGGAAGATGATGAGTAGATTGAGGAAGTGACGTCGATACCAAACTCGGAGAAGCACTAGACGAAAATGCACTAGGGGAAGGGGAGTTTAAGATCGTTTCGATTGAAGGTTTACGTAGGTCTCTATTCAGACGAGGAGGAGAACGTGGGGGTGTAGCTGGTGGCATAGGTGCTGGATAGTTTGGAGCGGGTGGTGGGTGAAGACGAGTTTGAGAACCTGCTCGTGAGTGGTGTAACTTGGTTTTTAAAAGTTAGAAGTTAGATACAACGAATACGAAGAACTGCACTCACAGAATGCAAAGGATTCGGAGGAACAGGAACAGCCTGAGGTGTCGTAGGCCGAACTTCAGCTGGTGTAGGAGGTTCAACCTCAACCTCCAATCGGTGTCTCGTACTGACGGGGGAGGGGGACTCATTATTACCATGAGACTCAACTGAGAAATCAGGGCCAGAATTAGTGATAAGCAACACGTCGTCGAATGAACTTGAACGTATTGGTTCTTGAGGTGGAATCAACGATTCCTGTTCTTCATCAAACCTCATTCTCTCATCCCCAATCCCAACCCCAATCCCAATCCCAATCCCACTATCAAACCCATCTTCATCCTCTTCCTCACCATCTTCAAAAATCGTATCCTGAGGTTCATAATCCCACCGACTCGTCCCATTCCCAGATTCACTAGTCGTCCCACTACTCGTCCCAGTATACCTAAAACCACCTCTACGCCAATTAACCAACGTCGAATTAGTCTTCGTGCTCTTATTCGATGCGTCAATCTCGAATTTCCTGCTAGGATTCGTAGATGTAACAGAAACTAGGTTGTTTCCCCAAGGAACCGGAAGAAGCAACAAGGTTCGTCTGGCTTTTTGAACCAACTGTGAATTTTTCCATAGATTCTTACCTGGGATTGCCCAGGTAGCACCGGCATTCGGTTTTTGATTATGAAAATCCGATACGGATCCAGTAGAAGAAGATAGTCGTATATGTCCATATCGTGATCTTTGAGTTTTTTGAGAACTTGACCCATCCAAATCGAGGTCGACATCGACATCGCCATCGGAGGAATGCTCATGATGGTCGATAACCCAAGCATTATCACGATCCGCAGTCCGTACTTTCCTCGTTCCAAAGCAAGGTCTGAACATGCGTCGGAATGCCCCTCCAAGTTTTTGTTTATCTTGTCGCGCTTTTGACCGACGGAGATACCAGTATATTCCAATGGCCATGGCAACTGCTAAACCTGCGATAATAGGTGTGACGATTTGAACGGCTGTCCAAGAATGTTTTGAAGAAGAGTCTTGTTGTTGTGCCGCTAAAAACAAGTTACATATGTTTACTTTTTAACTTTTCTCGATGCGGACTGAGCTCACCGTCAAGTGCCTGGTCAATATCAAATGTCTGGTTTGTCGACAAATCATTAAAAGCCCAAGCTGGAATACCCTGGGTGCGGGTGCTCATCGATTGACCACCGCTCGTCGAAACCGCGTCGAAACTCAAACCCTGCTGTTGACAGGCATCTGTCCAATTCCTCGAAGACTGCGGGAGATTCCCTTCTTGTCCAGACGTCAAAAAACATGCGTTCCATAGATTAAGGTAAACGTTCGTGCTGTAGACAAAAAAGGCTGAGCTTGAACTGGATTGGATTATTACGAGTCAATAAGTCTTACCAGGTACAGCGACTCGCGTTAGGTACCGCTCGCCGAAGTCGGAGCGATTCATTTTGAACTGGAACTGGAACTGTGCGGGAAGTGAAGGGTACGAAATCTATTTCAGAAAAAAAAACGACTATCGTGAGTACACTTGTAAGAAGAAACATCAATCAAACACACATACTTCTCGCGAACCGAGACGGGGAGCAACCTTCCAGCATCTCCTGCATCTGACATGGCGTCAAACCATCTACATTGTTAAGCTGTACCCCCAGCGCTTTAGTTAGCTTTCCTGCTGTTACACAACACCCATACTAATAAAATGATCCGCGTAACACTGACCTTCGAGTAATCCTTCCTTGCCTTAAAGTTACAACGAAAAAAACAGCAAAAAAACAGCGCGGGTCAATACATTGACAATATTCATCACTGTTAAACAACAACAACTTTGCGTACCTGGCCTCCCGTCGCCATCGCCATCGTCGTCGAATCCTCCGCCACACTGAATTGAATCAGAAACAGAAACAATACAACGAATCCAAAAGGCAGTAATCGCCCCAGAGACATAACATAGATAGATATGAAAATGCAAAAAACGAAGGTGAGATGGATTTGACTGTTGACTGTTGGACAAGAAGGTGTCGGTCAAGATGGAGTATGAATGTAAGGGCCCTGGGGGGGTCTTACGGTTTCTCGGATTCTCAGGGTAGTTCTTAGATCCAAATTTACATACCCGAAGCAGTAAAGTTTGTGTACATACACTTCACGCGGTTAATACAGTACATACTGATGGAACAATTTTTGCTGTGATCCCGATCGGTCGGAGTCGGTCGGCTGTGCTCTCTTTCCAGTCCAAAAAATAAAATTCACCTCGAAAAAGACAGTTTGTACTTAAAGTGCTCGTAATAAACTTTGAGGGGAGTTATGTATAAAATATCAGAGGATAGTGGATAGCTGATGCCGAGGTACCATCAACTCGAACTGTCAGGACTTTCCTGTTGACGAGGTCCAGACAAACGATATGTTTGTGAGCCAAGGAACGACCGGAGACGTATGACCGTCCACGCGATCTTCAAGCATCCAAGTACTTCTCTTTAAGAGTCCATCCAGGTACACCTACGTAGGTGTATCAAGGCGTTCTCGGGTCAGAGAAGGAGAAACACCATCCTGACGATTTTGGAAATCGAATTGTCTCCAAACCTCCAAAATCTCTTGGGCTCGCCAACCGGAGAGCCCGCCAACCGAAAAACCCTAACCGGAGAGCCCGAAATCATCGCCTCCGAAATATTCTCGGTTTGAACAGTATGATTTCATTTAAGAAAGCTGTACCAACTCGATTAAGTAGAAGCACAGCAGAGGGGATACCCTGGGATACCAGGGGATACCATACATAGAGAGATTCAAATGACCATAAATCTCCAGAATCGACCGAATGCCGCCCGCCGGGAGCTAGTCCACGATAGACTATAGTAAGACCGCAAAATCCTACATAGAACTTCAGAAGTACTTGACCCGCGACCCACGCGCTATTAGTATCTAAAGACTTGCGAATGAGCCAAAAACAACACTTTACAAAGGACTTACCCTGTCCTGTTGGTCATGGGGGGCGGAGAATAGCAGGGAATAGCGGAACAACTTCAGCCAATCTGGAAAGTCAAGCCCGAGGTTGCCTGAAGGTTGGCAGTTGCTGTATAACGATACCAAATTTGAAGGCCCGGTGTCTTCCAAGATTACCGATGAGCTGATGGTTCCCAGCAACGTGACGGAAGATAGAAATAGGCCATCATCATAGGGCTTACAGGGCTTACTATACTCAGTTGCCTATGTAGTACTATGTAGTCCAGTGAAAACGGGGATTTGACATGAGATGCTAGTTCGAGGGTCGAGATGAAGATAAGTGCCCACCTGCCGACTAACCGCCCAGAGCAGTTAACACGACCAACTTCAAGGGCAGCACTCACATAAATAGAAGACATCGATTTCGGCGGAGCCGTGTAATCAGACATAAATCCACCGTGATTAAGAAGCACACACATCTGGCCATGCAACATTATGAAGCAACCTTCGTAGAACAGAACGACGTACATAGATATCGATGCATATAAAAATACGATACACACATCATCTGAACAGTGAGTGAAGCATAGCAAATATCATGCGCCAAAAACACTAGAATTCAAAGTTCAAACAGCTATTACTCATGTATTGATAAATTACTTCTTCGCGCCCACAGGAGGGAACATACTTACTTACTAACACTTTGCATATGCAACTTGCCAACATCCAGGCCTTGTAAAGCGAGTAACCTCGGGATGAAGGGACACCGTACAAATGAAATATGAAATCCGTGCAACTTGGAGCTTGAGAAGTAGATTGGTATCAGTCATATGAACCCCCCCGTTGTCGAATTTCGGTGACAGGAGGATAAGTCTTTCGATTCTATGTAAGTAAACGCGAGTTCCCGGTTCCGGTGACCTACGGATTTCGGTGGGCGTCGCCTTATGTCGCCGGTCGGACTGGCAAGGCCGCTTTTGAAGGCCTCTGAACGCCTGAACCTTGCCTGAACCTCTTGAGCATCAAAGTTCCAAGTTCCAAATTTCATCATCGTTAGGGACAAGGACAGACACGTTCCATATGCATCTGCGTTCCATTAATTCTGCCTCGGCCCTCGGGCGGCGGTATCTCTTGGAAATCGAGTAGAATGTCAAGATGTCGCTCCCTTCCCTTCCCAGCTTGAGTCGCACGTCGCACTCCCCCTCGCTAGAAGTAGAACGGAATTTGATGCAATGCAAGATTTGACGTGGACGCTTTACGACTCTACGAGAATGATATGTATATGCGCCCTCAGAAGTCAGGAGGAGATGAAGAGCAATGAATGTTCCATCCATTGAGAACTTGTACCATCCTACAATGTTGCAAGGGTAGGCAGAGGTGAGCGGGATGTTTGAAACAGCGCTCAGGTGGGTCACGTGCACACGATCTGTTGAGCGCGTACCTCACTATTTGGCTTTATTTATATGCACGTAAACGTTCTCTGCTTTCAGTTTCATCATGAAACTCGTCACTCAGGTTTGCTTTCAATCCCAGATATTCGCTACTTCAAACGCTTCAAACCTCAAGGCCTCAACACTTACAATATTCCTCTGGCGCATCTTCAAGAATCAATTCAAACTCAAAGCTAACAAAAAATAGAACAACCTCAGGCTCTTCACCGGATCGATGTCGATTGTCGATTACTTACTTACTCAAGAAGGGCTGCTGCTACTTATTACCTTACTCGAGATACTTAGCCAGAGATGGGGACATGAAACACCGCAAAACACATAATCGGACAGGCGATCAGACAAACCCCGCTTCAATTCAATGTTCAATGTCAGGCTATCCGACCCCGACGGCAGTCTACATAGCAAGCCCCAGGGGTGCTTTTTAGCCCTGGGAATTGACTAGGCGACTCCCCGCCTTCAGCGCATACTTACACCTTCTCTTTCAAAAGCCTCGCACTTGGACTTTGATCTGGTTCCTGTCCACTAAGACGGTTACGACTATCACCGAGAAAATGACGACGACAACTAGCGTTCTTGACCTTCCTACAGAGATAGAAAGGGAGATATTCGAAGTTACTGCTCGACTTTACCCTGGGACTGCAGTTAAACTAGCGGTTCTTGCTCGGAAAACGCAAATATGGTGAGTTTTGTATTATCTTTTCATTTCCTAGGTGTAAATCGGTTCTTAATGGTCTTGCTAACCCAAACAATTTAAGGATGGAACAATACATCTACGACACAGTCGTCTTAGACTTCCCAGAACATCGTACCGACTCATTCCTCCAAACCATCGACACTCGTCCACCCCAATTCTTCGCTGGGCACGTTAAAAAACTCTACCTCACATGTACACCCCAATACACCGCCGTACAAAAAATTCTTTCCGTATGTACAGGCCTAACCAACCTCACATGTTGGTCAAATGGTCCTGTCATCATTAAACCTCCTGGTAGAATAATCAAACAAGACGGATGGCTCTTACCCCTTCTACCCATGGCCATTCCCGGGACCTTGAGTCGTTTATCTGTCAAGTTGGAAGATATAACACTCAAAGGCTCGGTCCCGGATTTTTCGATCCCGTTATTCCAAGGTCTAACTCATCTCGAAATCGTCAACCCACCACGTACCGATACCGGTGTTTTCGTCGATTGGTCAAAACTGTACACACTGCCTAAACTTAAACACCTCACTCTAGGCCGACTCGTGTCTTGGCAACATATGTATTTAATTCCCGTCATACGCGGTCTTTTACGCAATTGCGAGGGGTTGGAGACGCTGGTTGTTTTGACTAAGGATTTGCAGATGATTACTGCGATGGAATATGAATATGAGTGCTGCTTGAAGGATGATGGGAGGGTGGTTGTGCTGCCGCAGTTTCATTATCCGAAGGATTATCCTACGTATTGGAGGGATGTGGGGAGAGGTGAACCTGATTTTTGGGAGGTGTCGGAGGGAATGGCGGTTGAGCAGAAAGGTTAGTTGAGATGTTTTGTGTTTCGTTATGTTGTTATTGACCACGTTCTTGTGGTTCTTTTTCGGTGTAGCTCGGATGGACAGTGCTCGACGGGATAGTGATGTCGAATTTATATGATTTACATTGATCTCTCTGTTGTAATGTATGTTATGCTCTTGTATAATTTCTATGTGTTTTCAATGTATAGATTGGGTGTCTCCCTAATGTCATTGAATAAATTCCTGGAGGTCTAAAGCATTCGAATGCTGTGAAATTATTCGTAATTGTAAAGGGTACTATATTTATTTATGGTCCCATTGTATTCTACTAATCCTTCCGCCCCTTACACCAGCATCGCTGCTTCAAACTTATTACTATAATATAAGGTGCATGCAGTAAGCGTGGCATGCATGATATATTGGTACATTTTCCCGCCTAACATCCGAACCTTTTCGTGTACAAACGCAGTAGTGACTGCAGCGCCCTCTCTAGGCACCTCTAACGCGAAAGCCCAGCTCATGCGTAACGAAATGCCAGATATAGTGTGTCCAGCCTTCGAGAACTCCAGCACCAGTCATTATATGAAGGCAGTCACCCGTAGCGTGCTATGAATAATCATCAATATTTCAGAATTTCAGAAAAAAAAAATGCAAAGATGAACACTCACTGCGTCTGGCCTTAACCTTGCAGGCCTATCAATCCCAAGGTAATGAATATTAGGATACTTCTCCTTTGAAACCGTTCTCTGCAATTGAACATATCAGGAAAAATTCAATTATCAATGCCAAACCAAGCCAACAGACCTCGAAAACCTCATTAAACTCCCTGATATTCCCCCAATTATACCAATTCCACACAAACGGCTGTACCTCCTCCCATGGTTTCCTAATATTATGACAATCCTCATGGCCAGGCAAATACGCACGAACAACAACCTCTCTCTTCGCTACTCCTCCTTTCCCCAATACAACTCCCCGCCTTGGACCCGAAACTTCATTCAACCTACGCTGAACCTCATCCGCCCATCTCTCCATCGCATGCCCAAAAAACTCAATAACACCATCAATCCCATACCCCGACTCGCTCTTCGACTCATCACGGTATCCCGACATCAACGTCGTTGTCCAGTGCCCACCAGTACTAACGACCAGAGTGCCGTAGTTGGATTCGGGTAAGGGAGATGTGAAGAGATCCATGTAATATTCTGGACTTAGATTCCAAACGGCTTCTTCGCTGAATAGAGTGAAGTTTTCTGGGGGATTGTATAGCGATCTGTGGAGCTCGATGAGTTCGGCGTTTTCGAGGAGGAGGTCAACGCGTCGGAAGGTGATTAGGGGTGTCCCGGAGATATTGAAACCTGAGGGGAAAGATAGGCTTTGAACGAGAGGTGATGAGGGGTTGAGGTAGAGATTTTGAGGCCATGCACGGTCGAAGTAAGGGTTTTCGATGTAGTTTGGTGTGGCTCGTACGTGGGGGTACAGTGAGCAAGATATCGAGAAGAAATGATTCTCTGATACAGAGTCTTTTGACGACGATTGAGTTAATACAACGAGCGAGAGAATATGGGGAAGTATTTACCTCCAAGAATAAGCCATCCTCCTTTCTCTACCAAATCTCTCACTAGCGCTTCGCTAGACAATCCATTCATACGACATTCCTCTTTCGGCTTCCATTCCCATGAATTAACAACAGGAAATCGATCCCACTGCTCTTCTTTATCAGAAGCCAAATGCCAATAAAACTCTCTAGAACTTGCACATCCTTCCAATCCCGCAAACTCCAACACATCATCCTTATTCACCATCGCAGTCTTATTCGTTCGTGGGTTATACACCCATTTTCCATCCGCATAGGCATAAGGTGAACAAGTGAGTTTCGCTCTTCCGAATGAGAAACTTGGTAATGATAGCTTGGACGTTGATGTGATTGTGTACACCAGTAGAAGGAATGTGAATAGTGATCCTAGAGCGAGAAGTTTGGTATACACTGAGCGGTATTTCATGGTCAAGGGCATCGTTGATTGTCGCCAGCGTCCCGCTGAGAGGCAACAGTTGGAGTTTCGATTATTCGAAGTGTACGCGGTTGCCCTGTCAGTAGTGCTGACATCATCGGTAACTTTTTGGGTTGCCGCCGGTATTCGCGGGCTCCTCGCCTTGCACACTAAGTACATGCTTGACTTGTAAGTTGAAGAGTATGAGCTCATGGCAGCATGGCAGCGTATAGAGTCGTAGTACTCGCAAAACAAATATCGAAAAATCAAACACTCGTTTCAATTTCTACCTACACGACAAACTCACAAACAACAAAATACCACTCAGAAATTTAAAAACAAAAGTTTAGAACGTGAGAGTTTGACCAGCCGTACCAACCACCGAAGAACGAACATTAGCCGTCGGAATGAGGCTATAGCTGTACGGAGCAGTAGTGAAAGTGCCATTAGGAGCAGTGTCAGAGGCACCTCCGTAGTCGTTGCCTCGAGCGACAGCGAAACCGTCATCAGTGTCGTAAAGAGGCTTGTCGGTACCTGTAAGAAGACCAAAACCATTCAGAATCGCGCATACATATACGATATGTCATCAAAAGTTCGTACCAGTCCAGACGTTGTTCTCAACGAGAAGTTGGGCACCTGTAAGGTTATCGTATCAGAAGCCATGCCAGTGATCATGAGCAAGTATTCAACTCACCATCTCGAGTGTTAATACCGTCATTGTTATCATCGTAGACATTGTTGAATATATGACCATGACCGAAGCGGAACGAGGGGGTACGAGAGTTCAAGTTCGTCCAGTAGTTGTTAGCCAAAGTCACTGTGATCTTCGTATCCTCAGCACCGTTGTTGTCGCTGTGGCCGATGAGCGAAGCTTTCCAGTGGTCGTAGAGTTTGCTGTTGGTGACTGTGATTCCAGTGACACCATGAGTGAGGTCCAAGAGACCGTCGTAGCTAATTGAATAGACAACGTCAGGAAAAAAAAACCAGTTAAAAAAACGCGTAGCTGTCGAAACTCACAAGTCCTATAATAATCGCAGCACTTGTCAGTCACAGATTCCCGACAGTGTGCCAGTAGCGGCGGTACATACCTTGTCATGGTCTCTGTCACTGGAAAGATCAAGATGGTCAAGCCACACTTGAGAAGAAGCCTGTACACCAATAGCATCCCCAGCGGACGCAAGAACTTTTGAAATCTTGACATTTCGAATAATAACATTTTCCTCATTCAAAACACGTAGTCCAACACCAACGAGAGCTACAAGGTCAGGTCGTCCTCAAGTCAGCTCCCCGCACGAAAAGGGAAAAAAGGTTCAACTCTTACAGCTTCCAGCTAGACCAACGACAGTGGTGTGCGAGCCGACTTTGACAACGGCGTCACCAGTAATCGTGCCAGAGATTTGAACAATCTTGGAGCTGTTACCGGTGACGGCGCTGGTCAAAGCGTCCAAGGTGGAGACAGTAGTTACAGGACCGCCGGAGCCTCCCGTAGTTCTAGGGAAGAAAGACGATGGTGAGCGCATTTATTACCGCAAGCCTCTGGAATCCATACCCTCCGTTGAGCGTAGCATAGCCAACCGTCGCGACGTCGTTGACCGAAGCTCGCTTAACGATTTGGTGGGGAATAGCCTGTCCGGGATACGTTAATCAAGAATGAGATAGAAATGAGACCGCAAAGCACACTGACCACAACGAATTGAGCTACAGCCAAAACAAGAGCAGAAGTATAGAGCTTCATATCGCTTTTCAGGGTTAGACCGTTTAGAGAACGAGTTCTAAGGACCCATAGCAGCGTTGTATGGAGGGTTTATATACCACAAACCAGGTAGTTTCGCGGAAAACCTTCGGGTACGAACGAAGTGTAGTATTGCGACTTGCAGGAAGAGGATTGCAACCAGCGGCCCGCCGGCCCACACTAAAGGTGTAAGACGCACTGCAAATCCAGCAGGGTTGAAGGAAAAACAGAAGGAATTCGCGTTCAGGAATTAAACTTCGGAAGACGATGTCGCATGATTCCATAGTTCTCGAAGTGGTTCTCATTTGGATTTGCACGGTAGACGCCGCCTTCTAGTAGAGGTAAGGTCCAAGTCCCGATGTCCAGTCCTTTCAAAAGTCCTGCTTGTTGTAGTTTGCGCGTTTATGAGAGGAAAGTTTCGAGTTCCATTCCGTACTAGAGGCCGAGTATGAAAAAATTCCCCTACATTGAACGAGTCTTGGCATGTAAAACTTGAACTTGGATCTCTTGGCAAATCGAGAGAGTATGTCACTGGCGTGGTCGTCGCCACCCCCTTTCATGTTTCCAGACGAGCACCTCAAACTTGTGATGCCCGTGCGCACGGACGATGACTCTACGGAGATTTAAGATCACAAACAAAAGAAGAATTAGCTTAATGAGTACTCGTTTAGGAAAGTCCACGAGTGAGGCTGCACCGAAGCTGTAGCGTCTTGAATTCATTCAGGTGTTCGAGGGCATATGCCATGACCTTGATGACTTGTTGTAGCGGGCCGCTGGATATGTAGGTTTACGCAGTCGAAGACAGCTATGAGCTGCTATGTTTAAATTCTGAGTGATTGCCAGGTAAGATCTTTGAAAGGAGCGACATAATTGCGAGTTATGATGTTGACTGGAAAGCGTTGTACGAAAAGAACCACAAAAGAAGGCACCTGAACGTTCTGAACGCTTGGCGCAGGTGGCATACGGCAGGCAGTAATATAAGCTCCGCTTTGATTTCTAGGTTTGCGGGGTGCTACAGTACGTCTATGCCTCCGACCCCACGAACTCGTCGAGGTAGTTGTCAAGTATGCAATGATAAGGAATCGAAATATACATGCTCTGCATGTTTAATCCTATAGTACGTCGATCGTGTAGTCCCTAACGAATTGGTTTAATTTGTTTTGCAGTTGCTCTGTGGGTTGCTATAAATCTCATAAAGGTGAGTATGCAACGATCCTGACGCGAAGTTTGAATGAATGACAAACAGGATGTCCAGTGACGGCGTGTAGTTCTGGAAGCAATACCTCTCCAGAGAGCGTGGTTGATGAAAAAAGTAATAGCTCCATTGTCGGTTTCTGCCAATGATTGTTCGTCTGAGAGGATTTTCGCAATATAGTCCCGTCGTCATCATCCAATACCGTGACGGCTGACGCAGACGATATCTTGGAAGAACCAAAGCCTCTAAAACCTTTATCGTCTCTGAAATGGCCTTATGTTCCCGAGGAACCTTCGTATCCAGATCCCCTCCAAAGAAATGACCCCAAACCCCTGCAAATCAGACATTACGAAGCAATAGGTCTGTAAATCCTATTACTCATCTATCATGGCCTCTACTGACTTCATCTATTCATCGCAGCTACATCTCCTGCAGTACGAAACGTCTTATCGAGTAACCCGAACCTTCCAGCCCTATTAACATCTATCGACAAACTGAGAGGTTTTGATCGTGAACGTGCTTTAGAGAAGGCGCTGGAGGTTACTGCGCCTGAGCTTGTTGATGATTCAAGGACTGTTGAGCTCGAGGATGATGTACTTGCCCTTAGAGCTTTGGTAGGAGCGATTGAAGACGCTGTTAGGGGTGGTAAGGAAGATGCGTTAGGTCTGGATTGGACGTAGTAGTCTGAGAGAAGTGGAACACGCAATTTTGTGAGATACAATAGTAGAACTACATAGATATTCAATCATGAAAATGAACAGAAAAAATATTCTCAGTCTAGGATTCTACGCGTCAACGCGTGAGCCCTAGGTTGCCAATGCTAAGCGAACTTTCCCCTTTTGCTCTTTATAGCTTCATGCTTTACCACCACCTCTATGCCTCCTGTATGCTTAGCCACTTCAGGAGAGCTGCGGCACCCTCCCAGTTGCAGAGTCAGATTTTCAATATCCGAGTCATTCGTCTACGTCTCCGAAGCTGTCAATGACATGCATCTGCGACATATATTGAGTCCACCATCAAGGTTCTGGCTGTACACCACCTTCTATCACAACCATTCACACCAGAACCATTCGTGCACTGGCAAAAATACCCACAACGACAAATGACCACCATGGCTTCACAATCCGATGTCGCACCTCCTAATTTCGAGCCAAATACGATTCAACTTGACTCTATCACCTCCAGCAAGATTCAAAGCGTTAGCGTGTACTCGAGTCATGCCGAGATTACTCGTCTGTTCCAGCTCAATGTCAAGACTGGTCATAATCAAGTCCACATTGACGGACTGCCATTCTTCGATAGGCAATCTCTTAGGTGTGTTTCACAGGAGTCTGTCGTTGTGATATACACTCATTTCTATTTCTTTGCCTCCTTGCGACAGGGTTGAGGGGAAAGGTTCAGCTACTATTCATGATGTTACCATCTCAGACACGCCAACCACACCTTCTACTTCTTCTGAGATCGAGGAGCTCCGTTCAAAAATTCAGAAGAAGGACCGTCTTGAAAAGTCACTCGACCGCACGAAGAAATCTATTGCATCTCTTCAGACTTTTCTAGGTACCTTGAGCATTCAACACATTACTCCTGGTCGACTTGATTCCATCATGGGCGAGTACGAAGCTACTGCGGAGAAATTGGATAACAGGTTGTTGGACCAAGAAGCTGAATTAAAGACGTTGAAGAAAGAGATTGAGACTGAGGCTAGTTCCAAATCGCCTGTCAAAAAGCAGGGGACGCGCGCTTCTATTGGTGTCTACGCAGAAGACGCGACTGATATTGAGCTTGTACTGAAATATGGTAAGTGGATGAACACAGGTTGTTTCGCAGTCTTCCTCACCTAAGTACTTCCCCTTGTAGCCGTCGATGGTGCTACTTGGAAAGCATCTTACGATATTCGTGTCAATACCAACGAATCAGAGACGTCGGTTACGTTGATCTACAAAGCCGTAGTTCGACAAAATACCAAAGAGGTTGGTTGCAAACCCTATAACTTTGTTGTCCTGTTTCTAATGCATAGGTCATTAGTCATGGGATAACGTACCTCTCACTCTGGAAACAGCTTCCCCGACGTACGGTGTCAATCTTCCCTCACTCACCAACTGGACTCTTTCGGTTTACGAGCCGAAACCGCTACCCCCGAGCGCACCTAGTGTATCCATGACGAGAGGTGGTGGTGGTGGTAAGGAAGCACTACGAGTGAGGAAAGCGAGACTTCTTAATGTGAGGAAAGAAAGCTCGGGCGAGGAATCGGATGAGGACATGGGCTTCGGCCTCTTTGATGACGACGCACCTGTTCTCGGGACTGTCTCAGCTTATGTCTCCTCCTCTAATAAGCCTAACCTAAGTGGGACAGCAACATTCAGAGTTCCGGGATTGGCCTCTATCCCTTCCGATAGCGGAGAACGGACCTTCACGATTACGACGCTCAAAGTAGAAGCAGTTTTGACTTGGGAAGTCGTGCCAAAGATTGATGCTACTAAAGTGGCTTTGAAGGTACGTCTCTCAAAAGTATTGGCTCCTTCTATGCGCTCAAGAAAAAATTTTTTCTTCGGAAAGGCCAAGATTTTGAACGATTCAGAATTCACGTTGCTTTCGGGGCAAGCGAACGTATACCAAGATGGTAGTTTCATTGCCAAGACCGACGTACCAGCTGTCAGTCCCAATGAAACTTTTGAGTGTCCACTAGGGCAAGTATCTCTGCTTCACGAATTGATTTTGCTTGCTTGATCTCATACGCATTTTCATTTACAGCCTCGACCCGTCTATTCGAATCACTTATCACCCTCTCTCCAAGAAGACATCTACGTCCGGGTTCTCACTGTACTCCAGCAAGTCCACGACCTACGTGTATACACGGCGATTGACGGTGCACAATACCAAGTCGTTCACTATCCCGCTCCTCAAAATTTTCGACCAGATACCAGTGTCGGAGGATGAGCGAATTATAGTGAAGCTCATCAACCCTCCATTGAAGATTACTCCCACGAACTCTGGTTCTGGTTCCGCTCCTGATACCGGTGGAGGAACAATATCCGGAACTAAAGACTCCAACAATTCTAGCATATCGAAACGAATGAGTCTTCTTAGAGTGGGTAGTAGTACATCATCCTCATCTACTACGAAAATACCTGCAACAACATCACTAGCGCAAGTTTCTACTGCTGGACCTGGGTCAGTTAAAGTTTCGGAAGGTGTTGTTGCGCAGTGGAATGGTGCTGAAGTCCCGGAGGTTGATCTTGATGCGCTGGGGAAGGATGGAAAGATGAATTGGCTTTGTGAGGTGAAGGCTCAGAGTAAGGTTAATTTGGTTTTGCAGTGGGAGGTTTGTGTTCCTGTGAAAACGAGGGTTGTGGGGCTTTAGGGTTCTTTTGGGTTTTTTGGGTACGCTGGCTTAGTTGAGGTTAACGAATGTATTTCATCTGTAGTTATACGAGTTCAGATTTGGGAATGGTGAAAGTCTCACGTCTAAAATGGTTGTAAGATTTCTTGTTCAAGTTGGAAGGAACTATCGACTGGAAGAGGCGACTTATCTTGCACACTCAAGGTTGCCAATCAAGAATGAGAAGGTGGCGCAGCTCAATCATGGCACTAAGCCGTACAGACAAACAACACTATAACCTGTGACGCGCATATGATATACAACTAAGACGCGGAATACTATACAGTTTATTACCTAGGGACACTCCGCCAACCATTTGCTCAAAGTCTTCAACCGGAATGTCACGCATCTCCATCTTCAAGGACATAAAAGCCTTTCATCGCACTTGTATACGCATCCAAAACCTACGTTACAATTTCGTAGACAGCGTTAACGCTGGAACTAAACTGTTCTTCCTGCTTCTGGCCTGATATATCGCGTCGTAGCAGACAACGAGAACGTGTGGCGCAGTTCATTTAAACACTAAACCGTACAGACAGTCAATATTTACGACCCATAAGAAACGAGAATATTTCAATTCACAGTGTAAGATCACCCACGGACTCTCTGCTCTACCATACGCTCAAAGTCTTCAACAGGAATCTCACTTGTCGCGCCCGTTCCATCTTCAAGGACATAAAACGCTCCTTTCATCGCAGTTGAACCAGCATCCAAAACCTTGTATTCCACTAGAGCACCGTTCTTACGAATTGTAAGGGTCTTGCCAAGCCACGAAAGAAGATGGGCGTCGTTCGAAGGACGTTCGTTCTCGTTCGTACCGAATCCATCAGATGGAATAAGATTGCGTTCGCGAAGGGTTTGCATGCTGAGTGAAGATGTGGCACGGTCAGAGAATAATGGTGGACCGAAGGAAACGCGTTGGTGTTGGTAATGCAACTTACAGTCCTGGTTGCGCCGCTGCCAACGCTCTCGACGACTCAGCAGAGCCTTTGAACTCTGCATTAGAAATACACTGCATGGCCCAGAAGCTAGTAAACATCAGGAGCATGTGTCTATTGCCGTAGAAATGCCGACGCGTCTAAGTATCAGTCCAGAACCAATATGAAAAACGAAACAGGACATACTGCAAAGGAGTAGTAGGCGTCTCACTAAAAATCGCGTCGCACTTCCTCCAGAACTCTGTCAGCGCTTGCCTGTCATCCCAGTCTTCCAGTTGGCCCGGATACTTTGGGTCGCTCGCGAACTCGCGCTCAGCTTGGGCGTGAAGAACAGGCAGCTGGCTACGATCGAAGTGTTTAGAGAGCCAGTCGCGTACTATTTCGCAACGAAGTTCGCAGTCGACGTATTTTTTAATAAGTGACTTTCCATAGTCGGAATGCACGCTAACACCTGTTGAGCGGGACGTGTCAATTGACCTGCACATATGTCCACAGGATGACATTGATAGTATACGCACCTCCGTCCCTTGAAGTTCGAGAGAGTCTGAGTCAGGTCTGAGCCCACAATGACAAACAATTACATCCAACAATTTGAAATCAATTCCGGACCCTTATGTCTCTTTCAAACCTGTTACCTGACCTGAGCAGGACAAGGCAGGATAGAAGTCACGTTCCGGGATCGGCTAGTACTAGTCCACCTCTCTGTACGTAGGTAAAGGGTTGAAAACTAGGAGACGATTCTGAAGCTCGGGTGGTGTCGATGTGTGGCGCATTTTCAACAACTAAGAAACTGAACCGTACGGACAGCCAACACCGCTGGCGACGCATATATGCATACCGAAAACTTAGAACAATGTTTACAGAGATTCACCTAAGTACGGACGCACTCCCGTACCATACGCTCAAATTCTTCAACAGGAATTTCACGCGTCGCACCGGCCATATCTTCAAGGAGATAGTATGATCCTTTCATCGCACTTGAACCAGCATCCAAAACCTTGTAAGTCACTAGAGCCCCGTTCTTACGAATTGTAAGATCCTTGCCAAGCCACGAAAGGAGATGTGCATCGCTCGAAAGAGGTTCCTCCAAACCAATGAATTCATCAGGTGGCAGAAGACCGCGTTCGTGAAAGATCTCCATGCTGGATGAAAATGTGCCATGGTTAGAATATGGTTATAATAAAGATGGACTGGGGGAAACGCGGTTTGCAACTCACACTCTTGATTGTTGATCTGATAATGCTCTCATTGACTCAGCAGAGCCTCTGAACTCTGCAGAAGAAATACACTGCATGGCCCAGAAGCCAGTAAAATACAGCAACAGTTGGCTAAGGACGTAGAAACGTAGGGCCACTTGTCTCTCAGTCAAGAACCAATGTGAAAAGCGAAATAGGACGCACTCCATGGCATTAGTGGGCGTCTCACTAAAGATTATATCACACTTCCGCCAGAACTCTGTCAGTGCTTGTCTGTCATCGGGGTCTGGCTGCTTTGGAAATCTTGGGTTGCTAACGAATTCGCGCTCAGCTTGGGCGTGAAGAGCAAACAGCTGGCGACGATCAACGTGTTTGGAAAGCCAGTCTCGCGCCACTTCGCAACGAAGTTCGCAGTCGACGTATCGTTGAATAAGTAGTTTCCCATAGTCGGAATGCACGCTAACACCTGCTGAGCGGGACATATTCGATGAACAGTTGACCTGTGGCCACAGGAGTCGTTGCGTATTTATCGACTATTTGATGATTTTCCACACTATTCTGTGAGAAATTTTTGGAGTGGTAGGAGTTAGAAATGGATTGGCAGGGATTGACGCGAGGGTTGAACGAAGTGGGAATAAAGGCATCGCGGCCCGCGGACGCAAAACATGACTCGATCACCGATTGATCCACCAAAGCGGACTCAAAAACCCTTGCTTGGACAGAAACCCTTCACGTATATCTTCACGGATACCCCGTATGCGTACAGAGATGGAAGCCAAGCGATGCCAGTGAAATAGTAACCTTCCTCTACTCACCAACTGCACGCTTTCAGTTCACGAGCCGAGACCCCAATATTACGACGCGAGTACATCTCATCCAGTCGATCCTGGATGGGCTTGGACCTTGATTATCACAAAGCTCCTCTCTCAGCTGCCTCACCTTATGTCTCTTTCAAATTTGACCTGAGCGGGACAGCAGTCACAGCGCCATTCAGAGATTGGCTGATTTTAAGCTCGGGAAGCTGTGCCAAAGATGGCCCCTACAAAAGTGGCATTGAAGGTACGTCTACGACGAGTAATGACTCCATATATGCGCTCATCTGTTTTAGTAAGGCCAAGATTTTGAACAATTCTGAATTCACGTTGCTGTCGGGGCAAGCGAACGTTGATCAGGACGGTGGTGCCGATGTGTGGCGCAGCTCAAACCATTAAGATACTGAATCGTACGATTCGTACCGTGACGGACAGCCAACAATGCCGGCGACGCATATGATATGCATTTAAAAGAAACAAAAAAAAGCTGAGCAATGTTGACAGATAATCACCTACGGACACTCTCCCGTACCATACGCTCAAATTCTTCAACAGGAATTTCACGCGTCGCACCGGTCATATCTTCAAGAAGATAATATGATCCTTTCATCGCACTTGAACCAGCATCCAAAACCTTGTAATTCACTAGTGCCCCATTCCTACGGACTGTAAGGTCCTTGCCAAGCCACGAAAGGAGATGTGCGTCGCTTGAAGGAGGTTCTTCCATGCCAAATAATTCTTCAGAGGGAACAAGGTTGCGCTCATGAAGGATCGCTGCACTAAAAGAATGTGCCGTGTCTACATTAAGGGTGGACCAATGGAAACGCGATAGAACTCACAGTCGTGGTTGTGCCGCAGCCAATGCTGCTGAGACTTCAAGAGAACCTCCCAGCTCAATAGATGAAATACACTGCATGGCCCAGAAGCTAGTAAAAAACAGTAGCATTTGCCTAAGGTTATCGGGAATGCATGTCTATCAACCAGGAACCAACATAAGAAAACGAAACAGGACGCACTCCAGGGCGTTAGCGGGTTTCGCATTGAAGATTGCGTCGCACTTTCGCCAGAACTCTGCCATCGATTCTTTGTCTTTGCCGTTTGGCTGACCGGGATATTTTGGGTTGCTCATGAACTCGCGTGAAGCTCGGGCGTGAAGAGCAGGCTGCTGATGGCGGTCGTAATTCTTGGAAAGCCAATCTCGTACTTCTTCGCAACGAATTTGGCTAGCGACGTATCTTTCTACAAGTACCTTCACATAGTCGGGGTCTACTTTAGAACGTGAGCGAGACATGTTTTGATTGACAAGTGAATGGTGGCCTGGAAAGGTCAGGATGTTACGATGTTACTTGAAGTTATAGTTGTTGTGTTTACATGTCTTTGTAGGCGTTTTTGTAAGGAAT
Source organism: Omphalotus guepiniiformis (assembly GCA_028554645.1). Lineage (NCBI taxonomy): Eukaryota > Fungi > Basidiomycota > Agaricomycetes > Agaricales > Omphalotaceae > Omphalotus > Omphalotus guepiniiformis. The sequence goes on from JAQOOI010000015.1 coordinate 77,944, forward strand.
TTGCAATTTCGGACTTATACTGGGCGTAGTACTTTTCGTACTACATACCAGGTGCCAATGCTTGTCTGTTATTAGGGTCTGCTTGGTCTGGCTATCTTGGGATCTTCTTTCTCGGCGTAAAAGAGCAGGCAGCTGACGGCGTCCGACGTGTTTTCGAAATCCGGTCTCGTGTTTCTTCAGCCAATCTTCAGCACGAATTTTGCTATCGATGTATCATTGAATGAGTATCTTCCCATAATACTAATAGTCGGGATTCACATCAGTATATGAGCGAGATATCTTGGTTTGTTTAAGTGTCCATTGGCTGCTTGTCACCAGTGACCACCTTTAATCGCAGCTAATTTCACAGGAAAACGGCTGAGCTGAATACGCTACAAGCTCAGCATGTCACGGTCATCGTGTAACTCTGTCCCCACAAAGACTCGTTGTTGGGCTTTAGACTTGTAAAAGGCAGCGGCTCAGCTGAGAGAAACTAGATTGTATTGGTGATTGTACACGAGGTACTACTAGTAGTAAGGTGTCTGTGATCGTGAGCATGTCCAGTTGTTCTGCTTCACGACACCAACTACTTACCTACATGAGTATCCACGACCACACTATCAATCAATCTCAGCAAGTCAACGCAGTTGCACATTTATAATGCAAAATGCTCCGAAATCCATGATGAAACGAGAGCAGTGACAGGTGAGATAATTTCTTCAACACAACGGCGTTAATATCGGTGGTCATCCTGGTGTCATCTTGACAAGTTAATTTGCCTATTTGCGCTAGCACAAGTCGCATGATTATCATCTTGCGTATTTATTCGAAGATTTCCTGTTCAAGTCGGAAAGGAAGAGAACGAGTCGCAGTGCTAGTCACTGCGAAATGTCGACGGAAGCCCACCCGTATATACCCACCGAGGCCGGGGCTTTTACGCTCAACATGATTGAGCTCGCGTGTTCCCAATCCAGCGAGGTCCTCAAGGTCGATTTGTATCTCAACCGAGCAGAGATTACTCGAATTTTCAAGTTCAGTGTCAGCGCCGGAGAGAATCAGGTTCGCATCGATGGATTGCCTTGGGGTATAGACGAGCACTCGCTGAGGTGTGTATTTTCTTCGCAGCGACCGTATGTTAGTTCATCATCATATCTTAGGGTCGAAGGTCTAACATCTGTAACCATTCACGATGTCACGATAATTAGTACACCCCCGAACTCGCCGAAACTCAAGGAGACACAGCTCAGAAAAGCAGAGCTTCAAAAGGCGTTGAACAGAAGCAAGAAGGCTCTCAATTCTTTGGAGAAGTACATGGATACCTTGAGCGTTCAACATGTCCCTGCAAGTCAACTTGGCGAAGTCATGAGCAACTACGAGGCTACTGCGAAGACTCTGGATGATCAGTTGCTCGAGCGGGAGGCACAGATGGAAGCTGTAGATGAAGAGATTGCTTCCGAACATCGAAATTCAAGATCAAAATCGTTGGATGGGAGTGGGAAGCGGGTTTCTTTCAAGTTGTATGCTGATGGACCGACTGAAGTCGAGCTTGTGCTTATATATGGTATGCGATTCCTAAGCCTACAGAATCTACACACGTCTCACAGTTGATCCATGTGTCCGCTGCAGCCGTCAACAATGCTACTTGGAAGGCTGGCTACGAGCTTCGTGTCAATACAAAGGATGCAGTAGCTCCGGTTACATTAGTGTACCAAGCCCTGGTCACCCAAACTACTCAAGAGGTCAGTTGCAAGGCCGCATCTCGACCGTCCCGATATCCTTCTGACGCAGCGCGAACGCTTAGGCATGGGACAACGTGTCTCTCGCGCTCAATACCGCCTCTCCTACAACCGGAGTTGAACTCCCCCCTCTCGATCCATGGACTCTTTCAATCCAACAAGCTACTCCTACAGCTCTCACCTTCCCATCAAGAACAGCTCCATCAAGAGGCGTTTCTGGCGAATCTACTGCCAGATCAAAGTGGAGACCGCCAGAATCGTGGAGACCACCGGAATCGTGGCAAGTTGCATCGGGCGGCGACGATGATCGCGAGAGCGAAAGCGATGAGACAGAGCCCGCGGTGCGTCCCAGGAGAAGGCTAACAACGCCACATTCGAAAGCGTCCGTTCCGTTTCGGGACAGTGTAGGTGTGAATGCGACGTTTGAGGTGCCGGGAAAGGTTTCAATCCCCTCGGATCATACCGAGCGTGCTTTTACCATTGCTGAACTCAGACTAGACGCGACGATGAGTTGGCTGTCTTGTCCGAGAGTTGATCCGACTAAGGTCTCTATGCGGGCTAAGCCATTGTTCAGCAGAATCTTATTGCAGGCGCTGATGGCTTTTGACTAGGCTAAAATTCTGAATTCTTCGGAGTACGCCTTGTCACCAGGACAAGCTAGCGTCTACGTCGATGGTAGCTTCATCTGTACGACTGATCTACCCAGTGTCAGTCCAGGGAACAATTTCGAATGTTCGCTAGGGTAAGTACACCGTAATTCATATAATCCACTATTCGTAACGCTTGTTCATATCTACAGACTTGATAATTCCATCCGAATCACCTATCATCCCGTCTCCAAGAAAATATCCACTACCACGGTCCCGTTCAGATTAATCACTTATACCTATACACAACGACTGACGGTACACAACACCAAGCGGGTCGCCATACCACTCCTCAAGATCATTGATCAGATACCAGTGTCGGAGGATGAGCGGATCACTGTGAAGTTGACGAACCCAGCGTTGAAGATTCCGTCGGCGAGGTCTGCACCTGGCAGTGGTATAGGTCGCACCGGCACTACAGACGTCAGTGGTGCAGAACTGCCCGCAGGCCGTATCACAGGGTTTTCTTCCTCTTTGGGGACACTCTCCAGAGCTGGTACAGAACCTACAAGTTCCCGTGTGAAGAGACTCAGCTTGATGACTTTGAGGTCATCTTCGTCTGCTAGAGGTCCTATATTATCTTCTATGGCTCAAGCTCAAGCTCCTGCTGCTGCTACTGCCTTTTCCTCTGACTCTGGCCCGAGCTCAATCAGAGTTTCAGAGGGTGTCACTGCCCAATGGAATGATGCAGATGATCCGGGGGTTGATGTAGATGCGTTGGGGAAAGACGGGAAGATAAATTGGCTGTGTGAGGTACCGGCGCAGAGCAAGATTGATTTGGCTTTAGAGTGGGAAGTTTCTATGCCGTCGACGAGTCGTGTTGTTGGGCTTTAGAGCTTCACTAGAGCTTCACTAATGTGAACATAGAGGATAGTTGTTTTTGAGTAGAATGTTGTCGGTTACTTCGAAGTAACATTAGATTGGCATGGACTATTATACAAGGAAAAGAAAGTTTCGTAGGGCGTGAATCGTCTACTATAGATGCTACAGCAATACAAAGTGATAACTAGAAAACATTTACAGTCTTACATAAACCAGTTCATGCACGAGGAGAGAAAAGCTAAAAGCTAAATCACACATCCACTCCCATCCATGACACTCTAGCCATCCACCCAACCGCTCATTAGATACTCAGAAATCCGTAACGACGCTCAACACTCTCTGTCTCACATCACTCCGTAACTGTTCATCACCACCCTCACCTACATCCGCAAATAACCAATTCAACACCCCAGCAAGTCGGATACCGCCTTGCGCCATGAGCTTCTCCAAGATCTTCCTCTCGCTGATGACACCCGCGTATTCAGCCGTATCAAGCTCGAGGTACGGTACACGGGGCTTGGGGTTAGACGCCGAAGCAGAATCTACTGCCTCGCCCCCAGTAAACCGACCGTTGGCGTCCAACACCGATAACAGCTCGTCTTCCGCAGTACCGCATGAATGATCGTGCGCCTGCTCGCTTCCATCGCAGTTAGATGTATCAAAGCGAGAACGAACATACGGAGGCTCATCAAGAGCTTTTGGCCATATGAATTCACAGTTCATTGCGTGAATAGGCTCAGCCCAATGCTGGGGGCACAGAACCTCATCGTCTACACTTTCCGGACTGCTGGAAATGGCTGAGATGAGGTATGTTGATAATTTGAGGATGTTGGTCCAAGCTGAACTGAATAATGATGGGGATGAAGAAGTCATGACCGAGGATTCAATTGAAGCAGAGTCCTGGGTAGGGCATGCTAGCCAGTTGGGGATGTCGTCCTTCCATGAGTTAAGGACGCCTTCCCACATGATCTGTCGTACCCAGGAATCGTATATCGTGCCTCTAAGGTTATGTTCTATACCCTCAATGGGGAGAGGGTTGTTGTATTTCTGGGGTACAGAACGCAAGGTCTTTGCGATGAGTAAACCATCCCAAAGTGAGTGTAAATCTAAGAAAATAAATTCAGTTAGACTCCTCAATTGCCGTCCAGCATCATCCCACTCACTCGTCTGTCGACCGTCAAACAAAACTTTGACAGAGTTACCACCCCGGTCCCTCCCTGTCAGGTGCAGAGGCATATGAAGATCCCCCATGAAATGCACCAAAAACTTGAGCGCTTCGTTCGCCACATCATCCTGGGACGCAATGTCTTTCCCAGAAGAAGCACTCGCCATCCACTCTTCCAGTAAATTGGTGGTATTCCTTATACCACCCAAAATATTGATCGACTTCTTTCCAGCCCATCCATGGTCCCCGGGGAACGCACAAGTCTCAGACGGGTAGTCATCAACGGCACCGACATAGTGAAGAGGTGCAGACCACCTCATACGATATTTCAGTCGGTCTGCCCACGTTGAAATCGGAGCGAGGTGACATAGCGGTTCGTTTGGATTCGTGGAGGTAAAATTGAGGATATTGCACATGGTAGGTAAGACGGAAGGATGAAGATGTATCTGGGCTATCGTTGCGACTATTTCGTGTCCTTGAAATGAAAGAACGAGACGATTAGTTATAGAAGAGTTACCTCCGAAGTTGAAAGGTCCTCACCTGCGGCACCCCATCCGTACACAGCTGGCACACCGGTGCATCCAAGGAGAAAGGACGCTGCGAAACTGAGTTTCATGATAGCTCTGCAGACCAGGAGAAGGAAAATGGCGATGGTATAAGAACAAAGAGTGTTGCCAGGACTCCCAAGCTGGACAAAAGCGAGATAAACGGAAGCAGACGTGACAGTCACATTCTATAGGGGCTCATTCACATCATGTATATCTGTCAATATCATTCATGAAAGTGAACACGTCTATGCGTCTAGTATCATTATGTACATACCTGACACGCCCATTGTTAATAGTATTCGACTTGTGCTTGAAAAGTTGAAGGGTTATCTGATTACGTTTCGGGGCAAAACGACCAATAGAAAAGGCCAACAAAAACTATTGTTGTCATCACAATGATCCCTGCCCGGATTGAACGGACGACCTTGTGGAGATTCCTGACAGGCTGGAATCACACGCTCTACCACTGAGCTAAGGGATCCACTTTATTTGTCTACAACTTTGCAATAATATCTACATCTGATCATTAAACTTTCCTGCAATCTTGATATCGCAAATTGCAAAGCGTTCTGTTCCGATAACCTTCAAAATTCTTCGGTTCTCGGAAGCCTGGGCCACGCTTCGCTTCGCAAATAATTACCTAGGGCTAGGGCAATGTAAACTCTGTGGGTGACTGTTTGCACTTTCTTCAGGCAGATCTGATAAGTTGCCACTGGTGAGTATCACCCTGTCCTCAATTCCTGTTTCCGTTTTCATTTACATCTTACAATTTTCCCTTTTTCTTCTTGTACCACCAACTAGATTACCCGAGGGAGAGGGGTGCCCCATGAATACAACCATTTCTCAAGTTTCTCCCGTTATTCTTCCTCAAGAGTTAGTGGATCAAATCATCGATCACCTATATGAAGATATACCGACGCTGTTGCAAACTTCCTTAGTATGCCACGCGTGGCTTCCTACAAGTAGGATGCACATCTTTTCAAAAGTCACACTTGATCCGCCTCGATTTCGCGAAAGCTACGAGCTATGCGCAAGGAGGCCTCGATTACATGTGGCGCTGGAGAGTAATCCAGAGTTAGCGCATTACATTCATGATCTGAGGATCTGCGCTGGATCCCATTGTGCCGCTGCACCATTGGCCATCAGCACCTCCGCTACCGATTCCTCCTCACCAGCGGCTCGATTGTCGTCGGACTGCTTAGTAGCAGAAAGTTGGATATTTACAGATAAAGGTCTTCCCGCCCTCCTTAAAATGTTGACAAACCTTCATCGATTCGAGTTTACTTCGGACGGTCATCTACCTTGGGAAGAACTGCCTTTTACTCTCAGGGAGACTATCGAAGCTTTGTTTCATCTACCTAGCCTCGCGTATGTCCGCCTTCAGTCGTGGGATTTCGCGAATCTGGCTTGTTTCTCGTCGCTATTGAGCAACTGTTCGTCTAATCTGAAAGGTCTCTCGCTTTGGGGAATCATTCTGGGATGTGATGAGGATGATGCTGATGGGGTGTTGAGCAGCGAGTTTGCACCGGGAGATCAGCATACATCCGACGATGGTGGCGAAGACGAAAGCGAAGACGAAAGCGAAGATGAAGACGACGACCACGACGCTGATAGGTCTCCGGACGACCATGACTCGCCGGTCGTTGGTACGAGTGACTCTCGCCTCGAAACTTTAGCCCTGGACTACATAGAATGTAGATACTTGGCTCGGTGGCTTCTCACCCAAACCTCCACCATGAATATGACCTTCAACAACGTCCGTGAACTACGAATAGCGCACTCGAATGACTACTCCGTAGACTTCCTCTTCCGCGCCGTCGGTAACTCCCTCGAGCGTCTCCACATAAAACCCGGTCCTCTAGGATGTAAGCTATTTCCTTTTCCCTTCTGTGATTTAATACTGGATAGAACGTTCTGATAACAACATCTTCTGATCGTTTTTGTTACTTGCGTATCACAGTACGACCACTTGATCTCAGTCAAAACTCCGGTCTGCGCTCAATCTATTTGACTCTAGACGAAGATCTCGCTCTCGAGTGGGTGACAAATTTAATTTCTAGTATCCCGACACCCGATATTCTAGAGAGCGTAGCGATTGAGCTATTCATCGACCCAAAAAGGTTACAAGGATGGGCAGGCCTTGATAAAGTCTTATCAGGCTCAGTGTTCTGCGCTTTACGTCAAGTCAAAATCGGCATATTCGCTCATCCGACCCATGCAGAGTTTGTGAAGGTGCAGGAGGAGCTTAGTGGGCTGAAGAGTCGGGGCCCGGACCTACTTCGTATCTATCAGCTGGGCACGAAAAGGCAGAGGTTGTCGTCTGGCTTGACGCCAAGGGATAGGGGGCTATGAAGTGCGTAGTAGAGAGGCAATGATAGTATAGAGTATATAGCTCACTTGGCGTTAAGTATATAAAATAATTGATATTGCGTGTACATAGATTAAGATAGTCTACCGTGTCGAAGCTATGCCCGCAGGTAGCATGCGCGGTCTGCCATCATCATTATCATCATTCTCCTCATCAGCACCAAGAAGTCGTCATGCCAGCCCAGTCTGCGCGATGTGTTGACGGATGATAGCTTCCCCAACTGAAGATACACGTTTGAGAAGGATCAAGACAGTTCCCATCATAGATGTGACGTACCATTGACTATAATGCTCTGTGTTGCTTTGATATCCTAATCGGTTTGACTGAGAGTCAGTACTAATGCAGTAAATAGAAGCAAAATCGCCACGAACAAGCATAGATGTAAAGTGCTGTATTCATCTCGGTGGTAAGTAATGAAACTGATCATCAACTTGAAAGAGATACGTACAACATATAGTGCACGTCCCGAGACATCCTTCTTTTTATGAACCTTTGTATATGCGCGTGAGATGTGATTTAATTTAATAAGACAAGATTCCGAGTACGACATACCTGCATAAAATGTGCTCGGAAGTAACTTGATACATCTTCGTATTTGTTCGGTCGATCGCCATAACTCGTGATACTGTGTGATGTGAGCATTCAGACACAGAGGACAAACCGGAGAGTCTAGACTCACTATTTCTGAACTCTTATACCAGCTTTGAGTTTTGTCCTGAGAAGGTCCGTCTGACGAATTGAAGTGAGAAACCCACGATATCGGTACACGGCGAAGACGGGACAGAGAGCAGGAGAACTCCACAAACCTTGTTCAGCATGAGAACCAGATGTGCCTTCTTTAGCAGTTTATTGGAGCATATGGCGGTAAATAGCTGTAAAGAGTCATCAATCCGATTCGTTCTTGGGTCCTCGTCGAGATACTGCAACGAGTTGCGATCAGCTGTTGAGATGCTGTCGAAGTAGTCACAGCAAGTCGACTCACCTGGTCAAAGGCTGATATGGGTGCTAAAAATATTATAGCCGTTGCTATAGAATGAATGAATTGTCAGTCGGACAAAGTAGGAGAGCATGATATCGATTACATACCATCTTCGAAGTAAGGTACCCAGGCGTGTCTCTGTAGGGACGAACGACCGCTATCAGAAGGTGTACACTGCAAGCAATTGGAACAATCACACCTGACCACGCTATTGCGCTGCATCAGCGATACTGAATCTGTGAAAGGGATAGAAGAAGCTTACCGCACCGCCCACATCATACAGCCTCCAATCATACAGCGTCCCACCCAAATTAATAGGGAATGAATGTTCTATCACTCCAAGTGTTTGGAGACGAACGTTCAGAACGTCGTCTGGGAATGAAGGAGATATTCAACGGCTATAAAATTTCCGTAGGACAATGAAACCTACCAAGATTAGGCAAATAGTCAGGCTCCGAGATGCGCCTGATATTATCTAGAAAGCTAGAGGGACACACAGTTCAGCCGCGATAACACCGACAGACCCGTTTAGGCACGTACAATGGAGCTGATTCTTCTAGCTTCAGTTTTCTTTCCTGTATCAGTCGTTTAACGACGGAGTGTTGCCACAATAACTCGATATCGTCCTGCGAAGCGTGCAGAGCTTTCGCGGCTAGACCGGCCACGACCTGAGGCTTTCCGTATCGTAAAGGGTCTGTGCTGTGCCAACTGCGGTTTGATGTTAAGAGGCCTTGCCATCCAGCACGCACGAAGACACCTGTAAGTCCTCTCGAAAGTGATACACCCCCAGATAGTTCCGTGGCTAAAGAGTCGTGTAAAGCGACAACTGGAAGTAATTTTGATCGTAGTTCAGAAATTTCCTCTCGTTCCTCATCCGAAACTTCGAGAATGGGGTCCGTTTGCTCAGGATCATCGGGTGTACGAGCGAATTCGTAGTCTATCTCGTCCATAGTCATCTTCACTGCCTTGATGATGTTGAAATGAACAATGGGTTTCCATGACGGTTTCTCGTGGTCAAGAGTCTGTGAGGCATAGTAGTTCTGGAATTGTTTTTGGAGTGTGGATTTTCCTGAGGAAGTTTGAGCTGTAGGGTCATTGTGTACGAGACGCGACAAGAATAATTACCCGACTCTGCTTGGCCAAGCAACATCACTGAGGACGTATTCTGAAAGTCAGAATTCCTTCAACAGCTTGGGAGAAACCGTCCCTCCTCACCCTTCACCTGCTTCCTCTTAGCCTCCTTCTGTCTTTGAGACTCTTTCTGCAAGATGTAAGCGACGACACTCAAAACGAACAGACGACACCAACCTTGAGCTCTTCATCAATCAAGTTGCTAATTCTCTGCGCCTCTTCATCATAAAAGCGATTGGGCGGCAATAGCACGCCTGAAGCTTCTATCGACGGAGGTGCTGAAGACGAGCGCGTGTGACTCGCAGGATTCGAAGGGCCCATCATTGAGGTGGCCATAGCTGGAATGGTAGGATTAGATGGTGGTAAAGCTGGAATTCGAAGTGGGATACATGACGAAAGGTGTGTTCAGTTATAAAGCCAACACCTGTCCGCTGATCATCAAGCTCTGATCTCCCCTACATACAAAGTCCTTCCATTCCGGTGATCTACAACGTGGCTATCGAGCTCTCGGACTTCTCGTCACATATCTTGAGCTCCAGACTCGACTCCATTTATATCTCTTATTGTTCATTGAAACATCCTACTTACTGGTCTCGTGGAGAAGAGCTTGAATACGAGCTGAGATTCTTTAGATTCGTCCGAGTCTCAGTACTACAAGGTATCAATGGAGCCGGCGAGTAATTTGATGTGTCGCCGTTATGTTGTAATGGCACTGGTTCTCTGGTTCCTGAGACTCATGAGAGGTTTGTACAGGGTTTGTAGATGCTAATTATATTGCACTGTATAGGTTCTAGATTCTGGGGCGTCGCTTCCCGCTTCGGCGTGATACATAGTCAAGCGCACTTGTGGAATGCCTCTATGAATGTAGAACGCTCTACTTATGAATGGGACAATGTAGTCTTTTTAAATGGAAAGTACTCTTAGACTAACGCAGCTGCGTACATAGTGTATTACATACCATGTCCCACTGGCAACAACGGTGGCAATGTCATGAGCCATCAAATCTCCTAGAAAAACGGTTGCAGATGCCGCAAAAGAGAGCATAGACATTCTGCAGAGAACAAAGGCTGAGCCGGCGCTTCAGTTGCCGCCCGCCTCACAACTAGGCTGTGAGTTATCTTCGCGAATGCGAGTCAGGTCCTCATCAGGCTCAGTGCAAGGATTTACACTTCTCCGCGGGCAACAAAGTTGCGTGATGTTCTGATGCGCAGAGTCGTAAATGCGCTAGTGTCTTTAGAACAGCATCCGGGGATCTCTGCGATACTGGGTAAATCTTGAAGTATGAAATGAAGTAAGTTGGAGCAGCAATAGAATAGAAACTCATATCCATGCACTCAATTGTGTGTCCGATACCTCACCCTAGAGGATGCACTGGGATGACTCGGATGAGCTAATTGATCTGAATGTGTAAAGGAAAAGACGAACTTCACCCCAGACGGTGCACCGGGATGACTCTGATGAGCTGACTGACTTGAATGTGTAAAAGAGAAGACAAACTTTCTTTCATAGCTTTTTTGATGAACTTTAACTGAGTACATACCTTCTGAGAATCCCTGTCAAGATTTAACCTCCAAAATTGTTTTCGTGGTTTCTTGCAATGTTCCGCCCAGGTGCCGCCTGAGTGAAGGAACGCACGGAAGCTATGTGACATATGATATGTTCTCCTGTCGCTAAGCCCATGAATCGGACTGACTGACTCTGACGGAGGTAAGTACAAGCTTGGAAGAATACCAATGGCGATATTGACTATACAACGAGAATTAAGTCAAAGCTTGATAGAGTAGTTTGATCCTATCGCTGCGTGAATAACGCGGACTACAGATCTATCGCAGACGAGCTTACTGAACTCCTTGAGACTCGAGATGGAAACCGGTCAAGCAACCGTTACATTGCATCCATTCCCAGTTCAGCAAAATTCTTGAATATTATGTGCTGACGTGACCTCGAATGTGTTGCTCTAGTCCACGAATGTGCAAAGATGGCCTCATGAAATTGCAAAGAGAACGCATATAGTGAGGTGTGTATGTAAACAGCCAAAAAAGCTTCACGTGGTCCGTGGGAAGAAGATCAGAAAATTATCGACGACTGCTGAGGACGTTCTGCTAAGGACCTTTCTCTCTGAGCGAGAGATCATCTCTCTCTAGCTTTCATTCATAACGCTCGTTCATACTTCAAAAGGGCACCAAAATGTCTACAAGCGGCTTAAAAGCAATCGCACCAGTGCCCACGGCGGCTGATTTCTTGGACATTGTATTGTCCAAGACTCAAAGAAAGACCCCGACTGTAAGCAGATCATTGTTATCGACTTTTCACTTGCTAAGAGGGACTTTATGCGATAGGTTATTCACAAAAACTTCAAGATTAGTCGGATAAGGAATTTCTATATGAGAAAGGTCAAATTCACCCAAGATTCGTTCGATGAGAAGCTGGGAGCTATATTAACAGAATTCCCAATGCTAGATGTTGGTGTTTCCCTCTTATGATTATCTTTCTTGACTGAGACTTGTTGTAGGACCTTCACCCTTTCCTCTCCTCGCTCATGAACGTACTTTACGACAAAAACCATTACAAACTTGCTCTTGGTCAGCTCAGAACGGCTAGACATCTAATTGACCAAGTATCAAAAGACTACGTCCGCCTACTCAAGTTTGGAGATAGTCTCTACCGATGCAAGCAGCTGAAGAAAGCCGCGCTTGGTCGGTAAGTCGCCTTTTCTTCCTCTGACAGATTTAGACGCTCACCTATGCGCATACATCCAGTATGGCGACCATTATGCGCCGACAAAAAGACCCACTTGCTTACCTTGAGCAAGTCCGACAACACATCTCCCGTCTTCCTGCTATCGACCCCAATACACGGACCCTCCTCATCTGCGGATACCCCAACGTCGGGAAATCCTCGTTCATTAACAAGGTCACTCGTGCCGATGTCGACGTCCAACCATATGCGTTCACAACCAAATCGCTATTCGTAGGGCATCTGGATTACAAGTATCTGCGGTGGCAGGTCATTGATACTCCCGGTATATTGGACCATCCCTTGGAAGACATGAACACGATTGAGATGCAGAGTATCACTGCTCTCGCCCATCTCAAAAGTTGTGTGCTTTATTTCATGGATCTTAGTGAACAGTGTGGATACACTGTTGAAGCTCAGGTACATTCGCAAAATTTCTTTGAAATGCTGTGCAGTCACTGATGATTTATGGACCAGTGCAAACTATTCCACTCCATCAAACCGCTCTTTGCAGGCAAACCCACCTTGCTTGTAATCAATAAAATCGACGTTACCCGCCTTGAGGACCTCCATCCTGATACCCGTGCTCTCGTCCAGGAGATAATCGATTCTGAGGGGGTACAGTGCGTGCAAGTATCGTGCTACTCCGAAGAGGGTGTCATGGACCTTAAAAACAAAGCTTGTGATGCGCTTCTTGCTGCTCGAGTCGAGAACAAGCTTAAAGGTAGCAAGATCAACACCGTGATCAACAGGATACATGTCGCGCAACCGAAAGCCCGAGATGAAGTAGTCCGGGCACCTTTTATACCTGATGTTGTGAAGGAGAAGAAAAAATACGACAAGGAAGATCCTAATAGGAAGAAGTTGTTGCGAGATATTGAGTTGGAGGAGGGTGGTGCAGGCGTGTTCAATATCAATATGAAGCGTGAGTTACCATTTTCTTTTCGTGTCTCTGCTTTGGGCTGATGTAAATTTATATTCTTAGAGGACTACTTACTTGCCAACCCTGAATGGAAAATGGATATCATACCTGAAATCATGGACGGCAAGAACATTGCCGACTTTATTGATCCTGATATTGCTGAGAAACTCGAAGCTCTCGAAAGAGAGGAAGAGAAGCTCCAAGCTGAAGGATTTTACGAAAGCGATGAAGAAATCGTCAGTTCTTCCCGCTTCTTCCTTTCTTATTTGGAATACTGAACCGTGTTCCCATAGTTTGACTCGGACGACGAACGCGAAGCCCAAGAAGCCCGCGTCGCTCTTCATCACAAGATCAAATCTCAGAGCATCAAAAAATCCAAGAAGAACCAGGCTCGGTTACCGCGTACTGCAGGCCTGCGCACATTGACAGAGCTCACGGAAGAGATGACGAAAGCGGGCTTGGATCCTAGCCGGATACAGGAGCGAGCGGAGATGTTGGCTAAAGTACAAGGCCAGAAGCGGAAACGAAATGGTGAGGATGGGGATGTTGAGATGGAGGATGCTGAGGACGGGGATGAAGATGCTGAGGGTTGGATGGACGTTGATGGCGAGGAAGCACCGCAGCTGAAGAGAGTGAAGGGTAACTCGGGTGCTGTCGTAAGCAACAAGCGGCAACCAAGAACTAACAGACAGTTGATGGGTATGCGAGATGAGGGGGTTCGTATTTTATCTTTCTGCTGTTTGAATCATAATTTAAACTGATGAACCCGTCTTGTCTCCTCTAGCAAGCGTCCAAGGCCATCCAGCTACGGAACCTTGGCCAGCGTCCTCGCAACATGCTTGCGAAAGCTGGAGAAGGAGATCGTGCTATCAAAACTAAAATGGTACGTTAAGAACCTCATCGTCTAGATCTCAAAGACTGATTGTTTTTCTATTTGTACAGCCGAAACATCTATTCGCAGGGAAGAGGAAGGCTGGGAAGACCAGCAGGAGATAATGTATCTTCTCGCTTCATGTATCTGTGTATCTGTTTTCTATTCCCATCTACCTATGTCGTGATATGAGTTTCGCTTTAGAAGGACATGAGTAGTTGTTCTCAGAGGCCACGTATATATGCTGGGGCGATGTTAGTCGCCGTTCACAATGAGGTTTGCTCCACTTGCACAACAACATTGTTGCATTAAAATCCTCATACACGCTTCACTACCGGATTATTGGGTCAGAAAAGTCAGAGTATTCGATCCGAGCCCTCGAAGTTTGTTTGTCTACTGGCTTCTAGATATGCACGGCTGATGAAAGTGGACGTAGTCGGCCTCTGGCTTGTGAGGATCATAAGAGCGAGTCCCTGGGCCCCAAAATCTGATATCAAAATATAAAACTTCTATACCATCGGCGTCGTCAATTTACAATTCGTGTCACTATCAACTAGTGTAATATACGTATGCGTACTTAGTAGGAAAGTCCTCTCAAGTCTAATCTACATCCATCTCAGAAGGGCCAGGCGCTTCCTTTGGCTCCTCCTTTGGTGCTTCCTCGCCTTTAGCCTCAGCGTTCTCCTTCGGTGTCTGAGTACCAGACCCAGTAGGCGTAGGAATAACAGGTGGCTTCGGCTTCGGCCTAGTCAAAATCGGAGTAGCAAAGTAAATCACCTCATCCCTCTTCTTCGAAATCTCCGCCGTCGTCAGAACCGGATTGACATTCTTCGGCCGCTCAGTCTGCCTGACGATCTGATCTTCAAGCCATTTCTGTACAGTCGCGACCTTCTCAACGACAGACTGCTTGTCTTTCTCGTCAATGTGGGAGAATTTCTCCTCGCCGGATGTAGCTTGGGACATGTAGTTGTTGAGCGTCTCACGGAGCTGACTGATGGAGCGCTGACGCTCCTCGCTTTCGCGCCAACGGAAAGTAATGGGGTCACCGAGAGCGTGAAGTGCTTCGATGCGGGAGACGTAGGCAGATTTGCTGGCGTCTTCACCCTCCTCAGTATAGAGCCAGTCCTCAGCTTCCTGAAGAGCATTAATGAGAGCAGATTTCTCCTCTGGGGTGACGAAAGGCGC
This sequence comes from Omphalotus guepiniiformis, assembly GCA_028554645.1. Taxonomy (NCBI): domain Eukaryota; kingdom Fungi; phylum Basidiomycota; class Agaricomycetes; order Agaricales; family Omphalotaceae; genus Omphalotus; species Omphalotus guepiniiformis. Next base: position 93,033 of record JAQOOI010000015.1, read on the forward strand.
GTAGCGATCATCTAGTTTGCCTCGAGTATCGTAGACATACTCTTCCAGAGCGTTCTTGCGGTCCTAAGAAAACAAAAAACATCAATGTCAGAAGTAACAGGGATGTATGAATCTACCACACGCACCTCCGTGTCCATGACAAGTTTGTCACTTGCATGCATCGAGTTTTCTTGCTCTTTCAAGCTCTCGACGATACTCTTGTCAAGCGACGAAGCACTAGCAACGAACTTGATCTCATTCTTCTTTACAATTCGCTTCTTTTTTGGTGCAGCAGTACCATCCTGCCCATCTACATCCATTGGCTGCTCCTCCTTCTCCTCGACTTGCTCGGTATAAGCAGCCTCGAACGACATGATGCCATGTCCGTTGAGACGTGTCTTGAGTTTGACGATAGCAGGGTCGCCGCTGGCCTCCAAAGGAACCTCCTTCGCACTGAATTTCCCAATCCAGGGGTTTATACCACCAGGTAACTTGGCGGGCTCCGCGTAAACAGCCTCTATCTCGAATGGCTCCTTGCGGTAGAAGGAGAGAATCTTGGTGGACGGGATGGGGTTACCATGGTTGAAGACAACTAGCTCAGTATCCTCTTCGGGATCAGTGGGGGTAGGAGCCCACTGAGCCTTGATCGGGTACTGAGAAATATCGTGAACTTGGAAATCACGTACACGGAAGACAGGCGAGAGCATAGCACAAGAGAACGTAGCGCCACGAGCGACGGCCTCATCCTGGTTGAGAGTAGTGGAGAGGGTTTTGTTGGGAAAGATGCTTTGGATGCGTGCGCGGACAGCGGGGATACGCGTCGAGCCACCAATGAGCTCGATCGCGTCAATTTCATCAATGCTCAAACCAGAGTCGGCGAGGGCCTGCTGGATGGGAGCACCGATGCGAGAAAGCTCATCAGCGATAAGCTCTTCAAGCTCCTCCCGGGTAAGCTTTGAGGAGGCGTCAATGTCGTTCACAATAGACTCAACGCTAAGCGGTGCCTCTGCATTGGCTGATAAAACTTTTTTCAAACGCTCACAGCCAGCAGTAAGACGGAAAGTAGCCTTGGGGTTGGACATGACGTCGATCTTGTATTTAGTCTTGAATTCCTCAGAGAAATGTCGGACGAGGGCATAGTCAATATCCCGACCTCCGAGACTGCGGTCATACGCGGCACTCTTTACGGTGAGCTGACCTTTGGAGAAGGCGACAACGGCAACAGACAAGCTAGAGTGACCGACATCGATGAACACAACGTGTCTGGGATTTTCTGCTTCTGGGAGATCAGACTTGGTAATACCATATCCGAGAGCAGCCGCGGTGGTGTCATTGATAAGACGAAGAACGTTCAAGCCAGCGACTGCAGCGGCATCGAGAATGGCTCTTCGTTGAACATCGGTAAACCATCCAGGAACAGCAATGACAATGTCGGAAACGCCAGTCTTGAGTTCATTGCTTGCGATATCCCTGAGCTTACCCAGATACATCGCAACAAGTTGTGTTGAGGAGTATTTCTGCTTCTCTCCACGATATAATACCTAACATAGCCATGATGAGTGAATGAAGACGGGAGGATGGAAATTTATAAGTAAATACCTCTACGCCAACTGTTCCTTGCACATCAACCAGAGTAGCATTGAGGAACTTTTTCTCGATCTGCTGAACATCTGGATCATTCAGCGTCCTCCCTGCTAGCCGCTTCAGACTTCCGACAGTGTTCTTGAAGTTGGACGTTTCTTGTGTTTTAGCGGACTCTCCGATAGCTCGCTGTTTTGGTCCAAATGCTACCAGAGATCTACACCTTGAATCAGCAATAAAAATCGCATTGCGATAGCACAAGAACGTACGGAGTAGCGCGATTGGAAACTTCATTAGTGATAATATCTATTCCTCGGTGCCTTGCAACACCGATCTAAAGCGAAAGAAAAAAATCAAGGAAGAAGAGGTCAACATCTAACGGCGTATCAAAAGAGATGTATACCGATTTTACTGTGTAGAGTACCGAAGTCAACACCAACGACGGCCATGTCGTGAAGAAGATAAGAAGTAGTGGATAGGAATTAGAAGAGATGATGAGGGGATATGTAGCAGAAAGAAATTCTACGAAGGTTGGGGCTTGAAGTGAAGTTTTCGTGATTCCCGATTTGGAAGTGACTGCCGCGCTGATCGATCCTTCTCCGGCATTCTCGAGCTTTCCATCCTCTTCCTTGCATGCTACACGTCTTTTGCGCGAGTTTCAAGCGTGTATCGATGAAATCGAGTAATGAGTTTACTTGGACTTGATGCACTGAACGTGTTTTGGGCACCGAATTGGGTTGGAGGGAAGGTAAGCTGAGATATGCTCAGAGTTGCAAGCTAGCTTTAGAGCTCTTTTTGTGAAGCAGCAGAAAGAGTGGCGTTGCGGCATATATCTGCTCACTACGTTAATCGTACAGCTAACCAGTTGAAGTAAACGAAATTTGTATACGGTATTTCTCAACTTTTACGGTTTTCCTCGGTGGTGGAATATGGAGCTGCATATTGGTGTCTTGGACACCCAAAGCCGACTTGAATCAGAATCCTAGATGTTCGCTGGTCCCTTGAAACACTTGTACTAGTACCGTGGTGGCTTGAGAAGATGAATACTACATATGTAGGTGCGGCAAGAGCCTGTCGAATAAACGGTCAAAATTTATCAAAAACAACTTGCCCTCTGGCTGGATTGAACAACCGACCTCACCATTGACTGGTTACGTAATGATTACGTAATTCATAGCCGCTACGAGTGGCGCGCTCTACCACTGAGCTAAGGGGGCTGTGTTATACACTATTTGAATACTCAACATGAGCAATCCGACCACAGGTTCTATGGTGAGCAGCTAGCACAAGTGTAAGTAGCTAGTTAGTGGATGGGTTTCACCTGAGTCTCTATGTGACATCATTCTTTCTGCTTGGTGCACTAATATGCTCTCATATTCTGTCTCTTCAGTCTGGATTCTCTTTTCCAGCTTTTCTCTTTTCTCTATCCTGAATACAGAAGCAATCAGACTTGTGCAACAAGTAAAGGAGGCTTAGTAGATAATCACAATCATCTGGTGCAGTTTTCTTTCTCAATTTACTTTCTCTCCATTGATCTTTGTTCACATGAGCCTTCTAGCACCTCTCTTTACAATGTGTGTGTTAATATTGTACTACTCACTTTGACAAGATGGCCTATTTTTTTATGAACAGCCTCCCTCCCTCTATCCCTTCCTCTGTTCCTCTACTCACTTTATTTCAAAATCACTTGTGACTTTATGGTACCTACCTATCTTCTTTTTCCTTCTTTTCTTCTTTTTTTTCTCCTCTTCTTTTCTTCCTTCCTCACTTGCTTGTCTCTACCTATGTTGTGCTGATTTATATGGGTCCACTCCTTCTATTCTCTACATCTCCCCATCCATCCTTCTATACTATCAAGATATCCTTCTCATTTTTCATTCTTCCCCCTCTAATCACCTCTTTATTCCTGCTATCATTCTTTCCTCTCTCTCTATTCTTGCTATTCCACTCTGCATCCAATTCTCTCTTCTACTTACCACTTTCTTCCTCATCCATATTCAATTTATCCCCTATCTGTATCCTCATTCTCAACCTCATTCTCCCTAACATCCTCACCCTCATCTTTGCTACTCTCTTCATCTCTAATCTATCTTCTCTAACTTCAACAGGTTTCTGTCACTCCACATAGCTCTAGTTGGGGTTTAGGTCTGGTCAGTTCACTATTCAGTGTCCCAGCAGTGAGTGTTGCTCTGAGAGAAGCCATGCTCCATATGGTATATTTGAGTCTCCTCTGTATTATTCACTTACACTGGAATTGGTTCCATGCTCAGGAGTCCTTGTTCTTCTACTTGTACTTGACACTGACACTTACCATCATTAGATGCCATTTCCATCTCCAAGACTTTCATTCAAAGAATTAGGTTTACTTTATTGCTGAAGACATTTATCTTCTCTTGTATATTCTCATACTGGTCACAGTGACCTTATATATTCCCAGTCCAATCGCCTCAATTCTTAGTACAATCCCTACCTACCAGAGATCCTCTCCGAATAGCCAAAGTAATCTCAAATGCGCAGCCCGGTGCAATTAACACAAGTTGATAGTATGTATTATGTCGGAGCCGCAGGGGCTCAAGGTAAGGTATACTCGCCAAGAAATAACATCAACAAGCCTGGACTAGCACACAATATATACAGTACTAGTCGGAGCCGCGGGGGCTCAAGGTACCCTCGCCAAGAAATAACTTCAACAAGCCTGGACTAGCGCACAATATATATAGTACTAGTACTAGTACTTACGTCTGCTCATGCGGTCTTATGTAGGCAGAAATTCATTCAATCAAACCCACCGAAACTGAAACAAAGGCCTAATCCAAAGTCACAGGCCACATACAGAAAAGTCACCCGCTCAACGGGCTCAATTCCACCTGAAAGACATGTTCCATTCAGTCAGGAACCAGGAACGAGGATCCGGTTCCGTACGTGGGGAGAATGGTGAATCCGAATATACGCACGCACACTCTATGAATAGAAGTGAATGGATGGGGAAGGTATGGTAAGGTACCAGCAGGTACCAGAGGTGACTGCGCATCCACCAACTCGGAGTTGTAAGTATTACTTTCTCCGCGAAAATGTCACTGTACCATCGATATGTGACAATTCTACACTCGGAACTCGAAGACAGCGGGAAGGATCGACTTGAGGATCGACATGTTTGACATCTATCGAAGACATGGGTTCAGTATTCATGTAGGCCCGGGGTGACCGTTGGCAGACACAGGAATTCGTTATGATGGGAGGTATGATATATTCCTTGAGGTATGTACATATCGATATCTTGTATAACCAAAATAGAAGAGCTCGAGTGCTTGCCGTAGTCGTAGTAACCATTAACAGTTACCAGGACGAAAGCCAAATCATGCGACTGAGGTGAAAACCAATAATGATCGATCGGAATGCAATAACGGGGCTGGGGACAGGGGACAGAGACCAGGCGTATCGGGAGAGGAAAAGAAAATATAATGTATACTATTACTTGGATAGCTATGCCGTAGAGGGGAAAAAACCGTTGTCGAGGGTCCGAGAAGGGAAAATTCAAGCTAGGACAGAACAGAACAGAACCCCGAAATGGCAACCAGGGAGCAAAAGAGTCGCCAAAGTAGGAGTCATAACATAGGCAGCCAGGGAAGGACGAACCAGTCATCGTTCTGAGAGTCCAAATTCTATGAGAGGCTGGAGATCGGGAGGGGGTATGCAAAACGGCGAAACAAGACGGTCTATAAAAAGACCAAAACGGAGACAGACAACCCGCAATAGACTCACAGAACAGAAACGTGAGACTGTGTTGCGAGGAGAAGGAGGGAGAGGGGTGAAGTGTAAAGAGAAGAAAGTAGAGAATAAGATAACGTGGCAGTGAAAAAAAGGAGGAATAAGCGAACGATGCGAGGATGGATAAAGTCAAGCCCAATCATGTCATTACAATGTATGCGTGCGAAGGTCCAACATCCAAAAGAAAAAGGGAAAAATCCGCGTCGCGATCCGGCTAGCTTGCAAAACCCATCTGCGCCTCTCCTCTCCGTGTAACGCCAGCGGCATAATAAGCATCAACTTCCTCCTCGTCCCCAACATCCCCTGACCTTCTCGTACTTGCCTGCCGTCTCCCAAACGTAGCGTTCCCTACCGAACCACCGACGGTATTACCGACCATCGTACCACTGCTCCCACCATTAGCAAAAGGATTCTGTTGCCGATCATAGAGAGGAGAGTTGTCCGGCGTGCCAGCGAGTTTCCGGAAATCGGAGGTTGGTGGAAAAGACTTCTCGTCAGGCGTTGACCCCGAAGATCCATCTTTTCCTGCATCCTGTTTGTCCATGGCTGCAGTGGCGGCGGCGATGTCACCAATACCAGTACGAGTACCCCAACCAGTCTGATTAGATTTGGAATCAACGTTTAAAGAGGGAAAACAACAAGACGTATGCGCACCTCGTGTAATGTACATAATGCATAAAGCTTCATTATTGCGAAGTAGTATCCGAAGAGAATAAATGCTGGAACGTGTATTATGTCTTGTGGGCGAGTCCAAAGATGGGGAAGCAGCTTCGCTGTGCGTGTAGCGGTCAGCCAAACAAGGTATGATAACAAGATGTTCCTTTTTGCAGAGCGTCAGTGAAAGTGTTCTTAGGGCGTCCATCAATTCAAGACCTACCACCACGGCAAATGATAACCGCCCTGGTCGACAGGGATTGTACTCTTGTAAATTAGATATGCGACCAAACAAGGGCCAGCGAGTAACGTGAATGGGTTGAATAACTTGTCCACCTGCAACCAAAGGACCTCAGTCAGACAGTGCTCAGGTAACCGTGCCTTTACTCACCATCGTATAAGCAACGTATGGATGCGCCGTCCATATATACCGTTCCGTGAAAAGACTCCTCAAATCACTACGCCATGTATTTCTCGTCCACCTTAGCACTTGCTTCAAGAACCGCCAGTTGGGTTTCATCGTACTCAACAGTTCAGCCTCCTTACAACATTGCACATATGTGCTCCATCCGTGACTGACCATCCACCGAGTAAGGAACTTGTCGTCACCCGAATTAAGTTGGTATTTCCCAAGCCAGTAATCGTGTGTAAAACCATGAAGAAATTCTGGGTCTTTAAGAATGATCGTTCGATAGGCGGCTGTACGTCCAGAGAGACAAGGTAAACCTCCGTCGATGTGAGTCGAGGAAGAAATCTCGATGTTTCGGATAGTAAGCCGAAAAGCGGCTAGAACCTCCCACACCGTCATTCGGTCCCCGCAAGGCTGTACGCGCTGGCTGGTACCAACGCCGCCAACTTTTTGATCCTCGAAACAAGCCAAGACATAGGGTAAAAGCGTTGGCGGCCAGATGGCGTCGTCGTCGGCGAAGACAATGATGTCAGTGGTGGTGTTTTTGATACCATGGCTCATCTGCAAACGCTTGTTCGCAAAAGGCACAGTCAAAACGCGAATACGCTCTGGGTCAACTGCGTTGGCGAGCGCTTGAAGTGGCCCCAACATTTTTTCTTCCGTGATGATGAGGATCTCTTTTGGCTTGCCAACAAGCCAACTCCTCGCTGCCTCCTTGAACTCCTCACCGGCATCAATTGTTGGTACTATGATAGTAACATCTTCTTCGGCGATGTAGGTTGGGTTTTCGGGTAGCGGGACTGGTCGGTAGGTGAATGAGGCAGTAAGACGTATGCAATACCAAAGATATCGGTAGAAGCTAAAAAGACAAGAATTCAGCTGGGCGTGCAATTCGTAGCAAAGGTAGAAGCAAACCCTATTACACCAAACGGTACGACTGGAATAGTTCGTCAGGAAAAAGTGAGCCACACCTCGAATGTTTTTGCGAACTCACAAATTGGAAAATTATCAGATGTCAGGTAAAGCATCTGCGCATATACTCAAGGAAAGACTGAGATCTGGTAGACCGAAGCCCGCTACTGAGGCGGAAACAGCGGTAGCCAAGGATCAAGTGGGAAAGGATGGTGCAGGAGGAGGAGGAGGACAAGGGGGATGGTAATAATGTATGACGGCCCTTCCTCTTACGTTACGATCACATATCCGAGGCGGAGCTTGAATTCAATTCTGAATCTGAATAATATTTATTTATAATATGTATGTACGAGAATGTCGTGACCATCTGTCTTTTTACACTACAAACAGGGCAACATTTCCCGCATGGGAAACTTGCCGCTATTTGCTTCGAAATATTATTTGTTTGGATCTTTACATTTGACTTGTACAAATAAAGCTTTGTTGTGTGTGAAATAAAGGGTTTTGTGTGATCGATTCTAGTCGCCTTACTTGAGGTTTGCCGGCGGCAAACCATCATTTCTTTCCTGTGACATTTATTATAAATGTCGGCCGGGAAACTAAATGGGCAATTACCGGGCAATCACCGGGCAACTACCGGGCAATCACTGGGCAATCAACGGGCAACCCAGACTACCGTTGATTGCCCGTTGATTGCCCATTTAGTTTCCCGGCCGACATTCTAAATAAATGTCAAGGGAGAAAACGGCAAAGTTGCCATGTATTTGGCACTCACTTTGTCACGTGCGAAACTCCCCAAATTGTCACTGAAAATTCCCTCAAAAGGCCACAACTTTTACGTGCGAAAAACTTTTTTAATTTCTTTGAAAATGTACAAGTCTATATAAATAGTATTTCAAAGCAAATGGCAAGTAATTTCGCTTACGTGAAATATTGCCCTCCTTGTAGTGTTATCTGCACTCCTGTCAGCACTATATCATTATGTGTTCTTTCCGCCACCTATCAATATATCAATCCTCATATCTCTCAGTACTGTATGTCGTCCCTTGCGAGGACGAAAAGGGAGACTAAACGCTGCTATACCGCCGGATATGTAATTCAAACCCTGCTTGGCTACCTCGGCGACGTCACCGCGTTAACGCAAGAATGTGCCAAGCCAAAGTGAGCTCAGCGTTTGGCTCCTTCTTGACTTCTACGATTCTACCTAACAGTGCTACAATTTATTGTTGAACAAACTAGCTCAGTTTTCGACATCTCCCGAGTTGACTACGGTAAGAGGTGTCACGATGCTACCAGCTACCTGTTACCTTTCCGCAGTAACAAAATGTGAAACGTCGCGTGCAATAAGTACGACCTTCGGTATTTGGCGCACGAACGGTTCATCACCTTTCATCAACCCAGTGGGTACTACAACTGCATTGCCCGGCCATGCCTTAGCCCCGCTATTCGCTGGGCAAGCGCTAAAAGTTTACCGCTAGCTCTACACTACAATGATGCCGAGACCACTGAAGACAGCATGTATGTATGTATGCGCTTATATTTTTAGGATGGCATATCAGCTCACCCAACAGAAGAAAAGAAAGTGGGGCCGCCCGGGTCGAGTCCGGAACTCTTCATAATTCCCAACGCATCGTGGGCTCTCGTGGGCTCCAACCAATCGTTCCGTGATGCAACCTGTGATGCTTCTCTACATAACGCCATTATAGAAAATCACTGGCAACGCGTACACATGAACAGTATATGCCGCATATACATACATGGCTGGCCCAAAAGTCCGGAACGGTATGCTCTATCACCTGCCTTGGGCTATATATTTTTCTCAGCTGCAAGTTGTCCACGTAGATCTGGTTACTCTTTGGGACAAGAACTCGAGGGTTTCGCGAAAACGCGTACGAGAACGGAGTCATTTTGTCCCTCGTATGTAAGCCAACCTTACCACTGCATCGGGCCGCAGGTACTACATACCTTCCGATACTACTCATCAATGCAGCACAAAAGTACACCCATTTGTTGTGATATACTCCCATAAGCTTTTCCGACATCCGTACATATGGTGAATCGACTCCGATTAAACAACGACTCTAAGCAAAGTTGGGGCAACTGAACCATTGAGTACAAAAACACTTTTATGAGTTCAGAAACACCTTTGGGAAGGATAATGCCTTCAGATGCGAATCAATACTGTCGCATATACTCAAAATAAGCCCCTGGCTAGAACCCTCTTTCATGACTCAGAGCTGTTTACTTCTAACACCAGATCGGTAAGAGTATTTCTCATTCACACCCACTGTGTGTCAAAGCTGTTCTAAATAAGCATATATGATTTCGGGGTGCACAACTCGACCGCTTCATAGCTAAAGCTAACATGAACTTGTATGGGATTTAAGCAGTCAGTTAAGCGGTTGGTGGTGTTTTAATTCCATTTCCTCTAATATAACTTACACTGTACTAGTCAAACTCGGGTGTAAGCAGGTTCAAAGGAAACATATTTCTGAATGTAAGCGTTAAAAGTCGAATTGAGATAAATTCTGTCTCTAACCTCCAAATTCAACATATTCTAATTGAAAGTAGAATACAGACCTATGGGTCACACTTCACAATATTCAATTCAGACAATTTAGAACACACAGGATTCTACTATCAATCAGCTCTGCCTTGGCCTGCTGTCAGCCTCCGAGGCTTTGGTCGCAGTGCTGCGATGAACCAACCTCTGTTAATGCGACGAATCTTGGAGTTACCCCGGGATTGTTATCATGATCTCGGGGCACAATTTGCAGCCCAGTTCTAAGGTGAATTCTGTGCTAAAATCAGTGTCTTCCCTCCTTAAGTCCTGATGCCAATGGTGACCCTCCATTCAAGTGCACAGCCTAGCAAGAACATTGACACCGATAGCCGCACCTGATCTTTAGTGACTAATAAGTGCACCATGGCCGTGATCATCGTGCATTCGAGCTTCCGAGACAAGTATGTTCATACTATTCGCTATGTCTGTGGCATTTCGATCTTGTCGGGGGTATTCGAAAGAAGTCCTGCTATTATTGTAGCAAAGTGTATTTAAACTCACTACAGTCATGAATGAGCCAACTTCAGGCCAACTTCAGCAGGGAGGCAACAGCGCTGTGTCCGATGCCCGGGAACTTTGATCTGCAGATCAACGTGTCGCGCAATATGCATGCGTATGATGCTGGAATGATGATCGTTGAACGACGAGCACCGGTGGCAGCCTTGCAGGTACCAGTCAGTGGTGTTAAGGCGCTTCCGACAGACGAGTTGGGACCGCCCAAGGACAATTTGGTTATCGGCATCTTGGGCTATACAGATGTCACTCACCGCAATCCATTATAATTCTGTACGGGGTGCGATTTGGAGCGATGTCAATGAGTAAGCATATAGTCATGGACTTGCGTGATTGACATGGAATAGACCCAGTCATTGAGGCACAGTTGAATCTGATGCTGCGCAGCGCGTAAGTATCGGATAGGTCTTTTATTACTGATCTGATTACTATTATCTCCAGAGCTCGCTAAATACAACACAACTGTGAGTCCATTTCTCAAAGAATGGTATGGAGAGTGCTGTACCTGGAATATGGAACCTTGCAACAGTGAAAATCCGGAGAAAGGGTATGAAAGGGTATTTAGACTTTTGACCTTTCCAGAGCGACCGTTGCTAGAGGCGATGTGCTTTATTTCTTCATGAAAGCTCAAGGGGCACTGGAAATACTGAATGTAGGCCACGCTTTGCACGTCCCCACGGGAGATGTGGTTCATCCCCTGGCCGCCGCCTTCAGCCCTGCTTCAGCCAAGAGGGCTGAGCTTCTGATGAAGATGAAACTGATCATCTGTGGACTCCGTTGCAGCTCGTTGGAGCCAAAAGCTATCAGGAGATAAGCAGAGTAAGGATATAGGTATCGATAATCGCACAGCAGGGTAACCGTATAACAAGCACCTGAAGATAAACTGTTCCCACCCGGGCATCACTAAGCTTTGCAGGCCAGTGACAAGATAGGCACATGTCCCGCTTCCGAGGGAGTAGGGGGAAAAGAACCCGAAAATAACAGCGCAAAGCAGCTATTGCAAAGGCGCATATACTCGCAATTTACGAGCCATGTATGTAGGTCGGCAGAATACATCGCCGGATTGGAGAGTCATGGGAGCAAATTAAGGTTGAAGCTGAAGTTCAAAACAATGCGCAGAAATCTGCCAGGAGAACGGGTGATGAATGCTTTGATCCAGACGATGCTGAGACAAAAACCTGGCCAAGGACGCTGCAGAATGGAAGGTTAACATAAGAAGCTTTGCCAGCTTCAAGCACCGCAGCGAATGTGACGCATACTCCGGCACGTGATTAATACTACCCTTGGTCGAGCACCACGATGAGCTCGAGTTCACCACTTCCTTCGCGACCTTTAATACCACATATAGTATCCAATTGTTCTTCCTGCAATACGTCATTCGAATTTCCGGTTCCGTCTCCTCAACCTCGTCCAGGCACTCTCCTACAAATCAAATGCTTTTCCTGCCAGTCACTTACTTCGCATGCATTCTACCCGACTCAGATTCCCGCACATTATTCAAATCGCTCTTCAAGTAGCGGCGTTAATGGCTGGACAGGAGGAGAAAAAGGAGGGGCATCGTCGTCATTTGCGGGAGGAATGGGAGGGAGGAAAGGGAGGAAGATTGGTACGCAGGAGCGACCGCTCGAGACTGGGTATTACGATATCCTTGGTGTCCCAGTAACAGCTACGAGCGATGATATAAAGAAAGCATATCGTAAGTGCACTCTATCCTACTTCTCACTTATAAGGTCTCCATACTACTTTTGTCAAACAGGCCGTCTCGCTATCAAACATCACCCTGATAAAAATCCAGACGATCCGCAAGCAGAAGAGAGGTTCAAGTCTATCGCTATTGCATACCAGACACTCTCTGACCCTGCACTACGTGCCAAGTACAACGAATTTGGGCCGAAAGAGTCTGCACCTGAGGGTGGGTATGTTGATCCGGAAGAAGTCTTCTCGGCAATATTTGGAGGAGAGAGATTTGTGCCGATCATTGGGCAGATCAGCCTTGCGAGGGATATGAAGGCGGCGCTGCAGGAGGCGGAGGAGGCGGAGGAAGATGATGGGACTAAGAGGGTGAAGGATTCCAAGGGGAAAGAAATATTGAGCGAGGAGGAGAAGGCGCGGAAGGAGGAAAAGGATAGAAAGAAGGCTGCTGAGGTTTGTTCTTGTCACCTGGACCGTTGGAGCGGTGACGTTGAATGTGATAATTTGAACAGAAAGCTGCTGCGAGAGCAGAGAGGATTAACAAGCTCGTGGAGAACCTCGAGCGCAAGCTTGGGATATTCACCGAATCGGCTACGGGTCCTGATGATCCTGATGTGTCAAGGAGTTGGAAGACGATATGTGAACTCGAGGCGGAGTAAGTGACTTCTCAGCCAACTCAGTCTTCTGCTAACAGATTGACTCGTCTATGTAGAGATCTTGCGCGCGAATCATATGGTCCTGATCTCCTACAAGCAATTGGCTTTGTCTATGTCTCCAAGGCCAAGCACAACCTCGCGACGAATCAGTCGTTCCTCGGCGTGGGTGGATGGCTGCATAATGTGCAAGGGAAATATCATGTTTTCAGTGAAACGTGCGTCAATTTGTTCTCCCTTTGACGCAACTGACGATCTTCTCTGTCTTCATCCGACCCTCTTTTAATGTAGTGTATCAACCCTCCGCTCTGCTATTGAGCTCAAATCCGTGTTTGATCAGATCCAGGCGGCCGAAAAGGCAGGGAACCTTTCACCTGAGGAGAAGAAAAAGCTTGAGGAGCAGGCGGCAGAGAAGGGTCTGCAAGCTTTGTTCAAAGTTTGTTTTTACTCCCGTTAATATCTTGGCTCCATTTTTTACTCATCTGCACACAGGGCACGAAACTAGAAATCGAATCTGTTCTTCGGGAGACGTGTGATCGGGTGTTAGAAGACCCGAATCTGACAAGAGAGAAAGCACAATTGAGGGCTGTTGCTATGCAAGTTTTGGGAGAGGCATATATGGGGGTTAGAGGTTCGACGACGGCTTCACCGGGTGGTTCAGCCTCGCCAGGTGGTGCAGGTGCCGCTGGTGCAGGTGGTCACTCGTCCCATGCTTCAAGATCGTCGGCAGGTGCAGGGGTGGGTTCAAGCACAGCGTCGGGGAGGACTTCGCCTTCAGCTTCACCTAGGCCTACTTCTGGGTCGGGTCTTGGAGGGATGTTTAGTGGGCTTGGGTTTGGAGGCGGGGCTACGAGTGCGGGGGCGAGTCCAGGTGGCGGAAATAGGAGGGCTAGTAGAGGTGGCGGGATGTGGGATGATAGTGAGTATGTGAGGGTCGATACGAGGAATAGTCGAGCGCGGGAGTCGAGACCTGGAGGAGGGTGAGTGAGTGGAGAAGAAAGGATGTTTTACTTTCATACTGTTACTCCTGGTTCAGGCACTCATCTAGTCAAGTAGTGTACATGCTTTACGACTTCACTAATTCATTCATGCATATGGAATGAGAATTGTATTTATATAGACGAATATTATACTTGTAGAGTATTGCATTATCCCTTGACGACACCAGTAACTCAAAATGTGTTGTATGAGTTATAATCAGAAGTTTAGAGCATAAAAACAGCGTGGTTCATTTCAGTTCAGTTCAGTTCAGTTCATAAGCTAGACGGGAGCATCTTCATACTCGATAATAAAACCACCCCAAGGACTGATATCGTTAACTTCTCAAACCCACTCATAACGCATTTACAGATTGAAAGCACCCGGGACAATTTCAATCCAATAGCTAAGTAGATGCTCAGTGATCAGCGCAAGTCACAGAAGCTATACAAATGAACAAGTAACACATACCCGTCAGGATCCAAAATAAACGCAATGTGTCTCATCTTTCCTTCACTAGGCTTCTTCTTGAACTGAACCCCGAGCTTTTCGAACCTCTCGCAAGCTTTCTCGACATCGTCCACGGTAATAGCGATGTGTCCGAATCCTCTGCCAGGATCGGAGTTGCCACTAGAGTAACCTTGAAAGGTGGCATCGGACTCGGTGCCGTGGTTGTGGGTCAATTCAAGAACGCCTATGTAGATGTACAGATGTATCACGTTAGTAATGATAGGATTGGAGTGGATTGGCATACATACCCTCGCGAGCAAATCGATGTTTTTCTTTTTCCTCAGCACTCATCGATCCGTAGATGTTGTCCTTATCAAAAGCCAAAAAGTACAATGTAAAGTCGCCCATATTTTTCTCTAGTATAATTCTGTGTCAAACCTCGGGAATCCCGCACTGACGATGGGCGCTACATACCAGATAAAAGATCCATCCCGATTATCTACTAATGGATAAGAAGGTCAAGTCATATAGACGATAAGGCTTTGCATACCTCCGTATAAAATTGCAGAGATACTTTGGGATCCTTCACACGAATCATCGTGTGGTTGAACTGGAATCCAAGGCAGGTGAGTGCATGTTTCAATGGCAGCTCCGAAGCCAGCACTTCGAATTGTATGGTCGACGCACCTGGAAGCTGGACGTTTCAGCCGTTCGAGGCATGATGAGAGATTACAGAGAAGAGCTTGAGATAGAACATCGTTTTCACGGGTATGGTTTTATACGCAGGAGGATCATTCCCCTTGTGAAGTCATCGTTCTCACAATGCTTGATAATCGCACATAACTTATCCGGCTATTCGGCAGGCACACCCCCTTCAACTCTCAATGCAAGGGATCCAAAATGAAGCAATGCAAAATAAGATAAATGCAATTGGGGGGTTAATACTAGAACAAATGCGGGAGAAGGTACAGCTTTGGATATACACGACAAAGTTCGGACACAATTACAGACCTAAAATAGAAAAAGAGAAAAAAATAGACAAGAGATGAGAATTACTATAAACCCTCCAGAAGACCTAAAACTGAAAGCAACGTCCTTTCGTCAATGCTACCCTTTGTCTTCAATAACGAAACCAAAGCTTCCTTTGCAGACTGCGTTCGAGTTCTCTCTTTCAAGCTAGACACCGCATTCTCGATCCTTCCGGAAAGCGCATCTAATGCGAGGGTCATATCTCTGTCAGATGACTTCTCGTTGAGTGGTGGTAACAAGAGATTGGGGTCGCCATAAAGATACAGCGAATCTTCTTCCTCATCACGGTCGCTGACTGTCTGGATACTGCTCTTGCGCTCGGACATCTCGCGAAATATTCGTGATGTTGCCAGCGCCTCCAACCGCAGACACACCAAACCCAGACGACGGATCTGTGAGACGCTGAATTGGACACGAGAGCCAGAAGCGTCCGCATCAGGCGCGGGTTCCCGTAGATCATGACGTGCAATGAGGTGGTCTGGGTAAATCGCAGATAGCGTTTCTGGAAGCTCAAGACCCTTCAGCTTCACCTCACCCACATCTACCACCGTGACATTCATGCGACGAATGGCGTCAATGGCTTCTGCAGGTTGGAGCTCGGAAAATGGCGTTGGTGGTCCGCCTTTGAGATGTGCATTGATTTCCCGAATGACATCGGCGCTGCACATGATTTGACCACCGGCAGCACTTCCTTGAATTCGTGCAGACCGATTCACCATAGGGCCAAAGTAATCCATACGGTGATTTACAGGGTCTTTCTCGCAAAGCGGAGCACCACAGTGAATACCCATGCGAACCGAAAGCCCCTGCGCAATCACGCGGTTCAAGTAATCCACGATCGGCTTTCCATCCTCGCATTCGAGAATCTCCAGCGGCCAATCTTGTTCCAACAGCTCTTTCTGCACAGACAGACACCACCAAACGGCAGCCATGGTAGTAGGAAAGGCACACATGAAAGCATCACCTTCCGTCTTGACTTCGTAACCGCCGCAGAAACGCAAAATCCTTCGGAGAAGACTGTTATGAATGCGCCATGCAGTGTTCATCCCTCGATTGACTTCCCAAAGGTGAGTAGAATTTCTGATATCCGTGAAGACAAGAGCAAGATGTCCCGTGGGAGGTGGCACTTCATCCTGCAAGCGACGAATCTTCACATCTGTGATGTTATCCTTCATGTGCCGAGGAAGAGGCTTGAACATCTGAGAGTCGACGATGGATTCCTCTCGTGAACGAGATTCTTCGGTCTTAAACAGGTCTGCGACAGAGATGACCATGATCATTGTGCTCCCATCCGCGCCATAACTCATAGCAAAGTCGCGAAGCTTCTGTGCAGCAATCATCGGATCCCCGCGTTCGCGGCGTGCAATGTCCACGGCAGTCTCATACGAGACAAAGTCCCAAAGACCACGATTAGCAACGATGACGAATTCGTCCAGCTCCGATAGCTCCCAGGAAATGATGTCTGGGCGAGCATTGACGACGGGAAGCAGGTGAAAGAAGCCAAATGAGCGAGATATATCAATCTCATCATTGACGAGACCTGTTGGCGAAATCCACCCTTCTGCGGCTCGTATCCGCGCAGTCTCTCTTCGGTCATACGGATCGTGTTTCGTTGAAACAGGTTCAGCATGTCCACCCCGAGATATGACTGCAAGCGCATTACCAGCGTTGGCAACATACATCTTCTTCCCAGTGAAGTACAACACGACCCCAGAAGCACCACCGCGCTGCTCCAGAGCCTCATGTATATCAGCGGTTGAGCCACCTGGATATGCCGATTGTTTGCGGCTGCTAGAGAAAAGCCAGTCATGCAGATTCTGGTTGATTTTCAAGAATGAACGCCGCAGTGCATCAGGAATGCTCTCAGATCGCTGAGGATTCAGAGTGTTGAGCTGAGCTGTGAATACCTCGACGAACTTATCGCGCAAATATTTGGCTACTCGATTACCACTGACACCAGGTGGCATGGCTTTCGGGGGCTGAGCTCGGCCGAACATAGCGATGACTGCCTCATCTGGGCGGTCCTGGAATGCATGAACCAAGTCAAACATATGAAGATGCCCATTCTTGCCTAGGGTATCCGCTATGCCATAAGCCATACCCAGAATGGTCGAATCCGATGTTCGAACTCTCCGGTCCTCAGACTCATCTGGTATGTCTCCATTGGCACCCCCAGTGCACGGTATGGTGACGTCCATAAGTCCCAGTACCCGTAGCTGAGTCAATTCAGTGAAACCAGCGAGTGATTGCTGTTGATCCACAGACGGAGCATAATTCTTTAGATGTCCCACCGATAACTTGCTGTCAGATGGAGTATGATTCTTTGGGTATCCTGGCAATAACTTGGCGTCAAACGGATAACTCTTTGGATGCTTCGCCGATAACTTGGTGTCAGACTTGATTTGGAGCTTCTTATTACCCGAAAGATTGAGGTATTTCAGATTCTTATTGAAGTTCCTGCATCCAGATTATCTATCAGTGGGTACGAGAATCACATAAATGCAATGACATACCAATTCCAGTCAAACTCCCAATTACTGATGTTATACTTTAGGAGATTACTGCCGACATCCAAAATCATCAACGACTGCACTTTTCCTAGCTCCTGTGGTAATGTTTGCAGTTTGTTCCCGTTAAGGAAGAGAGTCGTCAGGTGTTTCAATTTGGGGAGATCTTCTGTGGGTATGCTTGTTAACCTGTTTCCACTGAGATAGAGCTCTTCAAGCTTCGTGAAATTCCTCAAGAAAGAGGACGGCAAGTCCTGAATCGCATTGAACGAGAGGTTAAGCACCTTCAATTCTTTCAGGATGGTGAGGGGTAGGAGCAAGTCATCGGTGAACTGGTTCTCCCCGAGGAACAGCTTCTCCAAGGAATGTGCCAAAGGTGGAAGAGTCCGCGAGGTATTGTTCAACGAGGCGGCGGATGCTTTACGCTCAGGGAACTGTTGAGCAGTCGAACTTGACGAAAGCGCATCAACAGAAACTGGGGACGTCGTAGACCCTCCAAGCGAGACTGCAACAGGGTAATGCCATTTGTCGAGAAGGTTTGAAGTGGCATTGATCGTTCTCAAAAACGCACAATTCCACAACGTCACCGGAAGTTCAGACAAACTGTTGCTATGTAGATCGAGCGTCTGAAGCTTCTGCAGACAGCCAATACTTGAAGGTAATGATTCGAGTTCATTGTCGGCGCACGATAGTGTCTCGAGCCACTTCAATGACCCTAGCGTTTCAGGAAGGGATTTCAATGAGTTGTGATCCAGCTTTAGCATTCGCAATGACGAAAGCTCCGCTAATGCGATGTCATCGAGCGAAGACAGTTTTGCATGAGACACATCCAGGGAAATCAAAGAGTATGGCGCCTTGCCGACCGGACCCGGTATTAACGAGATCTGAGTGATCTCGTTATGAGAAGCATCGATAGTAGTCAAAAGTGGGCCCAAAGAAAGAGCAAGGCCATGCAGAGCATTGTGATCTGCGCTCAGCTTCTCTAACTTGGGAAGCATACTGATGACGTTCAAGTCTGCAATCATGTTCCTCCGACAGTCTAGCCGGCGCAGGCTACCGAGTTTGCAACATTCATTCGGTATCTTCGAAATCTGGTTGCCGACCATGATCAAGTGCTCCAGATTCCGTAGCAGACCGATCTCGTCAGGTAGGTCAACAATCATATTAAATGAAATGTCGAGATCGCGTAGATTCTCCAACTGACATACGACTGGCGATAGCGAACGGAATTTGTTGTTGGAAATGTTTAATTTAGTGAGGGCGCGAAGACGTGGAAAGTGCCAGGGAAGCTTCTCCATACGATTGTTCTGTGCAAGAAGTACCTTCAACTCGGGAATGTGCTCTAGATATGCATCATCCAGATCTCCGATTCGGTTGCAAGAGATATCGAGTCGGTGAAGAGTTGTACAATGTTTGAGACTCCGAGGAACTTTCTTCATCGCCATCTGAGATAATCGCAGTTCTTTCAGGGTTGTACATGACTGTATAAAGTCAAGAGGGATATCCAACATAGGGTTCCGGGAAAGATGAAGAGCGACGATCTGGTCAGCATGTTTATGCAGCGCAACAGGAATTGTTCGAAGACCACGTCCTGAGAGATCGACATTGTCGTAAAACTCAATATTCAGATTTTGTTCCTATATGCATACGATCAGCCCGGAAAAGGCAAAAAATGAGAGAGACGCAGCTGCATACCGTCGGGCCCAGGAGCTCGCTTTTGTAGACAAACTTGAGCAGAAACGCAAGACTGTCTCCGCCCAGCAGCTCCAAACCGTCCGTCACATCATAGCCCGCTTGTTCAAGTCTCCGCCTGACGATATCTGCCGGTCTTTCCGTTTGTCCCAGTATCCGTTCTAATTAGAATCTTGTTAGTGAATATTGATATCAATAGTAAATGACGCATACCTCGTCCTCGCTCCTTCAAATACAACCTATGAGTCTCCCTCTCTTCTCCAAGCAATAACTTCGCATTGAGCCTAGGTGTAAGCGTAGCAACCGTGACCTGGAAGCCGCACTGAACCACATGATACGTATTATTCGCGCGGTAGATTCTAAGTGTGAAAATTTTCTGTGATGATGTCGGTCGTTTTTGCGATATCGGGACTGTAGCGGCTAGCCCGTCCTGGGCGGCTACCTTCGTCAAGCTATTCTTCCTCTTCTCCAGCCCAGGTATCAGACGATTCGGCAAACTTCTGACACCACTCCCACTATTCCCGCTACTGCTTCGGTCCGTGATCCTTGTAGCGACGGTGTTCACAGAAGCCATAGAGGTGGAGGACGGTATACTGCTGCCTAGTCGCCTACCCATTTCATCCACGCGTCTAGATACTGGCTCTGGACCATCCAAGTCAAGACCCATCAAGGAGTCGCGCGGTCGGTCCTCACGATAGAATACCATTGCACGTCCACCACCTGTACCAGCAGCACCTTGCAATAAGCTGTCCTCTGAGCTAGAATACTCCTCTTCCTCCTCCTTCTCCTTCTTCTCAACAACCTCCCAACTCTCTGGTGGGACCCATGATGGACTCTCTGGCTCCACGGTCCGCTGTCCGTCCCCGTTGACTTGTCCATCCGTGCCAGTTCCAACTTCGCCAACAGCAGCAGGTCTGCCCTGAATTGGTGGTATGACGACCTGCAGCGGACGTCTAGCGGGGATGATAGTTTTCGGAGAGATCTTCCGGTCTACTATTCCTAATTGCCTCGACGCAGCGATTGAAGAGCTCCGCGGGGGGACATGAGGCATGTGCGCTTGAAAGGGATTGTGAAAGTCGGAATGGGGGATAGGCCCGAGAGGATTAGAATCATAACTATGGACAGAGAGAGAGCGGGTATGAGATGAAGAGTCAAAAATACTGCTCGGAGAACCGCTTCCGCTTGCGCCGTTTGCAGTTGACCAGAAGCTGCGGTCTACAATGCCGTCCATTTCATCAAAGTTAGTGTCGAGCTTGATTTCTTCCTCATCCTTTTGATTTGGAAGTGACGGAGGGTTGTGTGGGAGACCACCACGAGCGGAATCTTTCTTCTTCTTTCCGAGTTTAGCTCTTTCTTTATATAAGGAAGGATGTTGAGGTGAGGAAGAGCGCAGTGGTAGAATGGACGATAATTCAGTGGAAGGAGGTATAGGAAGTGGTGGGGTCTTGGGACGAAGGGAAGGATGTTCAGGATCTTCTACACCCGGGCGTAAACGACTCCTCGATTTCTTGCGAATGATATTTGAAAGCATGGACAGGGAAGATTTCGCTTTGCGGAGTTCTCGTTGGGGTACCCAATCGGGAGCAGTCAACATGATACTAGACGGAACACCCGCAACGCTTTGGACATAAGTGTCCGAGCTGTAACTGCTAAAAGAGTCGGAAGGGCGGCTTGAATGATGGGTAAGAGTGGTGGTGCTGCCGTTCCGAAGCGAAGAACGGGATATCTTTTGCGAAAAGCCGAAACGTCCTTTGGGGGGCGGTGAAGGGGGTGAGGAGGGTGATGCCTGTAAGGGAAAAGGTGTTAGCACTCTGACCAATATGCCAGTCAATGAAAAACAGCTGTATAATCTGATGAAAAAAGCTATAAAGACAAAACGTGTGTTGCCTTTCATGAAAGGAAAGAACGACCACCATTCTGATCCAACAGTAAGCCATAAAAATAGATGGGCCAAAACGACGGCGCAGGTGTTTTAACAGCCAATGACCAGCAGTATTCGAGGTCAACCCTTCCTCTTTGTCCCGGACAGAAAAAACCTTGTGCCGGCCAATACAGCACAATGTCCCCGCAAACAAGCACGCCTGTAATCAATGCTCCGTCGCGAATGTTACCCTCCGACGCTTCACATTATATCTTCCTGAGCATATCCAACAACAATCCATCGTCCCTCATCCATTCATACGCATCACAAACAATATCCCGAGACAAAGCAATATGCAGACAGTGCTACTCACAGGTTCCAACTCCAACCAAGGAGCTACGCCATAGTCCCTACGAGCAGCGGCATTATTATCATGTGCAAAACCAGCATTCTCTCCAATAATATCGGCAGGTGGTGTAGTCGCCCGTCCATTTAGATCGACTGAATCGCCTAACTGCAAAGAAGCCCGAGGTTCCGTCGTTGAGAGTGTTCCGACTATTGTGGACGACATCGGCTGAGATATATGCCACTTCCCGGCGCCCAACGAGAGAGAAAAATGGGCGAGGAAGAGAAAGATGGGCCAGCCAGAGCGTAGCGAACGTCTAAATGTTACGACTTACAAGAAAGTCCAAATTCGATTTCCGATTGGGAAATATGTAACCGAAAACGGACTCGAGGGGTACATGGACTTATTGTCCTGTTTAGGTAAGCGAGTCTCATAGACTAGGATCCTAACTTAAATGAATTTAACTTCAAATGTTTTAGTAAGTAGATCATATATGCTGCATTCATGCGAGGTATCCCGCAAGTTCTGAGTATAATTCAACCTAAGTAGTATAGTACTGTGCGCGAGCGACTCCTATTCTTGACTTTTCAACCCGCTATATATAGCATCAAGAATGCTTGCTTGTGGCGCCAGACATAATGACAACGCCTAGCGTGAATTGTCACTCAGCGGCTTCGAAGTGGGGTACACCGTCAGCCGCCCTTCCTTTAATGCAAGTCAACGCTTTCCTACGCTGACATCGGCTCGGAAATGCTAGGCTACTAGCGACGAGTCCTGTTCAATCCTAGCGAGAAAACTGTTGAACTTGAAATAGAATGATAGGTGAAGAAATGACGGGCCTTATCCTTTCCAAGCATGATTGAAGCAAACATGCTTCAGGTGTAGTGATATTTTCATATCGGAACATTAAACCGTCACCTGTTCCCGTTAATGAATGATGTATCTGATTGTGGGACAAGAAAAGCCACTCCGAGGCCGCAGGGTTCGGTCACAGTTGAAGCTGACAGAACATGATCCTGACAGAGAATCAGCTTGGAAAGAGTCTCTCATCGTGTAATGCAAGACGAGAAGACTGTTCATTCAAGGGAATTAGCCAGAGATCTGGAATAAGCTTCATCTGGATACGACCGGACCATCGATTCTTTCGAGATGGAGAGATGGAGGGAGATGATTTGGCCAGCTGAAGTGATGTCGGAATCCGAGACCCCTTCTACCACCTATTTATTACTCACATCATTGTCAACACGCCACGAACAGTCTAGATCATGGACAGCCAGCCAGCCCCATATTGATGGGCAGAAAACGAACGATGGATGACTTGAAGGTCTTCATGTAATCGGCATGCTTCCCAATAGTGAAGTAGAAAAGAGCGTCGCGAGTAACGAGTTGGTTAGAATCGATTGTCCCCTGACGATAGAGCCTCAGCCAAGCTTCAACATGACTATTGCACTTAGGCCGCCCAAGGCCCAGTCTCATCTGAGCTTTCGAGATGTGACGGGGATCTTCGGAGTGGCAGTTCAAGTGATATCGATATGTACACCGATGAATGGTGTTCTGGTAGAATCGCCACTGCCCGGAAGCCCAAGGAGAATGCAACATATGTATTGCCTGTAGGCTTTGACTTCCGAGTCTAGGTCTCTTCTCGTCTTTCTGCGCGCATATATCCTGGCCGAAGGAGGCCTCAAGAAAACCGGTGGTGCCAAAACCGTTCTCCCGTTCCGTCGGTGCATTCGACGGGCCAAGTGATTTGAAGTAAGCCATTTATACGATCATACTTTACCAGACTGTACTGCGAGCACTGGATTCATACTCTGTAACCCGTCTTATCCGAGATTACGCATGGAGGTATGAGTAGTACTGAGTCGGTACCAAGAAAGTCACGGTTCTGCCTCGAGGAGAACAAAATAAGTCTCATTCACTGGAAAATAAAAAACTATGTATTTACTTTTTCCGTTGCTGAGCTCTGAACCCTCCTAGACCCTCCTTTCACTGGTCGACAAGACGACAGTAAGTACGACCTTGAGGGGACGAAAACGCAACGCAGTCCAAAGCTGTAGCGATCAGAGAATATTCTAATTAGATGCATACGGTCCCAGGATGGCACCACTTTCCAAAAGCGGGTAGCTATGAATCGGCGACGGAGGGTCTGAACCGCAATCTTACGCTTGTGTAACGACATAACGACAAAACTCTAACTTCATCTCTCTCTTTCATGTCGTCGTCCTCTGCTTCGGCTTCGGCGACATCTTCAGCTGCGTCCGCGACGAGCTCTGCAACTGGAATCCTTTCTAATTCTTCAAACCTCAAGGTGGCATCGTTGATTCCGCTTTACACAGGACCATTTATTAATAGGGTTTCCTTGTTGGTTTGAATTAGGTTGTCGGAATTCTGCTGGCAGTGGCTAGTGGAGTTCTCATTGGTTCCAGCTTCGTTTTCAAGAAGAAGGGTTTATTGAGGTCGCAGGCCGGTGGCGTTGCCGGAGAGGGAGTCGGGTATCTCAAGTCGGTGAGTGACATTGGCAATGTGCGCAAGTACGCTCCTCCTGACTTCATGTCGTGTTCGTAGCCATTATGGTGGATAGGAATGACTAGTATGTTGTCTGTCATGACATTTTCTGGCGCCGTTTTGAGATGAAATGTGTTCAAGTGATGATTCTTGGGGAGCTTTGTAATTTTGCAGGCACGTTTTCAATCCTCTTGTATTGTTCCTTGGCTTATGATGTTTTACAGCCTACGCATTCGTCGAGGCTATTGTAGTCGTGCGTCGTCCTATTCTTGCTTCCTCACAAACATGTCCTGGAATCCCCCGCGATGTAGTCACTCCCCTTGGTGCATTATCAGTAGTGATATGCGCAATTCTCTCCTCAATCTTTCTCAAAGAGAAGCTCTCATTCTTCGGCTGGCTGGGATGTGGGTTATGTATTGTGAGCCTATCTTCCCAATTGTTTGCACTTGTAATTCAACTATCCTTCTAGATTGGTTCTGTCATCATTGCACTCAATGGTCTGTCCTCAAGTCAATACATTCGCGAGCTCTCACCGAAACTTTCCATCCATTTAAGGTCCACAGGAAGCCAGTGTTGGCCAAATACGAGAGTTTCAAAAACTCTTTCTCTCCCCCGGATTCCTCGGATACGGCTCGGCCTTGATCGCAGCCTCCCTCGTCATTATATTCTTTTTCGCACCTAGATACGGCAAGAAATCCATGTTGTGGTATATATTTGTGTGTAGCATGATTGGTGGAATTAGTGTTAGTGTAACAACTGGCCTTGGGTCGGCTATTGTCACTACCGCGCAAGGTGATAACCAGGTACGTGCACTACTCGCTTGGTGTATGTTCGCTTATCGATGGATGGTTAACAGTTCAAGTTCTGGTTCATATATTTCTTGATAGCATTCGTTGCTGTCACACTAAGTACGTCTTGACTTCATGCCCTGATTCTTAGAAATTCCGCTGACTGATACGCCCGTAGTAACGGAGGTGTATTATCTAAATGTAGCGCTGGCGCTTTTCAATACTGCTATGGGTAAGTAAGCTTGAATGAGAAATTACGACTTTTACTCATGAATTATTTTTCCAGTGACGCCGACGTATTATGTTATTTGTGCGCCTCGTCTCATTATACCTCACGCACATCATACTGATGCGGTCTATTGTAGTCACCTTCTTTTCAATAGTCACCACAATAGTAGGTTATTCCTTATTGAAGGACTGTTTAGATTTCACTATTTGCGATTTCAGGTTCTGTTCAAAGGTCTCAGTGCGTCGGTTACGTCGATAATCACCCTCGTGATGGGCTTCCTTGTCATTTGCTTCGGAATTACCATTCTACAAATGTCCAAGATTGACCCCGTCCAACTCTCCAAACTCGACCGCCGGTCGACACTTCTACTACAAGCCGCGCGCCAAAAGACAGAACCTATGGACGAGAAGGACGTCCTCGGGATCGAGGATCCGGGTATGGATACACTGCGCGGATCGTTCGGTGCTGTCGGCAGTATTATTCGTGCCAGGACTGTAAGCCGACTGAGCCAAAGTAGCCACGCGAGCTCTTATCGTGGACGATCATCTGGTCTTCCTGCCCCCTACGACCCACCGCTATCACCACTGAATAGTGTTAGCGGCGGCAACGATTACTTGAATGGTCTCAAGCGTCACCAGCTGTACGATGCGCCTGTTCCTCCCGGCTCACCTTCTTTGGCAGCCGCGACTCGCGGCGACGACGTGTCGTCTTTGGCAAGCGCGTCGATGACTGGTTCGATAATTATGAATAAAAAGCCGACTATCAAATTCGGTAGTCAGGACGTCATTCATCAGTATCACCCTACGGGCACGGGCGGAACGAGAAACGATAAGGAAGCAACGCACGAGCATCGAGTAGCACTCGGGACGCCTGGTGCAGTTATTCAGAGCGGGGTTGCTGGATATCCTCCACCTTCGAGGGCAGTACCCGAGCGGTCTAACTCTGCGACGACACAGAATACGGTAACATCTGCGATGGATTTGTTATCGGAGAGTCCCACTCAGGCGACGGCAGGAGGGAGCTTGAACCAGACGATTTTTATGCCTCCCCGTTTTCGGGACCCGTCAGAGGTGCAGAGTGCGCCGCCGACGCTTAATCCTAGGTTTGCGAAGCCTGGGATGAACCGGAGGGATTCAAGGGATCTATTTGATATCGGTAACAGTCCAAGTTCAGCGACATTATTAAGTTTCCCTAGCGTGACAGACTCGGCGAGGAGTTGGGATAAGGACGGTGTAGAAGAAGTTGATGAACAAGGGAAGGGCAGGGGGCGAACTGCTCGTAGATACCCAAAGGGTGCGGGTGATGATGATCGGGAGGAGAGTGTGAGTCTGTGGCAGCGGAATGGAGATGATGAATCTGGGGAAGACAGCGAATTGACTGCTCGGCCGCATGGAGGGATACGATTAGTAGGGTCAACATCCGGCAACCACAAGTAATGACCAATGGGTAGAGATGTGTTTGCGCATTTGGATGTATTTGGATACTAGGACTTGCGTTCACCCCAGTTTTTTATTTTGTTTTGCTTTTATTTTTTTGTCACGATCAATTATTACATACATACTCATTTAACGACTTTTGGGCCTTTTTATCCTCTTTGTTTAGTTGTGCTATTGGTAGTGTGCTTTATTTCGATACTTGCCAATGAAGCTTTGTAAATTCATGGTTAGCTTCTGTTTTGTTGTAGAGTAGGACTTTAGTCAACTAAAGCCCATTTAAGGTAGATACCATGAAGCGTATGTGTAGAATACTCTCTAAGTAATGCACCATCGACACCTTAGCAGTGCAAGGAACAGGAAATAAGTCGGAGAAAGCTTGTATAATTCAACGTACTCAAACAAAGACGCAACAAAACTGGACACTAATAAACAAACTGGACACTATAGCGGCATATACACATACACAGTCCAAGAAAGTCCCTCTGATACCCTGAAACATATTCCGAGTTCACGTTTTCCTTCAAAATCCACCAGCACCTCTAACCCTCTGCACAGCCCCGACAATCCCCCTAGCCCACGAAAATCTCCCTGGATCAACACCAATAGCTCCGGGAGCCTGTTTCCCCTCCGCATCATACCAGCACCCATCCTCCTGCCTTACCCTTCCGTACTTGAAACTATTCTGATTCCGCCTGAGCGCTTGCTCCCATGCAGCACAGATGTACGGAGAGTCAATCATAACGTTGACCTCCTGTGAGTGGAACCAGGACTGAGTGTCTTGATTTCCGTTGCCCTGGATCCCGATGTGGGAGTCTGCTATAAGGAGTTTAACTAAGAAAAGAGAATCAGTACATCGCGAAAGTAGCATTGGGTAGGAGTATGCACCGTGACAACTCCTGAGCTTGAACTTGTTATGTATGGGTATTTCCTGATCCTTAGCCCATACGGTGTTAGCACGGATGTCGAAAAACAAGCAAGGTAACGAATAAAAGGGGAGACGAATGATGAAGGGAAGGTCGCGAAAACATGCACGAAGAACTCACCTTAGCGATATAATTATAAATCTTCAATCGCGCCTTCTCATCCTCGTTCAAACCAAACTCATTGTATAATCTATTCGCAATCATCTCGTTCGTACCATTCTGGAACGGTAAGAGTTCGCCCTGCGGTGCGCCAATTTCGTCCATAATGGAGATAGAGCGGAAGGCGAATCACCGTCAAGAGTATTGTGAGATGCCACGAGCCAGAATGTGAGATGCCACGAGCCAGAAGAGCGTCAAGTAGTGGATATATGCACGTATCCACAGAGTGTGGGCAAGTGCGAGAATAGCCAGAATGGAATGTGCACCGCAACGCACGAGAACGCGTCGAATGGTGAATATATGCGTGCGTGTGTGCGTGGCATACAGACGAATATGGGCCAGGCCAATGTCGAAGTTGTACGTCGAAGTTGTTACGACAAAAAGTCGATAATTGTCGGTATGGGTCGTGTGCAGATATATGTAATTGACACAAAGTTGCAAATTGGCATCAATCCGCATGAAACATTCAAGGAAGAGGATTTAAAAAAGAAGAGCTTGATCAGTTCACATTGCCTCGCAATTAGCGCAAGAGTGATACACACCGCATCATTATATCCCAGGCAAACTATATACTCCACCGTTATACCCCTCTTGACTGCCGCTATCAATTCAGGCAGCAGAGGCTCCGCATTGAGATTGGGCGTTTGAATAAAAATTGTACGGGTGGCGTTCCGAACGGCAGAAATGAAAGACGCATTCTGTGGTGTATGGACACAGGTATGGGTCGGTGCTGTAGAAAAAGTGAATAAAGAATACTACTGGGAGGGAATGCGAAAGCTACTCACTTCCCCAAGGTTTTCTGCAAACCATCGCAATTGGGAACGGCTCGTGAGTCGGATGGGGAATGTACGGAGTCATTTCTTCCTCGGGGGGACATTCAGGTGCCGATGGCTGGACGTCTTGTTGCTTAGCGGTGACATCTATGGAGGGAATAAGAAAAAATTGGTACGGAATGAACGAGACAAATCAAATCGAGATAACTTACTAAAATGCCTCGAAATAGCATGCATATGAGTCTCGCCTTCCCTAGGCGCATACACGCTCTGCATTCTCCTAACTTCACCAGCAATGTCGACATCATAGTGCTCATCGTCTACGGTGAGCTCTGGCAATCGCTCCCGGTGCCCCACCTCCGTAACCTCCTCCAATGTCATTGCATTTCCACCTGCCAATGCATCCTGACCTTCATAGCCAATCTTGGACCCATCAGCTAGAACATCTTGTTTCTTCCCCACATCCTTCCATTGACTTTTCAGATGACCTTCATTGTCAAAGAGGTCTGAAAAAGACTTGTCTTGAAATGCTGGAAAACCGCCAAGGGAAGCAGGAGTATCGCGTGCGGGAAGGGGAGGATCAAAATGATTGAACCAGGAAGAGAGACAAACGTCGTAGAATGAATCAACGATGGGACCTTCCATATGTGTCATCATTTCTACGTTGTCATTATCCTGTATGTTGTTACTGCACAGGATAGCGATCTTCCTATCAACCACCATGTATTTTGAATGGAAAGTTCCAAGGAGGGGTCGGTGATAGTTGACCACCTGCATGTCGATGTGAGGTATCTCCTCCGGGGGAGGTATACGGACTTTAGCTCCTGAATACTCCGAAGGCGGGACAGGCTGGTGGTTGTCTATCACCTGTTTGGGGTTGCCTCTGTCATAGATAACTTTGACCACGACTTTCTCCCCACGCTCGCCAGCACGCCTAGAGAGCTCGCGGAAGGCGTTGGTAATGAGCGTCGCCGAGTCTGAGGCAATCCAAAAGTTCGTAGCAAGAAAGACTTCTTTCTCTGCTCGAACAATGCAGTTGGCCAAGTGCCTGCAGATGTCAGGGAGTGGGGCAAGAACAGTGAGAGGCATGACCCCTGAAGAACCCATTAGTGCGGGGGAGGTCATGCCCACCATTGGGTCGCCAGAGAGAGTGCCCAAGACATCGTGATATATCTGCGCGCGCAAGTTAGAAGATTCTAACCCAAGAAGAAGATGAAGGACAGTCCTCACCCTCAAGAAAAGATCACTGGGACGCGTACTGCCCCACTTGCCACACTCGAACGCCCGCTGCAAATCGTCTCCTTCGACCTTGGACTCCTTGGGGTGCTCCTTCTCAGCATATGGACACTCCGGGTGATTTTCATAGAGTTTCTTAATGATTTCTCCTGGGCTATGGGAAGGATCCTTCGCATACTCGGTGCTCAAGCTCTCAGAAGCATGGCACAAATTGTAAACTTGCTGCGGTATCATCTTGGGAGTATGAAGTAAGACAGGAGTGAGTAGAATTCACAGATATATGCGCTCGTGTCATGATTTTCGAAGGGCGCTGATGGATAAGAATAGCACACCGTCATTCTGGAAGTGGAAAGCGAAGTGCCGACACGTGAAACAAACGCGTCACGAATTAGCGCAAGGTGGCGCACCTGACAGTCTTCTATAAATACGTCGTATTTGCAAAAGCCGTCGCATTCGAATCATACAGAATTTCAGCAAAAGCTGACTAGCGCTGACTCGGAGTGTACTCATCAAGGTTTCTCTTCACGCTTACAAGTTGGGTCTATAACAGACGGGAAAAGACGCACTTCAAGCACAGGGAGACAAATTGCACTGCAACTCTCACTAACGGAAGCTACTTCGGCCCCCAGCAGCACAAGTAAAAGTCTGACGCTGATTATATGTGAAGAAGAAGAGAACATCGAGGCTATGAATGCATATATGAAGCCGCGGTACGCGTCAACTTCTGGAGACTGTTATTGTCATTTTACTGACATTCCAATTCAATTCACGGTTAACTCACAACCGGATGACAACAAAGCATGACCCATGACTGCTGTTATCCCTTGCGGTACAGTACATCCAGTACACGACATCAACCTCATATTTGACTCGGCGAGGTCGGAGGTGAGTTACCCTTATCGGATTAGTAAAATCGATTACCAACCTCTACGTTATCTGATAAGATATCCGCGATAGTACGATACCTCTCCGGTCGCCGTCTTTCTTTAAATACGACCGGCAGAAAATGGATACCATCCTAACTCTTCATCATTACATTCTTTACAACCGCTAGAAATACCCTCGGAATCTTCTCGAGGGCCAGTCTACTGTCGAGAAGTTATACAATGGGAAGCGAAAAACCGAACGTCGTAGTGATAGGTGGAAGTTATGTTGGTGCGTTGCGCTACTTTCGTGCGGCGTGAAGCAGGTTCATGACGAATGAAAATAATAGGTGCTAGAAGCGTCGACCTCGTCGCACCTCGAGTTCACAAAACTCATAATGTCGTACTAATCGAGAAAAACTCTCATTATCAAGTGTGTGGTCAAAGCACTCTTGTCGTCCGCAGTAGCATCTAACATTTCTTTCTCTCAACACATATTTGCTTTCCCTAGAATGCATGCTGTTCCTGGATTCGAACATAAAGCCTTCTTACCGTTTACATCTTCATTTTTCAAGCAAGCCGACGACGGTATTCCACCCGGCACTTCACCGCTTCCTTCAGCTTCCACCCAAGTCATTCACGGAACAGTAACATCAATCCTTCCAGACAAGGTTCTTCTGGAGGGTGGCGATTCAGTACCTTACGAGTATCTTATTCTCGCTACCGGGACAGGCCGACCTGGACCACTGATTTCTGTGACGAAAAAATTGGGCATTTCGATCGCGAAGCATCATCAGGCGAACGTCAATAAAGCAAACCACATTGTGATTGTTGGTGGTGGTGCATACGGTGTCCGTGAGTCGATCCGATTGTTTCATCTCATCTATGTTACTTGTTTGAACACACCTCGCAGAACTCGCCACGGATCTCAAGACATACGAGCCAACACGACATAAACAAGTCACACTCGTTCACTCGCGGTCGCATCTCCTGAACCGGTTCCACCAGGGTCTTCATGAGATAGTCATGAGCAAGTGCAAAGAACTCGGCATCGAAGTCGTCCTTGAAAACCGAGTCGTGCTTCCGGAAGGCGGCTTCCCTCACGAAACCACGGATGAACCATTCGAAGTGCAGTTAAGTGGAGGCGGTAGTGTAAGGGCTGACCTCGTCGTGAGTCTATCATAGGTACTCCTCTTTCTATTACTTACGCCGTTAAACTATACATCTAGATCCTCTGCAGTGGGCCAGCACCTCTCTCCGCCCCTCTCGCAACCCTCTCTCCATCCGCTATCGACCCGCTCACAAGATATGTTCACGTAAAGCCCACTTTACAGATTTCGCCTTCAACCCCAGACGCACCGCAATACCCGAACGTCTTCGCTGTAGGTGATGTAGCTGACACTGGTGCGCACAAGGCTGCACGACCAGGTTACTTTCAAGCCGAAGTCATTGCACGAAACATCGAAAAACTTATCAAAGCAAAGGCGGTAGATGCTACACCCGAGGATAAGATTGCTCAACTGGACGAATATAAGTTTGATCCCCCCGGGATTCATCTCAGTTTAGGTTTGGTGAGTTTTTCATGCTTTCATAGAATTGTAGATCGGGGCTAAGTGATGTATATATGTTGTAGAAGGAGGGACTTATCTTCCGGAATCCGAGGCCTGGACAAACTGAACCATCAGCAGATTGGGATGAGCCTGGAAAGCAGAGCTTGGATATTAATTGTGCGAGGCAGTGGAGGAATCGGGCATCTGGTGTTGAGGATATGTGGCTGTAGAGTGAAATTTTCAAGATGTCTTAGATGACATTAAAGATCTTTACTATAGATATTCTAATACAACCTGGTAGCTAAATTTAATCAATGACGCGCTGAAGTTGGTGGACAATTCAAACTTACTGTTGTTATACCAAGCAGGTTGTTGTATAAGATTCACTGCACACACTCAGATGATAGAAATTCAATGGAAAAGTACAGAAATAAATTTACACAAATGATAGGTTTGAAATTGTTACATAACTGCTCCATTTCACAGTGTTACAGAGATTGTACATCCATACACTATACTAATACACAATACACAGGCCAAAAGATTGATGAAAAGTTTAAACCTCACTAGGTCTAGGAGACAAGCAATTTTTCCAATCAGTACCATGAACAAATCTCACAAGGGAGATACAAGTCTTCTGTTTAGAGATAACCAAGTTACCAGTTTCTACAAAACACAGATTAACTCGGTTATTAGGAGGCAACCAAAAGAGGAGATTGCCATCTTTGTCAGTGACCCAGCCCTGAGCATTAGGTAACTGAAGAGAAGTGAGAAGAGATGAGATGGCTCTTGAACAGTTTTGTACATTTGTGCTGTGATCACTGGAAATAGATTGCCCTGACAATGCCACTAAATTGGCCTGATTATCATGGCTCTGAAATTGATGCAGCTGACTGTCTGTGGCAGCATCCCACACTCTGATGGTCCTGTCATCTGAACCAGAGACAATCTTCTGCCCATCAGGAGAGAATGCCACTGAGTTTACCCAATCATCATGGCCTTGAAACTGATGCAGCTCACTGCCTGTGGTGACATCCCACACTCTGATGGTCATGTCCTCTAAACCAGAGACAATCTTCTGTCCATCAGGAGAGAATGCCACTGAATTTACAGGAGAATCATGGCCTTGACTCAGAAACTGATGCAGCTCACTGCCTGTGGTGGCATCCCACACTCTGATAGTCCTGCCATCTGAACCAGAGACAATCTTCTGCCCATCAGAAGAGAATGTCACTGAATTTACACAATTATCATGGCCCTGAAACTGGTGCAGCTCACTGCCTGTGGTGGCATCCCACACTCTGATAGTCCTGCCATCTGAACCAGAGACAATCTTCTGCCCATCAGAAGAGAATGTCACTGAATTTACACAATTATCATGGCCCTGAAACTGGTGCAGCTCACTGCCTGTGGTGGCATCCCACACTTTAATGATTCTGTTATTTGAACCAGAGACAATCTTCTGCCCATCAGGGGAAAATGCCACTGACTTTACATAATTACCGTGGCCCTGAAACTGGTGCAGCTCACTGCCTGTGGTGGCATCCCACACTCTGATGGTTCTGTCATCTGAGCCAGAGACAATCTTCTGCCCATCAGGGGAAAATGCCACTGACTTTACATAATTATCATGGCCCTGAAACTGGTGCAGCTCACTGCCTGTGATGGCACCCCACACTCTGATGGTCCTGTCATTTGAACCAGAGACAATCTTCTGCCCATCAGGGGAAAATGCCACTGACTTTACATAATTACCGTGGCCCTGAAACTGGTGCAGCTCACTGCCTGTGGTGGCATCCCACACTCTGATGGTTCTGTCATCTGAGCCAGAGACAATCTTCTGCCCATCAGGGGAAAATGCCACTGACTTTACATAATTATCATGGCCCTGAAACTGGTGCAGCTCACTGCCTGTGATGGCACCCCACACTCTGATGGTCCTGTCATTTGAACCAGAGACAATCTTCTGCCCATCAGGAGAAAATGCCACTGAGTTCACCCAATTATCATGGTCTTGAAATTGATGCAGCTCACTGCCTGTGGTGACATCCCACACTCTGATTGTCATGTCATTTGAACCAGAGACAATCTTCTGCCCATCAGGAGAGAATGCCACTGAGTTAACCAGATCATCACGGCCTTGAAACTGGTGCAGCTCATTGCCTGTGGTGACATCCCACACTCTGATAGTCCTGTCATCTGAATCAAAGACAATCTTCTGCCCATCAGGAGAGAATGCCACTGACATTACATAATTCTCATGGCCCTGAAACTGGTGCAGCTCACTGCCTGTGGTGGCATTCCACACTTTAATGGTTCTGTCACTTGAACCAGAGACAATCTTCTGCCCATCAGGAGAGAATGCCACAGACTTTACATAATTATAATGGTCTCGAAACTGATGCAGCTCACTGCCTGTGGTGGCATCCCACACTCTGATGGTCCTGTCATCTGAACCAGAGACAATCTTCTGCCCATCAGGAGAGAATGCCACTGAATTCACCCAATCATCATGGCCCCAAAACTGGTGCAGCTCACTGCCTGTGATGACATCCCACACTCTGATTGTCTTGTCATATGAACCAGAGACAATCTTCTGCCCATCAGGAGAGAATGCCACTGACTTTACATCAATATCATGACCCTGAAAGATATTGATTGAGGCAGGCCAGTATTTATCCCTTCCTTCAACAATATCAATTGTATTATGATAGTCTTTCCCATAGTACTTGATGATCAGAGAATGTCTGGGTGCACATGACAAAGCTGATACATATATATGTGGTGCACTTGTTGAGATTGGCATTGAGAATCCAGTGATAAATGAAATGGCATCTTCACATAACCTATAGATATGATCATTCTTGTTCTAAATTGCAATCTTAAGTCTTTGGTATAAATAATATTTTATATGGTTTCTTACCTGATATATCCCCATAATCTGTGCCAGAACTTCCTTTGCTAGCTTAAAGTTGTCTGAAACACTGAGAACTTCCAACCAGAACAGAAGTTGGTTTGTAAGAAAGTATTCAATGCTGTTCTGTATTCCCTGGGAATTCTCTTTCTTTTTTGCCTGGCCTAGATGATATCCCCAGAAGCAGCAAAAATAAACCAAAACAAAGTCAACTTCTTGCTGCCTTCTTTGACCCACATTTGATGTATAGGAAGTCAGAGATCCACCAATATTGAACTTTAGCTCATTCTTCATGATATCCAGACATTGATAAGCCATATCCAGATGTTTTTCCTCAGCATTAATATGCCAAGGTTCTTGAATATCAACCTTGTCATTCAACAAATAGTCTGCAAGTGATGGGTGTATAAGCCGAATTGGCTTGAGCTCTACAACAGATGCAAAGTGCTCAATAGTTTTGGGATTGTATTGCCTGAGAAATTTCTGCATTGAATCCATTGTAAAGGATGCCCGTCCAAGGATAGCCAAAGCCATTATGTTCTGGAAATCCTCTTTGAACCTAGA
Organism: Omphalotus guepiniiformis; assembly: GCA_028554645.1. NCBI lineage: Eukaryota > Fungi > Basidiomycota > Agaricomycetes > Agaricales > Omphalotaceae > Omphalotus > Omphalotus guepiniiformis. The sequence continues at coordinate 128,560 of JAQOOI010000015.1, forward strand.
GTCCCTCCATTTTTGACCACCAGATTGTTGAAATGCATAGCTGTATATGTTTTACAGATTCAAATATGCATCTTCCTTTGCTTCTTGATTTATGATTGCATCAAGATTCTCTTCAATATTGCCATCAGCAATGAAGTTCATTACTGTTTTGCACCATATAAACAAGTCATGAGACTGCTTAGCCAGTCTCTCTATGACACTGACTTCTGGCCATGGCTCTTTTAGTAGAGATTTGTTGTGGTAGTTTTCTTTAATGTCTTGAAATCTGATTGTGAGATATTGAACAATATCACTTTGGGAGCTATACAAGCTTTCAATCTCTGATAGAATGTGAACATGGATCTTCTTTGCTAGCTCTTTTTTGATAACACTTTCTGGGTGACTAGTAATGAGAATTCGAATACAGGAAGGAAGATCTTGGCATTTTCCAAGGAGGTTTGCAATTTCCTTTGGTGACTCACACTCATCAAGTGCATCTAGGATAATCAAAAGTGGACCTTCTTGTTCCATACTATTTGAGACTTCCTTGAGTGGAATAAGGAAGAGTTCATCAAACTGTCTCTCTGGAGTCATCCCCAATATTGAGGAAAGTCCACCTTTGTCAACAATGCTCTGAATCTTTGCCATATAAAATGTGCTAGAGCATGCCAAGTTGAAGACAAGGGTATGAATAATATCTTGAAGGCTGCTTTGTTTATTGCGCTCAAAGGCCAGGTATCCTGCAACACAATAAGCCCTAGAGAAAAGCACATTTGCAGTGTTTGCAATAGTGCTCTTGCCAAAACCAGCTGGTGCTGCAAGCCACAGAATGTTTTGTTCAGATGTTGCAAACCACTTCTGTATACAGTTTAAGAGTCCTTGTCTGGTGCCAGACAAACATTCCTGATAAATTGATCTTGTGTCCAATGGCTTGAGCTCTTGTCTTAAGGCTATAGTATTTTGTATATTAGATATAATTCCACAATATATTTTAATCACTTACATAATTTGTCCACATTACTAGATGCTCTAAAAGAGGTGATTGCCACTTGTAAAGTGATATCACCCTGCAATTTGTGCTGAAGATCATGAAATATGTCTGTGAATTTCTTGATCATATCATCAACAGACAATATGTGCTCGATCAATCTGCCTACATAGAATGGTCTTATATTAACTTAAGCCTTATAAGCCATATTGTACATACCTGCAAATTGATGTTTGGAGTACTCTTGAATAAAGAGCATACACTCCATAGTCTGTACAAAGAATGTCTTGACATCATTCTCCAACTTTGTGATCCTATTTCCGTCTGGAGCTTCCGTGAGAAGAGTATCCACATATTGAAAGGAGTTGTCAATGACATCAATCAATTTCACTATTTTTTCATCTCTTTTCACTTGTGCAGATACAACCTGTATCATATTAGTACAAAATCCTTGGGATGTTTAAATGCCTTACTTTTTGCACAGCAGAAGCAATAGTCCATGCTAGACTAATAAAGGGATGGACCTGTTTGGGAAATATATTAGATATTATCTACACTTAATATTATATTACTCACAGCAGCAACCTTGTCAGCAAACTTCACAAATCTATCCAATTTGTTCACAATATTAGCCAAACTGTGCTGAGATGTAGCAACTCCAGGGCTACTTCCAACTTGCACAATGGTGTCACCAACTTCCATGACTGACCCCAGGCCTGGAGAGAGACCCATTTCACCAACAATAGGTTGAATGTTGGTGATGGCTTTAGCTACAACAGTAGATGAAGCTTGAGTTGTGAGGCAGACATAGAGATGACCTGCAGGTGAGTTGTTCTTTGGGTGCTTGAGATCTAAGATAACTTGGCCATCTACATTGTTTTGAGATAATATCAGTTTCTATGTGTTCTAATAGACTCACCAGGTTTTTCAAGAGCTTGCTGGTTTATTTCAGAAAAGGTGATTGTAGCTATTCCAATAACCTTCTTTGAGCAGAATCTATGCTTGAGAGTGACATCAAACATGATAGATGCTCTGTCCATTGCTGAGTTATCAGAAGGACTAGTGGGCATGTATCAGGGCTACATAAAGTTTCATTGAGAGAAACACTCATACATCCAAACAACATCATGGGCATAGACTTGATCTTTTGTGGAATGGGTCTTGTCTGATTTGACAGTATTGTTTCCATCTTTGATCTTGACCTCAACAAAGGTGCGCTTGCGGGCACCAATGGGTAGATCAAGTGCTTTACAGACTAAGTGAATGAAACATTAAGTACTGAGAACAAACAAAGGCGTGTGTTGGAACCATACCTTTGATTGTGTACACAGACATGTTGTTTCCCATTGAAGAACAGTTGAATACAGAGAAAGCTCGTGTTCAAGCGAGTACCTTTAGTATGCTCAGAGATGAGAGTAGAAAGGTAAGGAAGAAAAAGAGCGATGAGAACACAGGACATGAGTAGAACACGAGGTGTGTCGTGAGATGATTCCAGCAACTGGAATTCAGATTGCCTTTTCCAGCACTCCGGAAATGTACACGAATGACATGCTTTTCAAGGTCTACAATGACGGTTCTATTCGCCTTGAGCAAAAATGAGCAAAAAGAAGAGCTCTACAAGCCTCGGGCTAGTCACAGGCAAAGTTGCGCCCTCGGAACGCAGCAGTCTCAAGGTCACTCTCAGGCCACAACGAAATCAACAGAACGCGAGGTCTTACGTCTGTGAACACCTTCAACAATTGCCGGGTGTACCGACTCCAGTCAAGATGTGAATTCCGACGAGTCCCAAACCTTGAGCTCCAGCAGGTTCTTTCGACGGCGAGAGTCAAAGAAGACATCGAGTCCGTCAGATTACTGCTGCGTAAAGCTATTAGTATTACCAATATCTACATCATCTACATCTAGCAACTCATTGGGGGTCCTCCGTCGACCTCGATGCTGCTTCGTTACTCAAATCTGACCTGAAGGCGCAGGAGTGGGACCTGGGATACCCGGAGCAGGGGGAGCAGCCTCAATTGGCTTCATGGCGGGGAACAGTAGGACCTCCTTAATGTTGAGAAGATGACGGTAAAGATCAGCTTTATGGTGATGGAGTTTGTCGGGCAAAGCTTACTGATGGAGTCGGTCAAGAACATAACTAGACGATCAATACCCATTCCCCAACCACCTGTGGGAGGGAGACCGTGTTCGAGACTGTATGGCAAACGAGTGGGTTTATCACTTGAAGCACTAAAAGTAGAGTACTTGGTTCGACGTACGCATCAATGAAAGTTTCGTCTATTCCTTGAGCTTCATCGTCGCCCTGCTCCTTTTGTCGGACCTACAACGACAAGCGGTTAGTGAAAGTTTTCGACTTTTAAAATTCATGAAAACGTCACCTGCTCCTCAAACCTCAAACGCTGCTCGAAGGGATCATTCAACTCAGTGTAAGCGTTGCAGATCTCCTTTCCACACAAGAAGCCTTCGAAACGTTCGCAGAGACCTGCTCGCGATCGGTGCCATTTGGCAAGAGGCGACATAACTTGCGGGTGGCCGACTGTTGGCAGTAGTTTAAGCCACTGTCATAAATAAACGTGCGCGAGAAAATACTTGCCGATGAATGCGGGTGAGATGCATAGAGGCTCGATGAATTCTCCTACGAGCTATGTACCGTAACATCAGTCTATGCAAGAAACATAGAAAATCGCGTAAATACCTTGTCGAGTAACCGAGCGTTCGTCCGTGGCTCACTGCAGTCAACATTGTGCTACGAACCAGACCATTAGTTAACCCACGCACGCACGCTCGAAAGGCGGAGGCCACTCACCTTAACACAAAGATCTCGCAGGAACTTATTAGCCTCGTCAGTATGTAAAGTATCACCAGGAGGGAATTTCACCCCCAACTTCTCCTCCAATGTTTCAATCATATCATATCTCTTCCACGGTCTAGCAAACTCGAGCTCGAGCTGCCTCGCACCCTCCTCTCCCTTGTTTCCATCAGGGTGGAAAATGAGCTTCGTGCTCCCCCCGGTGAGGTACTTGACTAAACCCTCTACCATCGCCTCCGTAATGTCCATCAGGTCATACATATCCGCATAGGCCATATAGAATTCACAAATCGTGAACTCGGGGTTATGCGTCAAATCTATACCCTCATTCCTGAACACTCGGCCAATCTCATACACACGGTCAAGACCACCCACGACGAGCTCTTTAAGATACAGCTCGGGCGCGATACGGAGGTACAGGTCTAGGTCTAGGTCGTTGTGATGCGTAATGAATGGTTTGGCGGTAGCACCACCAGCGAGGAGGGATGTGATAGGTGTTTCGACTTCCATGAAACCAAGGTCGTCTAAGAAGCGTCGGACATAATTGATGATTTTGCTGCGAGTAATGAAGATTCTGCGTGTGTTCTCGCTGACGATAAGGTCGAGGTAACGCTTGCGGTAACGTGTTTCCTGGTCTTTGAGACCGAAATGTGAGGAGGGGAGCTGGTGTAAGTTTGGAGCGAGAAGAGTCATGGTAGATGGGGAAATGGATAGTTCGCCCTTTTTGGTTCGGGATGGTGTACCGGTGACGCCAACGACGTCGCCGCGACGGAAGACTTCGTGCGTGGTGATGAAAGATTCGGGGTCAGCTGCATCTTGCGAATTTTCAGTTCAAAATGACTGTTGAAGTAATATTAGACGTACTGCTGTGTTGCCATGATCTGAACCTTCTTGCCCTCGCCATGGAGATCATAGAAGACAAGTTTTTGCCCACTAGCTCGAATATTGTGTATACGTCCAGCAAGACTCTCTGTCTTTCCTTCGAGCTTCGTTCCCGACGGGATCTTGCCTTCTGGGCTGTAGGTGTCGATGTAATTGGTTATCGACTTGGTAACATGGAACTTGTGAGGGTAGGGATTAGGGGATTGAGTCTGCTTGAGATTCATAATTTGACGAGAACGAAGCTCGTAGTATTGCTAGAGGTTTTTTCCATTAAAGTTAAACGCGCATGTAGCTGACTTCCCGACTCACATTGGGATTCAAGTCATCCTCGTTAGTTTTAGCCTTTTCTTCCTTCTTTTGAGGTTGAGCAGCAGGAGCCTTAGCGGCCTTGGAAGCCTCCTTTGCTCTTTGCTTTTCACGACGCTTAAGCTCCCTAGATCACATCGATTAAACGACTTGAAGGTAGCGATAACTGGACTCCGTCTTGGAGATCATCTCCCCGGTGACGGGGTCCTTGTGGGTGCCAGCATTTTCCGTCGCCATCGTTCGATGCAAAGACGCGTGGATTTCTCTGGAATATCTGTACCTAGTGAGGTGAAAGGAAGAAGTAAGAGGCCTGAGGAACCTCTGCATGCACTTCCTTTTTTTTCGAGTCACGATCAGATTGATTGCAGTGGGTGGCGTCTCCAAGGTCCTGAAGGTCCGGGGTCCCTGACCTCCATGGACTTGGTCCACTGCCTCGCCAAACTCTCAGGTATTTAAGCTTAAGATCTTAAGACTCGATACTCGTTACCAACCCTCACCAAACTCCTGTACTCTCCTAAAAAGTCTCGCAGTCTGATATCGAAAGCTCTTCAAATATAAATATAATCGCTTACACTGTCTCACTGGGGCCGAATGGTAAGGAGTGGACAATGCAGACTCGGAGGTCGTTCATATTTCCGGCCCTGACCACTTCCTCAAGTTGACAATGACTGTGGCCTGGATGTGGCTCAAGATTCTACAACCTTATCTGGTAGGAAGCGACGCAGTGCCAGCGTTCCGTCGGTTCAACTGTCCAACTTCTTCCTCCTAGATACAAGTTGACTTTATCATGTCCGAGTCTTCTATCCATGACTTTGGCGAAGGGAGAACACGTAGTCTCATTATATGCTATTCAATTCTCTCGAAATTCAATGGTAGTTTTTTACAGGAACATGTTGGATGTTCAACCTGGGATGGTTGTATGCGCTTCTAATAAAAGATTCCGGCGTGAATCTACGGTGCGTCTTCTTTTCTATCTATTCCGACCCGGTACCCTCTGATAAACATTCTACGAGCTGTAGCGATTATATGAATGTGCAGCCTCCTCCGATATATCGACTACCTACCGAGATACTCCTTGAAATATTCTTGTGGGGTGTCACGATGGAATCCGTGTCTGGTGGCCACTTTGTTCACAAGTATACCACCGCTCTTGGTGAGAAAGCTAAATGGTTCAGATATCCGCACTGTGCTTTGCGGCTCTCGGGGGTGTGTCGTCTGTGGAGGAGCATCACGACGTCTTGTCCACGGTTGTGGTCCTGTGATGGGTGGTGTATCGACATGGACGCCGTGTGCTCGCCCGATATCGGGACTGAATTGATTTCTCGCTATCTCGAAATGTCGAAGCCACTCCCGCTCTCTCTTCACCTCTATTGTATCGGCAGCCCAGACGCCGAACTTCTTCGAGTAGTGCTTTCCCATCGTGCTAGATTGCGCTCTCTTCTAATCTACAATGGTCGTGAACTTCTTGAGTTCATAGAGGAAGAGCTCGAATTCTATGGACCCTTCCCTACTACGAGTTATTTCCCTAATCTGGAATTCTTTGAACTTGACCGCTCTGGATACGAGGGAACAGGAGCAGGTCACACCATCCACCAGATTCGTATCTTTTCAGTCGCTCCTAGGCTGCGGTCATTGGTGATTAATGATGTCGACCCCGGATCTGCTTTCCCATAGTCCCATCTTGAGTCGCTCACTCTTGTGCGTTTCGATGGATTCACCAAGTGGGAAAAGCTCTCCAGCGTCTGTCCCAGACTGAAAAAGCTCACTCTAGAGACCGGCTTTATGTGCAGTTACCCCCCTTCTCACCCTCTCCTGTCGTCTTTCCTTCAGTCACACATGCGTGGTTAGAAGTTGAGAGTGGTTTGTCCTCGTGCTCATTGGAGTCAGTGTTCAAGACCTTCGTCATGCCGTCATTGCAGTCATTGTGCATCTATTCAGCGGGTTATAGGATGAGCCCTAATTCCCAATTCAAAGCCTTCAAAGAGTTCCTCTCGCGATTGTCGTGTCCCCTCAGAGAACTTTGGTTTGACTGGGTAGAGCTCCCAGTAGACAACTTTCAAGAAATACTCCGACTGGTACCTCAGCTTACTCGGCTCACGATTCACTTCTCTTTGGATGAAGGCGCTACTTTTCCGACCCGTACTTACGCTGCGTTGATTGACCTCCTTACTATAGATGGTGATCACACCAAGATTCCTCTTTTACCTTGTCTTGAGTACTTGGATCTGAAGATGAATATTGGATCAAGATATGATGGAACAGGTAACGGCCGTGCCTGATACCAAATGGCCAGGGGAACTGTGTCTGAACACGAGAGGCACTGAGAACCGGCCAGTTTTCATACCTCCCCGACTAAATGAGATGTTCGACCTCGGTCTCCCCGAGCATGTCGTGGGCCGGTTTAACCAAATATTTATCTATCGCTTTTTGGTTCTTGATTGATGTGTAGATGAGACAATGTGTACTACAGCGTAGATATGAAATATACTCTTTCTGCTTTACTCATTGTGATCGGTCGGTCAACATGGACTCTGTGCTTGCTTACTTCGTCTCCTGAATCTCCCAACGGACTCGGACTGTCTCCTCGGGCTGTGCGACTCGGTGCACATCGTCCGTGTGGTCAACGCTGCCGCGAAAAAGTAGTCTCGGACCTCTAGCCAGTTTTGCGCTGCCATAGTCTCATCTCTATACACTCTGAATGCAATGGATGACAGTGTCCTGCTACCCGAAGCCTACGCCACACACCGCCAAATGCCACCTACGACACTACTCTATGTAGCCCCCGCGTCCACCACTCCAGTGCTTAAGGGAAGCTCTGTTTCCACTGCATCCTTCAATTTGATCTCTTTATTGACAACGTCACTATAAATCCCAAGCTCATTATTGACAATGTCATCATAAATTCCAAACAGCAAGTCTTCTGGGAGATCTGCGTTGTCATTGATTCCACGATTATTCCTAATGAACTCGGCTTTCGTCATCGGCGTTGTAACTTGAGGGTGGTGGGCATCGGTGTTAAGCATAAGAACTGAGTAAGCGAGAACATATGCAGCGTCTGAGAAAGTTGAAACTAAAAGGTTGGTCGACGGCTACTTGTAACCAACTAAAATTGAACTTGCCAACATTCGCAAGCACAGTTTGAGGGTTCTTGGCAATGTAGCGTTCAGCGAACTTGAGCATACAACGATCAAGTTCATGTGCACCGCCTGGCAGACGGAAGGATTGCAAAAAGACTCGAAAGGCGTCAACGAAAGGGAGATCATTGAAGTTCAGTGAGTCAACGAAAGCGTGCAAGGTGGCAATATTTTCTTCATCGCTAGAAGATCATAATTCGGTGTGTAAGATAGAAAAACAATAGATACACAGCGGGCCCACCCAAGGTATTCACCAATCTTTACCTTGCTTAGTCCATCGGTATGTAGAAGGAAATTGGCGATATCTTGCGGCGAATTGCTTGCGATGAAACCCGGTTCAATCAAGAACGAGATGCCCTGTAGATACATACGATTACATATGTTACTTACCTTGAATTGAAGCGTAAGAAATACAGTACCAACACGCTTGGGTTTGAAATGTTTGAAATTAAACTTTTTGATTCCCTCCAAAAGAGTCATCCTTTTGGTACTCTCGAGCTTGCTAGGATCGTCACCCTGAGCCAGCTCTGGTGTCGATTTCCCTAAAGCCTCAGAGCTGTTTTCGGCAGACATTGTGTACGGATCCGGTGTAAGGGACTCTCTCGCCTGCTTGATGTCTTCTCCAGTCTGAGAGGCGGGAGCTAGAAGCCACGAGAGTCCTGTAGAGCCTGGTACTTATAGACGAACTCACTCAGGCAAAGGAAACCGGGAACGCGGATATTGAACGCGTAAACGACGACGACGACGATGACGATGCCCATGGCCAGACATAGCCTATGAGGGAAACTTGAAGACCAAATGGGATTGATTATGTAAGTCGAGCTTCACTCGCACTGACTCTCTGCTTGCAGTTCTGCGGTTCCGTTCAACTTCTGGATCCTCTTCTGACTCACTGCAAGTGTATTTTAGTCAAGATGGCTTACGAATACCGCAAGCTTACCGGTCCTTCTGGTCCCGAGTCGCGAGCTCCTTCGAAACTCTCTTCAAAATCCTCCATCGAACAGTTCACCACCCTTTGAAATTGGACGCGGAAGCCCGCGGCCAAGGTGATTTGCAAAGTGACTGTCAGACTATATTTACCTTTTCTTCTTGCAGGCATGAGGGACTTTGATGCTTACAGTACAACTTTCAAGTCACTTACTTATCAGCCTAAGAAAATGATCATAATCCCACGGCATGCTCATAAATTGACATCTTGCCGGTGCTTTATGAACGCTTCTTCGCTGGGATGTCTGTAGTGCCAGCAGATGCAACGACCTCCGTCGATACGCAAGTCCCTCATGATTACGATTATGAACGACAAGAAAAGAAAATCGAGTCTGAACTCGATAATGAAAAGGATGGAAAGCCGGCAAACGATGTTGACGAGCTGCCAGAGGGAGGATTAGCTGCGTGGACTACGGTTCTTGGATCGTATGTTTTGACGCTATTTACGGGCATACTCATATATTAATTTGTCCGGATACTTTGTCGGGCAGTTTCCTCATACAGTTCTGTGGGTTTGGGTGAGTACAAATGTTAGGTATTCAGAGAGAGAGACTGTGTTGACAACGCTTGCCAGATATACATCTTCGTTCGGAGTGTACCAAGGCAAGAATACGCTCTGTGCTCACTCGTTCAATCTCGCTGATTGGAAAACAGATTATTACACTCGAATCTACATCACGAACGAATCTTCCTCAACAATATCGTGAGCAGAATGGAATTCGTATGCAAGAAATAATCGTTGATCCTGTGATGAAACTGAAAATAGATGGATTGGTAGCGTCAACGCGTTTTTAGTGATCGCAGGAGGATTAGTGGCCGGAAGGTTATTTGACAAAGGTTACTTGTGCGTGTCATCCTAAGTTATGGCGCTTCTCCCTCGTTCGCTGATCCCGGACGTTACTCTAGCTACTTTTGTGTATGGGGCGGAAGCCTCCTCCAAGCGTTCTCCCTTTTCATGCTATCCTTAGCCAAGCCAAACAATTTCTACCAAGTATGTCCCTGTCACACCACCGTAAACCATAGAACAAGACCTGCAACGTTCATCTCATCTGTAGGTCTTCCTCAGCCAAGGACTCGGGGCGGGTATAGGTGCAGGTATGATATACGTCCCCAGCGTCGCCGTCGTTTCGCACTACTTCCGCAAACGAAGAGCGCTGGCTATGACACTCATCGCATCAGGCTCATCCCTCGGAGCAATCGTTCATCCGATTATGCTTAACAACACGCTCAACAGGCATCTTGGATTTGGTAGCGCCACTCGTGCTAATGCTGGGTTGATCACGGGCATGTTATTCATTGCGTGTCTACTTATGCGTACAAGACTGCCTCCTCCGAAGACGGTGACACATTTGGGAAAGTCGCTCAAGAAGTTTTCGAGGGATTGGGCGTACATCTGGGCAATAAGTGGGTAGGTTTTTGCGCAGTTTGGTCCTTCGTCCTCCTCGTTTTCGTGTATTGATTGTTCGTCTGAAACTTAGGTTGATGTTTTTCTCTACGGGTTACTACTTTCCTCTATTCTACCTCCAACTCGACGTCTCAGTCCGCGGTATAGACCCTACTTTCGCGTTCTACTCAGTATGTTTTCTTCCAAATCTCTACAGTTCGCTGTTTAACTTGACTGACTTCGCTGTCAAATCACCAGCTAGTCATACTGAACGCAGCGAGCTTTGTTGGCCGGCTTCTCCCAGGGTTAATAGCTCATAAACTAGGAGTCCCGAACATGATCACATTCGGGACAGGATGTTGTACAGTGCTGATTTTCAGTATGATTGGTATTAAATCTATCGCTGGATTCGTTGTTTTTGGGTTATTGTTTGGATTTTTTGCTGGAACTTGTGAGTGGGACTCGGGTTACAGTTCAGCGCTCAGACTCTACGGATTGAGAACTGACACGAGACTTCTTGTTACTGCAGATATAACCCTTATGGGACCTTTGATGGCTACCCTTAGTGATGACATGTCGGAATTGGGGTAGGTTATTCTATTCCGGTGATTGTGTGCTGTATGGTGGTCCATTCTTCGAGACTGATTCAGGGTATTTGATTTGTGTTACACAGAGCAAGGATGGGTATAGCTTTCTCGTTTGCAGGTCAGTCTATATTGGCAATTCATATTTGGTGAATGGTTCACAAATGAGCGTCTGTAATACACAGGTATCGGCAGTCTCATTGGTGCGTATCCGCTAGGGCGTTATTAATTCACGCTGAATATCAAAACATTATGTATTATAGCGGGGCCAATTAGCGGGGCGCTACTCACGGAACATTTTGTTTGGTGGAAACCGGCTGTATTCAGCGGGGTAGGTTTTTTATTTTACCTGAGCCTCCTTGCGTGCTTGCTTATAGCTCATCTGACGGCGGGTCTCTTCCCATCCATCAATATTTAGATTTTCGCGCTCACTGGATTCTTATCGTTCTTGATGATGCTTGTCATGCTCCGTCGGCGAAATCGCAAGCAGGTTAGCTTGTCACAGGAGTCGACGATAGAAAGGAAAGGCGTGAATGGTGGTTCATGACGGAGTTGTTGATGCGAAGTGGCACAAAAATTTCTAGATTTTAGAGATGAAGCGGGTAGGTGAAGAAGATGGGTATCAATGTCATGAGAAGGGTTTGGCATTGTATGGATAGGGATACATAGGCGTTTTAGAATGACTACATATCTGCATTCATCGGAAGGGGAATGCTGTTGAACTTGATATGGAGAAGGATTTCAATAGTTGGTCCTCGTTGCAAAAGACAATTGTCACAACATCAACATGTGGGGACTGCATTTGCTGACGGGCATCTGCATTATAAAACGCCGACTGTTGTATTGCTGTACTTGGTTCTATAAGTCTATGTCTTCAACGATAAATGAAATCTGATAACTGGCTGTATTGCAAGAGTTGGGGGTCTCCAATGTCGGCTTAAAAGGCTTAGCATGTCATACGTCCTCCGGCGCTCAGAGAAAGCAGAGAACGCCCATTGTTTACGTCTGAGATGGCTACAATGGCGATACTAAATCAGAATATTGTTGGGCAAAGCAAGGCCAAAGAGTTGAATAATGGTCCCAACCTTCCGAATTCCGAAGTCATTAACAGTCATAAATTATATTGTTTTCATTACCGAGTATATGCGACTCGAGAGGAAATGAGTCAAAAGATCAGAAAAAGCTAGACAAAAAGAGATAACAATGGTCATAAAGAAAGCCTGGAAAACGGTGTGCCGGATCAGGGTGAACGGCGCTGAGCAGAGAGTCACGCTGGTGAATAGGACCTATTAGGACCGGTCACCGCATGCAAACGATACAAAACAGGTCCTGGTTCATCTTTGACGACTATCGCGAGTGCTACCACAGGAAATTGGATAAATATCAGGGAAAGTTGGAGGTTGTAGAAGAAGAGAAAGGTGGGTATAAGAATTAGAAATTATAGAAATAGGAAAAGGAGCTGATCGAGCAAACAAGGGCCAAACTAAGTCGCCCACCAATGTCAGCAAGACAAAACAAGAGACAGCGTACCAAGCGAAACCCAAACATTCACCGCGAACGCACCGTCACCACCTTGACTGGCAACGACGACGACGAGCATTCTTTCGGCGTCGCTTCCAATACTGACGAGCAGCCCAGCTCGTACTCAAGTATGATGCCAACTGGTTTGCCGTTCGGATTCAACAGTTTCGTAGGGCCAATCAACACGGGCATGCACCCACAGCAACAACAGTACTATCTACAGCAGCCGTCTATGCTCCCTCCAGGACAGAAAGACCTCGAAATACTCGAAAATCTAAAGGACACCATCAAGAGAGGGCAGAATCCTTTTTTTCGCGCTGTGCCTAACCCTTCAGCGCTTGCCAGCATATATCTTGGGTCTTCAAGTATACTGCCCCATCCAGAGCAAACTTCTCGGGTTGATGCTCAAGTCAGTTCGATGCCAGAAAATTCGAATGATGATCAAGGTCGAAGGCCTCATATGCCAGGAAAGGAGGCTTGGGAATCGCCTAGGAAGCTCTCAGTGAGCTCGGGCCAGAACAATGTGCTATCTGTCACAATTTTTTTCATGTTTTGTTGACAACTAACAGTGACTCAAAATCAGGCTTTATCTTCAAATCTGACTCCTCAGGATAGTCCCAAAAAACTATCGCAAGATTCTGTCCTCAAAGAAAACAGTAAAACTAATGAAGGAGGAGGACCCAATAGCTTGTCGGGTAGACCTTTACCGCCACCGTCCAGCGCCGGCAAGGACGAGAGGCCACTGGGAAGAGAGACTTATCCTCCTCCCCCTACTTCCAGAGACTCGGACAGAACTGCACCCCCACCGTCTTCTGCATCCGTCGCTTCTTCTCCAAGCTCTAATGCCCCAACAGCAAGGGATTCAGCTACTAGATATCACGATTCAAGGGACAGAGACAGGGACTTGCGTGACCGCGATAGAGACTGGGACCGTGATAATTATCTCTACCGCAGAGATGACAGGCGCATTTCGGACGTTCGACGCCCCGACTATTCTGATGCACGACCTCCTCACGAACCAAGCTATCCACCTCGCAGGTATGATTCCAAAGATGACTACGCAGGAAGTGACCGCCGTCGTGATGACCGTCTTCCTCCTCGTCCTGACTCCACTCGGGTCGATCTTCCACCGAGGCCTGATGAACGATACCCACCTAGGCCTGATGAGCGTCTTCCTCCTAGGCCTGACGACCGATACTCTCATCGACCTGATGACCGTGTCCCTTATGAACGTCGTGTGGATGATCGGCCACCTCATCGACCTGATGATCGCCCGCCGCATCGCTATGAGGAACGACGTTTTGACCGCCCAATCATTGGTGAATCTCGAGTTGCTGCCCTTGCTGCTGCCGAACGGGAACGTGCTGCTGCTGCTGCTGCCGCTGCCGCACCGCCTCCAGCTCCTCCAAGTCGGTCCTCTGTATCTAGACCTCCTCCTCCAAGTTCAGGTCCTACTCAGCCTCTGGAAGATCGTGGTGCCGGGCGTCCCCCTCCACCACCAGTGGTCGACAACAAAGCTCCTGCGCGTCCTCCACCCCCCAAGCTTGAAGAGCGAATAAGTCGTGCTCCAACACTTCAAGAGCGTCTGAGTCAGCCTCCAACAACACCAAGAGTAGCGGAACCTCCCACGCGTACACTCTCGCTTGAAGAACGGCTTTCGCATGCACCAGTCATCAATAATACGGTCGCTGCTACTACTCAGTCTGACGACCGGCGAACGGATGCGTCTAACCGCGATCGTCCTGGTCCTAGTGCTCGCCCAGATGAGCGATCAAGTTCTGCTGCTTCTAGTGCTGGCCGCGGAGGCAATGTTGAGACCGTCCGACCATTACCTCCGGTTTCAGATGACCGCGATCGGCCTCCTCCTGCTGCTGCTACTGGTCCTCGCGTAACAGACGATACTCGTGGCCGAACAATGGATCGATTTGCCTCAAGGGGAACAACACCTGCACCTGCACGTCCTGCTGCCGCTGCTGCTGTTCCACCTTCCGCACCTAGCAACTACAACCGGGCTGCTTCTGTAGCACGAGATGATTCCCGACGACCTTCCCCTACTAGGCACGACGGCTACCGGTCTTCAGTTCCTCTTCCTCCTCCTCGTGATGTTTCGCGTGACAGGCAAGTGGCCGTGAACTCGCGTGCTCATAACTATCGACCTGGAGATGAACGAGCGTACAACGATAGGCATCGTGATACGATGGATGTCGACCCTCCTTCATCATCAAGGTACGGCAATGGTGAGTATCGTAGAGTTCCCTCTCCCGCCCCGCTTCCTCCGAGGCGTACTGGCTATCCCCCATCGCCCCCACCAACGCGTCCTGCTGTGGACACCCATTCCCATGGGGCGTACGAGGACCGCGACAGGCGATTGTCGTCCAGTGGCGGAAGGGAACACGTGTATGATTCGGAAAGGCGCAGAGACTGGCCTCCGGCTGAAGATGACCCTTATTACAAGTCAAGGCCTGCATATCCTCTACCTCCACCTTCGGATAGAGATCGATATGAACGGGATACACGTGAAATGGCACCTCTTGTTTCTCGTAGCGCCACCTGGGACAGCCGAACACCGTCGGGTCCAGCAACTGGGTCAAGCTATCATTCGTCTACAAGGACTCCTCCTCCAAGAAGTAGCACTGCTATTCCGGAAGTGTCTTCTGGCCGCCCTATAACCTCACGCGTGGAATACCAACCTCTCGCTGACGACCGTGAGCGCTACCTTCCTCCTCGTGTTGACACCGATAGGCCTAGATATGCACCTTCTGCTGCGGCCGAAAATACTTATTCGCGAGTGCGCGCTCGCAGCCCTAGTCCGGCTCGTCGACCGGCAGTGGATGATAGGCCACCTATCAAGAGGCCTAGGGAAGATATGTACCCTCCGTCTAATACAGGGAGTCACTACCCAACATCTTCGTATTCGAGAGATGTGCCTTCTGCACCGAGAAGGCCGTCGGATTATCTTCCTCCTCGTAGTGCGACGCCGCCGACGAGTGGATACTATCCACCTCCAAGCTCGAGTGTTGATAGGGATTATCGAAGGGATTATCCTGCTTCATATGATAGTAGGCCTAGGTCACCACCTAGGAGTGCGGTTTCTGGAGGTTATGCTAGCAGTAGTGGCTATCGGGCTGACTCGCGGGACGAGAGGCGTTATATGCCACCACCACCTCCTCCGAGATGATGAGCCCCCCGGTTTGGGCTGTAATTCTTGAATGGTGCAGTAATTTTTTTTCTTCTGCTTGTGAATGAGGTATTGATTTAAACCTTTCGTAGGTCTTGGAATCTCAAAAATAAGTAATCTCTTGAAATCTTTGAAATCTAATCACATCTTTTGCATCTATTCGCAATGATTCTATATATCTGATATATGGTTTTTTCTTTCTTCTTTGTTGTATGGAGCAGTTAAAAACGACAAACATCTGTCTAGTCCATTACTATTCTTGTCTAGACATCTTCCTGATTGTGGATGTTCATGATTCCCATGCATTCTACGCACTGACATATATATATCTGTTTGGATACGATAACAATAATTATAGAACATTTAACTCTTGGAGGGGTAGAAAGTGCCCACTGAACACTAGTCATTGTGACCATTCGTGTACTAGGATCAAGTAGCATCGGATCAAGGAGCAAGCGAAAATGCTGAGACTTGTCGCAATTCTCGTAGTGTTCAACTTGAAGGACGCTCTCCGAGTCGCTGTCCGAACCGTGAGGGTGAGATAAACGGACATCGTCACGCTCAGTGGAAAGTTGTGTGGCTCTCTGCGCATATACCCATAGTTTATCCACGTCTTCCTTCCTGTCGTCGATGCAGAAGTAATCGAAGACGCGCCATGTGTCCTTCACGAGAGAACATTGGTGGCTCTCCTGATTGATGCCAGCCGTGATTGAGAGCGTCCACGATCAACGTTCTTGAAAATTTGAGATTGCGAATGATGAATAGGCTGAAGTCAGAAGCAGAGAGCCACCGAGTTATATACGGGACCTGATTAGCTTCGAGGCGAATTTCGAATCAAAAAGCGCTCACCTCAGACGTGATCTCAGCTTCATTAACACGGCTCTCCTCCATCGCCTCCTCCACACCGAGTATATGCGCGTCAAAGTCAACATCCATCGTCTCTAACGCGTTGTTCTTCGTGTCATTGTCGGAATTCGATGCGTTATGGGTCATTCTGTGGCGGAAAATTTAAGTGGGCAATGGCAGTATATCATTCTTTAGTTCTAGAGGTGAAAAGCGGAAAACTCTCCGGGTTGGAAATTCGAAGTTAAGAGTAGATTCCTTCAAGTTAATTCGCGATCGATCAGATTCTACTACTAGTTCGAATATATACGACATCGCATGTCCAATTACAGTAAACGTAGTACAGATTGCAAGTAAAATACACGAAATAATGCTACAAATATCATATCCAACCTAGGGTAACTTCGAGATCAATGTCTCGATCTCTTCGCCTGTGACTCCGACCCATTGAATACGCCCTTCCGCTTGCTCAAGGTGATGTTATGTTCGTGGCGCACACATTGTTCTTCAGGCCAGTTGTCAGAGTCGATTGCCTTCTGGAAGCGCTTTATCATCCAATCTGAGTTGAGCTTTCCCTTGCGAATGACACCCCTGTCATCATTCAACTTCATCCTCCTTCGCAAATCCCCAGACGCAGCGTTATACTCTACTTCCCATGCCTCCACATCATCTGGATGTATTTCTTTCTTCTCATACCGTACTGTGAACACGGTCTCGAGATCGCACACTAAGTCTCGGAGCGCAGTTGGAGGAAGTTCGGCTTCGTGAGCCATGTACTTGCTCACAATATGATCTCTCTTACTTGCGCCTCCATCAACTCCTCCAGGAGTATATGGATTGTCCCAAGTATCATCATAAACTCTGACGAGTATATTCTTCAAGACTGGGCCCTGAACGCCGTGAATCGTGAACCGAAGTATTGTCCAGCTCAAGACATGGAAGAAACTCTCAAGGTCATCCTCGAGTTCGGGGAAGACAGGTCCTGAACCTGGTACAGGTGCCAAGAGCAGCCGAGCCGCAATAAATTGCCAGGTGCCCTAACAGCATAAAAACTGTCAATCTCAAGTAAAGACCATGAAGGCAATGACATACCGTGCGCACAGGTTGCCGTGCTCCCTCTCCCAGATCTGCGACCGGCTTAGAAAGGTCCCAATCAATCAGGTAACCTTGTCCATCTTTGCCAATCAAAATATTTCCTGCACTGATGTCCCGATGCAAGATCCCGGCCTTGTAGTATGCCTCTTGATGAGCTGATCGTAATTAATCAGTCACAATGGGAAGGAAAGGTAGTAGTGAATACACTCGCCTTTCATTGCATCTTTCACTGCAGAAGCCAACTTGCGAGTGCGGTCGAACTGTGTGATGTCTTCACCGACATCTTCTAGCATCATTCGATAATGTTGGTGTTGGCGGAGACTTCTGAGACCATCCGGAAGATCAACGTCGGTCATTTCAGTATAATGGTGAAGTAAAGGTATGTCGCCTGCTTGATAAAAATTTGCGATACGCCATCAGAGGACACAGACTCGAGGTGAGTGGACGTGTCGAAGCCACAACACAGACACGTGACGTGCTACAAATTACAAGTCTTAAGCTTGGCGTGATCTCCCCGTTTACACCCTCCGCCTGAACATGTATCAGATCCACTGCCCCGCTGTAGCAGTTTCAGCAGTAAAGTAGACAGATGAAAGTTCGGATTTGGAGACAAACGGCAGGGCTTCCAAGAGCGTTGGGGTAAGGAAAGATTCAGGTTTGCTGGCTTCAGGCTCACCATGCGTTCAGGCGATCTTTGTTCCAGAGGAAAAGGTGGTGTACGGCGACCTTGAAACACGTCGACGCAGAACGCAGCGCAGGATCTAGTCCGCTTGGATTTGGGAAGTCAAGCTTCAAGTCGAACAGGGTGAGCATCTAGTCCTTTGAGTGCTGCTAGTACGGTTGATACAAAAACACCTTGGTGGCTCGATCTGGCTGGCTCGGCTTCAGATATATGCACGTTATTTGTACAATTAGCGTTTGTGAATGTTCATCTAGAGAAATTCATCACAGAATACTCATTAAAATAAGACCTGAAAACTGAACAAAAAATCCTGCTTTCGATTTAGGCTCTGCAAGCAGCTAACAAGCTGCAGAATGTCATACGATACATATACATGTAGAGCATGATTCCAACGTTTATCGCGGAAGAGCGAATTCAGAGAAATAGGAGACCGTAATTTGAAGAAAGACTCAAGAGTGTACATACACACTCGGCTGGTAACTGAACAGTTGTGTCGTCGATGGAGAAAAGAATGTATATCATTGTACAGAGGTGAAAAGCGGGAGACTGACTGTGGATGGTGGATTCCTTCAAATTAATTTTACTAATATCGAATTACAGTACACGGAGTACAGATTGTAAGTAAATTACACGAAATAATGCTACAAATATCATATCCAACCTAGGGTAACTTCGAGATCAATGTCTCGATCTCTTCACCTGTGACTCCGACCCATTGAATACGCCCTTCCGCTTGCTCGAGGTGATGTTATGCTCGTGGCGCACACATTGTTCTTCAGGCCAGTTGTCAGAGTCGATTGCCTTCTGGAAGCGCTTTATCATCCAATCTGAGTTGAGCCTTTTCCCGCGTATGACACCCATGTCATCCCTCGCCTCCATATCTTGACGGATTTCATCAGAGGCAACTTCATAATCCATGTTCCACTTGTCGGTTAACGCTTGCGAGAAAGCTTTCTTCTCATAGCGGACTGTGAACACGGTCTCGAGATCGCACACTAAGTCTCGGAGCGCAGTTGGAGGAAGTTTAGCTTCGTCAGCCATGTACTTGCCCATGATATGATCTCTCTTCCTTCTGCCTCCATCAACTCCTCCAGGAGCATCTGGATTGTCCCAAGTAGCATCATAAACATTGACGAGTAATCCCTTCAACACTGGGCTCGTAATGCCGTGGATCGTGAACCGAAGTATTGTCCAGCTCAAGACATGGAAGAAACTCTCAAGGTCATCCTCGAGTTCGGGGAAGACAGGTCCTGAACCTGGTACAGGGGCCAAGAGCAGCCGAGCCGCAATGAATTGCCAGGTGCCCTAACAGCATAAAACTTGTCAATCTCAAGTAAAGACCATGAAGACAATGACATACCGTGCGCACAGGTTGACGTGCTCCCGCTCCCAGATCTTCGACTGGCTTAGAGAGGTCCCAATCAATCAGGTAACCTTGTCCATCTTTGCCAACCAAAATATTTCCTGCACTGATGTCCCGATGCAAGATCCCGGCCTCGTAGTATGCCTCTTGATGTGCTACTCGTAACTAATCAGTACACATGGGAAGGAAAGGTAGTAGTGAATACACTCGCCTTTCATTGCATCTTTCACTGCAGAAGCCAGATTGCGAGTGTGGTCGAAGTGTGTGATGTCTTCACCGACATCTTCCAGCAACATTCGATAATGTTGGTGTTGGCGGAGACTTCTGAGACCATCCGGAAGATCGACGTCGGTCGTTTCAGTATGATGGTGAGGTAGAGGAATGTCGCCGGCTTGATAAAATTTTGCGATATGTTGCACTTTTGCGTTTTGAAGTCGATCATACACATCACCTTCCTTCATCATATCCTCCCCAACCACACGCCAAGTATCCTTCAAAAGAACACATCGCTCCCTCACCGGATCCCAAACCAGTATACAACGCGTGCAACGGCCAATAAGAGCACTTCGACCGCGGAAACGGGGGTTGCTCCCATAGCAATACATCACTTCTCCCTTCTTCTTGTCGTCGTAGACAGCAAACTTCCACATAGGAGCTGTGGGAGCTAGACCAAGTTCTTGGCGAGCGCGGGCGACGTGCTCAGCATCTGCTTCCCCAGGACGTGTGACTGTCTCGTCCAGACCACGAGTGGCATCCGAAGCTCGAGTGAATCTCCAAACGAACTCTGCAAGGAGTTTCGCACCCTCGACAGTGCTAATATTGAATTTCTGGGTCACCACTGCACCAGAACGATCCCAGCGTATGAGCCTCGCCCATTCCTTCTGAACGAAGACTGTGAAGAGGTGTGTGCGGTACTGCCGGGAGAGTTGAGCGATTGCATAAGTGATGATTTGCCCCCGCGTTCCTTCGGCTCTTTGGCTAGTGTGTACGAAGGGTGTATCTTCGCTTCGAACGTCGGTGAACGGGTCATCTTGTGGGTCGAATTTCACCTCGACATGCGTCTGTGCAAGAGACATATCCGTTATCCTCACTCTTCCCGAATCGACCTTATACATAGTGATATCCGGTTTCACTTCATCCTGCTCCGCTCCAGCGTTGACTGTGTCTATATTCTTAGAGGTGTCGACAAGCTCCATGCTCCCATCACAAAATGCGCCGAGCGATTCAACCTACAGCAGCGCAATTAGAAACTCTGATCATTTCAAAAGAAGATCGTGGTACTGACCAGAATTGAATACAAATTTTCCTCGGATTTTACCGTGTCGGCTTTCAACAACTCGTCGAGTGCACTCTTCTTCTCGTCCCATGGAATCTCCCCAGCATTGGGGAAATAATGATCGACAAAATCTGTCACTGACATAGGTCCCAGGAATTCCTCTTTCATCTCAGTAGCGTAAGCTTTCATTCGTTGCACGCGTGTTGGTTGGGTCGATGTGTGGCCACCAATGCTAGATAGCGTGCTCTTTAACGGCGTTGTCTTGAGCTGGGGAGCCTCGGGTAAGGGAGGAGCTGGTGGAGGAGTAACGGCACGAGGAAGTTCGAGTTCGCCTGGATCTAGAGTGGAAGCAGGCGGAGATTCAAGTCGCGACGAAGCGAATCCGACACCGGAACGAAACTTGAAAGTGGTGAGGCTAACTTTGTTTGAGTTAACTGTGGACATGATGAAAAAACGAGAACTTACCGTACCTACACTGCAAGAAGTGGTCTTAAGTAGTATGCAGAGGGGACAATGGGATATGAAGTTTGCCCGAATATAGGAATCGCTGTGGCTCAGAGGACACAGATTCGAGGTGAGTGGACGCGTCGAAGCCACAACGCGGACACGTGACGTGCTACAAATTACAATGATCTCCCGGTTTACACTCCGCCTGAATATGTATCAGAATCCACTGCCGCTGTAGCAGGCGTTTTAGCAGTAAAGTAGACGGATGAAGGTTCGATTTTGGAGACAAACGGCAGGGCTTCCATGACCGTTGGGATAAGGAAAGATTCAGGTTTGCTGGCTTCAGGCTCACCATGCGTGGAGGCGATCTTGATGTTCCAGCAGGAAAAGGTAGTGTAGACCAAGTCCTTCAAGTTTATTCTACTAATGTCGAATTACAGTATACAGATTGTAAGTAAAATACACAAAATAATCCTACAAATATCGTATCCACCCTAGGGTAACTTCGGGATCAATGTCTCGATCTCTTCGCCTGTGACTCCGACCCATTGAATACGCCCTTCCGCTTGCTCGAGGTGATGTCATGTTCGTGGCGCACGCATTGTTCTTCAGGCCAGTTGTCAGAGTCGATAGCCTCCTGGAAGCGCTTTATCATCCAATCTGAGTTGAGCCTTTCCCTGCGTAAGATACCTCTGTCATCCCTCGCCTCCATTTCTTGACGGATATCATCAGAGGCAACTTCATAATCCATGTTCCACTTGTCGGTCAACGCTTGTGAGAAAGCTTTTTTCTCATACCGGATCGTGAACACGGTCCCGAGATCGCATACCAAGTCTCGAAGCGCAGTCGGAGGAAGTCCGGCACATTTGGCCATGTACTTGGTCAATATCTGGAATACCTTTCGTTGACCACCTGTAACACCTCCAGGAGCCTTGCTATTCTCGGCAGCTTGATCATAACAATCGCACATTATTGTCTGAAGATCCTCTGCCGACAGAGTATTCTTTGTGTACCGAAGTATTGTCCAACACAACACATGGAAGAAACTCTCCAGGTCATCCTCGAGCTGTGGGAAGACGGGTCCTGAACCTGGAATGGGTGGTAAGAGCAGCCGAGCCGCAATAAATTGCCAGGTGCCCTAACAGCATAAAAACTGTCAATCTCAAGTAAAGACCATGAAGGCAATGACATACCGTGCGCACAGGTTGCCGTGCTCCCTCTCCCAGATCTGCGACCGGCTTAGAAAGGTCCCAATCGATCAGGTAACCTTGTCCATCTTTGCCAATCAAAATATTTCCTGCACTGATGTCCCGATGCAAGATCCCGGCCTCGTAGTATGCCTCTTGATGAGCTAATCGTAATTAATCAGTCACAATGGGAAGGAAAGGTAGTAGTGAATACACTCGCCTTTCATTGCATCTCTCACTGCAGAAGCCAGATTGCGAGTGTGGTCGAAGTGTGTGATGTCTTCACCGACATCTTCTAGCATCATTCGATAATGTTGGTGTTGGCGGAGATTTCTGAGACCATCCGGAAGATCGACGTCGGTCATTTCAGTATGATGGTGAGGTAGAGGTATGTCGCCTGCCTGATAAAAATTTGCGATACGCCATCAGAGGACACAGATTCAAGGATTCGAGGTGAGTGGACGCGTCAAAGCCACAACGCGGACACGTGACCCATAGAAAGTATTTGGAAAGTTGGCTCAATGAAAATGAGAAGGGAGTAATCAAGCCTTTTAAAGTTATGCTCTGCTTTGATTTGGCTCTGGCGATTTTTCTATGACATCCATCTCGCTAGATATCGCAGGCACTGAAGACACATTCCCCAGCTCAATATCCTCAACCTCAACCTCCGCAGGCGCACTTGGTTCAACCTTCGCATCAGACGAGGGTATCACACCGAGCTTCTCCCTTCCCTCCTTCCTAAGCCTCTCCTCATCACCTCTGAGCAGCTCTTTATGTCGAATTAGTACTGCGCTGGTGACAGTGGCACAAGTGGCGAGAGCTGCGTTTAGTATGAAAATGTCTTTAAATCCCTTGATATAGCCGTGAGTGAGGATGTAGGATGCTGTAGAAGAGGAGACGCCAATTTTTGAAGGTCGAGTGAGGAGAGATGGGTCGTCGATGAGTGCGGAGATAGTTGATGGTGGTAGATTGAGTGACCTCATGGACGTATGGAGGGCGTTGTTCCTGTGAGCGTAGGTGAGTGCAAAGCCTTTCAGTTCGAGGAAAAGGGCACATACAGTAATGATGATGCGACAGGCAACGACATCGCACCACCCAAGTTTCGAAGAAACTGCAAGTCTCACTTCAGGTGGAGGGTCGCTCGGCCATGAATAAATCAAAAACATACATTTCGAACTGCTGTTACAACAGACATATCCTTCCTAGCCACACTCGCTTGAGCTGCTACCGTCGTTGTCTGCGTCGTCTATCCCGAACCGACGACTCGGATAAGCAAAGGCGAAATAAAGTCATAGTATGAGCACACTCACCGCTCCATTACCAAAGCCAGCTAATAACATCAGGACTACCATCACCGCTTTCGACTCAGTCGCCGTGAAGATGGATATGCAACCATAAGCGATCGCGGATAGTGCGAAACCGCTGTAAACGACAGCCTGAGGAGTTTGAGAGTTGTTAGTTTGATTTGCCGACCACCCCAGGGAAAAAACCGCTCTACCCTATATCTCCCTGTGAAGCTCACCCACAATCCCTGTTATTGCACATCAGAAAGGACAGACACAGTAGTGAACAGCGACAATTGAAACACGCACAGTAACTAGACTGGCAAGAGTTTGGCTAACTACCACAGGTATCAGAAAGATACCTATGAGAGAAGTATTAGATGCAGTCAAACTAAATCGATCGAGAAATTGCCTGACCTGCACGAATGGGAGAGTATTCAAGAGCAACTTGGAAGAATTGTGGCAAGTAGAATAGTGTGGAGAAGAACACGAATCCGCTGTATATGGTTCAAGGGCACATCCAGCGAATGATCAGAACACAGAAATCTTACTTGACAAACATACAGATATACACTCCGACTATGGTGACATGTTTAAAGATGTACACTGAACGATAGGATAGTCAGTGAGTCAATGTAGTCAATTTTATAGCATAGCAGTTAGTACTCACTAGGCACAATCGGAAGGCGAGCACCCTTTGCCTCCCACAGGCAGAATATACCTACGACAAAGAACCCGGTGCATAAAGGAGCGAGGACAACGGCAGAATTCCAAGGAAACGTTACACCTCCCTGGATGAAAGACATCGTCATTGATCAGAAGGTAAAGTCAAAGAAGCCCTACATACCCAGATTAGAGGAAGCATGATAAGTGTACATCCAACTAGAGTCAATACCACTCCCACATAATCAATGACCAGGAGCTTCCTGAGAACATTACAAGTAATGTTAGCAGAGTTGAGTGACGACGCCAGGGATACCCTACTGTTTCATGCTGCCAGATGTAGGCTTTGAAGGGATAAGAATCAACGCTACTATTGTCGCCACCACTGATAAAGGAAGAGTGATCCAGAAACACCACTACAAGAAAACAGTGAATACAGATACAATGCAAGCTTCATGTCATGAGACGAAGCACCTACCCGCCAGCTAACTTTCTCAGCTAAAGCACCTCCCATAACTGGACCATATATATATCCCGAAGCAGAAATCGCAGCTGCGATACCAATGTATCTTCCTCTATACGAGAAGACTCGAAAATTGCTCTTAGAACCAGATATGAAATGACGCCGTACCTGTCGCGCAAAGATAGAATATCCGACACTACAATTTGAAGCAAGCTAGTAATTCCTCCACCGCCAGCGCCTGCAACCCCTCTAAACACAATCAACTGAATGATCGACTTTGAGAAGCCAGCAATGAGGTTTCCGACGATATAAAGACTCATTGCGATACATAGCGTGGCCTTGCGTCCAAAGATGTCACTGAAACGACCGTACAATGGCTGAAACGCAGTAGACGTCATGAGATATGCAGATGGTACCCAGGAAGATACTGAACCGGCATTAAAAGCTGCTGAAACGGTTGAGAGCGACGTTGAAACTACCACGGAATCTAGGGTAGTGACTAGCGAGCAAAGGGACATTGTGACCAAGACAATAATGATTTGTTTGAGAGGAAGGTAATTTGTGTGATCCGTTAGCTCGATGTCAGCAGATTTCTTGACTGGCTGAGTTGGCCCTGGAGTCGCCTCAGAGCTGGGATTAACATGACTGGTGGCAGGAGAAGGGATAGCCATAGTGATCTACCAACGCGAAGTTGAACCGTTTTCTTATTTAAATGTCGATGGTGAAGTAATTCGTTTGACATCATCTTCGGATCACAAGCGAAGAATACTGTACGTTCGAAATCGTAGAAGAACTTTAGAGTGCTTCGAATAATGCAATGAAATCGGGTGTCTTCATATGGGTTCGAGAATCGATAGTCTTTGCCAGATGATATCAAATCCAGGATCCTGCATATTAGAACCTGTATCTGAGAAAATTAGCTTCAAAAGCGCGCCCTGAGGAGTAATAGGAGCAGCAGTACTCGCCAGTAATATCTTCTGAGACTTGAGTCTACCATTTTCATCTTCACATCCTCCCACAAGTAATAACGAGCGAAAGAAGCGAATCAGAATGACCCAGCTTAGGCGACTTCGTAAATGGTAAGAACATAGAAATACAATACGCAATTGTGCTTACGAACGTCGAGGTCTGGGCGCCTCTTGAGGAGAATTATATGCATATATACCGAAACTACGCCATCTATGATACAAGTCTAGTACTCACAAGCGAGTCATAATTTAAGCAATTATGTTTAGAAGACTAAGGTAACACAACGCCAGTTTTATTCGTGACTGATAACGATTCAGTCCTTTCGCTCAGGTCATTTTCTCTGGCATCCCTCTCGCTGCCAGACGCTGTTACGAGTTCGAAATGAAATGTAGAACTCGTTCTTTCTGGCGATTTTTGTGCCAATTTTGATCCAGTTAAGCGTGATGCCGCTGTCATTCATTTCGGCACGTCACTTTTCGGCAAATTCCTGACTGTCACGTGCCCCTCTGCTGAAGCCCAAATTTTCCTCGTCTTGATCCCGTTAAGTGTGAGCCGGGTGTGAGCGTTGTCCTGCGCCCGCGTAATCGCGGGCGTCTATGACTAAACTTTGCTTGCTTTTCACCACATTCTAATTTTTTGTTTCTTCGCTGTCGACAGAGATGACTTTGACATTGCCGGACATCTCTTCAATGAATCTACATGACCCAGGGCCCCACTTCAACCATTTATTTATGGAAGGTGCTGATGAAGATGATTAGTACCTTCAGAAATTGAAGTCCTACGCAAAATCGTTACCCTACTCAATTGAACCATACTCAAAGATGATGAACGTGCTAGATTTCATCCTTCTTAGAATTGTGCAATGCATTGAAGTCAAAGACTACGAAGTAGGGCTTCTGCAGTGGGATAGTATGCTGACTTAGTGAGTGTGGCATTCATGTCGTGTGCTGTGATCCGCCTGACCTTTTCATAGTTGGAGTATGCTAAAATACCCCATCCCAAAGGAAAGGCGTGTTGCACTTGCCAAAATCTATTTTCATTTCAGCACTATGCCAGGAATGCCGGTTCAAATCATCACGACTTGCGCGGACAGATTCAAAACTCTTACTCAGTCCAAGAAAAAGAATTCTATTGAGGATCTGAGACTTCTGTGGAAACCTATATACGAGATTCTCAGGCAAGAGCTCTTCTTGGACCGACGGCAGTTTGAATACACGTAAGGGGGAATAGTAGACCGGAACCAATCTCGATGATTTATACGCATCTTGTTTTGCAGTCAATTGTCATGGTGCATGGGTTGGTTATATTGCCGACAACTCAAGACGTTTCTTTCACCCTGCCGCCGTCAGTGAAATGTTATCTACATTCATACCTTTGCTGAATGGTACACAGCTGGATGTACGTCTTTAATTCTTGTTCTTCTAGTAAGCTGAAATCTAGGAATTTAGAGTATTCTATCGTCGCAGTACTATCAACCCGAGAAGCCCTTTTGCACACTGCCTTCTTCCTCGCCCGTTCCTCTTTCCCTTGTCAATGAGCACCAGGGCCTCTCCCTCCTTCCCTCCTGCGCCTGCCGCTGGGGTCAGCCATGAGTACGGTGGTATGGGAGACAACAACAAAGAAGATGCGAGCGTCAATAACACATACCTGGCTGTGCGTGTCTACAACACCAATGGTGGCTGCTACTGCCGCCGTTCCACCAAACCAGCCCCACCCTCACCATTTACACCCGCATCCCTGCATCCCCACCCATATCATTGCCCGTACCATTGCCTGCCCATCCTTCACAACTCCACCACCGTCTTAGTTTGCAGGCACGATACACTTACGTAGAGGCAATAAGGACAAGCAGCGACAAGCTTCATCGGTCTGCACCCAACAGCCCGCCCTATAACTCCGCCACCTATAGCAACCCCAGCAGCGTCGTTCCCACTTTTCCCTTTGGCGGTCACCTATCCATTATCACCAGCCTACGCTGTCGTACCAGCTTCTACTCCTGTGGTCAATCTAACCTTCCTTCTATGTTCATCCCTCTCATCTTCATCATTGACGGCGCTGTCAAGAACCAGCTCTAATTTCCCACTTCCCCAACACGAAGACCCATCTTCATCCGCCTCAGGGTCGCCTCCTATGTTGGACTTCACCACCTGTTCCCAGTCACTCACTTTTTCATGGACGTTTGGCGGTCCTACCCCACACAGTTCTCCATTTAGAGGTTTACGCTACGTCTGTCTGCGATGGGCTATCTTTAGCTGGATGATGTTCGACGAGCAGGATTCTTTGACTCATCCTGTGTATCGTTTTACGACATTCCTTCTCCATGTCTCTGGCACACTGAGGCATCTGGCTGTAGATGACTATCCTGGTTTCTTCGAGCTTGAAAATGGCGCTCAAGATTTCTTGATGCACGGGGGGTTATTGGCTTTAGGAGAGTTGGTGTATCCGGATGGTGTATTAGAGCGCCCAAATCATCTTCATCGGAGGGGGAGGTTGCTGTTTCGCTGCCCATGTACACAGATTGTAGAAAGGTTCGTGGGGTAACGGAAGTTCCAATCCTGCTGTCGCATGACCGGAGTTTATGTCTGGAATGGCTCTTCGTTAGAGGATTTGGCTCTGCGATGGCTTTTGTTGAAGATGTGCTCTTGAATGCAGGAAAAGTGGATTCTGGGAAGCTTAGATACCTCGCTTTGTCTGCGATGGAACCTGAGCATAATTATGATATATTCTTTCTCTGTAGGTCAGACTCTTGTACACCTGACACTTGACGAGGATTTATCTCGTGCGTGATTCACGTTTGATTTTTAAATATGTCCACTCTAAATGCTAACGAACTCCTCCCTTTATACCTGCATTCAGTTTCTCGGACAAGCATAATAGCACAAACATTCCCAACCTCGAAACCCTCCAATTATTCATTAGAGATGTATCATGTCTCTCACCTACATAGTATGTCACCAATGTCAATATTTTCCAACCCACGAACTCGTACCCGCCTGGGCACCGGCCCAGGCCAGCAATCAAGTAGAAGAGTCCTCTGCCCTCACGGTCGACGAGCCTCTTCCAATACTCTAAAAGCTTACAGATTCGAGTTTCATTAGTTTCTTTTATTCCTTCTGCTGCCGTCTGCCGATCAATATTTCAACCTCAGCTCCGATATTCTACCGTTCACGCTATGTTTTTCTTATAGACTTCAGATACACGATTCCTTCAGGTTCAGTACTTACTCCGATTCACCTGGCTCACTGTCGAAGTCTGCCCCACCGAACCTGATGCTCGCACCCCGCCTTGGGAAAGTGGAAAGGAGGAGTGGTCGCCCTCTGGTGTTGACGCGCAGGGGATCGTCGTCTGGTGGTCAGCCGACGGGGACACGTTTGCTGGTGATAGGAATTATTGGGAATAACCCGATGGGCTCAAGGCTGCGTACTTACCATATCCG
Source organism: Omphalotus guepiniiformis (assembly GCA_028554645.1). Taxonomy (NCBI): domain Eukaryota; kingdom Fungi; phylum Basidiomycota; class Agaricomycetes; order Agaricales; family Omphalotaceae; genus Omphalotus; species Omphalotus guepiniiformis. The sequence continues at coordinate 158,019 of JAQOOI010000015.1, forward strand.
TTCATTTTCACGCGCTTGTCGACTGTCATCTTGCTGTATAAAAAGCTGGGGAGAGCCATAATCTGGTCTCGTCTTGAACCCCCACATTGATCCTTTCAAAAGAGCCTGAGCTGAGCCTACATCGAGCCCAACAACGAGCAAGCCCTACAAAAGTTAAGTCTCTATTATCCGTATCGACTTTGACATCAGTCTTTAGGTAACCGAGCTCCTCGTGTCGAGATCCCTACAAGATCTCTTCATCTTACGTTTACGGTTGTTCACGCCCGACCGACTTCCCTGACAATTTCTTTGGGTAGACTATCAGTCTTTTCCACAGTGGTGACCACCGCAGGGGGTTGGTAATCCGAGGCCCACAAATAAGAGTTTATATCTCTTAGCCGATCGTAATCTACAGCACGAGGAATCGTATGTCAACGCCATCGACTATTGAAGGAGAACTCACGACTACGGATTCTACATCACCGAGTATCGCCGATCCCTCATCTTTATCCAGGTCGACGATTCTAAATATGGCCGCTACTACCCAACTCATCGTCGCGATGCCAATTCCCGGTACTCAGCAAGCCCCGCTATTCGACGGTCTCAGGGTTCGGCAGTTCTTGGAAGTTGTTAAACGACACGCGGACGCAGCAAATTTGGACGAGAACGAAAAGGTGGATTACATTTATCTTTATGCTACTGAAGATGTACAGGACACTTTGAGGTATATGCCGGAGTTCGATGTGGACCTGGTTTTGAAATCTTGGGACACCGCGAAGGAAATGCTCATCTCCTTGTATGGGGCAATGGACCAAACTCCCACCGTGACAGTGGAGGATCTGCGCAAATTTTGCCAAACTCAGAGCACTAAGCCTTCCTTTTCTTCTAAAAGCGCAATTGACAGGTATAATCAATCATTCCAGAAGTTCGCTGCCCCGTTAGTCAAGGACGGACTGCTCTCCGATAGCGAACGTAACTTCTACTTCGTTAGTGGAATTCCGAGAGAATTAAAGGAGTGGTTTTTCAATATCGTGCCGGAGGCAAATAGGTCAAGAAGTCGTGCGCCCAAAATCGCTGAATCGGTAAAATTCCTTTATACTAAATTCGACAAAAACTCCTTGCTTTATGAACCCTGGAGGAACGAGGACGACAAAGATAAATCGGAAGATGTGAGATTGGACTCGGAAGGATCAAGAAAGAAGGCCATGGGTATATCGGCAACGCCGAAGGTTACTTACGATCCAGCAGCTCGGGATCAAATATCTATGGACGAATTGGTTAGCAAACTCGAACAGCTGAGGATCAGCCAATCTCAGGTGATGTCCCTCATGACGTCTCTTTCTGGAAAGAACAACGTGACCATACAGGATCCCATTATGGCTCAAAGGGATATACCGAGGCCGAACACGTACACTAGAAGATGCTTCATGTGTGGGAAAGAGGAACCTGAGATCAACCATGGGCTTCACCCCTCAAAATGCGACGAGACCCCAAGACTTTTGCGCGAAAACCTCATTAGGTTCGACGAGGATTCTAGGAGATATGTGCTACCAGATGGCAATCCACTTCCTCGAATTCCCGGAGGATACGTTGGAGGAATGGCTGGATACTTACGAGATCTACATACAGCAGCGAATACGGTTCAAAACGCGCGCCCAAACCAATCTAGGGATACCCCGCCTCACATGTCCAAAATAAACGCGATCGAACTCATGTACGGGAGCGGAAGTGCATTGGGAAACGACGAGTTTGCAATTTTGGCCTTAGACGCATATGATACTCGACCTGCTCTACGATCAGGGAGAGACACTAATGTCAGGTTCGACCCGGTTGGAAGGAAAGATGATAAAGGTAAAGGCCGGGAGCCGAGACAGGAACCTCCGCAGGTCGAGAAGCGAAAGAAGGACATCGAAATACCGCCCCCGCAACATCCGATCAATAGGCCTGAAGGGTGGAAAGCATCAATACCGTCATCAGACAAGGGAAAAGACGTCAAGATGAAGGATGAGAAAAAGGAAAAGTACCATTTTACCTCGGATGTTCAAAGTAACACGGACGTCAAAAGAGTATACGACTCTATCATGAACGTGCAAATGACAATCCCGATAAAAGACATCATAGGTGCGAGTCCCGCTCTCCAGAAACTGATGGCGGATACCACTAGGACTAGAAAGGAATACGTTGCCAAAACCGCCGAATACGAAATGACCATGTGCTCATCTGGCAACTGGATAGCCGAGAACCTTTGTTGCGAACATCCGGACGACATGTCGGAATTCCTGAGGAAATACGCCAGCGCAGTCATGTTACAGCACGAAGTCAAGCTTTACGCAATGGCTACAGGGAAGTTGTCTATCAACCTAAAAGGGATTGACATCCTTTGCCTCATTGATACAGGTTTGGAATTAAACATCATGGAGGCCGAGCTTGCGGAAGATACACGCTTGCCAGTGGACTTCGAAGGGATGAAATGGTCAATGAAGGGTGTACATGGTGGTCCTGAACCATTAAAGGGAGTCGTAACGGATGTCCCTATGATGGTAGGTGCACATGAGTTCTCTCACCATCTTTTTGTTTCCAGATTCAATCTCGGGAAGCATAAGATTATCCTCGGACAACCTTTCATGAGGACTTACGGAGCGCAGCTCGATTTCGGGTTCGACGGATCAATGTGAATGTTCATGTGGAAGGAAGTTTGCGACAAAACGAAGGTAAAACCTACGATTACAATAGCTCTAACGGACCCCAAGGATCCACGGAATGCAACGGAAATCAAGAGGTGCTTCACTGGGAATCGAGAGAACAGCGCGTACCTGGAAGAGGTACCGGATGACGAGGATTTTTGAGGCCGGAGTCTGTTGAACAGATCTTCCATGTGGCTCCGGTAACCTTGGGAAGATCAATTGAAGGGTTATTGGGCAACGATGAGTTTTCTGAGTTTGATTCCTTACTTTCTATTATTCCAAATGATACCTATGACAATTTCCTCCAATCTTACATTCACAATTCCTCTCTGGACTTGGCTAACATCACATCTACGCCTTGGACAGATCGTGTATTCCTTAATAAGGACCTCGCATCAAGTCCGGTTAGACGGTATAAGCCGGTCCATCGAAAATATCGCCCTGTTCCTACATACATGCCGAACCTGAGAGCGCAACAGTTCAAACCTATACCTGCTCCAATTCCATTAATCTTGCCGCACCATCCGACCCCCTATTCACAACTGCAGCTTGGGTCGAGGGTAACAGTGCAGCGACTCGAAAGCATGTTATCTAAATTGGAACCGACCTCCTTCTCCAAGGATGAAATCGACTTGCTAGCGTACGTCGTTGTTCGTCGAGAAATGGCATTCGCATTCGACTTCAGCGAAAAAGGTTACTTCTCACGAGAATACTACCCTGACTACGAGATACCGACGATAGAACATACACCGTGGCAATGACCTCCAATTCGGATCCCTAAGGCGCTGGAACAGCTGGTCATCGACGAGATAAACTCTCAAGAGAAGGCAGGGAGGTTTGAACCAACCACGTCGAGTTATAGGTCCGCACTCTTCGCAGTCGCAAAGAAGAATGGGGTAAGATTGGTGGTAAACCTTGAAGAACTCAACGCTGTCACTGTTCAGGACGCTTCTCTTCCACCGAATGTGAATGAATTTGCTGAAGACTTTTTAGGATACGCAATATACGGCTTATTCGACCTGTTCTCAGGGTTCGACGCACGATGGGTAGCGGAATCATCCAGACCTTTGCAGGCCTTCCATTCACCAGCAGGTGCGAAACAACAATGCACATTGGTGCAAGGATATACGAATGCACTTCAAGAATTTCAAAGAGACACTTGTCATGCGCTGGAGACCGTAAAAACGTTTGCCAGGAACTTCGTAGACGACTGTGGACTTAAAGGGCCGAAGTCGAGGTATAACGACGAACCGATACCTGACAACCGTCACATCAGAAGGTTTTTCTACGAATACGTACAAAATTTGGACTTACTCTTGGGAGCCTTCATAAACGCAGGTATCACCGTGTCGGGTTCAAAAGCGATTCTGGCGGCATTTCAGCTCAAAATAGTTGGTACAGTGGTAGCACTCGAGGGATGGATCATCGAGCCAAATGTGGTAAGTAAGGTTAGAAAGTGGAAGAGACCCACGTCAATATCGGAGGTGCGACAATTCCTCGGGCTCGCAGGGTCGGAAGGAGATGGATTAAAGGGTTTGCCATCATTGCTAAGCCATTGACCATTCTGCTCCACGACAACACTGAACATGAGTTCCAATTTACAGGAGAAGCCGAACTAGCCATGGATGAACTTGTGGATCAAATCACGACCGCTCCGGTACTCATCAAAATCGATTACGAATTAGCGGTTAAGGTCCTTAGAAAAGGAAGAGCGTCAGACGAAGGAATGGTGGTAGTCGGGGTAGACGCCTCGTGGATTGGAGCAGGATGGGCGTTGTATCAGGTGCGAGAAGGACAGAAGAGGCCCGCAATTTATGGGTCGTGTACTTTCGGGGACAGAGAGCAGAATTACGGCCAACCAAAATCAGAAATATACAGAGTGTTCAGGGCTCTGAAGGAGCTCAGGCACCGAGTATGGGGGGTACACTTCAGGCTGGATCACGATGCCAAATCCATGGTTCAGATGTTACGAGAACCTGATGATGTACCAAACACGCCGATTCTGAGGTGGATTGCATGGATAAGACTTTTTGACTTTGAATTGTTACACGTTGCAGCTGACAAACATAGAGTGGAAGATGCGTTATCTCGGCGAGGGGCCGATGAAGACGAACAAATCGAATCGAGAGAGGACATCGACACCTTCATCGACGGGTTTATTGGAAGCGTGTACAGACGGGAAACTATACCGGAAGGAGCAAATCTGAAGTCCACCACTAAGTACCTCCTCGACGCTCTCATGGCTAAATATTCTCTAGAGACGGGTACAGATAGAGGCCCAGACGAAGGTTTACCGATGATCGTAGGAACCATGGCACTCAACGTCGAATACGGCGGGTACGAGTCGACCAAGCTGCATCAGGACGACGTCGGAATAAGGGCTCTACCAGACTTTTGTTGCAGAAAGGTAGCTACATTTGGAGTAGCGACCGTACCGGGAAATGAGGACGAGATAGAAGTCACTTTATTCAGCAGCTATTTGGATAGTGGCGACTCAAATAATTCTCTGGACACATCGGCGGGAACACATGAATTCAAGAAGTTCGACGATAACGACGGAGAATTCTGGAACGAAGTTCGAGAGTTTTTTATAGTTGGTAAGACCCCTCGATGCTGTAATACTGATAAATCGAAGATTAGATTCAGAAAGCAGGCCTTGAGGTTTTTCCTTCACGACGACAGGATCTGGATGAAACCGAAGAAACAAAAGGTGTCCCTTCCTAGACTCGTTATTGAATCCTTGTCCAAAAGAGGAGAATTGATGGCAATTGCGCATAACGAAACCGGACATCGTGGACGCGATGCGACGTATCGCCACCTAGCAGATCGCTTCTTTTGGCCCAACATGTACGATTCGGTCGCCTACTTCGTACGTTCTTGTATAGAGTGTCAAAAGCTAATCCGCCCAATTCCGGTAATTCCATTCAATGAACGCTGGCAAGCTCCTCTGCTTCGAAAATTCGATTTGGATTGCATACACATGCCGACTGGAGTAGGAGGGGTCGAGTATATCGTCCAGGCCATCGAGCCGAGTATCCTCTGGACGGAAGCAGAAGCCTTGAAGCATCTGAAGTCGGCAAAAATAGCTAAGTTCATATTCGAAAGTTTGATATGTCGGTTCGCATGTGTACCAGTGCTAACTATTGACGGGGGAAGCGAGTTTAAAGGAGAGGTTGAAGAACTCCTTCGGGAACAGTACAACTGCGTGGTTATCATTTCGACAGCTTATCACCCTCAAGGAAATGCCGTCGTGGAGAGAGCTCACCAGCCACTCGTGTCCGCCTTATTCAAATGTACTGGCGATGCGAAAGGAACATGGCCAATGTATTTGCAACCAGCGCTATTCGCAATAAGGATCACGGTCAGTAGGTCCACAGGATACTCACCTTATTACCTGTTATACGGCATTCACCCGATATTGGTGTTTGATATCTCGGAGGCTACTTGGCAAACACTAGCTTGGGACACGGTCAAGAATCATGAGGATCTCGTCGCACTTCGAATTCTACAATTAAAGAGGAGAGAACCGGAGGTAAAGAAAGCCTATAGCAAGGTTCGAGAAACCAGGAAACGTGCCATTCAGGACTGGGAAAAACGGCTAAATGTCAATTCCGACTTCTCGGACTTCGAACCAGGAATGTACGTCTGGCTTCGCGAATCTCGACTCGATGAAATCAAGGGTGGAAAAGGTGAGTGGACTTATTCGGGACCGTATATCATCCATGAAAAGCGCCCTACTGGCTCATACGTACTACGAGAGCTCAGTGGAGCGGTGATGAAGGGGCATGTTCACGCACAAAGGCTCCGGCTTTTCTTCTTTCGGCCAGACAACCAGACACTTCGGTCTGCGATTCCATCAACACCAGCAAGGATCAATCCAAAAGTCACGCTAATCTCGATTTGACGTCCAGAGGAGGGATATAAGGGACAGCTGATAGAGACCAGAAATAACTATCTCCCTTCGTTCCCTCAAATGAATTTTGCTGACTCTTTCGACGATTGGGAGACAGACCTCGACAATTATTACAATGCATGGATGCGAGCATGATTTATCGTTTATGGACGCGGTGATGTTCCATACTTTTACATTCCCCTTTCAGAATTTTCTCCGCCTGACAAATACGGTTTTCATCCTATTGCAGAAATCCTTTGGAACTCTCCTCAGCATTATAGATATTCTTTTCTCACTGGGCTCTCTCCACCACTCCAACGAGTTAGACATGTTCCATACGATGGGTTCGAGAAACGTGACATGTGCACGGTCTTCGAATACGAAGAGGTTATGGTATTTCAATTAGGCGATGAAGAACGTACGGTACCTGTTATCAAGAGGGTGTATCGGGCCGACCATCTTCTCTCATGGACGGACGTGTCCCAGTATCTGCTCTACAAACGCATTCCCAAACGCTTTTCGGAGGAGAAGCCCAACGATGACCCTTACTCTGTCTCTACGTTTCTAAAATTTTGCAACAGATTCACTATGAGGATCGTCGACTTGGATCCGGTTTTCGCTATCATTACCACCCGAACGGGTAGGACGGTTGACTATGACTCTGTAGCAGTCGTCGAATTCTACGCCAGAAGATTCCTCAACGATCAACCGCAATATCTGAATGGTACTTTCGAGGAGTTTTTCGCCGACTTCCAGCAAGTCTTCACCGCGTACGCGACGGATTTGAGGCCTCGAGCCAGGGTTACGTTCAAATTATCTAATATTTTTGCCACTGTTCACGCACTTAACATGATTTCTATCCAACAAGGTATTACAGATTTGCCAAGATTCCACGACATCTACTCTCGACCGGGACGGTCTCGTTAAAATAATTCTCTCTGTAGAAGAGTCCTCTGCCCTCACGGTCAACGAGCCTCTTCCAATACTCTAAAAGCTTACAGATTCGAGTTTCATTAGTTTCTTTTATTCCTTCTGCTGCCGTCTGCCGATCAATATTTCAACCTCAGCTCCGATATTCTACCGTTCACGCTATGTTTTTCTTATAGACTTCAGATACACGATTCCTTCAGGTTCAGTACTTACTCCGATTCACCTGGCTCACTGTCGAAGTCCGCCCCACCGAACCTGATGCTCGCACCCCGCCTTGGGAAAGTGGAAAGGAGGAGTGGTCGCCCTCTGGTGTTGACGCGCAGGGGATCGTCGTCTGGTGGTCAGCCGACGGGGACACGTTTGCTGGTGATAGGAATTATTGGGAATAACCCGATGGGCTCAAGGCTGCGTACTTACCATATCCGTTCATTTTCACGCGCTTGTCGACTGTCATCTTGCTGTATAAAAAGCTGGGGAGAGCCATAATCTGGTCTCGTCTTGAACCCCCACATTGATCCTTTCAAAAGAGCCTGAGCTGAGCCTACATCGAGCCCAACAACGAGCAAGCCCTACAAAAGTTAAGTCTCTATTATCCGTATCGACTTTGACATCAGTTACGAATTCGGAGTGTAACGAAGGATTCGTTCTTATGGCAGCACCGTCCAGCCAAAAATTTGACGGTTAAGCGGGCCTCCGCTTTGATCGGAGCGACCTTAAATTGTATATGTAATAATTGTATATTAGTCAGCATTTTCGGCCCTCGTTTTTGCGCACTTATGGTCAGTTAAGCTGGCCTCTGGTTAAGTCGGTTGTCATTGCCGGAGGCCTGATTAGTCAGCGTTTCTCTTGCGCTCCGTGGTCAGTTAAGGCTGGCCTCCGGTTCAATCGGTCCGTCCTTGCCCGAGGCTCGTTCTGCCCCTCATCTGCCCCCTCATTTTTGTGCTCCATGCCACTGGCAGGACTGGGTTAGATATTATTTTGAGGTTGTTATAAACATAAAATATTCTAGGAGGTCCAAGTTATAAATGTATTAAAACAAGATGTTAAATACAAGTAAAAAAAAACACATTTTTTGTAAGAAACATGTAATTTTTTATACACTGGATGAAATTTAACATAAAATCTGTGAGAAAATGCTAAACATATGTTGAATTAATACGGAAATTTTTCATCATTTTTTTGCTACTAATACTAAAATTATGTTGAAATTATAGTAAATTGTATCAACACAATACCTTCATTTCTCCAACATCAAACACAGTGATTTACAGTGAACAGATGTTGAACAAATATCAAAAATCATTTATCATAAAACTTTAATTATACACTCTGTACACCTGTATACACCATGTATACACCCTGTCACATGTGTATACACCCATATACACCCTGTACACCTGTATACACACTGTCTGTATACAGGGTGACAGATGTACAGGGTGTATACAGGTATACAGGATGACATGTATACAGGATGTATACAGAGTGTATACAGGGTGGATACAGGGTGGATACAGGGTGTATACAGGGTGCATACAGAGTGGATACAGAGTGGATACAGAGTGGATACAGGGTGTATACAGAGTGCATACAGAGTGTATACAGAGTGTATACAGGGTGTATACAGGGTGTATACAGGTGGGAGTGTATACAGTGTGTATACAGAGTGTATATGGGTGTATACCTTGTCTGTATATACCTCACCTTGGAAACATCTTCTGTACACAAGTTTGTATATATTAACCCCTATGTTCTGTATACAGAGATATCAGTGTCCATCTACTAGGTCCATGCAGATGCATCCTGGATGTATACACATGAGATATGCAAGATGAATTCACCTAATGTACAACTGTATCCATATACACAGACTATATACATAAATGATCCTGTTTACCATAGTTTTGTTATTTGTTTAGCATATAGCCAGTATATATGAACAACCAAAACATAAATTTTACCATCAGATATTTAACATTACTTTCACATATGTTTAGCATAAGTTCACAGTAATTTTCTGTCTGTTATTCTGGATCAATTTCAAATTGGTTTAGCATATTTTTCACACATCTACACCGCCAAGAATTCAACATAAATCCCATGGGAAAGTATTACAAATATGGTGAAATAACATGAAAAATTAAACTTTTGATGTAATTTCACCATATTTTTAACATTTTCCCATGGAATTTATGTTGAATTGTTTGCAGTGCTATTCTATTTCTCTCTGTATTTAACTCTGAATATATCTTATTTGTTCAGCATATCTTCAGTATATTTGCACAAGCAAAACATGAATGTTATTTTAGAAACATTTAACATTAGTTTCACATTTGTTTAGCATAAGTTCACAGTAATATCCTGTCTGTTATTCTGAATTGATTTTGAATTGCTTTAGCATAGTTTCCACACACCTTTTCCATTTGTCTCTGTATTTTATGATGAAACAATCATGATCTTGATTAACATAATTGCATCCAAAATTCAATATTTATTTTAAACAATTTTCTCAAAAATAATGTATAGAGTGTATATAGGGTGTATACAGGTCTACAGGGTGTACTACAGGGTGTATACAGGGTGAGATGTATACAGGGTGCATACAGAGTGCATACAGAGTGCATACAGGGTGTATACAGGGTGTATACAGGGTGCATACAGGATGCATACAGGGTGTATACAGGGTTAGGCTGGATACAGAGTGTATACAGGGTGTATACAGGATGTATACAGGGTGCATACAGAGTGCATACAGGGTGCATACAGGGTGCATACAGGGTGCATACAGGGTGTATACAGGGTGTATACAGGGTGTATAATCCTGTATACAGAGTGTATACAGGGTGTATACAGGGTCAGGCTGGATACAGAGTGTATACAGGATGTATACAGGGTGCATACAGAGTGCATACAGAGTGCATACAGGGTGCATACAGAGTGTATACAGAGTGCATACAGGGTGCATACAGGGTGCATACAGGGTGCATACAGAGTGTATACAGAGTGCATACAGGGTGGATACAGGGTGCATACAGGATGGATACAGAGTGCATACAGGGTGGATACAGAGTGCATACAGAGTGCATACAGAGTGCATACAGAGTGCATACAGGGTGTATACAGGGTGTATACAGGGTGTACACAGGTGTATACAGAGTGTATACAGGTATACAGGGTGACATGTATACAGGGTGTATACAGAGTTTATATGGGTGTATACCTTGTCTGTATATACCTCACCTTGGAAACACCTTCTGTACACAAGTTTGTATATATTAACCCCTCTGGTCTGTATACAGAGATATCAGTGTCCATCTACTAGGTCCATGCAGATGCATCCTGGATGTATACACATGGGATATGCAAGATGAATTCACCTAATGTACAACTGTATCCATATACACAGACTATATACATAAATCATCCTGTTTATCATAGTTTTCTTATTTGTTCAACATATAGCTAGTATATATGAATAACCAAAACATAAATTTTACCATCAGAAATTTAACATTACTTTCACATATGTTTAGCATAAGTTCACAGTAATTTTCTGTCTGTTATTCTGAATCAATTTTAAATTGGTTTAGCATATTTTTCACACATCTATTCTATTTCTCTCTGTATTTAACTCTGAATATATCTTATTTGTTCAGCATATCTTCAGTATATTTGCACAAGCAAAACATGAATGTTACTTTAGAAACATTTAACATTAGTTTCACATTTGTTGGGCATAAGTTCACAGTAATATCCTGTCTATTATTCTGAATTGATTTTGAATTGCTTTAGCATAGTTTCCACACACCTTTTCCATTTGTCTCTGTATTTTATGATGAAACAATCATGATCTTGATTAACATAATTGCATCCAAAATTCAATATTTATTTTAAACACTTTTCCCAAAAATAATGATAAGATTTTATGGAATTTATGATAAATGATTTTTGATATTTGTTCAAGATCTGTTCACTGTAAATAACTGTGTTTGATGTTGGAGAAATGAAGGTATTGTGTTGATACAATTTACTATAATTTAAACATAATTTTTGTATTAGTAGCAAAAAAAATGATGAAAAATTTTGGTATTGATTCAATATATGTTTAGCATTTTCTCAGATTTTATGTTAAATTGTGTCCAGTGACAGTTTTGTCTGTATTGCATGCACAGATGTGCTGCCAAGACTGAATTCGTTCCCGCCTGCATCCCGTGATGCAGGCTGACAGTCCAAGTCTTTAGGTAACCGAGCTCCTCGTGTCGAGATCCCTACAAGATCTCTTCATCTTACGTTTACGGTCGTTCACGCCCGACCGACTTCCCTGACAATTTCTTTGGGTAGACTATCAGTCTTTTCCACAACGTTACAGGCAAAGCGACATTCCCCAGCTCGATATCTCCGACCTCCGCGCTGGGCGCACTTGGTTCAACCGTCGCATCAGACGAGGGTATCACACCGAGCTTCTCCCTTCCCTCCTTCCTAAGCCTCTCCTCGTCCCCTCTGAGCAGCTCTTTATGGCGGTTCAAAACTGCACTGGTGACAGTAGCAAAAGCGGCAAGGGCTGCGTTTAGTATAAAGATGTCTTTGAAGCCCTTGATATAGCCGTGAGTGAGGATGAAGGAAGCTGTAGATGAGGAGACGCCGATTTCTGCAGGCCGAGAGAGAAGGGACGGGTCATCGACGACTGCGGACATAGTCGATGAAGGCAAATCGAGTGATCTCATGGACACATGGAGGGAGTTATTCCTGTGAGCATAGTTGAGTGTCATCCATTCAAGTCAATGAAAAGGTCACATGCAGCAATGAGGACGCGACAGGCAACGACATCGCACCACCCAAATTCCGAAGAAACTGCATGTCTTAATTCAGATGGAGAACTACTCGGCCCTGAGTAAATCGAAAACATACGTTTCTTACTGCTGTGACAACAGACATATCCTTCCTAGCTACGCTCGCTTGAGCTGCTACCGTCGTTGTCTGCATAGTCTATTCCGGACTGACAATAAGCAAGTGCTTGAAATCGCATTTCAAACACACACTTACCGCTCCACTACCGAAGCCAGCCAACAACATTAGAACTACCATCACCGCTTTCGACTCGGTCGCCGTGAAAATGGATATGCAGCCACATGCAATTGCAGATAGTGCGAAACCGCAGTAAACTGCTGCCTACAAAGTTCGAGTTTTGTCAGCCCGTTTCGCAGACAAGTCAATAAACTGGCTATACCCTGTATCTCCCCGTGATGCTCACCCACATTCCCTGTTATAACGCATTAGTGGAGAGGATATGACAAGAAATTTGCAAACAACACACGGCAATAAGAGTCGAGACGGTTTGACTAATGACCACAGGTATCAGAAATATGCCTACGAGAGAAGTAGTAAGAGATGTCGTCAAACCAAACTTGCCGAGAAAGTCAAAACTGCCTACCTGCACGGATGGGAGAGTATCCAAGAGCAACTTGGAAAAATTGCGGCAAGTAGTATAGTGCAGAGAAGAACACGAATCCGCTGTTTCCAGGAGGTCAGTCGCACCATCTAGCAACACCAAAAACGAGGCAATCTTACTTGACAAACATGCAGATATATACTCCGACTACGGTGACATGTTTGAAGATGTACACTGAACAAAAGAATGATCAGTACGTCAATGTTGATCGTAGTCAGTGACTCTCACTAGGTACGATCGGAAGGCGAGCACCCTTCGCCTCCCACAGGCAAAAGATGCCTACGACGAAGAACCCAGTGCATAAAGGAGCGAGGACCACTGCAGAATTCCAAGGAAATGTCACACCTCCCTGGATGAAAGACTGCGTCATTTATCAGAAGGGATAGTCAAAGAAGACCTAAATACCCAAATTAGAGGAAGCATGATAAGTGTACATCCAACCAGCGTCAAAATTACTCCAAGATAATCAACAACCAGAAGCTTCCTGAAGATGATATGTCAGTTAGGTCTGGTGTAGAGATCGACAAGTGCGACGTACTGTTTAATGCTGCCAAGTACAGGCTTTGAAGGAAGAAGAATCAATGATACTATTGTCGCCACTACGGATAAAGGAAGAGTGATCCAGAAACACCACTAAAAGAAAAACAGTAAATACAGATACGATTCATAAGAAGAAGAAGAAACACTTACCCGCCAGCTAACTTTCTCAGCTAGAGCACCTCCCATAATTGGGCCATACACGTATCCCGAAGCCGAGATCGCAGCTGTGATGCCAATGTATCTTCCTCTATGAGAGTAGACTCGTAATTTGCTCGTACAAAAACATCAAAGGACGCCGTACCTGTCACGCAATGATATGATATCCGACACAACAATCTGGAGCATGCTGCTAATACCTCCGCCGCCGGCACCTGCAACCCCTCTAAACACGATCAATTGAATGATCGACTTCGAGAAACCAGCAATGAGGTTTCCAATGATATAAAGACTCATTGCGATACACAGCGTAGTCTTGCGTCCAAATATATCACTGAAACGGCCGTACAATGGCTGAAACGCAGTAGACGTCATGAGATATGCAGATGGCACCCAGGAAGACACCGAACCAGCATTGAAGACTGCTGAAACGGTTGAGAGCGACGTTGAGACTATCACGGAATCGAGAGTTGTGACTAGGGAGCAAAGAGACAACGCGAGGAAGACAATCACGATTTGTTTGAAAGGGAGATAATTCGTATGATCTGTTAGCTCGATGTCATGTTTCTTGACTGGCTGAGCTGGCGCGGGTGAATACCCAGAATTGGTATCGACATGACTGACGAGGGAGGGGATAGCCATAGTGTTCCAAGTATAGTTGTACTACTTTTCTTAAATATCGATGGTGAAGTAATTCGCTTGACATCATCTTCGGATGACAAGCGGAAAATACAAGCTTGAAATAAGAGGGATCAAAACAGCATCGAATGGCTATTGGCGGTTGGTGAAATTAGAGTGCACCGATAGTCCTTGCCAGCATATCGACTTGGTAGAAGTTCTATCTGAAGAAGTGGAAAAGCATAAGTTAGCTTTGTCTGACGGTAAAAAGAAGCGTCCTGACGAACAAACGGAGCAGTGATACTCGCCGGTAATATCTTGCCAGTGAGTCTACCGCTTTGGTTGACATTCTCCCACAAGGGTTTGTGAGTGCAGGAAGCAGCAGGCACTTCTAGGACTTGTGTTACTATTAGCGTAGAAATACAGATATGTAATCGTGCTTACGAGTTATTTATGGGGCGTGGATCTCCTTGAGGGGAATGTATTACCGCTCCCGATTGCCCTATTCACTTAGAGATACGAGACAGTTAATTTTCTCAGTGATAACCTGATTTCAGATTCGTAAAATGAGATGCTTACAATCGCAGACGCGCCCCGAGTTGACCTTTACAGTCGAAGATCACTGTACCTCACGATCTGAGGTTGGACAGAGATGTTGCCTCTAGAAGGGCCTCAAGCTTCGATCATCTTGTGGGTTTCAGGTCGAAGAAATGGGATTGCACTGAGGCTACTCTTCACGAGAATAATAAGCCTTTGAGAGACTCGTAATATTTAGTACAGCGAGTTCATTGATTGAACCTCTTTGTGGCATGATGCATGAAGCTCATGAAGGAGCAAGGAATTGAATATGGGCTTGCTCAGCTCAATGGAAGAGAAAGATTCAAAGAAAGCGCCGGGAAAAACGATTATAAACGCCTAGCCATTATATAAGCCAAGTCGGCAACCTTCCAGACTGCTCTCACAGTCGTAGTTCTTCTTTCTCTTCAATTCATTCACTTCAAATCATTCGCTTCAAATCTTTTTATAAACCGCTGTACTCTGGAGTTAAAGATATTCCATAAGGCCAAATGGAACAGGTGGCTCACACACTGACAGTAATAGGTTGGCTACCGGTGTATATAAGTCGGTGCTACAGAGTTATCTCTGCACCTTCTGACTCCCCTTGGTATTTACTCTTATCGATATGCGCTCCAAGACCGAACGATATAATGACCATATCTCTGCTCTAGTCGACACGGCGCGTCTGACTCCTGACAAACCGGGTTTCAAGTACACTAGTCTCGATTCGAACAACGAGTGGCGGACAGTCTCTTTTGCAGATTTCCTGACGCTGATCGGGAAGACAGCAAGATATCTACATGATACTCTTGCAGCCAGAGATATCCTTCCTCGCAGCGTCGTTACATTATGGTGAGTGCAGTAGCAAAACATATCCATGATGGTTTGAACTAAGGATGCTGTAGGGTCTCTGGTTACCAATTTCTCGATGCCTTGTACCTTATGGCGCTCTCCCGAGCTGGATATACAGTACAGCTATGTTCTTTGGCGATTGACAATGTTGGACTGCTGGCCTCTCTTATGTCGACCTGTAAATCGAGAGCGGTTTTTTGTGACGGTGCTCAGAAGGACATGATTACCTTGTCAAACACGCCCTTTTCTTTTCCGACATATATTATGCATGAAGGGTACCAAACTGTACAAGCCAGTACTGTAACATTGGAGGACGCCTCACTGCCCGTGTGGAATCCGGCTGGGAAGGACGTCGCTTTTATTCTTCACTCATCCGGGTCTGTCTCGGGAAGCCCGAAACCACTTCCCCTCACCTTTGATTTCACACGGCATGTTGTTCGCAAGTTGCTGTTGTGGTTTGAGGAAGTTCACTCGGCCGATTCAGAAAATCAAAAGGTGTTCTTTTTCTCGGGTAGTGCTGCGCACGCTGCTGGGTTGTACAGTACGTCGGTCTCATCCTATTCAACCATATTGCGCTAAGACAAAGTTTGCAGTGCTTTTGATGAGGGTTTGCTGGCATGGTCAGTGCCAGGTGTTACCTGGTGGTCCGGTTATAACAGGACCGCTCCTATGTCAGCTTGTCGAAGTGCTGGGACTCAATTCTTTGACCCTTTTCGGTCCTAGTTTGGGGAACATACTGACTGTTGCTTGTCGTGACGAGAAACTTCGACAAGTGTTGACAGAGCTGGGCCATATTCTGTATGCTGGTGCGGAGGTCCCTTCTCATTTGGCTGAATGGGCAGAGAAGCAGGGCATCTCGCTGTTGGTACGTTATCCCTTCTTCTCTTACATGACTCGGAGGGGTTCTAATTGTGGCCTTTCTTTAGAGCGCTCTGGCATGCACAGAAGCAGGTCAGTGATTCCCCGCCAAATTATCAATCGCTCTGTGAACTCATATGCGACCAGGTCTGCTCATGGGCGGGAAACCTGGACATCCATACAATGTTTTATTTCCGCTCATTGACTCAGAGTACCGCATTGCGTTTTCACCAACTGGTCTAAATGCCTTTGGTAGTCAAAACGCGTTGATGGAGATCGTCGTACCAATCGAGTCACCGGACTGTCCCTCCCACCATTTCGATATGTTCACGGGTAATTACTATACGGCTGACATCTGCGAAGTTCTACCCGGAGGAGGATATATTTGGCGAGGGCGCGATGACGATTTCATCAAAACATCCGCTACGAAGGGCGTCGATGGAAAGTATGTCGAGTTGTCATGATAAAGTGTTGAGCTCTAAAGCTTGCTTCATCCTCGCAAGATCCATTCAAGACGAAGTCTATCGAACGTGCTCAGATCTCGTCAGCGCCTGCGTTGTGGTAGGCCATGGACGGCCCTCCGCAGCTCTTCTCGTGGAACCCAGCTCTGCGTACTCAGACTCAGCGCAGTGGGATTCACTGAAGGCGGAAATCATTCGCCGACTGGGACCGTCGATGGATAAGAGATATTCTCATGAACGGATTACGGACCGAAAACTCGTGGCAGTCTTGAGGCCAGGATCTCTACCGCGTACGGTAGCTAAGGGAAACATCAAGTAAGGCGTCCATCCTTCTTTATTCTTTCGAATTCTTACCATGCTTTTCGAAGACGGCGAATTGCGGAGGAGCAGTATAAGACCCTGCTTGACGAAATGCATAGTTTGTAATCAGCTCATTCGTTGTCTCGCTGTTATCGGGAGCTGTGGTTGCTTTCAGTTATATGCCTACTACATAAGTGAGAAGCCTGCGAATGTTGAATGAATAAAAGTAAACCATTTGAGAGTGACAGACTGCTGGAACTGTGGAAAGCGATGAGTGATCAAGACAATCCACGTGACCTGGAGTCAGGCATAAATCCAGCCCTCTCCACTACTCCGACCACAGTCAGCACAACGACCCTCACCTGCAACGACAATTTGATATTTCTACGAACATTCTGCCACCATGTCCTCCGATTACGAGTTCTCAGACGATGAGGCCGATTACTATGATGATGACGAGATGATGGACGACATCCAGGATGATGGTGAGCGCTCCTCGCGCCTTTTGATGGTCGCGTGCTCATTACCGTCGGTATAGGGTCAGGACAGTCAGACGATGACATGGATATGGATGCATTCAATGAAGACTATGCAGTCAGCATGGATGGCAAGCGGAAAGCCTACGAGGTTGATTACACCTCCCTCAGTCAAAGTGCTGTGGAGAAACGCATGCGGGACGACATAGAACATATTTGTGGTATCTTCGGTGTCGATGCGAGTATCAAGCGCTTCTTAAATATCTTTCTGGCTCATGAATTTTGATTCTCAGGCGAGCACAGCAGCTTTGCTGTTACGTCACTTGACGTGGAACAAGGAGAGACTTATTGAGAAATATATGGATAATCCTACTGCTGTGCTTTGTGCAGCTGGTGTTACTGTACCAGAGTCACCGAGTGAGCCTGCACCGGCGCGTACACATTCTGTGTCAGCCCAATCCACTTCCACGCCTGCCGGCCGGCGTAGCACCCGGTCTACCTCCAAGCTCTTATCCTCCTTAGTACCCTCCAGGAACTCCACGACAAAACCTTTCTCATCCTCCAGCACGTCACCAGCTCCATCGACGACTCCGAAGACAGGCAGAGATGCCAAATCGGATGAACCGGAGCCCTTCATCTGTCCGATTTGCTTCGACGACTCGCCAGACCTCAAACCTCTTTCTCTTGACTGCAACCACCTTTTCTGCTCCGGTTGTTGGAATGCCTACACAATTTCGAAGATACGCGAAGAAGGGGAACACTGTATACGCTGCATGGGAGAGGGGTGTGCCCTAGTCGCATCGGATGCATTCATCCGCAGTGTTTTGCTTCCGGAGGGGCAAAATCAAGATTCGCAGCAGTCAGAGGAGAACGCGATCGCGTGGAGACGGTTCCAAGAATTGCTCGTTCGCAATTTTGTAGGTTCTAACTCTACGCTAAAGTTCTGCCCCTACCCAGGCTGCACGAATACTGTATCGTGCCCCTCAGCCGCTTCAAAGTCCAGTCTCACATCCATAGTGCCAATAGTTTCGTGTGGTGCTCGAGGAATTCCAGGCTCCAGCAACGGGCCTCAATCACCAGTCGCGGGTTCTTCGATTCAGAGCAAAGAGCATAAATTTTGCTTCGGATGTCCCATCGAGGGCGACCATCGTCCGGTGGTATGTGCAGCTGCGAAGATGTGGTTAAAGAAGTGTGAAGATGACAGCGAGACGGCTAATTGGATCAAGAGTAACACGAAGGAGTGTAGCAAGTGTCAGAGTACGATTGAGAAGAATGGCGGTTGCAAGTGAGTGTTCTTCATTACCCTGCCAGTGCTTGGAGTTGATTTGCTGCGGAATAGCCATATGACGTGTAAGAGGTGCAAGTACGAATTCTGTTGGGTTTGTATGGGTACGTCCGGCTTTTGATTATCGTGTGGTCGTTGACTTACGTTTTTGCTAGGCCCGTGGAGTGAGCACGGTACCGCGTGGTACTCTTGCAACCGATACGACGAGAAGGCAGGCGTCGAGGCCAGAGATGCTCAAAGCCGAAGTCGAGCATCGTTGGAACGATACCTTCACGTTCGTCATGAACCTTTTTTTTTCGCCTTTCCTTGACACTGATGTTCTCTCCTACTGTTTAGTACTACAATCGATGGGCGAACCACGAACAATCCGCTAAGCTTTCTGTTGAGATGTACGCCAAGACCGAGAAGAAGATGGAGGACATGCAGATCACTTCCGAGCTTACCTGGATCGAAGTGCAGTTCATGAAAAAAGCTGTAGAGGAGGCAGAGAAGTGTCGCATGACTCTGAAGTGGACGTATGCCATGGCTTATTACCTGGCTAAGGGCAATGAGAAGGACCTTTTTGAAGACAATCAGCGGGACTTAGAGAAGGCTGTAGAGGATCTTTCCGAGCTGCTGGAGAGCCCTATTGAGACCGAGAATATCCCGTCGCTGAGGCAGAAAGTGACAGATAAGACTGTAAGTTTTCTTTTACCCATTTTGCTTATCGTATGAGAGCTCATTGTTCCACAGGTTTATGTTCAGAAGCGGAATGAAATTGTGCTTGAGGACACAGCCGCTGGGTTCTTAGAGGGACGATGGAGGTGGAATGTGTCTGTAGATGGGTTCGATGAGCCCGAGGTCAGAGTTGATTGAGATTTTGAACGAACGCCAGACGTACGGTAGAGTAGGAGGGTTGGGCCGGATATTTGTTAACGAAAACAGGTTCACAAGTTTGCAGCATTTTTTTTTCATAGAGCACTTGCGTCTGTTTTCCAGGTCCTCTTTGCTCCCTACATAATGACTATCGTTCGTACATATCTTTTGTTGTTTTCATGCACTCTAGTTAACTAAGTTAAGCAATGTATTTTACCACAATAATATCCCATTTATAACAGTTCTTTGTAGTTTCGTATGAATGCCTTGAAAGTTCGCCGGCGTGATACCGTGTGTAAACGCACTGCGTTCTTCTTCCTCCGACTTCCATGTCTTTTCTCGTTCGTCTCTGTATACTGGCCCTCATCGTTCAAGATTAGGCTGGGACAATCAGGAGTCGGTAACGACCCTCACCAAGCCTTACAGGCCTTGAACTCCTTGATAGCATTCCGAGAAAGCCAATCCGCTCTACGACTGACTCGATGGCAGGAGTGGACAATGTTGATAGTTCGCGTGGCCGGGCCACTTCCTCAAGGTTGATAATGACTGTGGCCCTGCTGTAGCCTCTTTCAGATTCAACAAATGGTCCCTGGTATAAATTGACGCAGATATTGTCTCGCAAGTGCCAGGCCCAACTTCTTCCAAGCTACTTCAAGTTCCTATCCAGGTCTAACTTCATTATGTCCAGGTCCGATTCTATCCTTGAAGAGAACGCGTTAGTCCCATTATATGCTATTCAATTCCCTCAAAAAATATAGTGATACTTTCTTTACAGGAATATTCCGGATGTTCAGCAGCCTGCGACGGTTCTATGCACTTCCAATAAAAGATTCCGGCGTGATACGGTGCGTCTTCTCTATTCAATTTGAGGCGGTGTCCTCTCTCATAAACATTCTAGAGCTGTAGTGATGATACAAACGTGCAGTCTCCTTCGATACATCAGATACCTACCGAGCTACTCCTCGAAATATTCTTGTGGGGTGTCACATTGGAAGCCGTGTCTAGTGGCGGCTACTCCGTTGAGATCGAACCCTTGTGTTACACGTTCAAATTTCCACACCACGCTTTGGATCTCTCGGGGGTGTGTCGCCTGTGGAGGAACATCACGACATCTTGTCCACGGTTGTGGTCCTGTGACGAATGGAGCATCGAAATGAGCAGAATCGGTTCCTATGGGATCAGGTCCATTGCTCGCTATCTCGAAATGTCTAAGCCGCTCCCGCTCACTCTTCAGCTCTATTCCTTGAGAGACCCCAACCCGAAACTCGTTCGATTAGTGCTGTCCCATCGTGCTAGATTTCGCACTCTTCTAATCCACGATGGTCTAGAGCTTATCAAGTCCATGGAGAAAGAGCTGGAATACCTCGGACCCCGCCCCGTGACGGGTTATTTTCCTAACCTGGAATCCTTTGAACATGAATGCCATGGATATGAGGGAATAGAAGCAGGTCAATTTATCCACAAGACTGATATCTTTTCGGTCACTCCTAGGCTACGGTCATTGGTGATCAACGGATTTGACGGTGGATTGCCTTTCCCATTCTTCCGACTTGAGTCTCCTTTCCCATACTCCCAACTTGAGTCGTTCACTCTCGGTCTTAGTCAACTCGCCGACTGGGAATTGCTCCGCAGCGCCTGTCCCAGATTAAGAAACCTCACTCTACGGCACGGCTTAGTGTGCCATATCTACCCCACTCCACCACTCCCTCCTCCTGTCGTCTTTCCTTCACTCACATACGTGAGATTCGACGTTAATGATTTCCATGTGGACGCATTGGCGGAAGTGTTCAAGATCATCGTCTTGCCGTCGTTGCAATCATTGTGCCTCTATTCACTGGCGGGTGACACGCTGGATGATCTCGAAGATTTCAAAGAGTTTCTGTCGCGATTATCATGTCCCCTCAAAGAACTTTGCTTTGACTGGGTAGAGATCCCAGTAGACGACCTTCACGAAATACTCGGACTGGTACCTCAGCTTACTCAGCTCACAATTCGCTTTCCTCTGAATGAAGACGCTACAATTCCGTCTTCTAATTACTCTAGGTTGATTAAACTCCTTACTATCGATGGCGATGACACCAGGATTCCTATTTTACCTTGTCTGGCGCACTTGGAACTGAATATGATGATGGACCGAGATATGATGCTACGATTAACGGCCATGCTTGATACCAATTGGCCAGGGACCCTGTCTCTGACAACAAAAGGCACTAAAGACTGGCCACTTTTCATACCTCGCAGACTAAATCACAAGTTCAGCCTCGATCTCCCAAAGCATTTTGTGGGAGACTTCAGCAAAACATTCATCAATGTCAAGGGTTGACGGTTGTACGGTAGAGTAGGAGGGTTGGGCCGGATATTCGTTAATGAGAACAGGTTTCCTCGCAGCATCTTTTCAATAGAGCACTTGCATCTGTTTCAGGTCCTCTTTGCTCCCTACATAATGACTATCGTTCGTACATATCTTCTGTTTTTTTCATGCACTCTAGTTAATTTATGCAATGTATTTTGGAAACCCCTACTTTCTCTCATCCGAGTCTCGGTCAATTGCCAACTCTAGATGAGACATTGTGTCTATATAATATATGTATAATCATCTCTTGCACTGTTCAGAAGTAGAACCACTCGCCACGACGATTCACAAAATCATCAGCGTTATCTAATCTTATCTGGAATCAATGTGTGGATAGATCTGCGATTAGATAAACATAAAATCCTTCATCTTTTCTTTTCGACCCACCATCGTTTGTGACTCGAGTAGACCTGGTACGTTGCGCTCAACGGATAACTAGTTCTAAACTAAAATCCTCTACTTCCAAAGGGTAGAATACCCTTGCGTGTCGTCTGCTTTTCGCAAAGTATGAATCGTCGAGTTTGCCAAGGACATAGGCTAAAAATCTTGAGTTTAGGAGATGCTTGTCTTGACGGGGTCATCGTCTGTCTCGAAGCAGAAAAGAGATATCTTGCTGAAAAATATCCAAAGATCATGTCCATCGGTTACCTCCATCGATGGAGTATGGATCCATATAGTGAAATGCACATCGAAAAGTGTCGAAGGCGAACTCTCTGACTTGCTTTCGCCGGCACGGAAAGCTCTCGAAAATTTACTGGACTATGGGGATGATATAACGCTTCCTGATACTATCGGTTCCATTCAAAATACCCACAAAAATGTTATCTACATCCTACCGAGATTGGGAACCATTTCACCTTGGTCGAGCAAAGCTACGGATATTTCTGCGATCTGCAATCTATCTGGACAGGTCGAGCGTATTGAAAGAGGCATTGCATATGTCTACACCACTTCCAACTCCTCCATCCTCTCCTCTGAGACCATTTCCAGTTTTTCCCATTTCATCCATGATCGCATGACACAATCCATTCACCTGTCTCTCCCTGTCGAAGACTCGCTCTTCACTCACAGCGGCGCACGTCCTCTTCGCACCGTGGATATAACTACTTCCTCCTCCTCCACCGCAAAATCCGCTGAGGAAATCTTCACCCAAGCCAACAAAGACCTCGGACTCGCCCTATCTGCAGACGAAATTGCCTACCTCGTCGCAGCCTTCATTTCTGGTCCTAATCCAATCAACCGCAACCCGACAGACGCAGAACTGTTTATGTTCGCACAAGTCAACTCGGAGCACTGTCGACACAAGATCTTCAATGCCAAATGGACACTTGACTCCGCCGAACAGGACCTCTCCCTCTTCCAAATGATCAGGAACACGGAGCGAGTGGCAGGCGTCAATACGATCTCAGCGTACTCTGACAACGCCGCTGTATTCAAAGGTTATACCGTGCCCCGATTCAGCGTCTCCAAGGAAAATGACCAACACGTCTACCAGACCGACGGTGCGCCCGAGCCCATGCCAATCCTTATCAAAGTCGAGACGCACAACCACCCGACAGGCGTTTCGCCCTATCCGGGCGCAGCTACAGGCTCAGGGGGTGAGATTCGAGACGAAGGCGCCACGGGCCGCGGGTCAAAACCCAAAGCAGGTCTCGCAGGGTACACCACTTCCAACCTTCTCATCCCGGGGTATGTTCAGCCTTGGGAAGAGGATTTTGGTAAGCCAGCGCATATCGCTAGTCCGTTGGATATCATGCTCGAGGCACCCCTCGGAGCGAGTGCGTTTAATAACGAGTTTGGAAGACCGGCGTTGGCGGGGTATTTTAGGACTTTTTGTGAGCGTGTTAGTGTTGGTGGGGACGAGCAGAAAGGGAGGGATGAACGAGAGATCAGGGGGTACCATAAGCCTATCATGATTGCTGGTGGGTACGGTACTGTCCGACCAGTGTTCGCCAAGAAGACTCGCATTACGCCTGGGGCGAAACTCGTTGTGCTCGGTGGGCCAGGGATGCTTATTGGGCTTGGCGGAGGAGCGGCATCGAGCCAGGTTTCTGGAGCGAGCTCTGCAGAGCTGGATTTTGCTTCCGTGCAGAGGGATAATGCGGAGATGCAGAGGAGGTGTCAGCAGGTTATTGATGCTTGTGTTGGGGGTGCTGCTAGTGGGGACGAGAACCCTGTTGAAAGCATCCACGATGTCGGTGCTGGTGGTCTATCTAATGCCTTACCCGAGCTTGTCCACGACTCGAGTCTCGGGGCTACTTTCGAGATACGGGACGTCCTCGTCGCGGACCACTCGATGTCGCCTATGGAAATATGGTGCAACGAGTCGCAGGAGCGATATGTCTTGGCGATATCACCCTCAAGACTTGCGGAATTTGAGCAAATTTGCAAGAGGGAGAGGTGCCCGTATGCAGTGGTGGGTGTAGCAACGGAGAAAGAGGAGTTAGTGGTTACGGACAGGTTACTGGGAGGAGAGGTTATCAGGCTGGACATGGGAATGTTGTTTGGGAAGCCTCCCAGGATGGAGAGAAAAGACATCACCCGGGTTTGGGGAAGTAAAATCTCGTTCGATACGAGGAACCTAACAAAATATCTTCCCTCCTCTCCCTCCACACCGTTCTCAATACCAGACCTAGTAAAAGAAGCCACATCCCGCGTCCTACGCCTCCCTTCCGTCGCATCCAAATCCTTCCTAATCACCATTGGCGATCGGACAATCACAGGCCTCGTCACGCGAGACCAAATGGTCGGTCCGTACCAGATTCCCGTCGCCGACGTAGCCGTTACGCGTTCTTCGTACGGCTTCTCCGTTCTCTCAGGCGAAGCCATGGCCATGGGCGAACGCACGCCCATTGCTCTTGTGAGTCCGGCTGCGTCAGCGAGGATGGCTGTCGCTGAGGCTCTTACGAACCTCGCTGCGGCATATATAGGTGTAGAAGGTGGGCTAGGAAACGTGAAAATGAGTGCAAATTGGATGTGTGCTGCTGGGAAGGAAGGTGAAGGGGTGGGACTGTATGAGGCTGTCAGAGCTGTTGGGATGGAGCTTTGTCCGGCTTTGGGCGTGGGGATTCCGGTGGGGAAGGATTCGATGTCTATGGAGATGAAGTGGAGGGAAGGAGATGGAGATGGAGAGCAAAAGAGGGTCAGCTCGCCTCTTTCGTTAATTGTTACTGCATTTGCGAGCGTGGAAGACATCCGAAGAACTTGGACACCCGAGTTGAAGGCTAGTGCTGCGCTTGGTGGAGATGCGACAGTTTTGGTTTTGGTGGATCTGGCGGGAGGTAAACAGCGTATGGGAGGATCGGCTCTTGCACAGGTATTTAGGGAGATTGGGACGGAAGCACCAGATGTAGACGATGCGGGTGTATTGAAAGCTTTCTTCAATGCCACACAGACCATTCGAGCTCGGGACCCTGAACTCGTATTGGCGTATCATGACCGTTCGGATGGAGGTCTGTTCACTACACTCGTGGAGATGGCGTTTGCAGGTCGTGTGGGTATTCAGATATCCCTGGACGTTCTGGGGAAGCTAGCGGATGATCCGATCAAGGCTTTGTTCAACGAGGAACTGGGCGCCGTGGTTCAGGTGAGGGAAAAGGATTTGATGGTGCTCATGGAAGTGTTCCTTGATGCTGGGTTCCCATCAAGAGGGATACATGCTATAGGGAAGGTCAACGAGGATCCGACAGATCAGTCTTTCAGTATCATTCATACCTCGGACATCATTTTCGCTAGCACCCGCAAGGAGCTCCAGCAGATCTGGGCTGAGACGTCGTTCAGGATGCAGGAACTAAGAGACGATGCGGTCTGTGCGAAAGAGGAGTTCGAGCTCATCTCGGACAAGGAGTATTCCGGACTGTTTTTCGACCTCACGTTCACACCTCCGACCTCGGAACCCTCAAAAAGCCTATTGAACAGACCAAAAGTTGCGATCCTGCGCGAGCAAGGTGTGAATGGGCAAATAGAGATGGCATGGGCGTTTTCTGCAGCAGGTTTCGATGCTATTGACGTACACATGTCCGATATCCTCACTGGCACCGTCAGTCTATCATCCTTCCGTGGTGTTGCCGCCTGTGGTGGGTTCTCCTATGGCGATGTCTTGGGAGCCGGAAAAGGCTGGGCACATTCCGTCCTACTCAATCCCCTCGCGAGGAAGGAATTTGAGCTATTTTTCGAAAGGAAGGACACGTTTGTGCTTGCTGTGTGCAACGGATGCCAATTTCTTAGTCATTTGAAGGGAATGATCCCTGGTGCGGAGGACTGGCCGGAGTTTAAGGGGAACAGGAGTGAGAGATTTGAGGCGAGGGTGTGTATGGTTGAGGTTGTAGATTCTGAGGAGACGAAAAAGTCGGTGTTTTTGAGGGAGATGATTGGGTCTAAATTGCCTGTTGCTGTCGCGCACGGGGAAGGGAGGGTGGCGTTCAAGGATGAGAAGCAGGTGCAGAGCATTAAAGAGAGGGGTATGGTTGCGGTGAGATATGTCGATTCGAAGGGAAGACCGACGGAGAAGTATCCTTTGAACCCGAATGGGAGTGTAGGGGGTATCACTGGGGTACAGACTCTCGATGGGAGAGTGTTGGCGTTGATGCCTCATCCCGAGAGGGTTACGACCTTGGAGAGTAATAGTTGGTTCCCCCCGGAGTGGAGGGAGAAAGAAGGCTGGAAAGATGGAGTTGGCCCTTGGTTCAAGATTTTCCAGAGTGCGAGAGCCTGGTGTGGGTAACTTATTCCAGCAAGAAAAAAGGGGAATGTCTGTTAGAGATACTTACTTGTAATCAAGTTTTTGAATTGTAAGTAGCGTACAAAGTATGTAATAAATTTCAAGAATCCCGTGCTCGCGTGCTGTTATGTTATCATTGCGCCGAATAAACTGCGCTTTTACTTCGCGAGTTGTCCTTCAAATATTTCGTTCTATTTCTCTTCGTTGCTGGATACTTGGGCAGCTTGTAAATACTTGCAAAGGAAGAAGATAATCAGCGAGGTCAGTCCTTTGATTTAAATAAATTAGGTGATGAACCGCAGTTGACGCCACCGTGTCTATCTTCACTTGACCTTGTAACAAGGTTGCCAGTGAGTCGTAGATTTTGTTTCACTTTGGAATAGTACTCATTACATTTCTTTTCGTTCAGATAATGGATTCACCTCCGCCTATCGATGCACCAGCGGCAAATCCAAGTTCAATAATAGTAGTCGCAGAATCGCCGCCAGTTGATCCACTCAACGACCCACCACCACCATACCCTTCACCTGGTCGCACACGACGAGCAAGAGGTACAAGGTCACACAGAAGACCTTCCAATGTACAACGTATTCAAACTGCTACCCTAATCCCATCCACCGACCATACTTCAGCCGACAACGAAGCCTATTCATCTTCTCCTCACCCATTAACACCAACTCCGGATCCTCTGCTTCGTCCAGACCCAGAGACACCCATAGATGCATCTGAGACTACTCCTTTACTCACATCGTCGTCTCCACCACGAACGCAGCAGAGTCGGAGGGAACAACGACCTAGGTCCTTATCTCATGCGAGTACGGCATCGGTGGCACCTTCCCTTGCGCAAACGATATGGACGATGTTCTCAGAGTATGATTCGGAGCGGGAGGAGGAGGAGTCTGATGGGGACGGTGACGGGGATAGGCATAGGTCTGCGCGAGTATATCGCAATGGCGAACATACTCGTGAAGACTCAGAATACGCTCGACTCAGTTGTGTTTCAACCGCAACTGGGGACGTCGATAATTCCTCTCCCTCTTCCTCTACTCGCAGCTCTCGTTCGTGGTACTCAAAAATATCTATCAAGCCTTGCAAACGCTACTTCAGGCCGTTAACTCGCAAGGCATATTACCTCGCCTTCTTTCATCTCTTACTGGTTAATTTTCCATTCGCGCTTGGCACATGGGTGTATCTTTTCGTTTTCACAGTGGTAAGTCGCATATAATGAGTTTTTAGATTTGTGCTGAAGTCGTGCTTAAAGACAGGAACAACACTGCTTATAGCCCTTCCTCTTGGTGCTATTTTATGCTTCTTCGACCTACTAGGCGCTAGGGCGTTCTCCCGTGCTGAGGTGAGCTTCTATATTTTCTTCTTGGATGCTCAAACTCATTGATCCATCACAGCTTCACCTCCAAACGACTTTCCACTCACCTCTTCCTCTCCCCGCTCCTTACCCTCCCCGACCTATCTTCAACCGCCACCGAGGCCCTACAGCCTCAGAGCTCGAATCAGGGCGCGCCGTCATCGGCGATAGATTGCCTGAAACGTCGTTCTATAAGAACACCTACGCTATGGCAAGTCACTGCATTTCCGCTCAACAGACACTCCTTACTCATATATATATCTTTTTACTTTCGTTTGTATCCCCCAACAGTTCACAGACCCAACGACGTATCAAGCGATATTCTACTTCCTCGTTATCAAACCAGCTATAACGCTGTCTATCCTTCTCGTCCTTCTGGTTATTGGTGTGCCTGCATTTGTGCTGGTGATACCGGCGCCGGCGGTGCTAAGGGCAACGAGGAGGATTGGGAAATGGCAGGCTGGCGTTGCTGTTGAGGGGTTGTATTATGCCGTTCGGTGAGAAACGGGGAGATGGAGGGGGAAAGTGAGAAGTCAGAGGTGAAGAGTGAGGCGAGGGTGTGCAAGGGTGCACTGTTTCTGTTTCTTGAGATATGGATTGGGGGGATTTTTTCTTGGTTATATGCGTACCCCCGCCGTGATTTACCCTCAGTCACAGACGATTCTGCGCTTCGTCTGTTCTGGGTAGCCCCAGAAGTTTGAAAGTTCTGGGTGTATTCTTGTCTTGTAAAAACAACCTGCCCCGCGTGCATGTATTTACTATACGTTTTCAATAATTTATATTTGACCTGGTGCATCTCGCTCACAACACTGATAACGAATACTTGAACTGAACACGTCGGTTTCAGACATGAGTTTAGATGAATTATCATATTCAGTGGTGTTGATGTACAAATTCTTATTGTATGTACATCTAATCAACAAGACTCAAAGAGTGTTACTCCCCCTACGAGTCCGGCATCATGCTCGGCCTTCAATACTGGTAACAGTGGTAATTTCTTAAGGCTGTCGTTGGCAACAGTAAGGAGATTAAAAGTCTTTAGGGAGGCAACCGATAGGTCCCGGGATTTCTGGCATCTAGAAGCAACCATAGCGGAAACCCATTTTAGAATGGTGGGATTTAGTCCTAAAAGGTACATTTCCAAGTTCTGTAGGCGAGGCAACAAAATTTCCTTCGTGGAAACAAGAGAGCCACACCGGTCACTTATGGGAATACAGAGAAGATTAAGTATCCCGGCGTATTCCGTTTCCGCAATATTTCTTGGTACGACACGAAGAGTGAGGTCGAGGAGGTTTGGTACGGAACGGAACACCTCTCGCAGTCCACCATCTGACAAGGTAATCCTGTCCAAGCACAATTCCAGAAGAGAGCACGACGATCGTGAGATGAACGAATCAAATTCCTCCAACCTCTCCGCCTGGAAACCTCCACCTGCAATGAGATGTAACCTCTGCAGCACCGGTAATGTGACGATGCGAAACACCGTCGGCAATGCAGCTGCATCGGCATAAACACCCAAGTCCACCTGGAAGAAAGTGATTGTAGGAAAAAGTATCGGTGATGATACAGGTAATAATCCATCGTGTTTCTTGAGGGACGAAAAGATCAGGAAGAGCTTTTTCAATCTGAGACACGAGCTAAGGATTTTCCAGTCGTTGACGGAGTGCCAGACAAAGGGACCGAACGTCAGTGACTCCAAGTTTGAGTAAGGGAACAGCGGGCCAGGTAGGGTACGACCAGCAGTTAAAGAGCGTATCTTGGTAGCGCTTGTACACCAATGCGAGTCTTCCAATGACTTCCGCGATCCAAGTCGTACATCGAGTGATTCCAGGTCGGCAAAGTTCAGCTCCTCAGAACCTCGTATTCTCTTGAGGACGTCATCGTCAATGAAAGCTGAGCGCCATCTATGGGAGTTTTGCAACAGCAAGCCGTATACTGCAGAAGAGGGACGTTCCGTAATTTCGAGTGTCAGTGGCACTGGCGAGGACATCTTAAGATAATGCGATAAAACTTTGGTATAGCCCGGGCAAAGTGTATGCCAGTAGCCACCCGTAATGACCCATTGACCATCAGCCCAAAGATTTGGCCAAGAAGTTACGATGTTCCTCCAAAGCTGGCACACCTGTGACAAACGCAAAGCTTGCTTCAAGAACCCAGGCTGGCCTGGATATTCGTTCTGGACGGAAAACCAGAAGATCTCTCGAAGTATCTCCACAGGTAAGCGGCGTATTGGTACATCCAGTTCCTTCTCAAGACTGCTTCGTTCTGCGTGATCGTTCATGAACTCGGAAAAAGCGTCCCAAAGCCGGTCGACCCTTGCAAATTCGAGGAGGTCGTCATCTTGCTGCAAATCTTCAACATGAAAATAGATCCATTGGTCATCGGAGGAGACGTCGTTGTGCTCAATCGCGGGAGCAAACAAGTCGATATCCGTGGACTTGGTCGTTGTGACTAAAACTGTCGCATTGTGCAATGTCAGAGAATGGATATGCGGTTACTGTGAAAGAACACACCTGAAGAGCACATACTGATATCACTGCGATGAGCGAATGGGCAAAGGATGATTTGAGGGTATATTTTATACAGAAATCGTGTGGCATCTGTGGCCAGTGGATCGTAACAATACGCTAACGAGAGCATTGTTCATAATTTGTCACTATATACAAGGCACCTTCGAGTGGACGATGGTTGAACTCACTGCCAGCAAGGGTATGAGGTCTGATTACCGCAAAAGTGGGCGCTGCCACCCCAACAGGAATGTAACTAGCAGCTCCAAGTTGAGCATCTACATGAACCGCATATTTTGTCTAGAGACACAAGATGTTAATAAAGCCACTAGGACGTCAAAAATTGCCATATATGCACCGTTCTTAGGCACCTGCGATTTTCAAAGCTGTTCATGCGTAGACATTGTAGTATGTTCTTGCTGCGACAACCCTTCCCAGATTTCGATTCAACTTCCATATCTTCGGCAACAACTGGGCTTGTACAGTCGTTCTTCGAGGAATCGTCATTTATCCGTTTCGGTCTGGGTAGGATCCAGATTGACAGGTGACGGAGGGTGAATCCACAGATAATGACCAGAAGGCTCGACCTGACCCAGCTGTCGCCTTGGTCCTGAGGTGGGGCTTTCCAGGAGAAGATGAGACTGTAGATTACACGAATCAGTATTTTTATAGGGATTAATCAGTCAGCTCGAACTTACCCAGTTTACCTGCTCGTCCGATGTCAGTTGCACCGATATCGGTAACATCTAACACTCCTTTGCAGTTCCTTTGCACGCCATTCCGGGTTTCTCCTTAGCAGTAGGCATGCCTCCGTTCGGGACGATAGAGCTCGTCCAGGTTTCTCTCCGTCTCCTGTCTCTTGACAATGTGCTTTATCATTGGATAGGAAGAGCGTACAGTGAAGAGATCCCATGGATGAAGTTGATACGGACGCCGTCGATAACAGGAGCAATCACGTCCTCGACACAGTGTAACGATCCGAATTTGGAAGGAAAACGCTTATTACGACCGTCGACGCGTGCTGCGTAACGTGGTCGGTACGACTGTGACTTTTTCCTCTTCTTTCCAATGGTTCTCGCGACAGAGCAAGCTCGACACGATGCGATAAATCTGAGCCGACTGATACGAAGACTTGAAAAGTCAGTGGCCGACGAAGACTGGGAAGGTACAGCACAAAATGAATTGTGGATGAAATCGTTGGCCACATTACAGGTCAGTTACTACTTCACGTCGTTGCAGAATACATCTTTGACAGAAAGAAAGACTATTAAATTTGCTAGGAAGTTGCTGAAGAACGTAGAGCTAGCTGGTATTTCCCCGTACGTCCTTCCGATTCCTGGCGCGAAAAAGGTTTACTAATCTTCTGCTTTGTAGACAGGATGAGAAACGGTACAATGGCGTTCGAGCAAACTTGGATAAGTCTGAAACCTTTCTCAAATCCGTTGAGGAAGTGAGCATCTCTTTTTACTTGAATGAGGTTGTGATCTTACTAGAAGCCTAGCGTTCGGCACCCAAACCTACGCAGCCGACATCGTATCTATCTAGCGTACCAATACCAGCGCCTCCTTCTCGTGAAGTCGAGCCACCTCCAGAATTGGAATTAGTAGAACAAGACGTGTCTACCGACAATCTTCTCACTTCGCCCTCTGAACCACCTCTCCCTTCATCAAGCTTCGCCTCGCCTATTCCGATCCTCATACCGCCTACCATCCCAATAGCTTCAAAATCCACTTCCGTAGCTACAGGTGCATTTTTAGACAACTCCAGAGCGCGTCACGAGGCCATGTCGGAGCAGCTGGCCCAGATGGCGGAACAGCTGAAGAAGAACGCACAACATTTCTCTGAGAGTTTGGCAAAGGATAAAGCGGTTGTGGAGGAGACTCATGAGAAGTTGGAGAGCAATTTCGGAGTTATGCAGAAAGAGCGGATCCGGTTGAGGGATCATCGCGGGAAGAGTGGATCGACGACGTGTCTGGTCATATTCGCTGTCCTCGCGGTGACGGCGATATTCATATTCATGGTTGCTCTCATTCGGATCACTTGATACCTGACTCTGTCTATATGTTCAAGACCTGATGCGGACGTTTGATTCTATGGAAGATCAGGGTGTGAGTGCGAGTGTTTATTCCTTGCCTAGCTCTCATCATTGCTAATTGGTATATCTCCTTCAGTTGGCGTCACGGACTACGGACCATCCTTTATTATTGTTCACTATCATCGGTTTCTTTTGCTGTTAACGAAGTTCAGGACGAGCCAACATGAAACTTGGAGATCTGATAGATTCTAATGACCTTTATTTTTGCGTTGCGGGCAACAATACATTCAAGTGCACTGTTGGGTATTCATGTCACCACATAGCAATTGTATCAAGTTGTTGCTACAGCCAGTAACATAACACAAGACACGCCATCCACAGTAAGAGGTACGCGACAGTCCAAATGAAGCCCAGTCTTTCGTCAGCGCCACACATAGGGAGTGGAAGCTGCAGCATATGTAAATCAAGACGATGCACGGGTCAGGATTTCCCGCTAGCCAATTTCGCAACAGACACCTTATTCCATCCTTTTTCTCTCTTTGAAGTATACGACCCCCTCTGCCGAGCCCAACTTTCGAAGTTCTGCAAACCAGGATACGCCTTTCGAGCCGCAGCGATCTGACTTTCATGCTCTGGTACCGTGCCTTCAGCTTGAATCCGATGAACACGTTCAATATCATCAATCCTAGCAGTGTTTATGATATCTTGTGCTTAGGGACCGTACACACGAAAAAGATGGGCATCAAGATACTCACAAGGCTTTAGTGTGTCCGTTGATTGATATAAGCATCCGGGCAATAGAACTAGGTATTGCTCGCATAGAGCGCCCCGTGGCACGTTTATACGATTGTTCTTGCTCGCTCATTGTACATTGCTCTCCTACAACACAGAGAATCTGTTGGTGGAAAGAATCTGGATTCTTGAGGAGAGCAGTAGTCAGCTACCGAAGCGACAGAGAATGACCGTGACGAGGACCTTGAATACTCCCGCAGCGACATAGCCTATATCATCAACGGCCTACACATGATGTCTAGTAAGCACTGGTTCCACGATGAAAGCGCACACCAGGCATTTACAATCAATTGAATTGTTGTTGTGGGTTGCAGTCCGGTTTTCAAAACAGACACTGTGATTGAACCGATCATGCCCTCGTAGTTTTCCATGAAGAAACCAGGACGGAGGATCCTGGGTAGAAATAATAGTGAATCAGATATGCCAGCGCATGATAGATCATCAACACACGTCCAAGGAAACGTTCCTCCACCCAATCGTTTGACATGTCGTTCTATTTTCACCTTGGCAAGCCGGTCTAATGCAGCTTTATCATCATCCTTCTCACCACCTCGCTCAGCGGAGGAGAAAATAAATGAGGAGACACCAAATTCAAGAGCAAGGTTTGCCACCATCTAGAAACAGATCAGTCTCGAGGAGATATCTGCTAGTAAAACTTTACCTTTCCCTGAGCCTCCTCCCCATCAGCATTAGCACCTAGCCCAGGAAATGCAAGAACACAAAATACACCCCAGATACCTCCTTGTGATTTGGCATCTTCGAAAATCTTGCGTATGGTGGCTTCGGAATCCAGGTTTCCTTCAACAACAGTCACATGGCTTTGTGAAGCTAGAGATTGTGCAGAACGGGAGGAAGCCTTGCGTGTCATGGCTAGTATGTGGAATTCATCCGCGGAACTTTGTCCGTTCTCCAGATGGCTGTTTAGAACGGTCGGACTGAGCGCGTGGATCAAGGCCCTGCCTTGTCTGCCAGTCGCGCCAGTAACTAGAATGAGATGTTTGGCCATCAAGTGAATGGAGTCCGCAGCTGAAGTACACTGTTCTGGCACTGTAGGTGGCAAGTATTACGAAAGTTTGTCTTTAAGAGTGTGAGTGTAGTGGAGTTACAATTGCAGGAAATACTTCCGAAGATCAAGATATATGCAGACTCTGGCTCAGATGCACGCAAGAACCGTGTTCAGGTAAGTTGCAAGCGATTTACATCAATCAAAGTGTGGAAGATTGGAAGATGGGGCGTACTGCGATTCTCACGGCAACATGATCTGGTAAGTATAGAACTCGAAGGATAGATTTCTATAGCGATTCTGAGTATCAGAATGAAAGTGTCAAGGTGTTACAATGAGTGCTCTCCAAATTCTGACTGCTGACAGCATTTCTGGTACCCTCATTACTGAGAAAACCTGCTCTGTGATGTGAAGGCTAACCTAGGGGCAAGAAAATAACACTGCCAGTTTAGATCATGAATAAACCTGATCCCACCTCAACTAGACTGTGTCATGATGGGAGACAAGATCAAATATATCACTCTGGCAGATCACAAAGATGTTGAACATTCTTTCAGCATTGCTTGGTGCTTACAATCGTATATTTTAAAGTAGAGTCCTGAAAAAAATATAAATACCACATAGATGCAGCACCTACTTTCTATCATGGCCTCTGCAACAGACCCCACAACAGGAATTCCTCTCATTGATTCCTCTAGTATCCTGCAAATATTCAATGACTATGCTGCAGTCAAATACACAAATAGTGAGATATAGGCATTATCTTTTACTTGAAACATACTGACTGTGATGAAGTTGCTTTTTTGGCAAGGCAGTGTTTAGTGCTTTGTTCAAAGATGCTCATGAAGTTTGATTATAGACCCTCCTGATTTATGATCATGCTGTGACATTCAACAAAGAAGTGAGGAAATATTTAAAACATGAATTCATTTGATTGACCAAGATTGCCAGATTTCATGTATCTGGATGTAATTAAACAGGCTTCACTATCTACTCAGCAATTGACTTAGTTGAACAGACTACCCTGGAGATTACCCAGATTCTTGTTCTTCATTAATCATTACATTGTTCCATTTATGTTGATGTGAGTAATTCAATCTTCTGCTTTTGATTTCTTATCTTAATCAACAAACACAATAGCTTTGATGGACTATGTAGGTTTTCACCATGTTCAGGTTTCTTAGGTTTTCTGAAGTCAGGAATTCCGAGTTTAGATATGGACTTTTACAACATGTCTCCAGCTATGTGAGTCTTATTGCTCTTTAGCAAGCCCTTTCTAATCAAGATCTTTCTTATTATAGATGCACATTTGTGTCAAAGTTTACTGCATGGTGCCATTATCTTTAAGCCCTTCTGAATCTAATCAGTTCTGATCTTCAATTAGGCCCAATTTGATTGCTATTGGAACAGTTGAGCTAATCCTGATAATAAGAACCACTGCAATTTGTGAGTTACTGTTCTCACTAACTTGGTACTAACTAATGTAAGGATAGATGAAAACAAGAAAGTATGTGTCATATTTTTGAACTTGATGATCTCTCTCTCATTCAAACAGAAAATAAAATATGGCCTTTTCACTCTCTTTGTTGGTAAGCTTGTTTACAAGACATAGAGAAGATTCAAATTCTAATTAAAACAGCTGAAATGATCTGTTGGCTAGTCTTATCAATAATTGTTACAAAGAGGACCACCAGTAAGCAACGAGAAAAATTAACAACACATAGCTGCTTTTCTAAATGTCATTCTAGGTATATCTGGTGGAGAATTCTTTACAGGTTGCCTTTTTAATGCTAATGGGTTAGTATGGCCTAGTTGGTGAGTCTTGAACCAGCACTCTATCCTTTATCAAATTGTTAATATCTGAGGCTAAACAGGGTTCCACCTGTGATTGTTGAAAGTGAGATACTCAATCAAAATTCAGCTCTAGCATTTCAGTACTTATAATCCTTTAGCCATCTTATTTCTCATGGTCTTGACCAGAGTGCTTTGTGAAGATGAAAGAGGTCCCACGTATTTATCATTAAAGCAATCTAAATGTTTTATATTTCTAACTGGGTTTTTTCAACAGGCTGCATATTCTAGCTAGAGATTCCATCATTTATTTCTTTATTATGTGTTGTAAGATCCAAGCATGAGCTTTAAAAAAAAACTGATCTGTGACACTATCATAAAGCCATACTTATAGCAAATCTTCTTGTTTTTATATTTGGACGAGATTTTCTAGGTGCATTGTTGATTGTGTAAGTGTCAACTTGATAATAGCCAATCCTACTCATCTCAATCTGGATTTTGCACAGGCCATCAAATGTTGTTGCATGTGTAGCAGTAAGTTCAATGAGATTCATGAGTATATAATTTACTCAGTTAGACAAGGCTGCCAGGATGATGATGAATTTGCACTACAAATTTGATAATGTCAATGAAGACCTCAGTGTAATAGAGTTTGTAGACACTTAGGTTGCTTTGAATTGACAGTTCTCCTGGCCAGTTTGTATCAAGCAAGGCCATTATCCGTTTAATCATATTTTAGATCCATCATTGAACATCCGAATTATTTCTGTGAGAAGTCATCATTGAATATTTAAGGAATCTGAATAGCATGTAACGAGACAAACGTGTTTTCTACTTCGCCAAAGTCGAAAATAGAAGACTCGGACATGATGAATTCAATGTGAATAGTGAGAAAAAGTTGTACTGGCACCGCAAACCAGAAACTCGCAGAAAATGCGCCTATTTATACCAGGACCCAGCCTATAAGATTACTGAATCGAAAAGCCACCTGCAGGCAGCAGTATCAAGGAGTGTGAGATGAGGGTTGGTACTGAGTGAAACATGTACCACCGTGCCCAATGACAACCTTCCTTTCTGCTTGATGGTTCATTGTCTACAGCCAGCCTAGCGTTCGGCACCCAAACCTACTCAGCCTACACCGCATCTATCTATCACCACATTACAACTCGGTCCCTCCTTCGTAATACATCTTTGACGGAACCTAGGAAAGTAGATGAGGTTGGCGGGGAAGCTATTGAAGGACGTAGAATCAGATGGCGTTTCCTCGTACGAATCGTGATTTCAGTGAGCTCCGGTACCAGTTGAAGTACTTCGTCAAGGTCATTCGCTGAGATCTTTACCCAGTCAAAGCAAAGTTTCCTGAGGGGACACGACAACCGTGACAAGAAATCTTTGAAACCATCGACATATTCCAGCCGGTAACCCGCCACGGAATAAATGCACAATGTCTGCAATGACGGCATGATGAAGCTTTTGAACACCACCGCCAATGCGTCCATGGATAAGCTATCAACGTCGAACCTCAAATATGTGAGCGACGGAAAGACTGCAGGAGAAGGGTGTTGAGGGGGTTGACGTCGGCAGTAGCGCAAAGAGCCGTTCCGTAGAGTCAAGCTTCTCAATCTGGGACAGGTACCGCTGAGCTTTTCCCACTTGGTGAGTTGATTGAAACTCGTGAGAGTTAACGACTTGAGCTGGGAATGTGGGAAAGCAGGTTCAAAGCAAAGACGATTGACCACCAATGACCGCAATTTAGGGGCGACCAAAAATATTTTAGTCATGTGGATGTGCGAACCTGTTCTCGACGCCTCATCTCCGGCGCATTCATGTTCAAAGGATTCCAGGTTAGGAAAATAACCCGTCACAGGGCGGGGTCCAAGGTATTCCAGCTCTTTCTCCATGGACTGAACAAGGGACAGGTCATCGTGGATGAGAAGAGAGCGCAACCTGGCACGATGGGAAAGCACTACTCGTACGAGTTCGGCATTTGGGTCGTCATCGAAGGAGTAGAGCTGAAGAGTGAGCGGGAGTGGCTTGGACATTTCGAGATAGCGAGCAATCATCCTGATCCTACTGGGTCTGGTTCTGCTCATTTTGATGCCCCATTCATCACAGGACCACAACCGTGAACAAGACGTCGTGATGTTCCTCCACCGACGACATACACCCCAGAGATCCAAAGCGTGGTGTGGATATTTGAACGTATAGACGACAGGGTCGGTGTCGCTTATCTCCACAGAGTGACCGCCATCATACTCGCCGGCCTCCATCGTAACATCCCACAAGAATATTTCGACGAGTAGCTCGGTAGGTAGTCGGTCAATCGGAGAAGGTATTGAGTTTGTAACTACACTACACTATTGGAATGTGAGTACTGGCGTTGAAATAAACAGAAAATAGAAAGACGCACAGAATCACGCCGTAATTTCTTCCTGAAAAAGCGTACTAATGCCATCACAGGTTGCAAAGCTGAAATAATTCTGTTGGTAAAGATAAGTTATCGCATCTTCGAGAGATTTGAATAGCATACAACGAGACAAACGCGTTTTCCCCTTGGCCAAGGTCGAATATTGAAGACACCATAATCGATATCGGAGGAAGGTCAGGACAGTTGAAGCAACTGAACACTGACTCCGGATCCAAAAGCTAGAAGCTGCTTCGATTTATACCGGAAACTTGCTGAAAGAGCCACAACCATTGTGACGAAACCTTGACAATTGCAATATGAGAAGGAGTGGATTGAAGATTCTGAGTTCCGGCACTGTTCCGGCACTGTTCAATGAGCCTGAGAAAATGTTTCCATATATGTGACCCTTCGGGTCCGGCGGCAAGTCAGTGGGGCCTCGCTTACTATCTATTCAATATTGGAATCCTCATACTTCCAGCTCGAAAAATCTGATACGCTTCATCTATTCATGTCCAGAAGAAACAATAACAATGAAACACCCAACCGCGGCTTTCGCGGTGGACAATTTCGCGGAGGCAGCCCCAGAGGATCGATGCCTGATCGCGCGCGTGGAGGTCGAGGTCGAGGTAGAGGCAGAGGAAGGGGAAGAGGAAGAGGAGGAGGATACGTTCCTTCCAACGAAACCGACTTTGTTCTGCAGATGTGGCAAGAGAGTACGAAACTGGCTGGCTTGACATTGCCCTGGGTTGTCCTCATGCTTATTTTGTAGATGATCTCCGTTCAGGATATTCATCTCCTCGAGGACGAGGACGAGGCATAGGGTCACCGTTTGTCAGATCTAGAGGAGGCACCCCAACTCGAGGATCGGGGTATGATTCACCTAGAAGTAGAGGAAGAGGAAGAGCCAGGGGCGGTATTGGTGGAGACAATCGTGTTAATGTTAATCGTGGCGGATTTAAGGGAAGATCTTTTGACGCTCCATTATCGACATTGCTCGCAATGGACAGACCGCTGCTTCGTCCCATTGTCTTTGTTCCCTCTACGCAAAGCCGGTTCCTATTTCAACAGGAAGAAGAGTTGATTCAACCGCTAGTAGAGGAAGTCGGTACGTTTATGCTGTTTTTCTCTTACATGGTAATCATATTAACATGCACTCCTAGGTGACGAAGAACAGGCTCATGTACCAACAGCGGACCGTGTTTCACGCGTGTTCAGCGAAAATCTCAAACCTCCACCAGAAAGCGATGTCGAAATCGAAAACAGCGAAGAGCTAGAAGAAATCGATTTCGCTGACATGGCGAACTTCCAAAAACTAGTCAATGATACGGCTCCAGCGAGCAACCGTATGGAAGTTGAAGTGGAGGAAACCTTCACAGGGAAATTCAAAATACCAACGCCCGGAATCATACCACAACCCATTGAAGAGCAAATTCTCAGTACTCCTCGTTTGGAGAAGGAGACAGCTGAACTACCGTCAGTCGATACTGAAATGGACGAAACTACAGTAGACTCAGAGGTTACTTCAACCTCGAAACCTGGTCATGTTCCTGGAACGGAAACAACTACCACAACAATCACAACTACAATCACAAGTACCACTACTGTCCTTTCGCCTTCCATTCCATCTCCTTCCGTAACTTCTGCTACAGAAGAAGTCGTAGAGGAAGTCTCGTTCGCAGTGGAGTCTATCGACTTGAAGGATCCCCCCGATTCACTACAACCCGCCAACGAAACTCTCGGCTACATCGTCGATCCAAATCCCACTCCCACTCCCGTTTTTGAGTCCGGTCCTTCTCTGTTTACCAGAGAAGCAGGCCCTGAGCTGGGTTCTGCCCCAACGCCTTCTATGGATGAAGATATCATCGTATACGTTCCTCCCCATCCGAGATCTGGAAGAACGTCTCCAGGAACGGAAAAAAGTACAGATCCACCAGCAAAGATTCACGTTGAGCCTGCTGTCTTAAGCAACATCTCCATTCTGACGGGAAGACCTATCGGTTCGGGTCCTATGATTCCTCTAGTTGGGCCAGCTCAAACCATCGATTCTGTATCGTTCTCGTTTAACTCTCGGGCTTCGCCTGCTCCTGAAATTGCCCCGAGTGATGAATTAGACACTGAACAATCAGTGGAGAACTATCATAGTCATCATCGTAAACCACCGGTGTTTACGCCAAATAGACATACACCAGCGAAGCTCAAGCTGCGGCACCGCGGGCAATGGGCTGTGAAACAGCGCCAGCGCAAGTCCAAGCAGCAGTCGTTTGCTTCTAGAGGTGCTGACGTGT
Organism: Omphalotus guepiniiformis; assembly: GCA_028554645.1. NCBI lineage: Eukaryota > Fungi > Basidiomycota > Agaricomycetes > Agaricales > Omphalotaceae > Omphalotus > Omphalotus guepiniiformis. Next base: position 199,168 of record JAQOOI010000015.1, read on the forward strand.
CTGAGGCGCAGCTATACAGTTGGAAGAAGGATCCGCGGTATGAAGAGAGGAGGCGAGGCGACTCAGATGTCGATTGGGGGGATGACGATGTCGATGGAGGCACAGCTGATGGCGGAGGGGAAGATGAAGAGGGTGAAGTACGAGCGGTGATGAGGAATGGCGTTACGAATTACAGCGTCGTCGCTAGTACCTCTGAAAAGCGTGCTGCTGCTGCCGCTGCTGAAGGAATGGATGTAGATCCTGAATTGGAACTTGATATTGACGCGATGAAGCGTTTTGCAGAGGGTATGGGGCAGAGCGGTAGCAGGCACGTCACAATGGATGATATAGAGGATGAGACGAAGATTAGAGCTGAAGACGAAGAAGAGGAGGACGACAGCACTAGTAACGAGGACGAGAATGACGAAGATGAGGAGAGCGAGGACGAGGACGAGGACGAAGACGAGGAAATTGATGCGATCTTGGCTATGGAGGAGAAGCTGCTCATCGCTGAGCCTGGTGACTTCGTGGGTCCTGAAAGTGAAGATGAGGAAGAGGATGATGACGACACATCCGACGACGATGACCAGAGCCCCAAATCCAGCTTCCAAGCTCGGCTTGAGCGCCTTCGCAATTCTCAGAACACCAGCAAAGGCAAAGGCAAAGGCAAGGCAAGGCAAGGAGCTGAAGACGAGGATTGGTCGGATGATGAATTCGACTTCAATCGTAGCTGGGCCGAAAAGGATGACGATTTCATTGCTCATATACAGGTAATGCCTCCTCTTGGTCTGAATTTCGTGTGTCTTGCTCACTGCGCCCATACCAGGACATACTCGACGAGAACGAGGAGGTACTGAGTGGTCGTGATAGGGCCGGGAAAAAGAAGGTATTCCGCGCTATCTACGAAGGAGATTTCGGTGATGAGGATTGGAAACCTGCAAGTATGTCTAACAGCAACCTGTCAACTCTGCCTACTTTGTCTCATGGCACTTCATTTCAGGGAAGAAAAAAGACAAATACAAAGATCTTCCTCCCGATCTTGTCCGACTCTGGGCTGAAGACCGCAAGAAGAAAGCGCAACGCAAAGAAGAACGTGAGCTTGCCCGTCTCGAAGCCGCCGCCGACCCTCTCGCAAAAAGGAAAGGCGGGAAGAAAGGCCGAAAGGCCATGCTTGCTGCTGCAAAACTGGACCCAACTATCACTGTCATCCCAAATCGTGTGATAGACATGACAACGCTGGTGCAGCAAATTCGGCGGTTCCTGCAAGACCTTGGTGGGCCGTCCTCGATGTCACTTCCACCAGCGAATAAGCAAACGAGGAAGTTGGTGCATGAAATGGCCCTCGCGTTCAATCTGAAGAGCCAGAGCAAGGGGCATGGAGATGCGAGGTATACGACTCTCACGAAAACTTCAAAGAGTGGGTTTGGTATCAATGAGAAGAAGATTGCAAAGATTGTGAGAAGAGGTGGAGGTGGGGAGTTTGTTGGAGGATCTGATATTTGGAAAAAGTATGCGAGTCAAGATAGAGGGGGTAAGGTGCCGAAACATAAGGAAGGTGACGAAGTCGGAAAGGTATGTCACTTCCAAGTGCTTGTTACTAGTTAACGCTGATGAGAAGTCTTTCAGGCGGCACCTAAGATCGATGGCTCAAATATCGGATTCAAGATGCTTGCTTCAATGGGTTGGTCGGAAGGTGATCACATTGGTTTGAGTGGCGGGCTTAGTGACCCTCTTACTGCCATCATCAAACATACGAAGCTTGGACTAGGAGCAACGCGTTCATAACTGCAACGTACTTGCTATATCGTGTCTCCGTATCTTATGACAGCCACAAATATATAAAAATAGCACACTCATATGATATTTGGGAGAATCGTACAACGTCGAAGTATATATCAATTGGGGTGTCCGAAAAGCTCGTTTCAGAATTGGGACACAAGAAACAACTAAGACCAAGCTAACCAGTCGGCAAGGGGAGGGGAACAATATTTAAATAAAAGAGTGTGTCTCGAGTGAACCGACTAGTCGGACTCCGCAGTCTTCTTATCCTCAGGTACGGGTTTCTTCTCGTCAATGGTGTAGATAGGAGGGGCAACAAAGATCTCTTCAGCGTCATACTGCTGAGCCAAGGGGGTGTACTCGTCTTCCTCTCTTTCGCCTTTGATGGCGCGGTAGGTAACAATGGCGAGTACCCAGATCATCCTGAGGAGAACGCCAATACCGCAGCCTGTATTTACAATTATTCTCAGAAAATGGACGATAGGCGACGCTGATGATTACTCACCAAGAACGAAAGCAACAGCACGACCCTCCCAAGGACCGAGAGCCATAAGGGCAAAGTGAATGCGCCGCAAGAATGACTCGTGTTGCAATCTATGAGCGAACATAGGGCGATGGTGCGGCCTGTGATGATGGATTTCCTTCACAATCTGAACCTTATCTCCACCCGGAGTCTTGAGACCATCATCTGTCTTCTTCCATTCACCGAGGATGGGAGTCCCAATAATGGGCATGATTCGGATGGTGCCACCGTGGATCTTCTTGTCGTCAGTCGGCTTCAAGTGAGTCTCGATGAGGGGCAATCCAAGAGCATGTCTGAAGTAGTTCGAGAGTTTGACACTCTTCTGGCGGAACTGAGAACAGCCACGACGACCACCGCTCGCTTCGACATGTATCTTCCGGAATTTGCTTCCATCACTGTGGGTGTGCATCATTTGCGCTACAGCGACATTATTAGCAGAACTTTGACCGCTGCTAATCATGACGACGCGCAGGGGGCTGGCACTAGCCTCTACTATGAGAATCGTAGCAGAATCAGTCAACTGAAGCAGATGGTACGGATGCAAAAGAAAATCACGACTCACACAGGCCAGCACCAGCCACCAAAAAGGACAAGTATAAAAGTTTCATATATCAATCTATGGAGCACCGACGGATTCAAGTTCTTTCAGACAGCTTTGCAATAAAATGAGAGAGAAGACGTACTGATTGGAGAGTCACTGGTGGAAGGAGCAATTGAAGTTGTACGAGGGTTCCGCAGCGCCACCTTTCTTAGTCAATTCAAACTCCGACCTACTTAGTTACGGGAAGGTCTCAACTGCGGCTGACTGCGCTTTTCACCTTTACGTTCATCAGCATATCCACTGTAGTATAAGTATTCTAGTTTTCTTTCAAGAACATACGTCCTGCTTGCCTGAAAAGTTCTACGTTGTAGGCTTCCTGCACTCTTGAATGAACTTCTTGCCTCGGACGCCGTCGCAACCGGTCAGTGCACGAATCAAAATGACTCGATGGTATATATCCCGGTTTCCAGTGTGTATGTAGTCAAACAGCACACCTGTCGAGTGTCCTCAATGATATGCCAGGATATGCCTCAAGAAATGACTCCATTTACGACAGTTTACGCGGAAGAATCTATTTTTGTATAACTTAAATTCGATACTTTCGACACCCCCGTTACGACATAACGACCAGGCTATGGCGAAATTTATTCGAAGGGTCGGCTCACAAAGATGTGGTCGGAATAGACGTATGTAGACATCGTTGCCGTTGGAGGTACAGAGCGCGTCACTACTAAGCAAGCACGCTGCTCCTCAGGCCGCTCCAGCCTCCCGGGCAGCTCTTTCAATCTGCCCGACAGTGGTTGTTTGAGGGAATGGGGTATTTTGTACGAACGACAGACATTTCGCTCTCCTTGACCGGCACGGTCCTGAGCCCTGAGGAGGCCGCCGTTAAAAGCTAGCTCAGCTATACTAGATACCCGAGCTGCGGTACATATGTACATACCGCAGCTCGGGTATTTAAATGTGGTCAGTATCAATATAACAATCGCGGATGTTGTTCACAAGGCGCTTTCGGAGTCGTGAGTTGCGCGACGACATTTTGCATGTCATAGTCAGACTATCGTGGCCGTGATTTTAGCATAACATTCATGCAAGGCATTAAAGTACTATCTGGTAAGTTTTAGATGACATCAAGTATCATAGTTACATTTAATACATTCCCCTACTATCTCCACTATCCACTATATTTTCTAAACTCTTCAATTCGGTCGGCTTCTCTTGTCGGAAGACGGGCAGGCCATGTCCTCTTCATTCTTTCGTTTTTGTGACGTCTTCTCGGGCAAAGCATGCACAATACGCTTGCTGAGTTCGTTAGGCCAACCCTTCTCTGTGTTGACAGCATCGGTGAAACGATTTATCATCCACTTCGAGTTAAGGTCATCTAGCCGCAGCATATATTTTGTATGAATGTCCCTTTTCCGCAGCCATGTTCGCCGTTCCTCCGAGGCACTGTTGTATGTGGCTCTGCATTCCTCTATCTCTGTCGGTGTGATAGGTTCTTCGTAACGCACTGCAAAGACATTCTCTAAGGCATCGGCAAGTACTCGGAGCGCAGTCGCCGGCAGCTTTCCATTTCTGCTCAAGTACTTGAAAGTGATAAAACTTGGTTTTGAAAGAAAACCGACACATCCTCCGGGAGCTTTGGGGCTAGGCGTGGCATAGTCGAAGACCTCTTGCATTATAGTCCCCAACATCTCAACACCGAAAGAGTGTTTCGCATAACGAAGCGTCACCCAACTCAGAACGTGGAAAAAACTCTCGAGGTCGTCCTCAATCATGAGTCTAGACGTTTGTGATTGGTCTAGCTGTTCCAAATCATTGCTCTCTTGAGACGTTTCATTAGGCTCCTTGGACTCTGCCTCTTCAGCGACCTCAGAACCTTGAGATGTTTTCGGTACATCCAACTCATCCATCTCCTCATCTTCTGCTTCGTGGTCTTCTGAGTCACCATCATGGGCCATGAGTGCTCGCGCAGCGATGAATTGCCAAGTACCCTGAAAAAACTGTTGAGCTTATTGTGACATCTCGAAACAACACTTGACATACCGTACGCTCAATCTCCCTTGCAATTTTTCCGAGCAGATCAACCGGCTTTGAAAGGTCCCAGTCAATTAGGAATCCACCGCCGTCTTTACCAATCAAGATGTTCCCAACACTGATGTCGCGATGCAAAATCCCTGCTACCTTGTATGCTTCTTGGTGTGCTAGACAAGACAAGTCAGACAGAATCGAGGGTAGTAAGAGTAAGGAAACTCACCTATCAACGCATCTCTCATAGCAGCCACAAACTCACGGGTGTTCTCGAATTGTGTAAGGTCATGACCGACATCCTGAAGAAGTAGGCGATAATGTTGATGCTGGCGGAGTCGAAGAGGTTTCTCTCCGGGAAAGCAGACACCATCTGTCATAGTGTGATGATGAGGTAGGGGAATGTCGCCAGCTTCGTAACATTTCGGGATATGGTGCACGCGATGCTCGTGAAGCTGCCGATAGGTATCTCCCTCTTTCACCATATATTTGGCGTCAACGCGCCACGTATCTTTTAGCAACACACTTCGGTCACCCACGGGAACCCACACGCTAATCACACGAGTGCATCTACCTGTGACGGTGCCACGGCCGCGGAAGAAAGGCTTTCCGCCATAACAAGATATAGGAGTGCGTTGCTTCGCCGCATCATCGTAGACAGCAAAGCGCCACACATCATCACGAGCTTTCAGCTGAAGCTTCGTCCGCGCGAGTTCGACGTTGTCATCCACAGTTGGTGTCATGCAGGTCATCACCTGGCGATTACCGGTACCATCAGGTTCTGAAATGTAGCGAAATTTACTGAATCTGGTGACAGTCGCATCGAGACCTCGATCCGCGTCTGAAGCGTGACTGAACCGCCAGAAAAATTCTGCCAGTAGCTTCGCCCCAGCCTTGGTGCTGATGTCAATCCTCTCGGTAACGACGGCACCAGATCGATCCCATCGAATCAACCTGGCCCAAGTCTTGCCAATCAATATCGAGAAGAGGTGAGTGCGATACTGATGTGCTAATTGGGCAACAGCATATGAGATGATCTGCCCGCGTGTGTCCTTCCCGTCAATAGTGTCATGAATGAAAGGAGAGGATGCGTCGTCGCAGAATGCGTCATCCTTTTCACTCAACTTGACCTCGATGTGCGCTTGCGCCCAGGACATATCAGTCACGACCTGGAAGTCTCGTAAAGCTCTAGGCTGCGCCTTAGCATCCCCCGACCTGCGCCTAATGTATAAGTCTTCGGCTTGGCGGTCCTTGCGTAACCTTTCGATGTCCTCTACTTTGTACATCGTGAGGTCAGGCTTGATTTGGGACTGTTCATCACTAGTGTTCGTAGTATCGGCATGCTTTGAAGTATTCACAATCTCCATGCACGGGCAAAACTGTGTGAGCGCATCTATCTACAAGTTCATGAGTCAGCCTTCAGTACGCGAGCTCGGAGACGACTTGGCCAATCATACTTACCAACGGGTCATACATCGCAGTCTCAAACGTCTCCTTGTGTATCTCTGTGAGCTTCTTGATAGCATTTTTTACCTTTTTTGACCTCCACCGAGGTGCCTTTTCAACGTTGGCCAGGTAGCGATCAATGAAGTCTTGAGCCACTACCGGTCCGCAAAACTTGTTCCCCATCTCCTCAGCTAGAAATATCAAGTGCGTTTCGCGACGAAAGTGCATCGAGGTGAATATGCCAGTCTGCGCGGTTTTCGGCATGAGGGGCGTTTCTTGAACAGTATGTTTGTCTGGTTGCCTGTTAGGAGGTGTAATGGGGCGGTCCTCGAGTGGGGAGTCTTCTTCCTCGGCGTCCGACTCTGAAATAGGATCGGGGATTGGTAAGGGTGGTATCCACGACTGAGGTGTAGGAGGAGAGCTATACGCTGGCAAGACTGCTGAAGAAAATAGCGAACGATCACGGAAAGATTGTCGACTGTGCTTCTGTGTTTTCTGTGAGGACGCCATGGTTGAATCAAGAGATGATATTGAGAGCTTACTGTCTAGTTTTCTGTGCTTTTGTATATCCAGGGGACAATGGGCAGAGTGTGTTTGCCCAAATACGCGTTAATGTCAAAGTTAGTGGACCAAGTGGCCGCAAGTTGGAACGCGTCAAAGCAAAGTGGCCACAGGCTTTACCAGGGGCACGTGACCTAGTATTGTCTCGGCCCGCCAAATCCGTCTGAATGCAATGCGTCACTTACAAAGTTACTATCGTGGTTATCCTGTTATGCTCTTATACAAGATATCACCGGTGCACCTGTTACCTGAGTAACGTTGCGCTGCTTTTCCCTCTCGCCTTCTCCCTCTACTTCTTAGGCTCACTCATTTTGACAAGGGCTAGAATGGCTGATCTTTTTTCTTAGACCTTGAGAGAGTGATACATCAGTACTTTCTCAAGAATAGTCTCCGTGTCTTCATTTCTTGTCGCTCCCCTGCCACCCATGAAGAACCCACTAGTATTCAAATGCGCATACATCAGTGGATTTTGGACGCAATTGCACGATGACACGACTGTGATCATGGAGGATCATGGGCGCTTGGAATCTACCAGTGATCTGTGTCCCTGTCGAAGCTTTCCAGGAACAAGTACAACTTCCAAAGGAAATCCATTACAGTTCATTTTTATGACATCCTTTGTGGTAGCCTTAATCCTCTCGCGACCGCTTCTAGCCAAACTACGTTGACGTGTTGGATTATATGTATTCTATGTGTACGTGCTCGTGTAGCGATACGGCACGATTCCTACTTAGTAATGACCTTTTACTAGTACCCGCATGGTCACTCACCTTATTTCTCCTTTCTTCCTCTTTCCTTATTTGTCTAGACCCATCCATACGATATATAAACCCCTACGCGTACGATAGAGAGTAGCGCACTTTGAATCGACAAGTCGTTATACCTGTTCCTTTGAAGTGTCTCTTCGTGTGACTAAGCACCGAGCCGTCACATATTTTGAACAGAAACTCGACTTTACTACTCTCTATCTTCGCTCTACTCTAAAAACCTCCTGCCTTGGTCTCTGGATTACCCTCAGTCTGATCACCTGGGACTTCCGTCATCAAGGTCAATTCATTTATTCTCAAATTTTACTAATTACTCGGTTTCAGACAAGTTTTGGTAGAACCTCATCAAAGTGGATCAACTTGCTGTTGCGTCAAAAAGCCTTTCAGTGCTGAAATCTGTCAGATTGAAGTAAATATGGAATGTTCAAGCATTGGAAACTGAACATAAAAGACTAGAGTCACCCTAGACTGCTAGTTAAGACATGAAACATACTTGTACTCACAATGCCTAAGTGTAGTGATTGCTACAGTACTGAATCTGGTACTAAGTAACTGTGACCAATGGGTTATACAAGGAGATACTAGTTATGCCTCCCCAGATGTGTTGGAATTCCAAGGTTCCATACCAGATTGAGTTGGTCAGACCCACCCTCTAATAACACCGGCGGCAAAGCCCGAGCCACTTAAAATCAAGTGCGTTTGGGTCACCATGAAGCTCACTAGGTACCTCACTTGCAAAAATCAACACGTTTACCTGTGCACCCATTTATGTAATTTTTGCTTAGTCTTCGCGCTGGTCCCGTGATAAGACATGTTTGCTTCCACAACACAAATTGTTTTCCAGTGCAGTGTAGGAGAAATGGTGCAGAAAATGGGTCTTTGGAACCTTTGAAGCATGCACAGATTTTGAGCATAGTACAATCTGCTGGAAAATCTTATGTGGTGCTGTTGCCTGTGTTGTTGATGATTGTGCTTACTATAGATATGTATATAGGAATAATTTATCTTCCTATATTTTCTCAGCTGCTTACAGGAGACTAACTTACTATTGTGAGTTCTTGCTCCTGTGATTAACCTCCTGGGCCAATTCAAAGTTATGCAGCTCAAAAGTTTGACATATGTCTTTGACACCCTAAAGGTCATTCCATTCAAAAGTCAATTGTACTTCCCTCCTCCATCTATAGGATTCAAGGTGACCATGAAATAATACATATGGGTATTCTCCAGGCAACACTAATGGGACAGGAAAGCCAGACCACCTGGTACTGAGTATCATTAATGAACAACTGGACTTGTAGCTGTCTGGGCACTGGCCCAAGCCACCAGTCAAGTTCAGTTGCAGCTTAGGTTTCTAGCCAGAGGAACTGACATGACAAGGACATCATTGCAACTTAGAGGGGGGCACTGAATGTGCTAGGAGGCTTGTTTATGTGAATCATTGAATCATCAAGTAGAATGGTCAGAGTATAGGCAGTTAGATGTACACATAAACACAAGGGACATCCAAAAGATGACATGGTTCCGGCAGAAAGAGGTTGAGAGAGAGTATAAGCTACCAATGAAGCACAGTGACAATGGAAAAATGGCCCGGAAGCGAAAGGAACAGAAAAAACTGTGACTTTGTAAGATTATGTAATGAGAAATAATCATATTGGCACCGCAAAAATCAAGTGAGGTTCAACGTGAGGTTCACCATGACCCGAAGGCACTTCAAATTCACGTGAACCTCACTTTGCTCCCGGTGTAACTAGAGACTCTACCAAGTGTTGTTGACTGTAATCCAAGGGGTTGATGGATTTTCACTTCAATTGAACAACTATCTAAGTCCTTTGGACTGATTAAAAGTTCCAGCTGGTCTTGCTAACCAAGTTGGCATTATAAGATTGAATGCTGAGAATATAGGCAATCTTGAAGATTGCATTACCAGAGAAATATAGTACACTGAGTGCTATGTGAACATAAAGTCACTAAGATGAAATGCCAATCTGTGTAATACTGAAAGTAGATTCAAAGTTACATCTGCACAAATGAGTTAGGTACTCAAAACTCATGATAAGAGGAGTTAGATACTGAAATTGAGTATCTCTCTGAACTTGATGAAAGATAAAGGCACTCTAATTGGAGGTCTTAGACAAAACTGTGGGATAGAATACTGTCCTAGGAGAAGCTGAGAGCTATCCTAAACAAGAAATATAACCTGAGTACAAATCTGACCCAAAAGAGATGTATAGGGGCAAAACTTGAAATAAACAGTTACTGTACCTTACTGTGGCTGATAGAAATGATGAATCATAGTCTAGATAAGCTCTAGAGCTTCTACACAACTCCTAATGCTGCCCTAGTAGAGGAGAATGTGCCAATATTGGAGAAACTTATAGGGGACCAGATTTGCAATACACTGAGGAGAATGTCAACTGTCAGGATACTATTTGCTATTTACATGTTCTGGACCTTTATTTAGATATCCTGTGTACGCCCTAACACACCTAGAATGCGGACAAAGCAATATATTTCTGTTTTCATACCAATCTATACCCAAAGTTCCTACATTTTGACTATCTAACTGGAAAATTACCTAGAAAACTACCTAAAAAGAATCCAATCTCTGCTCAATTGATACTTACTTACTTTTGACTCATTTACTGTTCAGATTACCCTTTTAATTTTGAGATATATGTTTGATTTTATGATTTAGTATATATAGCTTACAGAGTATCTATTTAGATTTTCTTAAGCAAGTACTGCCCAAAGCTACAAGCCAAAGCAGGAAACCCTTCTTAGACAAAATATAGCCTGGCTCTTTAGAGTTCAGTTTGAGAAATATCCAGTTGTGAAAACTTCTGTAAAGTCCCTTGTGGCAGATAAATTGAAAGAGATACTGAATCTTTGCTGAAACTGCTGTTCTGTCTGTGCTGAAACTGCCTGCTGAAACTGTTCCCTGCATTGTCTGACCATTGGATTGAGCTTAACATTGAGATTGATTGTCCTGAATCCCTCCTGAACCCTGAAAACCACTACCTTCTGTCTGAATCTGGTGTTTTGAGATACCCTCTGCCATTTTTCACCCAGATTGAGATAAAGACATCTGTACCCCTGCAGATTTGAGTTCAATTGTTGTGTCTAACTGTGCGGAACCTCTGACAACGCCAGTCACACCTCACCCTACATCATTTTTGATTTGAGTTGGATTGTGCTCATTTGAGTATCTCTCTCGTTCATTTCATAGACACTACAACACATTTTTGAGGTTTGCCTCATAAAATAGATCTATAACAAGTAATCATGGACATACTTGACACAGATACTTACAACCTACATACACAGATATAGGTATATATATATAACAGGACAGTTTAGCTATAATTTCCGTTTTTATTTATTTTGGACTGGCAGTATGTATAAAAGGGCAGTAACTTGGAGAGAGAAAAGCCAAGAGAGTACCATAGAGTCACAGAGTCACTGGGAATTGTCTTTATAGCGTGAATCATGCCTGTGAAGGGAAAACCTACCAAAAACATAAAGTTGCCCTGGTCTGTTTATAGTCTGGTGTTTATTGCAATATTGTATAAAGATAATTGTTGATTGAATTGAACTGGTTGTGTTATTGGGATTGGTTGTTTGATCTTGTGGTCAATTGGTTGTGATTGTGCAGTGAACATCTGTCTTGTTCAAAACCCCCTTGTGCTACTTTTGCCTTAGTGCATTCTAAAAGCTCAACTATAAAGTTCTTGTGATAAAGATATAAAGTTCTAATAAAGAAGCCATAAGTTTGGTCATGCGGAACCTTCAACAATGCCCCCTCAGACTCACATCTTTCAAGTGATTTGGTTGATTTGATTGATTTTGGGTTTTTGTTCATTAGCCCTTTAGCAGTTCATTTCCCCGTTTCATTCTCATCACCGTGGTCTGACTATTTTCTCAATCAGACAGTTGAAGATTGGTGGCCATCATCTATTGGAAACCTATGGTGTAGAGCTGCTGAATTCATTCTGAATGATAATGCACCATATCCCGGTGATGAGTACCGGTGGGGGTGCGAAACGTCCTATCGGTTTGATGATTTGATGTACATTAACTAGATGGATATACATTTAGAATATCGGACTCAGAATCCAATAAAATGGAAATAAGAATTGATTGCACTCACCTATTGAATCCAAACTTCCATTTAGGTTCTTGGTATGCTAAGAGGCGTGCAAAACTACTTAACATTCCATTTGATGTGACTTATTGGAAACAAACTAACCCAATAGGCAACATTGCTGTACAAGGTTTGACAATGATCTTGAGTTTAGAGATCCCAAATTATCCTAAAATGTCAATGTTGTGGAAGTACTCACCATATGAACGATTTAAGATCATATAAACAGGCCTGACTTCAGATTATTATTGAGTGTACAATGTTGAAACAGATGTAGTTAAATTGATTTCACTCGCGCAAATCCAAAACATTCACTTTAATGCTGTTGTTGAGCTAGAGTGCAGTCCGAGCTTCAGATTGTATAAAAACACTCAATATAATGAGATTGGAGATGTGTAACATGGGAATTGAGGACTAGAGTGAGCCCCAGCTGCTAGTCAACACATGAGGGCACACTGTACCAATGGCCTGAGAATAGTGTATGCTACAGTACATGATACAGTGCTTAGCTGCTGTGATCAATGGGTCCATCTGGTGAGATACTGGACTTGCCTCTCACCATCTATATGGTTGAGTTGGTCAGACCCACCTTAAAAGGTCCAGATACTCCCAGAGTGCTGCCTAATTGTAATCCAGGGGATTGTGGAGGAATTATGAGTGACAATCTATATGACCATCTGGTGATCTGATGATCTGGATGACTTGTGAGCTATGGTGTTGTTGATTGGTGATACTCTATCTGGAGATGTGCCAGTGTGTGGATGAACATTTGTGAACTCTGGGAGCTTGATACTCAGTTGAGATTCTTCAAGAAGGCACTTAGTCTCAGATTCTGAAGATGGTCATGAGAGCTAGATCAGACAAGCTCATGAGCTGACCAGCTGGTGATCTGGAAGACTGTCTGAAGTTCAAGTTAACAGGAATTTCTCAGACTATTATCTGATGAGCTGGTGATCTGTCTATCTATGGAGACTTTGCAGAACACAGTTACTATGTGCACTAGGGGTAATCCTGCATGATGGATAAGGGTATACCTTGGTCCTAGATGATGTGACAATACTCTGAAGCAAGATAGGAGCCAGATAAAGATCTTCATGGGCCCAAGTTCTAGGCTGATAAGCTGGAGCTCTGGTGTCTTGATTACTGATGAAAATGTGATGTCAATGGGCTTTCTAGGCTGTTTGAGACAAGGTAGCACACTTTATCCAAGTCTCTAGACCAGGGGAGATCCTATATTTGGAAATAGATTCTGCCCAGGCTTATTGCAAATTGGTGAATTTGTCATATGGCATCATAATCTCACCATATCATGCAATCCTGAGGCTGTGTCAACCACACAATGTGCAGCTCATGAGATCTGCAAAACTCAAGCTAGATTTACTGTCTCTGATATACCCAATATGGCTTGATATGGACAATCTCTTGCTGTTTATAGAATCCATCCCACTCAATTTTGTTTATTCTGTCTTATTTTCTTTTTCTCTATTATCTTGTCAGATTTATAATATTTATCTAGCTAGTAGTATATAAGGACCATATATTTGGATAGAAAGATCAAGGAACTACTGGGCCAGCTTTTATACAGCGAAGCAGGAACACCTTCAGAGGTTGAATCTGACAAGCTCATAAGCTCTGAAGTTAGACTTCTAACAGAGAATTGCAAGCCTGGTCCTTAGAGTCCAGTTTGTGTTGTAGCACTTTAACTTACACTGAAGTTCCTGAGTGGCAAATACATTGAAGTTCCTGAGTGGCACCATCTGATAATCTGACTGCTGTCTGTTGGGCTGCTGAATCAGTTCTAATCTGATCTGAAACTGATCTGAACTGCTGCTGCTGTCCATTTGTTACGCTGGTGACTCTCGGAAATCTCTGTGTCTGTCTGTCTCTGTGATTCTGTCTGTTACTGTTCTGCTTCCAATTTGTTGCTCTTACAAGCTCACAATCTGATAATCTCTTTGTCCGCTGTGTTGTAAAACCTTCATTCAGATTAATAGTCTTACACACTTGTGATCATCCTACAAGTCCATTGTCAGTGCTAAGCGTGTGGAATCTTTGATCAATGCCTGCCACCACTTGCAAAAACACAGACTTAGTTGGTTGTTGGTTTGTTGCATTAGATCTCGATCTTGTCCTTCACCCAGTGCCAATCAAAGGCTTTTAACTGTCGGCTGGTGGACAAAAACCCTAATAAGGCAGATACCACAGAATCAAGCTGCAGAGCGGAAACGTGCAGGGATTCATAAAAAGAAGGTTAAGTCAGACCTCTGGTGGCAACATCGACAAGATGACATACTTGCGAGAGTTCTAGAAAATCGCCTTGAGGCAATAAAGCACTACCCAGGAGACGTGTTCCATGATAACAGCATATACAGCCGGTTCACCGCTTGGAAAATATCAACCGAAGATGCCTATGAATTCATTGATCATGACTGTAACATGACATATACTATACCACTTACTGATCTGCTTGACCCAAAGTTCAGTCCGGGCCAATTCTGGTGTGAATTCTGCGCACGAGCAAGTGGTATTGAACCATTTGAAGACATGGACTACCCGAGAATGGGAGATGCGTTAGCTAAAACAACAATAAGGACACTGAAGAAATGGGTGCCTATCGAACACGAGAATCCATATAGTGTGTATCCTGACCCTAATGGTTACAAAGGCCTGTATGTAATCGAAGATAATGCTCGAGAATTCAAAGTATCAATTTCAGCACAAGAATTGCTGAATCAAAACTTGGACTTACCAAACTAGTATCAAAAACGCATTAACAAAGCTCGAAACGGATTAACTCAACGGTTGAAGGGTCCAGTTGAGTACGAACATCTATCCCGGTAATAGCAGCGAAATGAGCACTCTAAGATGTAAGAACTCGTCTAAACTCAAAGGTTGCCTTGTAAAAGCGAGTGTAGTCTGGCATTGGCAAAGATTCCGCACGCAGAAAACTGACTAAAGTCGAGCTAGACTGTAGGAAAGACTAACTAAACTGAAAGATCACTGTCTAGACCCTTCGACAAGTACCAGAAATAGCAAAACAGACAGACACAGACAGACAGACACAGACAGACAGACACAAACAGACAGACACAGATAGACAGACACAGACAGACAGACAGACAGACAGTTCAAACACAACAGATGTTCAGATATTTAGCACTCTATTAAAGCACTGCAATTCCTAATAGTCTGCCTCTACCAGCTCAAAGAACCGGGGCCTGACACTCACAATCAAGAGGCCTTCTGCGATCTAACACTCTAGAAGATATGTAAAGTTCTCCAATTTGGTGGGCAGTCATAACCTGGGGCGCTCGACCCTATACATGATAGTATATGTACTCTACTGCCTGTAAGTATTTCATAAATAGATAGAAAACTGAGTGGAGTAAGTAAAAGAAACAGAGGGATAACATTGAGTATAAAATGGATATAAACAGAAACAATATGACTGAGTTGGGTAAGTAGGCACGTCTAGAGGGTAATTATGTGCAGTTATCAATTAAGCAGAGATTGGATTCTTTTTAGGTAGTTTTCTGGGTAATATTCCAGTTAGATAGTCAAAATGTAGGAACTTTGGATATAGATTGGTATAAAATCAGAAATATATCACTTTGTCCGCATTCTAGGGGTGCTAGGGCGTACCCAGAGTATCTAAATAAAGGTCCAGAACATGTAAATAGCAACCAGTATCATGACAGTTAACATTCTCCTCAGTGCATTGCAAATCTGGTTCCCTATAAGTTTCTCTAAAATTGGCACATTGTTAGGAACATGACTACAAGAGGACTGAACAAGTCAACAAAAGTGTAGCAAAAAGTGATGCCAGAAAATTTTCAAAATTCTGGATGTTATTAGACTAGTCATTTTAGATGACCTACCTATTGGACTAGTCATTTCAGATGATCCACTGCCTCACATTGCAACCTCATGTTCAAACTGCCTCATGTTTGGCCTCAAGGCAGCCTCATTGTAGCCTCATGTCCAAATGGCCTCATGTTCAGCCTCAAGGCATGCCTCACTGCAACCTCATTGCAACCTCATTGCATGCCTCATTGCATGCCTCATTGCATGCCTCATTGTATGCCTCATTGTATGCCTCATTGTATGCCTCATTGTATGCCTCATTGTATGCCTCATGTTTAGCCTCATGGTTTGTAGTATATAAAGCCCCAGAAACTTAGTGTACAGTAGTCTAGTGATTTTCTTGTTAACCCCCATCTTGTAAATCTGTCTTGTGAATTTAAGTACTTTTTACTCTCTAAGTGTTGCTGAAGCATTACCAGTGACTGAACCTACAATATCTGAAGCATTTCCAGATATTCTCTAAGACATCTGAAGCATTTCCAGTGTCTATTCCTAAGTATTGCTGAAGCATTTCCAGCAGTATTCTCTTTGATTGTCTGAAGCATTCCCAGACTTTCTCCTTGAACAACTGAAGCATTTCCAGTTTTCAAACTACTCCTAGATTACTTGAAGCATTTCCAAGTATTCCAACCTTCCTTGGTTACTGAAGCATTTCCAGTAATCAAAACATCCTCTTTTCACTTGAAGCTTTCCCAAGTGAATCCTATTCTTCTAGTGCTATCTGATACATCATTCTTCACATTTTCCCTTTTCTGTGTTATAGACTATCACTTCAGTTTCTCCATTGTGTTCTTTGAGTAGATTCTCAATTAATACAACTTAGCCCCCAACCCTCATATTGTGGATCAGAGTAACTAACCCTTACCTTCTGTTCCCTAACATAATAACTAGACTCCCACTAAGTTACAGTTGAGATGTCTACTCAAACAACCCACACCCAGACCAACCAACAACAGACCACTTCTCCTAGACACTATGTCCTCACCCCAGACAGCACCAATCTCAGAAGATCTGCCACCAGTTAACAGGCAATCCCAGAGTTTTACTCCATTTGAAACTCCAGGACAAACCCTAGGAAGTACACCACAACAAATCCCACCAGGAGTAGCAGTTAGAAGACCAAGGAGAAGAAGAGACAGAACTACAGGTCTCACCTTCCTCCTATTTCCCCAGTCAGACCTAGATCCACTCTTCAGACTGAGATACTGAGAGCTGAATTGTATGGAGAACAAGGCATAGCTGAACTAACACCTGGTCCCAACACCATTGATAATTTGCTGCGAGAACCATATCAAGATCAGTCTCAATTCCCCAGTCAAGTAGCCATCAATGTTTCAAGTTCTTCTAGTAATGGAGCTGCTGGTGATACAGGGAACATAGCAGATGATGAAGATGAGCATGCAGACATGCCTGCATTACAAGCTGTTAGTGATTCTGAATCTGACAATGATGAAGAGTATGAGGAGTATGAACCACCAACTATGCACCATCCCATTGCACACTCCACACCCAGAACTCAACAATGGCAAGAAGCTAGTATGGACACAGGTTTCCAAAGTTATAATGAGGGCTTAAGAGATGTGTTGGGAAGCATGTATTCCAATCCTCATGTCCCTACAGCAGCTGCTAGAAATGTACAAGGACATTCTACTTCACATGGTGCTCCAACATCCATACATAATACTATCCACTCTAACAGAAGTCAAAGACATAGTGTCAGAGAGAGTATACCTTCACACAGAGCTTCATCAGGATCCCATACCACCAATGACTATGAACAGGAGTGTAGTGTATCAGCTACTCAACTAGCAGAATTGGCAATTTCAAGCAGAGCCTTTTTACTCAGCATTGGAGTAGAAGATGATTCTTGGAGAAATGATTATGGATGGATCCGTATGATGCGCAGGCTGGCTCAAACTAATCTATCTGACTTATCAGAGCCCATAGCACATGCTTTGCAATTCCCTCATAATGCAAGGGAACTCACAAATCTATATAACTTCTCACAAAGACCCATGATGCTCAATCTTTTGAATATGCAAGAGCCATCTAGCAGAGTCTCATCTCCAAGGAGTAATACCCCTCACTCTGCCAGAACAACCTTGCTTTTAGAGGCAAGTGACCATCCACATTCAACATCTCCTAGATCCTACCAGCTATATCCTGAAATGGACATTTTCCAGTGGACTCTGAACTCTGCTAATGTGAATGGAAATTGGCAAGTGGTAGATGATAGGTCAGTCAGGAGCTCTCATACCAACCTACAAGGGTATACTAGAGTACCAACCCATACTCCAGTACAATCACCTCAACATGCAGTACATTGGCCTAGTACTGTTGGTAGAGTACAACAATTCATCAACACTACTCCTTCAACTGTGAGAAATACAATACCCCAAGCAGTGCAAGGACGTATTGCAACTCCCTGGCACCCTAGTACTCAACCAATAATGGTATCCTCAGGGTCAGACTCCACCACTGTAGTAGGGATACCCAATGTTCCTTTCTACAGAAACACAGAGTACAATATCCCAGACCCTGTACCACCATATCCTGGAGAGCCCCCAGCACCTACTTATGAACAGATTTCCACTTCCAGAACATCCAATCCTTCCTCAAAAAGAGCATCCAATCATATTGAAACTCATTCATCTAATCCTGTAGTTCAAGAACTTCCACAGGGAAATATTCAGAGTGTCAACTACATAGATGATACAGCAGTTTTCATCCATGAATCACAAGAGGAAGATGTGGAAGTAAATGAACCTGAAACAGTTTTGAGACCCAACAGAGTACCTGGTTATAGAGATGATGAGGTACCTCCAGAGAGTTCAGTACAGGAATCTAGTGGAGCACAGAGGAGAAACAGGACACAAACTTGGAGGGAAGAATTAGAATCAAGAATCCAAAGAGGTCAAACCAGAGTTGAGCCTCAACCCCATAATTCCCCCTCACACATCCTCAAGATGAACCAACCAGAGCTCAGGCCCCAGTACAGCTAGGTCCTTCCAATCAGTCTCATTCAATGCAGATGCCTGCAGCTAGGAACAGGGTACCCTCTGGTATGGAAAGAGATGCCCCACCACATTTGGATGTTAGAAGAGAGGATCAAAACACTTCTAGGCAATACAGGCAGAACACAGCAGGACCTTCCAGAAATTATGAGGTAAGTCACTCACCAGGATCATCTAGGATTTCAGAATTAAGAAGAACCCAACAATATCCTTATACTCCCAACAAAGGTAAGACCCCTATAAGGAATGCTGGAGGACCCCCAGATGACCCCAATGGCCCTGGGCACTCTCACTATGATGATTCTGATTCTGATTCTGATGATGAACACAATCAATCATCTAGAGGGGAAGGACCAAGTCATTGGACAACACCAGGAGGACCCCAAGGACCAAATGATATCCCATCTGGAGATGAAAGTGATGATGACTACAATCATAGAAGAAATGGTAGAGATGGTAGAGATGGCAGAGATGGAAGAGATGGAAGAGATGGAAGAGATGGCCGCAATCAGGAAGATGCAGAAGAACGTTGACAAAGAGAAGAACTCACTCGTGCTCTCAATAGAGAAGCTAAGTTGGACATCAACAAACTCAAAGAGTTCTCTGGAGAAAGCTGTGCTGAATGGTCTACCTTTGTTGACAGCTGTGAGAATATGTTTGCTGCCAAACCCACCATCTATGCCTCTGAATCATCTCAAATTACATTTGCCGCACCATATTTCACTGGTCCAGCTTTGCGGTATTACAACAATCTCATGCGCAAACGGCGGAATGGCAATTTCATTGCAGCTTTGAACACATGGAATGAATTCTTAAAGATGTTCAGTAAGATGTTTGGCTTACATGATGAGACTTTATACTCTCAATCCAAACTGGATACTGTATATCAGAAGTTCAAAGAAGCCTTTGCTGATTTCCTTGTGCGCTTTGAGGATGTGGCAAATAAGACCAACTACAATGACCCAGCTTTATGGTTCTGATTACTCCGACAAATCCGCTCTGATCTCAGAAATCGACTCACAAACAATGGAAAAATTCCTGAGTCTTATGATGAAGTTGTTGAAAGACTCCTGGAAATTGATACTGCTTGTGAAGCACTCAATGACATGGGTCTTGGAGACAACACTTATAGTCGCAACTGGAATAATCAACAAACAGACACCAATCAGCATGTAGTTCAAACTCGTTTTGTGTCAAACAATACCTACCGACTTCGTAATGCTAACACTCCCAATGTGGTCAGTGGGAATGCTGCAGAAACAGGAGAAACACAATCCCAATCAAACTTCCCACCCCGTATTTCACAAGAAGAATATGAACAGCAGATGAGAGAAAGGTTGTGTATGTGCTGTGGCAAACCAGGGCACTTTGGTAGAGAATGTAGGACTTATCCAATGCCAAACTCCAATTCAAATGCAAACCGCTATGGCAACAATACAGGGACTGGCAATGCTGCCAATGGTAGAGCAGTGTTTGTGGACAATGTTGAAGAAGAAAGAGATGGAACATATTTATAAGTTGAAGGAGAGGATGGCATTATTCAGATAGAAGACACCATTTTCCAAGAGGTTGCCAATGGAGAAGAATATGAAGATGACAACAACTTGGGAAACTTGCAGGAGACTCAGGATGGCAGGAGTCACATTTGAGTCTAGAAGAAGCTGATTCCATATATTTAAATGGTGCAGTGGTTGAACCAGTCACCATAACTTCTAGATCAGAACAATCCTTTATCATCTCTGCAACAATTTTCAATTCCAACTCTGTTAACTATCATTGCCTGCTGGATACAGGTGCCACTAGGGAATTCATCGATATCAAACTAGCAAGTCTTTATCCTGAAAGACTCAAGCCCCTACCTCTTCCCATTCCACTAAGACTCTTTGATGGACAATTTACCTCTGCAGGGAAAATCACACACAAATTCTTTGCACCAATCACATTCACTGATGGAACAACCCATCATATAAACTTCTTGGTTACTCAACTTCATCCTGAAACTCCCATAGTACTGGGACTACCTTGGTTTAGGAAGTACAATCCTTAAGTAAACTGGACTGACTTGAAGTTCTCTTTCAATAACAGTGTTCAGCTTATGGCTGCAGAAGTATATGATCTCACATAGATCACACACTATATTGTCAGACCTTCCATAAACAAGAAGAATGGAGTGACTATAGAAGATGAGGAAGAGATATGTGAACTTCAGAAGTCAGGATTAGGATTGGAAGACCCAATCTTGATACACATAGATGAGATGAATGAATACCTCCAAGAGCAGGAAACAATTCAACAGTCCATTCCCAAATCTAAACCTCCTACCTCTGATCCCCAAATGGAAGATAACACCCCACATATATGCTTGCTAGGTGCAGCCTCCTTTGCTCAACTAGTGATGGAAGGATGTGAAGCATCAATTCTATACATAATGCCAAGCATTGAAGAAGCAGAAGTAGATGTAAGAATGGCCTCTACCAGTAATGAGATTTCAGAAGTTCCAGATAAACCAAAATTCAGCAAACTCTCTGAGCAAGAACTACTGGATAAATTTGTACCCAAACAGTATCATCAATATGCCAAAGCTTTCTCAGCCACAGAAGCTAAAGGCCTGCCACAACATAGACCTTATGATATCAGGATTGATACTGAGGATGACAAACTACCACCCTATGGGAAGTTATACAACCTGTCAGAAAAAGAATTGAAGGTTCTCAAGGATTACATTGATGAAATGATGGAAAAGGGATTTATCAGGCCTTCTAGTTCACCAATTGGAGCTCCAGTCTTGTTTGCCAAGAAAAAGGATGGAAGTCTCAGACTATGTGTGGACTATCGTGCACTAAATAGGCTTACAAGAAAAAATTGCTATCCCCTTCCACTCATTGGTAATCTCATTGACCAGTTGAGAAGTGCCAAAATCTACACTAAACTGGATCTCAGAGCAGGGTACAACAATATAAGGGTTGCTGAAGGACATGAATGGAAAACCTCATTTAGAACCAGATATGGTGCTTATGAGTACTTGGTCATGCCCTTTGGTTTAACCAATGCCCCTTCTGTATTCCAGCACTTCATCAATGACATATTCTGTGACATGGTAGATGTGTTTGTCATAGTCTATCTTGATGACATCTTGATTTTCTCAGAAAATGAGCAACAACATTTTAAACATGTCTCTAAAGTGTTGCAAAGACTGGAAGAACATGATCTGCATATCAAACCAGAGAAATGTGAATTCCATACCAACTCTGTTGAATATCTAGGTGTTATTGTTTCTCCAGAAGGTGTCACTATGGATCCCAAGAAGATAGAAGTTATCCAAAAATGGGAGGCACCAACAAATGTGAAGGAGTTGCAATCATTTTTGGGATTTGCAAATTTTTATAGGAGATTCATTGATAACTATTCTGGAATAGTCAAACCTCTCACAAGGCTTACCAGCAAAGACAAACCTTGGATTTGGACAGAAGAATGCACCACAGTCTTTGAACTCTTGAAGAAAGCATTTCAAGAAGCTCCTATACTCCAGCACTTTGATCTAGAATTACCTATCATTGTGGAAGCTGATGCATCTGACTATGCTATATAGCATCCATTATATCCCAGCAGAACAAGGAATCTGGAGAAATACACCCTATTGCATTCTATGCAAGGAGCATGACTAGTGCAGAGTTGAACTATGATATCTATGATAAGGAGCTATTAGCTATTGTAGAATCATTCAAACAGTGGCATGCATATTTGGAAGGGTCCAAGTACAAGATTGAAGTCTTCACAGATCACAATAACCTTCAATGGTTCACTACCACCAAAACTCTGAGTAGAAGACAAGCAAGATGGTCAGAGTTTTTATCAGGTTTTGACTTTGTGATCAACTACAGGCCAGAAAAATTAGGAGGAAAACCAGATGCTCTTACAAGGAGAAATGATGTCTACCCCAAGAAGTCAGCACAAGCAGCAGTAAACAGTGAGAATCACAGAGTACTGCTAAATCCTGAAAGGTTATCAACTTCTCTTATTATGAATGATGAAGCAGACCTGGCACATATCCATAATGTAGAGAAGGATAGATACTGGAAAGAGCACAAGGCTATAGCAGAATCAGAAGAGCCTGAACCATTCAAGATGGAAAATGGATTACTACTCAGAGATGGATTGGTCTATGTACCAAACAATGCTTCTCTTAGACTTCGAATCCTTCAAGTACATCATGACCATAAGCTAATTGGCCATCCTGGAATGCGGAAAACAGCACAGATGATTCACTGGACATACTTTTGGCCAGGATTGCAAAAGGATGTAAAGACGTATGTTAGAAGTTGTCATGAATGTCTGAGGGCAAAGAGTAGTCGCTGGAAACCATTTGGTCTGCTCAAACCATTACCCATTGGTGAAAGACCATGGAGTTCTATATCAGTGGATCATATTGGAGAACTACCAGAATCAAATGGATTTAATGCTATTATGGTTGTAGTTTGCTGGTTGACCAAACAAGCAGTATCCATAGCATGTCGTACTGATGACAATGCTTCACAACTGGCTAAACTCTTCATCAAACACATATTCTCCAAGCATGGTCTCCCAGTGAACATAGTCTCTGATAGAGGATCTACCTTTGTGTCAACCTTTTGGCATTCACTTTGTGATGCACTAGATGTCAAAACCAATTATTCCACTGGTTATCACCCACAAACAGATGGACAGACTGAAAGAACAAACCAGACTTTGGAACAGTATCTCAGACTGTTTGTCAACTATGACCAGGATGATTGGGAAGAATGGCTTCCACTAGCAGAATTCACTTATAACAACTCTCCTAGTGATGCCACTGGCCTAACACCCTTCTTTGCAAATAAAGGATTCCATCCTAGATTAACCATTTCACTTAAAGGGTTGCCAAATCATCAGGCACAGTTAAAGGCTCAAGAACTTAAAGATGTTCATGAAGACCTAAAGAGTGAAATCAGAAGGAGTAATGAATCAGCAAAGAGGTACACCAATTCTAAAAGAAGGAAGACACCTAGTGACTGGAAGGAAGGAATGTTTGTATGGTTGAATACAAAAAACATCAAGACTAAACGGCCTACCAAGAAGTTGGACCATAAGCAACTGGGACCATTCAAGATAGTTAAGAAGATTTCTGACCATGCATATTGATTGACCTTACCACGCAGCATGCAAACTCTTCATAATACATTCCATGTGGACTTGTTGGCGGCTAATCCACCAGAACATTTTCCCCAACGTTGACAACCACCTCCTCCCCCAGTTGAAGTTGATGACGAAGAACACTATGAAGTGGAACAGATTTTGGATAACTGTAGAAGATGGGGAAGAATAGAATACCTAGTTCGCTGGAAAGGCTATGATCCAGAACATGACTCCTGGGAACCAATTAGAAATGTGGTTGGATCTCAAGAATACATTGAAGATTTTCACCAAAAGCATCCTAACAAAATAGGACTTCATGATGGTGAATTGAAGAAAGCAGTAGAACAGGAAGGAAGTCAATCCCAGAAATATCCTCAATGAATCATTCAAGTAGTGTGGCATATGAAGTACTCTTCAATTGTCATTCATAGATTTGGGTTATTTCTTGGCATACATTGATCACAACTATCTACTATCTTTCTAACTCTCTGACTCTGGATACTGTAATTCCTCTTCACCATGATCTTCAATAGTAAGGTCAATGACTACAGGAGTAGGACCCACAATTGTCTGATCATCATCAAAGTCAATGCACACAGACCTGATATGTGGCTCAGCCATAGCCCAGGCACTAGGATAAGTGAGGCGAGAAATGTTGGAAGTATGGGCAAGAGGGTCTTGGATACCAAGCTGTCGGTAGTTTTGAACAGTGAGCTCATCTCAAGTACGATGAGCATGGGAGATTGTTTCCATCATAATATCAAAGCTTTCAACAAGCCAGGATTCAAAGGAAGTGAGTTGCAGATTACCCTCAGACAAGGGACGCTGGGCCTGGAAGATACCACACACGAAGGTCTCCAAATCCTTGCAGATAGAGTCGAAAAAAGGAGTAGGGTCGGCGCGAAGTCCTCGATATGCCATGTCCGCTAAGACACGGTGCAACAACGTACCAGCATCCACTTTGTGTCGAAGCTGCGCAATTTCAGCATCACGTTCTCGAAGCTGGCTATTGCGGCGAGATTGAGCAGTGACCAAGGAATGATAGGAGCACTTCATACGGCTCATACACATCACCTGGCGCTGCAAATTGGTAGCTAAGATACACATCCGTGAATTCACATTGCAAATGACCATCAATTCGTCCTTCGCACAAGAAAGTTCACTGCGAGAAAATGAGTTAGCTATGATAAAAGTCCATTGTGCAGGTAACTCACTCTTCAACAGTCTTTCGACTCTCCTCCAATTCGTCTTTCTCATTCTGAAGCAACCTGATATGAGCACGAAGTCCTGCAACAAGCCTATCAAATTATTTAACGGTTAGGTGAATTCATCATAGATTGCAGTGAGAACGTACTGTTTGGTAGATTGATCCAACTCCACAAAGAAGGTGGCATCAACGGTCTTGAACTGCTTCTCAAAATCTGCCTCCAATTCCTTAATACTACTGCACAAAAGTTTAGCCCAACAACGCATAGGAAAGAGGATGAACACACGCACATATCTACCAGCTCGCGGACACTCATCTCGGGCCTCACAGGAATTTCCATCCAATGAAGAGGGTTGATGGCGGATACATGTGGCAATTCTACAGAATTATTGGCAGTCATATCGCTGACACATTCGGTTGAGATGTTTACAAAGGTTGTGCTGTCCATGGAGGTCAAGAGAACAGTGATAAAAAAACCTGTGGATTAGGCTGGGGTTCATACAGAAAAAACATTATCCTTTAAATATGCAAAGCCCATGTGAACGTCCCATCGTAACGAACTGACATTCCACCTCATTAACCCTTAATTGTACGGAAGGCTTCAAGACGGAACCAAAATTCTGGAGCAGAAGAAATGCATATTTAATATTCGATGGTCTAGAAATCATAAGTTCTGATAGGTGGTGTGCCAAAGCAACATGCCATTCGCAAAGTTGTGCATAAGAACCATGAAATTCCCATCTTTGTACACCCCGTCGAACCTCTGTTCTCGTCAGCATCAATTTCTCAGCATTCTAAGCCCCACTCTGTCAGCGACTCGAGTTATAAACTCAAATAACCAAACACAATGATCTTAGTTTCACACGAGTAAGAGAAAAGCAGAAAGTGGAATTGAGAAAAGAGACGATACAAGGAAGTATGCTAAGTACAAGTCTAAACTCGAGGAGTTATTGACAAGATCGAAGCTAAAGAAATATCTACCTAAGCGGACTTGTTATATACGTAAATAAAACCCTAAACCCTGGGCTATAACCCTTGACTAATCCACCGTGTGTCTACCATGAGTTCGATCGCCTCAAGTGTTTCATTAATGATCGTGATCGCCTTGAGGTCTACATGCTTGATCTCAATCATTATGCTACCTACGTGTGTATTTAATATAACCCTAGATCTATAACTTAAGATGCTATCTACTGATAATAAAAGTGTCCATATGTACAAACAATGAGATAAGATGAAAAAAGAAAACGTTCGTAACATGACCCCCTCCTTAGGGACGATGTCCCCATCGTCCTAACTTCACTGCTAATGCTTCTGTCGGCATCTTCTTCGTTTCTACTACTTCCGTATATGCTTCAGGGATAGGTCGTAACAATGATGTCGGGAATAAGGAAATTGGAACCTCAATCTTTCTTAACTGAGATGGTCGTGGTTTAGTGGGGAATTTTTTATGAAACTCTTCAATTGCTTCTTTTGCGTTTGCAAGGTTTGCTAATGGTTCCCATGTTTGTTCGTGCCGCGAGTATCCCTTCCATTGGACTTTGTATCCGAATCTCCCTCCCCTATATTTCCCTGAATCTACTATCTCTTCCACTTCAAACTCCGGTTCTTCTCCTTCTATCACTGGTGGCGGATTATCATTCTTAGGCTGTTCGGGGAATTCAGGCGGATGATAGGGTGACAGTAAAACTTCGTTAAAGACTGGATGTATCCTCTTCCAAGTCTTCGGTATCTTTAGTTGATACGACGTCGCTCCAACTTTCTTTACGACTTCAAAAGGACCAAATCGTTTATCATCCAACTTCTTCATTGGTTGATCAGAAGTCAGGTTTGTCGCTTCAAGCCATACTTTGTCATTAGGCTTATATTCGACTGATGGTTTCCTCTTCTTGTCGTAATACCGAGTCATGTCTTCCTTTGCCTTCTTAAGCGCCGCCTCTACTTCGTCCCTGATCTTGATCATCTTATCGGCAAATTCCTGTGCTGTGGGATTTGCCGACGGAGTTCTTGGAGCTGTTCCCTTATACGGATGTCGTCCCATATCCGCATAGAACGGAGTAACACCCGTGGCTGAGTGTATCCTATCATTCAACACGAACTCTGCTGTTGGTAACCATTCATGCCAGTCGTTCTGATGTTGATTGATAAATAACCGGAGATAATGTTCAATCTCTTGGTTCATCCGTTCCGTCTGTCCATTCGTCTGTGGGTGATATGCCGTTGTGAAGCTTCCTTGAATGCCTAATAACCGGTATAGTTCCTTCATGAATCGGGAATGATATTGGGGTCCCCGATCATGAATAATCTTTCTCGGTAATCCGTGTATAGGAAAGATTTTGTCCCTATAGATTCTGGCCATTCCTTCAGACGTTAACAACATGTGTGTGGGTACCAGACGTGTTCGTTTCGTGAAATGATCCACAGTCACACTTATGGCATTAAAACCTCCAGCTTCCGGTAGTTCTCCGATCAGATCCGTTCCTATGACTTCCCAGGGACCTTGTGGAACATTGTTTGTGACTAGTGTTCCCGTTGGTTTGGTTCGATGAATCTTAGTGGCCTGACACTTTTCACAACCTTTAACGTATTTCCGTACATCCTGAGTGATTCCCGGCCACCAATAGTTTCTCGTCACCAATTCCATGGTTTTGAACTGTCCTGGATGTCCCGTCAGAACGGTATTATGATGTAGTCCGATGATCTTTCCCCGTAACCTATTATCAATAGGCACGTAAATCCTATCCTGCCACGTCACAATTCCTTCCTCTGACTCGACCCAATCCTTCTCTTTTCCTTCTAAAGCCTTATTCACTAGATTATCCCGCACTTTTGACTTTTTCTTGATAAGATCTAAGATCTCGTCCTCGGGCATCTCTAGTCTGTTGATCGAAAAAAGTTCCGGCTTTAAAAGTACCACATCCTCATTGTCTTTCTCCCCCGTCTCATGATTGGCCATCCTGGACAATGCATCTGGCTTTCCCATCGACTTTCCAGGTTTATGAATCAGTGTAAAGTCGTATTCAGATAATTCAGTGATCCATCGGGCTTGTCGACGATTCAATTTCTGAGGTTTTTTGAAATACTGAAGATTTTGATGATCTGTATAGATCTCAAATGACTCTTCCGCACCCATCAGATACTGTCTCCAATCTGCTAAGGAATCCATAATGGCCATCATTTCCTTATCATAGATCTCATAATTACGTTCCGTTTCATTTAGAGATCTAGATCTGAATGCAATAGGCCACCATTTTCCATCTATCTTTTGCGATAAGACAGCTCCGTTCGCATAATCTGAGGAATCTGCCTCGACTCTGAATTGCCCATGATCACGGGGTATGGTTAGAACAACTTCTTCGGCAATTCTACTTTTGAGTTCTTCGAATGCCTGCTGTTGCTGCTCTGTCCATTCCCACTTTGAATTCCCAGTCAGTGATGACAATGGTTTCGCCACTTGACTGAATCCTCGGATAAATCGTCGGTAGAAGTTGCAGAAACCCAAGAAGGACTGTACTTCCTTCTTGTTTCCTGGTATTTTCCATTCTTTTACCGCTTTGACTTTCTTTGGATCCATCCGCACTTGTCCGTTTCCTACAAACACTCCAAGGTACTCGACATTACTGGTCTCGAATTTGCACTTTTCAGGTCTAAGATACAACTTGTGTTGTCGTAATATATCTAACACCTGTTTTACAATTGACTCGTGCTCTTCGATTGTATTTGTGAAAACCAAAATGTCGTCTAAGTACACCATGACATGACCTTCATTGATCAAATCCCTTAAGATATGATTCATGAACGCTTGGAAGGTCGCCGGAGAAATTGTAAGACCAAAGAACATAACCGTTGGTTCAAAGAGCCCCCGATTAGTCCTAAATGCCGCCTTCCACTCATCACCTTCTTTGATCCGGATATTATTGTATCCCCATCGAACATCCATTTTCGAAAATACTTTCGAGTCCTTCAGTTTATCAATGAGTTCTTGAATGAGCGGCAACGGGTATTTGTTCTTTATCGTTGCTTCATTCAACTTCCGATAATCCTGAACAGGTCGAAGTTTCCCATCTTTCTTTGCCACAAAGAAGAATGGTGAGGCCATCGGTGACTTTGATGGTCTAATTCGTCCAGATTTCAGATTTTCCTTAATGAACTCATCTAAAACTTTCTGTTCCGAAGGATTTAATGGATAGACCTTGCAATCTACTGGCGTAAAGTCTGGCTTCAGCTCAATTGCATGGTCCCAGGGTCTTCGTTCGGGTAAATTTTGGAAATCGGCTTCATCAAAAACATCCTTGTACTCATTGACGTATTTGTCTGCTTTCGACTCAGTCTTTTTGCCCTTTCCAAAGTTCATACTTCGAAGATATCCATCCCAATTCAGGTAAAACAAGCGATCCCCTTCTTCCAGTTCCCGGACTTCAGCGTCGGATTCAGGTTTTAGGTAATATGGTATGTAACCACACTTCTTAGGACATCGGTCAAACTTTAAGGTTGAGTCATTCCAATCTATATTGGGATTATGACGTCTTAACCAATCGAGTCCCAGAAATATGTCCGTTTTGCCCAAATTTGTAACAGCAAGTTCAATGCGTTCCGCATGATCTCCCATTACCAATCTGACTTCTATGAATCCTTCAATTGAACCGTCTTCGTTTAAGGTACCATCAGCATTGTATACCGGCATCTTTACTGGTAATTTCTTAACAGTTAAGCCATGTCGCTCTACGAATTCTTTATTGACGCAAGAACCCGTTGCTCCACTGTCAAGTAATGCTGATGTCTCTATCTGCTTGCCACTCTCGATGTCTTCGATTGTAACAGACAACTTGAGATCTCTTCCTTTAGTACCTTTTACGAACCGCAAGTTTTTCTTAAGTGACTTTACGGCTGTGATGGCTTCGCTGATGTCCAATGACCGGATCTGGGCAACCGTTTCTTCTGATGCTTCCCTGGCCCGACAGGTTGGCATCCATGCTCTCAGAATTCCCACCGCTCGTTCTGACTCATCCTCCCTTACTCTCTGCGCTATCCATTCTGGTGAATTCGGCGGATAACGTTCTCTCACAGGTTTTGAATCGGACTTTGTAGATACTGATGCAAATTTATTCTCAGGATGATTAAATACAAAGTGAAATTTGCTGTCCTTGTGATCTACACTAGACTGTTCCGATTCTAACTCAGAAGGACCTGTATTCACTTCTGAGCTCTGACAAAACCCGTATCCGATTTCAACCAGTTCAAGAACCAGCTCGGTGGCTGTTCTTCTTTCTTCTCTTCCTCCTGCACGTTCACCTGCCTCACTCTCTGACCCCGCTTCGCTGGACAATCCCGCGAGATGTGTCCCTTCTGTCCGCAATTGAAGCACTGCCCATTCCTTCGGGCCGCGTCAATGTCCATGGGTTTACCTATACCCCCAAAGGTTGTTCCTGTGGCGTCTCTCCGATCACCACTTCCTGCCGCCTGTTGCGGACTTTCTCTTCTTGGCGTAAACGCCGGTCGGTTCTGGTTCTGATTCTTGCGCCATTCCTGACGCCTTCTCCATAGTTGATCAATCTTGATCACTATGTCCTTCCATTCGTCGTACACTTTGGGCAACTCGTCCCTCGTGTAAATGGCATCAATTGTTTTCTCATTAATGCCCTTCTCGATGAGCCGCACCACGTACGGGTCATCCTTCTTGTAATCCGCCTCCGTCAACAGTATCTCCAACTCCTGGAAATACTCCTCTGCCGTTCCCGCTCCCTGCTTCAACAACTCCACCTTCTCCTGCGCTGTCCTCTGCAGACCGGAATCTAGGAACACCTTGTTCAAGGCTTGCTTGAATTGCGCCCAGTCCTTCTGCCACTTCTCGTTGTCTTGGTCAAAATGGGTGTTGTAGTAATTATTCACCCATCCGTCCACAAGCTTTCCATTCATGAAAGAGATTGCAACATCAATCCTTTCATCGTCGGTCGTGATACCATTTTTCTTATCACGAATGTATGTAAAGAGCCTTCGACGCCAATTCTTGAACTCAGATTTGACGCCAGTGAAGTTGTCGGGTTTGTTGAGGAGTGATTTTCCTCGCGAGATGTCGATTTCAGACATTCTGATAGGGGTAGAAGGTCGGGTAGAATAGGGAGATGATGCAAGAGATTTGTAGGAAGGTGTGATAGGTGATGGGATAGTGGTTTCTTCGAAGAGACTGCTAAAGTTCCCCCAAGATTCCGTAATGGTAGAGTTTACTTCGGTCCGTCAGTAACCTCACGAAGAGATTTCGGGACCTTTTCTACCTCTAATAGACGAGTTCCTAATCTGTGCTTGTTTGCTGAGTAAACCTGGGCGTGCCTTTCTAGGAGTGCACCTCGTTCCCCAAGCGCAAAGTCCCCTCCCCGAAGGTTGGTTATCAGACGATGCTTTCTGCTGCCAGTACCAAGTCGGACTCAACGTTACTCGTTTGTACTATAGGCGCAATTACTCTAATGGAGCACAGATTCCTAATTCGGACGGAAACCCGAATATCAAAGGGAGAAAATGAAGTAAGCGTGTGAAGGGTCAAGAGAAACTTACTTGCTACTGAAATAGCAACAAGAAGGCGATTTGAATTGTGTTGGTCGGGTGAGTTGTGTAGCTTCGATCTTATGTCAGCGACTCGAGTTATAAACTCAAATAACCAAACACAATGATCTTAGTTTCACACGAGTAAGAGAAAAGCAGAAAGTGGAATTGAGAAAAGAGACGATACAAGGAAGTATGCTAAGTACAAGTCTAAACTCGAGGAGTTATTGACAAGATCGAAGCTAAAGAAATATCTACCTAAGCGGACTTGTTATATACGTAAATAAAACCCTAAACCCTGGGCTATAACCCTTGACTAATCCACCGTGTGTCTACCATGAGTTCGATCGCCTCAAGTGTTTCATTAATGATCGTGATCGCCTTGAGGTCTACATGCTTGATCTCGATCATTATGCTACCTACGTGTGTATTTAATATAACCCTAGATCTATAACTTAAGATGCTATCTACTGATAATAAAAGTGTCCATATGTACAAACAATGAGATAAGATGAAAAAAGAAAACGTTTGTAACACACTCATTGTCTTGCGCCCCATTTGCAGTCCCTCATTGTACTTCTATCAAACATTGTAGCTATTGAAGGTGTTGTTGTGATGGTGTACCCGTGTTGAAGGCCATAGACTGTGGTGAATGACTTACCTTGCTGACTCCCAGATCACACGGCCATAGTACTCGAATGTTCAGGGTAGTCGTTGAGGAGATACTTGAGCACGAGGATAGCTAGTCGTATACACAGGATTAGAACGACCAAAGACGAAGAAAAGGGATTTAGAGCCACACACCACACTCCCTGCAAGCCCACCAATCGTAAACGCAAATGCA
The DNA here is from genome assembly GCA_028554645.1 of Omphalotus guepiniiformis. Taxonomy (NCBI): domain Eukaryota; kingdom Fungi; phylum Basidiomycota; class Agaricomycetes; order Agaricales; family Omphalotaceae; genus Omphalotus; species Omphalotus guepiniiformis. The sequence goes on from JAQOOI010000015.1 coordinate 231,550, forward strand.
ATAAACAACAACCACCTTGTTGTGCACCAAACAACCCTCAAAGTCCTTGATCCTTCTCCACCTCTGTCGATTTGATTGACAATGAGATGCTCCGGCAGAGAACGAACTCCAGAGATCTGGTGGACAACTAAGGCGTATACCGGAGGTTTGACTTCCCATGGTACCAGAGCATAGTCAGATAGAACTACGGCATTGCAAAAGACCCAGTCGTTGTAACGTTTGCGCAGTTGCATGAGCGAACTGATACTGAGTATAAAGACGACAAGTGAGGGAATGAACAGTCTCACTCCCATCTCAATACCCTGGAAGGCCTGTGTCATCATGTCGCTTTCTTGGCTGTAGCATCAATATCTTGAAGAACAAGTCGCAGCCTAGAGAAGGAACCAATTGGGAATAATGGTGCGTAGGAGACTCTGCATTAGAGACAGAGGCGGCAGAAGGAAAAGTCAGGGGAGTGGAGATGAGGAAGACTGAAGGTGCTACATGAACCAGACTCCACTTCCCTCCATAAACCTTTCAAATCCCAATTGAGTTTCCTCCAAGCATACACACAACCTGACCCAAATGCAAGTTGTTCGTCCCTGGTCTGTATAGAGATCATTTGTCTTCATCCTTGGACCACGTAAAGTTGTCTGAATACTGCACTCATGCCTTGCTGAATGTCGAACGTGAAAATTTGAATAAATGGCATTACACGCAAATAGAGGAAGGTAACAAGAGCAAAGGGCAACGTCGACGTGTACGCGCATTCAACAAACATGTCACGTGACTTACATTAGCAAAGCAACTCGCGCGCATGCACTTGCTCAGGCCTACCACTGAAAGAATGCTGAATTGGATTTCAGGAAACTTGACAGACAACTTATAGTACATGGGAGTGAAGATATACATTGAGCACCTTTACTGGTCACATATCTTGCAATCACTATTGCAAGTTACAGGAAATAACTTCACCAATGTGTTACAATTGTGTTCCAATGAAGTTTAATACCAAGACTATATTTTCAGGATCGGAGGTGTCCTGGGATTGTACTATCAATGTTATCAAGCATGCTATGCCATCGAGGGCTCCGGCTGGTAAAGGAGGGTGTACTGTTAGGAACATGACTACAAGAGGATTGAACAAGTCAACAAAAGTGTAGCAAAAAGTGATGCCAGAAAATTTTCAAAATTCTGGATGTTATTAGACTAGTCATTTTAGATGACCTACCTATTGGACTAGTCATTTCAGATAATCCACTGCCTCACATTGCAACCTCATGTTCAAACTGCCTCATGTTTGGCCTCAAGGCAGCCTCATTGTAGTCTCATGTCCAAATGGCCTCATGTTCAGCCTCAAGGCATGCCTCACTGCAACCTCATTGCATGCCTCATTGCATGCCTCATTGCATGCCTCATTGCATGCCTCATTGCATGCCTCATTGCATGCCTCATTGTATGCCTCATGTTTAGCCTCATGGTTTGTAGTATATAAAGCCCCAGAAACTTGGTGTACAGTAGTCTAGTTATTTTCTTGTTAACTCCCATCTTGTAAATCTGTCTTGTGAATTCAAGTTGTAAGTGTTCAGTGGAGGTTCTTACGTTATCACTCAGCCCGTAGGGCACAACGTAGTCAGCCAAATCTGTAGGATTGGAGTACGAAGGTGAAGATAGTAAAAGACAAACCCTAACTACAGAATGACACGATATATAATGAGAGACGGCGTAGCCAAACAGTAACATATAAGGATTATATAAAGGACAAGTCCTAAAGCAGACGGATCCCTTACACTCTCCCCTGTAAAATCGAGAATATACAATGATTTTCTTGTGAGAATAATACATGTGCGATATGTGGCTATAAATTTGAAGATTTTTCCCGGCATAGGTATTATGAGCAAGTTATTTCGATGGCAAGTCAATGTCCATCACGGCGGCGGCAGAGTCAGGTGCAGTAGATGAAGCGGTGTGAACAACAGAAGGGACGATGGGGGCAGTAGTGGACGACGTGGATGCAACATTAACTTCTCCAGTAGACAATGATGCAACTTGGACAGTGGGTGCAGCGGAGGAATATGGGAGTTCGCCAGCACGGGGAGGCTCAGCTCCACCCTCGGAAGCTTTGGATCACTTCACAGGCTCCGCACGACGCGCTATGCCATACCCCGCCAATCAGACCATCCGTTTGTTGGTACATGCAGCTGTGTCCCACTCAGTAGGACGTGTCCACGTGGTAACGAGGTCAAATATGCCTTGAGGAATACCATACTTCAGTATATGTTGGGCCATGGCGACTCGGAACATTTGCCAGTCGACGTATGCTTCCAGATACACAATCAAAGCATCTTCAAGCCATTGAAGGGACCATAAAAACATGATCCGGGACATACTGACAGTAAACCCCATCCCAGCCAGTGCAGTAGCTATTTTGTCTTCCGTTACATTGAGGTTAGCAGAGACAGCAGCCGGATGGTAGTGCAGAGCCACTGTAAGGTTCAATGTATGGAGTTTTCTTTCGTACTCAAAAGGACGAGAAAACAAGCCAACAAAACAGCGATGAAATCGTCTTCGAACATGAGATGACGTTCGGGGAGATAGTTCACGATACCATTGTGATCCCTGCACAGAGGCCATGTCTACCACCAATTGTCGTGATACTGCTATCCCAGTAAACGTCCAAGGATCTGCATGTCCAGCCAACCATTTCGCATGATTGAGAGTCTCCTTATGGTGTTGATTAGGTTGTTTAACCCTAGGCAGAGATGCACTCGGGCTGGACTTATATCCCGAGCGTCCTTCGAATACCTCAGTGTACTCCCTACCCGAGATGATCCACGGAATCTCCTCTCTGTGATGAAGCACATAATCTCCTCCCGCTGAGAGAGGGCCATATTCATTATGATTTCCTTCAATAACAGAAGTGATAGACAGCATCATCTGAAAGCGCCGAAACACACTCCAGTTTCCTGGCTATATGAGTGGTTCAATAAAATTCTTGGTGTCTTGTATGGTGACGGGGACCTGTACTGGCACCCCAGGAGTCATGCCGGAAGGCAAAGGGTCCAGTGATGACGATAGCGTCGAACGAGGGGCTCCTCGAGGGCCAGTAGGGGGCCTGATTTTAGGGGGTTTAAGTATTTTGCGTAGACGTCGGCTCTCCTCATTCCGCTTCTTGGTTTCATCTGATGACGAAGCATCATCACTCTTAGAAGCCGAGAATGAGAGAACAGGTGCCTTTCCCTTTCCTTTATCCACACTCTTCGGCAGTCCCGTCATCGGGTCATCATCATCAACTGACGCTACAGATGGGACCGACGAAGCAGAGGGAGCCAGAGAGGAGGGTACTGATGGGGCTAACGACAACGAAGAAGTAAACCTAGGTATGGGAGGGTCTTGATACCCTTCGAAGCGAGTGTTTACTGAAGGAGGACGGGATGGATATGGATGTCGTGGGGGAGATTGGTGTCTGCCACGAGAGGAAGGTCTCAAGTCGAATCGAGAGGACGAACGTGAATCCATGTATCGACCATGCTTAGAAACGGGACCAAACCAATCAAGTTCCCGACTCTCGTCGTCACGTCTAGACAATTCCGAAGCTTGAGACTTGATAGAGGCTTGTAACTCGGTTATGTGATCGTCGAGTTCACGATTGCGTCACTTCAGATTATCCGCGTAATCCTGTTCGCTCTCCAGCCTATCTCTTAGGTCACGATTCTCCACTTCTAGCTCATGCATCTTTTTCTGAAGCTCAGCGAGTTGTACCTTCCACTGAGATTCAGCCTGAGCTTCTTGAAGTTTTGCCATTTTCGTGACCTCTTCCTCTCTAGCCTTCTTCGCTCTTACAATTTCTGCAAAGCTCTCCTTATCGATAGTAGCCACCACATAATGTCTAGCATATTCTAGGCAAGTTGTACACTCCTCCTCATGAAGTATAGCACCTGCAGCTTCATTATACACCCATTTCAGCGGCATTATGTGGTGTTCAAGTTTCTTTTCGAGGAAAATTTCCTCTCACTTTCCCCCTGAATACCGTGTAATGGTGTATCTTCTTGTTTTTTCCCAAGTACTCGGCCTTGGTGTTTTGAGCGCTCTCAGATCGAGAAATCTCTCAAGACGAGATGGTAGAAGCTGGAAAGAGTGATCATTGATGGATTGTTGTACACGTTCATTTTCGAAGTCCAATTGAAATTCCGAAGATATCTTATCTTTGGGTTCCACGTTTCCGGGTACTCTTCCGGGCTGTTGTCACTGGTCGTGGCAAGTCTTGCCATTTAGATACCCCAACTAATTTAAGGTAATCATCCAATGCCTTTAACGGATGTACTGTTTCCAGCGGTTCCCACGTCAAGTCCCCTAATGCCCAGCGAATCGCAAATTTAACCTCTTTGGTTGAAGTCCATTCATGCCCTTCGATCGAGTCTACAAAAAACTCGGCATCATCAGGCGCACCAAAATCATACGGTTCCGGCTTCGATCTGTCAGGAAATAACAGCTGGTCACTCTCCTCATAAGGGCGTAATAACTTCACATGGAAGGTAGGATGTATTCTCCGCTTCTTCAGTTCTTCTGGTAATTCCAGAGTGTAGGAAGATGTCTCGGGAGAGGCTTTCAATATCTTGTACGGGCCAACATACCGAGGCAGTAGTTTATTCGCACGTCCTTTGGGGAGATTCAGATTCTTGGTAGACAAATACACTTTGTCTCCCTCTTTAAGAGGTATTTCGGGTCCTCTCGCACGATTCGCGTGATGCGTTTGATGAATACGAGACGCAATGATAGCGTCATGAGTATCAAATAAGTTTTGCATCGCCTGGATAGCGAATGCTCGGACTCCAGGGGGTGCTTTCTCTGCCGAGCGTACTTCCCTCATCATTACTGGCATATAACCATGATCGAGTTCGAACGGCGCAAATCCAGTAGTTACATTCATGCTTGAATTGATAGCGAATTCCACGGATTGGGTACTTGACATACTAGTTGCGCTGATTAGGACTGACAGTCGCCTGGCATATTTGATTAATATTCCGGTTCGCACGTTCTGTAGCCCCATCCGTTTCAGGGTGAAACGATGTCGACATAGCAAGCTTCGTTCCCAGTATACGATGGACTTCTCTCCACCAGGTAGCAGTGAACTTCGGATCCCGATCACATACTATGGATTTAGGTAACCCATGTAGTCGCACATAATCTCTCACATATATGTATAAATCCACCACCGTATACGAAGTATGAACCGGTGATGAAAATGAAACGGGGAAATGAACTGCTAAAGGGCTAATGAACAAAAACCCAAAAACAACCAAAACAACCAAGTCACTTGAAAGGTGTGAGTCTGAGGGGGCGTTGTCGAAGGTTCCACACGACCAAACTTATGGCTTCTTTATTAGAACTTTATATCTTTATCACAAGTACTTTATAGTTGAGCTTTTAAAATGCACTAAGGCAAAAAGTAGCACAAGACGGTTTTGAACAAGACAGGTGTTCACTGCACAATCACAACCAATTGACCACAAGATCAAACAACCAATTCCAATAACACAACCAGTTCAATTCAACCAACAATGATCTTTATACAATATTGCAATAAACACCGGACTATAAACAGACCAGGGCAACTTTATGTTTTTGGTAGGATTTCCCTTCACAGGCACGATTCACGTTATAAAGACGATCCCCAGTGACCCTGTGACTCTATGGTACTCTCCTGGATTTTCTCTCTCCAAGTTACTGCCCTTTTATACATACTGCCAGTCCAAAATTAATAAAAACGGAAATTATAGCTAAACTGTCCTGTTTTATATATATATACCTATATCCGTGTACGTAGGTTGTAAGTATCTGTGTCAAGTATGTCCATTATTACTTGTTATAGATCTATTTTATGAGGCAAACCTCAAAAATGTGTTTTAATTCCATTATTTTTATTGTGGGCAATATTCAGCCCCTTTATTTCATTTTTACGGATTTCCTTGACATTTCTCGGGCATCCGGGTTCCATAGGATTAATCACCTGATAGAAATTATACCCCTCAAAGTATCACATTGTTCCGTCAAAGGAACTCCTTCAATTCAGTAGTATTCCGAGAAATTTTACTGATCGAGTTTTTACACCTCCTAACCGGTTTCTTGTCAAGCAATTTTCACCGGACAATTAATCAAAGCAAATTTCCTCGATCAACTTTTGTTCCTGGCAATTAATTAAGGAGTAAATACCCCAGAGCTATTCTAGATCCATTATTTTGACTCTATTTCGTGTTCCATCCATTTTTAGTTTCCACCGGGTTTTTAATCTTTATTGACCGGAGGAAGATGTTTTCCTAATAATTATATGATGCAATTGATGCTGTGATGTCAGAGTTCTTGTTACGAGATTGGGTGAGTCTGATTCAACAGTGGATGGCTATTGAACAATTCTCTACATCACAACTGTACTGACTAGCCTAGAACCTTGATACACATGTTGTACCGTAGGTAATAGAACATGCTTTATTACTCAAATCACAACACATTTTGATTGACAAGGCGGGCACCTTTCAACCCTCTATATCCCTCACTGCAAATGCCTAAAATGATTAATCACCTGGCTTTTAATGCAGGTGCCGAAAATTGGCACATCACCGGAATCAGAATCACCCTAGAAATGAGGCAGCATATAATTACCCACAGGTAATTAAATCCTTTCACTTCTGGAAATGGGCCTATAAAATCCATACCAATGGATTCCCAAGGGTGTGTGGGTACTTCCAGCGCATGTAATTTCCTGGCCGGGAGCTTATAGTTCGACTTCGAGCAATTACATATTTCACATGTGCGACAAAATCTATCGCTCATGCCGTGAATCTTAGGCCACCAATACCATCGCCGAATATAGTCAGCAGTACGCTGTGGTCCGGAATGTCCAACCACCTGGTGACCTTGTTCTAATATCGCTCCCTGAAACGAACGAACACCTTTTGGAGCTACAGGAACACACAGCACTCTCTCCCCTGTAAGATTACGTCTCCAGATAAAGCCTTCATCCACTTCAAATAGTGGATGTTCGTCCGGGTGATCCAATACTTTCGAGAAATCCGCATCATGCTGGTAAGCTTCCTTCACTTCTCTCAGAAATGAAGCATCTTGCTCATGGACCTGTACTCTGAGGTCAGGTCCAGCACTTCGCGAGTCCAATATTGTAGGATTATATCCTACGGGAATTATAGGAGTTTCCAGAGTTTCAGGTTCACGATTAGCTTCCATTTCGGCAGCTACTACATCGCAAGGCTCTTGCAAGTCTTGAGCCTTATGTGATCGAGTAATTGCATTTAGCTGTTCCCGAAACTCTTTCAACTCATGAATACGATTCCCCGGTAAATCCTCTCCTTCCTGATCTAGCCGTACATCCGCTGATGTGCTTGGTATGGGGTATGAATGAGAAGAAGTGCTAACTAACTCGAATGAATCTATCAAGCACTCAAAACACACACACAACACACAAAGACTTTTAAGTTCGTGGGGTTTGGGGGACTAACAAACTCTGTGAAGCGAATAAGGTTGTTGTAAGAGGAACACGGAGACACAGTCAAAACCGACGCGGCACAGATAACTCTATGCTACACACCACTCAAACGAACTAACGCGTAACTTTAACAAATCACCGCGACCAGTGACTACAAACGATACAACAACCAGACGATTGTTGGGAGATGCCAGACGACTTCTCACTTAGTGGAGTTGGGTATAGGAGGATTCCAGAACTGCCAGACGACGAGTTCAACGAGTGACCAGACGATCCACTCTTATTCGCACTACACACACAGGCTCCGCGGTACCAGACGATCCCGCTTGTAAACACTTAGGCACACTGACTTATGAACTAACGCGACGGTTAACACTTTAAAAACTTCTAATCACTCAGAGGGACTTAAGCTTTTCCACACACAAATGCTATTAGCTCTATGGGGGGCTCGGGAACCTGTCCTTCCTTGCCCAGGTTCTATTTCTTATATACAGTATCTCTATTTACATAGTACAAACAAATGTCGCGATACTTGACAGTTATGAGATATATGGTGCATATGGTGCACCGCGTAAGGTAGGGATGAAGTATAGTACGCGGTAACAGGGTATCCTATATCGGGTTATAATCTTGCCGCTTTTAGAAAGTATCGCGGTAGTTCGCTAACGCTGTGTCTCCTTACGTGTTCTACTTCCGCGTCGTTGGAAGTACTTCGTGTTACATCGTACGTCTAGACCCTTCTGTGGCTCAACAGTGGTCATTAGATATGACTAGTGCACGGAGCTACTGCTACCTGGTTTCTAAGTCTGGCCTTCTGAGTAGTGCCGTGGTACCTCGTTACCTACGCGTTGGTTTATACAGTATTGGGGCCATCAAGTTATACACGTCGGACCTTAGAACAAGTGCCGCGACGCTTTACTTGAGTGCATACTTAGGTAATACCTACACTGAGAAGACCCATTTAGTGCCGTTCTACAGTCTTGTACACCTTTGTACACATATACTAGTGGTTGAATGTGCGTAATACACCGCGGAACTTAGGACTATACAGTGTACTTAGTAGGTTTGTACTGGAGTGATCAATCCCGCGAGGCCGAAAATGGTAGGGGTATTCCCGCGGTCGTATCATCTCCCCCTGACTAAAATATCGACTGTCCCAGTCGCTGGGGCCCTACTCAGGGTCTATCCCGGAAAGGCGCATCAACCTCCCTTTTCTGGATATCACAAACTTCTTTCTGACTCATGTAGCGCTCTCCCTCCTTCTTGTCACATCACATGCCATCACGTTACCTTATTGGTAAATCGCCGCGTCTCTTCATTCCTCATCTTCCGGTTACGTTAGTTCCCGGACATACCGGTTATTCAGTTAATGGATTGCCATCGCTTCTTTGTCAAAGCTGTATGTCGTACCCTGAATAAGTGTGTAATACATCAAACTTTTGCTCTCGCATCTTCTAGGAATGGAACTTGATACTGGCACCATTCTGAGGACCCCATCGCCGCGAGGTGTATATAACCTTCAGCGCCCGGGTGTCGAACTTCAACTTTTTGCTCCCTCTTTCATCACTGGTTTATGCCTATCAAGGCTGAACCCCTTGACTATAACTCTTTAATAGTAAGTGACGCGGTACTTTTTGCGTGTCTTCTTTGCTTAGCTCCGTTTGATAGGCTTTTTCTCCTACTGCTTCTGAGGCCGCCTTTATTATGCCTTCTTCTCAACCCTCGACTTCACGCGTACACAAACGAAGACGACGCGACGCTTCGCCTCGACCCTCTTCTACTTTGCCTTCCGTCCCGGACAGCTCACAGCGGTCTATATCCGCCGCGGAGCTTATCTTGCTTGAACAGATCCGTACTGTCAGCGACTCGAGTTATAAACTCAAATAACCAAACACAATGATCTTAGTTTTACACGAGTAAGAGAAAAGCAGAAAATGGAATTGAGAACAGAGACGATACAAGGAAGTATGCTAAGTACAAGTCTAAACTCGAGGAGTTATTGACAAGATCGAAGCTAAAGAAATATCTACCTAAGCGGACTTATTATATACGTAAATAAAACCCTAAACCCTGGGCTATAACCCTTGACTAATACACCGTGTGTCTACCATGAGTTCGATCGCCTCAAGTACTTCATTAATGATCGTGATCGCCTTGAGGTCTACATGCTTGATCTCGATCATCATGCTACATACGTATGTATTTAATATAACCCTAGATCTATAACTTACGATGTTATCTACTGATAATAAAAGTGTCTATATATACAAACAATGAGATAAGATGAAAAAAGAAAACATTCGTAACATGACCCCCTCCTTAGGGACGATGTCCCCATCGTCCTAACTTCACTGCTAATGCTTCTGTCGGCATCTTCTTCGTTTCTACTACTTCCGTACATGCTTCAGGGATAGGTCGTAACAATGATGTCGGGAATAAGGAAATTGGGACCTCAATCTTTCTTAACTGAGGTGGTCGTGGTTTAGTGGGGAATTTTTTATGGAACTCTTCGATTGCTTCTTTTGCGTTTGCAAGGTTTGCTAATGGTTCCCATGTTTGTTCGTGCCGCGAGTATCCCTTCCATTGGACTTTGTATCCAAATCTCCCTCCCCTATATTTCCCTGAATCTACTATCTCTTCCACTTCGAACTCCGGTTCTTCTCCTTCTATCACTGGTGGCGGATTATCATTCTTAGGCTGCTCGGAGAATTCAGGCGGATGATAGGGTGACAGTAGAACTTCGTTAAAGACTGGATGTATCCTCTTCCAAGTCTTCGGTATCTTTAGTTGATACGATGTCGCTCCAACTTTCTTTACGATTTCAAAAGGACCAAATCGTTTATCATCCAACTTCTTCATTGGTCGATCAGAAGTCAGGTTTGTCGCTTCAAGCCATACTTTGTCATTAGGCTTATATTCGACTGATGGTTTCCTCTTCTTGTCGTAATACCGAGTCATGTCTTCCTTTGCCTTCTTAAGCGCTGCCCCTACTTCATCCCTGATCTTGATCATCTTATCGGCAAATTCCTGTGCTGTGGGATTTGCCGACGGAGTTCTTGGAGCTGTTCCCTTATACGGATGTCGTCCCATATCCGCATAGAACGGAGTGACACCCGTCGCTGAGTGTATTCTGTCATTCAACACAAATTCTGCTGTCGGTAACCATTCATGCCAGTCGTTCTGATGTTGATTGATGAATAACCGGAGATAATGTTCAATCTCTTGGTTCATCCGTTCCGTCTGTCCATTCGTCTGTGGGTGATATGCCGTTGTGAAACTCCCCTGAATGCCTAATAACCGGTATAGTTCCTTCATGAATCGGGAATGATATTGAGGTCCCCGATCATGAATAATCTTTCTCGGTAATCCATGTATAGGAAAGATTTTGTCCCTATAGATTCTGGCCATTCCTTCAGACGTTAACGACATGTGTGTGGGTACCAAACGTGTTCGTTTGGTGAAATGGTCCACAGTCACACTTATGGCATTAAAACCTCCAGCTTCCGGTAGTTCTCCGATCAGATCCGTTCCTATGACTTCCCAGGGACCTTGTGGAACATTGTTTGTGACTAGTGTTCCTGTTGGTTTGGTTCGATGAATCTTAGTGGCCTGGCACTTTTCACACCCTTTAACGTATTTCCGTACATCCTGAGTGATTCCCGGCCACCAATAGTTTCTTGTCACCAATTCCATGGTTTTGAACTGTCCTGGATGTCCCGTCAGAACGGTATCATGATGTAGTCCGATGATCTTTCCCCGTAACCTATTATCAATAGGCACGTAAATCCTATCCTGCCACGTCACAATTCCTTCCTCTGACTCGACCCAATCCTTCTCTTTTCCTTCTAAAGCCTTATTCACTAGATTATCCCGTACTTTTGACTTTTTCTTGATAAGATCTAAGATCTCGTCTTCGGGCATCTCTAGTCTGTTGATCGAAAAAAGTTCCGGCTTTAAAAGTACCACATCCTCATTGTCTTTCTCCCCCGTCTCATGATTGGCCATCCTGGACAATGCATCTGGCTTTCCCATCGACTTTCCGGGTTTATGAATCAATGTAAAGTCATATTCGGATAATTCAGTGATCCATCGGGCTTGTCGACGATTCAATTTCTGAGGCTTTTTGAAATACTGAAGATTCTGATGATCTGTATAGATCTCAAATGACTCTTCCGCACCCATCAGATACTGTCTCCAATCTGCTAAGGAATCCATAATGGCCATCATTTCCTTATCATAGATCTCATAATTACGTTCCGTTTCATTTAGAGATCTAGATCTGAATGCAATAGGCCACCATTTTCCATCTATCTTTTGCGATAAGACAGCTCCGTTCGCATAATCTGAGGAATCTGCCTCGACTCTGAATTGTCCATGATCACGGGGTATGGTTAGAACAACTTCTTCGGCAATTCTACTTTTGAGTTCTTCGAATGCCTGCTGTTGCTGCTCTGTCCATTCCCACTTTGAATTCCCAGTCAGTGATGACAATGGTTTCGCCACTTGACTGAATCCTCGGATAAATCGTCGGTAGAAATTACAGAAACCCAAGAAGGACTGTACTTCCTTCTTGTTTCCTGGTATTTTCCATTCTTTTACCGCTTTGACTTTCTTTGGATCCATCCGCACTTGTCCGTTTCCTACAAACACTCCAAGGTACTCGACATTACTGGTCTCGAATTCGCACTTTTCAGGTCTAAGATACAACTTGTGTTGTCGTAATATATCTAACACCTGTTTTACAATTGACTCGTGCTCTTCGATTGTATTTGTAAAAACCAAAATGTCGTCTAAGTACACCATGACATGACCTTCATTGATCAAATCCCTTAAGATATGATTCATGAATGCTTGGAAGGTCGCCGGAGAATTTGTGAGACCAAAGAACATAACCGTTGGTTCAAAGAGCCCCCGATTAGTCCTAAATGCCGCCTTCCACTCATCACCTTCTTTGATCCGGATATTATTGTATCCCCATCGAACATCCATTTTCGAAAATACTTTCGAATCCTTCAGTTTATCAATGAGTTCTTGAATGAGCGGCAACGGGTATTTGTTCTTTATCGTTGCTTCATTCAATTTCCGATAATCCTGGACGGGTCGAAGTTTCCCATCTTTCTTTGCCACAAAGAAGAATGGTGAGGCCATCGGTGACTTTGATGGTCTAATTCGTCCAGATTTCAGATTTTCCTTAATGAACTCATCTAAAACTTTCTGTTCCGAAGGATTTAATGGATAAACCTTGCAATCTACTGGCGTAAAGTCTGGTTTCAGTTCAATTGCATGGTCCCAGGGTCTTCGTTCGGGTAAATTTTGGAAATCGGCTTCATCAAAAACATCCTTGTACTCATTGACGTACTTGTCTGCTTTTGACTCAGTCTTTTTGCCTTTTCCAAAGTTCATACTCCGAAGATATCCATCCCAATTCAGGTAAAACAAGCGATCCCCTTCTTCCAGTTCCCGGACTTCAGCGTCGGATTCAGGTTTTAGGTAATACGGTATGTAACCACACTTCTTAGGACATCGATCAAACTTTAAGGTTGAATCGTTCCAATCTATATTGGGGTTATGACGTCTTAACCAATCGAGTCCCAGAAATATGTCCGTTTTGCCTAAATTTGTAACAGCAAGTTCAATGCGTTCTGCATGATCTCCCATTACCAATCTGACTTCTATGAACCCTTCAATTGAACCGTCCTCGTTTAAGGTACCATCAGCATTGTATACCGGCATCTTTACTGGTAATTTCTTAACAGTTAAGCCATGTCGCTCTACGAATTCTTTATTGACGCAAGAACCCGTTGCTCCACTGTCAAGTAATGCCGATGTTTCTATCTGCTTGCCACTTTCGATGTCATCGATTGTAACAGACAGCTTGAGATCTCTGCCCTTAGTACCTTTTACGAACCGCAAGTTTTTCTTGAGTGACTTTACGGCTGTGACGGCTTCGCTAATGTCCAATGACCGGATCTGGGCAACCGTTTCTTCCGATGCTTCCCTGGCCCGACAGGTTGGCATCCATGCTCTCAAAATTCCCACCGCTCGTTCTGACTCATCCTCCCTTACTCTCTGCGCTATCCATTCTGGTGAATTCGGCGGATAACGTTCTCTCACAGGTTTTGAATCGGACTTTGTAGATACTGAAGCAAATTTATTCTCAGGATGATTAAATACAAAGTGAAAATTGCTGTCCTTGTGATCTACACTAGACTGTTCCGACTCTAACTCAGAAGGACCTGTATTCACTTCTGAGCTCTGACAAAACCCGTGTCCGATTTCAACCAGTTTAAGAACCAGCTTGGCGGCTGTTCTTCTTTCTTCTCTTCTTCCTGTACGTTCACCTGCCTCACTCTCTGACCCCGCTTCGCTGGACAATCCCGCGAGATATGCCCCCTCTGTCCGCAATTGAAACACTGCCCATTCCTTCGGGCCGCGTCAATGTCCATGGGTTTACCTGTACCCCCAAAGGTTGTTCCTGTGGCGTCTCTCCGATCACCACTTCCTGCCGCATTTTGCGGACTTTCTCTTCTTGGCGTAAACGCCGGTCGGTTCTGATTCTGATTCTTGCGCCATTCCTGACGCCTTCTCCATAGTTGATCAATCTTGATCACTACGTCCTTCCATTCCTCGTACACTTTGGGCAACTCGTCCCTCGTGTAGATGGCATCAATAGTTTTCTCGTTAATGCCCTTCTCAATGAGCCGCACCACATACGGGTCATCCTTCTTGTAATCCGCCTCCGTCAACAGTATCTCCAACTCCTGGAAATACTCCTCCGCCGTCCCCGCTCCCTGCTTTAACAACTCCACCTTCTCCTGCGCTGTCCTTTGCAGACCGGAATCTAGGAACGCCTTGTTCAAGGCTTGCTTGAACTGCGCCCAGTCCTTCTGCCACTTCTCGTTGTCTTGGTCAAAATGGGTATTATAGTAATTATTGACCCATCCGTCTACAAGCTTCCCATTCATGAAAGAGATCGCAACATCAATCCTTTCATCGTCGGTTGTGATACCGTTTTTCTTATCACGGATGTATGTGAAGAGTCTTCGACGCCAATTCTTGAATTCGGATTTGACGCCGGTGAAGTTATCGGGTTTGTTGAGGAGTGATTTTCCTCGCGAAGTTTCGATTTCAGACATTCTGATAGGAGTATGAGGTCGGGTAGAATAGGGAGATGATGCAAGAGATTTGTATGAAGGTGTGACAGGTGATGGGATAGTGGTTTCTTCGAAGAGACTGCTAAAGTTCCCCCAAGATTCCGTAATGGTAGAGTTTACTTCGGTCCGTCAGTAACCTCACGAAGAGATTTCGGGACCTTTTCTGCCTCTAATAGACGAGTTCCTAATCTGTGCTTGCTTGCTGAGTAAACCTGGGCGTGCCTTTCTAGGAGTGCACCTCGTTCCCCAAGCGCAAAGTCCCCTCCCCGAAGGTTGGTTATCAGACGATGCTTTCTGCTGCCAGTACCGAGTCGGACTCAACGTTACTCGTTTGTACTATAGGCGCAATTACTCTAATGGAGCACAGATTCCTAATTCGGACGGAAACCCGAATATCAAAGGGAGAAAATGAAGTAAGCGTGTGAAGGTGAAGAGAAACTTACTTGCTACTGAAATAGCAACAAGAAGGCAAACTTGAATTGTGTTGGTCGGGTGAGTTGTGTTAGCTTCGATCTTATGTCAGCGACTCGAGTTATAAACTCAAATAACCAAACACAATGATCTTAGTTTTACACGAGTAAGAGAAAAGCAGAAAATGGAATTGAGAACAGAGACGATACAAGGAAGTATGCTAAGTACAAGTCTAAACTCGAGGAGTTATTGACAAGATCGAAGCTAAAGAAATATCTACCTAAGCGGACTTATTATATACGTAAATAAAACCCTAAACCCTGGGCTATAACCCTTGACTAATACACCGTGTGTCTACCATGAGTTCGATCGCCTCAAGTACTTCATTAATGATCGTGATCGCCTTGAGGTCTACATGCTTGATCTCGATCATCATGCTACATACGTATGTATTTAATATAACCCTAGATCTATAACTTACGATGTTATCTACTGATAATAAAAGTGTCTATATATACAAACAATGAGATAAGATGAAAAAAGAAAACATTCGTAACACGTACCGGGCAACTTTCCGTTCAACCTTCCGCGGTACTTCCCATTCCTTCGAACATTCCCGAGGCTTTAGCACCCGTACGCCGTCGTCGAGAGCGCCGTGATAAGGCTTTGTCTGTTCTCAAGAAACGTCGTGCTCGTCATCCTAGTCAATCTGCTCTGGTTAGTTCCGCGTTCGTTTTATCTGTTGTATTTAACTAACTCGCGGTAGCTTACTCCCGTTACCGCTGAGGATCAGGCGAAATTCGCCGATGACTTTTTGGCGTTCCGTGACGAGACCTATTCGCTCCCTCCCGCGACTCCTGTGCCTACTGCCGTTACAACTCGTCCGCGGCCTCCTCGTACTTTGTCTGACTTGGAGCGCCAACCCTGGCCCACACGTCTAGTAAGTACTCCTTTGTTCCTTGTCTACTAACTCTTCTTCTCATTCTTATCCTTAGTTTGACGACGAGGCGGTCGAGTCTTCCAACGAGGGCTCTCCTCCTGCTGCCAAGCGTCGCCGTGGCCCTTTGCGCAAACGAGTAGAGAGTGATTCTGAGGCTTCCGCGGAGCCTGATAACTCTGTTGGTATTGTGGCTGCTGTATCCTCAGTGACGCGAGACTTGCCTCCCACAGCGCCAACTCCTCGCTTCGTGAGTAATTCCTGTTATTCCAACTAGTTTTACTCACTCTACTTCCCAGTCTTTTTCTCGTTCTCCCCCTCCTGTGGACTTATCGCAAGGGTTCACTGTTACTGCCGCGGAACCTTCGGTTCCTACGAACCTTATTCCTGTCACTCCTACACGGTCCCCACTGGTGGAATCTGGTCCCGCGCCTCTCACTCCTTCTGGTGTCCCAACCGCATTTTCTCCTCTGACTAGTACCGTACCCGTTCCTCCTGCTGTACCTGTGCTACCTTCAACTTCCGCGGTTCCTTCTTCTGTGGCAGGACCCTCGACTTTCGTGGAGCCTCCTGCTACTACTCAGGTTGGAACCAAGGTGAGTTCCTTCCCTGTTTAAGCTGCTTCGTTGCTTATTTCTTTTTCAGGGCAAAAGAAAAGCTTCGCGGAAGTCTAAACTAGCGACAAAAACTACCGCGTCAACTATTCAAGAGGCCGACCGCTTTCGTACTCCCTCTCCTCGCCCAGGCGACCTCGAAACTAGACGTCGGTTCCTTCGTGAAGTCGAGGGTTACCCCCAATATTGGTACGAGAAAGTTTTCCCCGCCGCGGAGCACTTTGGTGCCTTTATTCCTCACAACCTTCATCCCATCGAGAAGGGGGACAAAGCCACCGCGGTGCCTACTACCGTAGGTGGCTCTTACGAAGGAGGGGTCCGCTGGTATACGGCTAACAACATCCCCGCAAATGGTTTCATTAACTATGACCTACCGGGTATGGTACCTCCGCTGATGACAAGTCACATTCGCCTTCGCCAGATTGTGGCTTCTTCCGTGAACCTGGTAAGTTCTTCGATACTTTTTCTTCTTACTTCTCTGATTACTTCTTAGCCCTCCATTCGCTGTGGGTCGTGCATTATTCACGGCAAGCCTTGCGTCTTCGTCAAGGCCGGGGAGTCATGTAACGAGTGTCTTAGCAAGAAGGACTCCGCGTGCACCTTTCGTTATGGGATTCGCAAGATCGCGTTGGAGGATGAAGCTTTTCACAACCGCGGACTCTTTTCTGCGCGCCGTATGTCTTCTCCCTTACTACTTTCCCTTTTCTCTGATCTTTCCTTTAGATGCTATGTCTCTGCAACTTGAAGCGTCAATGCTTACTGACCGCTTGAATGAACAAGTTGCCGCGATGCACGGTATTCAGAAAATGGCTCAAGCCAAGATCGACGAACTCGCGGATGTTTTAGTACAGGGTTACTATAACTTCGGTCGCGACTATTTGACGCAGGTCCGCCTTAGTGGTGACCTTGCTCAAATGATTGTGGATGAGAAGATCCTGCCCGCCATCGAGGCTGGGCAGCTCAAATCAATCAACGCGGCATCCGAACATCAGGCATATCAGAAATAGTGGTCCCTGCCTTCTCTGTTCATTTTCTTGCTCTGGTTCCGCGGAAGTAAAAGCTCTTAGTCTCGTATTGTTTGTAGTATCGCGGAGCTTGTTTTTTCTTTATTTTATTACTTGGAAATGTTATTAGCTTTGTCTCGAGTGATTTTAAACTGTGTGACATTTTCCTTGTTCTATAAAATCGAAAATATTCAAGAAATTCTACGCGGCACTTTTCCCAAATTCACGCGATTCTACGCGGTACTAAACTGTACGCGGTGCTTTCTATTCCTACGACCCTTCCCCATCTTTGAAATCACAACTGTCCCCAGTTGTTCAGAACACTCGCGACGCTTGGTAAAGTACCATATGTTCCACCGCGTCAACTTTGAAGGACGGTGCGCGGAATTAGAATTCTACGCGGACAAGTTTCCTTCTGGTCCAGACTGCCCTGGCCAGTTATAAAAGGACCTCCAAACACTAA
This sequence comes from Omphalotus guepiniiformis, assembly GCA_028554645.1. Classification (NCBI taxonomy): domain Eukaryota; kingdom Fungi; phylum Basidiomycota; class Agaricomycetes; order Agaricales; family Omphalotaceae; genus Omphalotus; species Omphalotus guepiniiformis. Next base: position 249,610 of record JAQOOI010000015.1, read on the forward strand.
GTTCTTCCTATCTGAATCACTTATGTCTACTGATACTTCTTCTGTTGACGTCCAGTTTCTCGTGGAAGAGGTAGCACCTCTTTACAAGTCGTTTAGCGAGCGTCGAGTCAAACGTGGTGCCGACGATGCTAATCGCGTCGCGATGTCGTGTGCACAAAAACTCGCAAGTTTTCTAATGTTCTGCCTTCTGTTCCTGCGCCTTACTTCACTCTTTTTAGCTCGAGCTCTGGAAAGCTCACCCTGATGCCGCGTTGGCTAACGCTGACATTCGTACTTTCACTCTGTTCTTCTTTGAACAACTGCCGCGGGACCCAGTTACCGCGAAGTATACACCAACTCATCATTTACTTGGTCCGTACCGCGGTAAATGTGTTCAGTTTGGTAAACCCAAGGAGGTTCCCAAAGTCGCCGCGGCTGCTCCTGTTCCAACTGCTGTAACCCCAGTGCCCGTCAAAGGCAAAGGTCGCGTTCGTACTAGCCGCCGCGTAAGTAATCAGTTCTTTTTCTTGAATAACCACTGGTACTAAAACTTTTTCCTAGATTCGCAAGCGTATTGCATCCCAAGCTCGTATTGATAGTAGTGACGAGGAGGTTGACGACGACGCGGCGGGTAGCGATATTGCTATGGGTGACGATGAATCCCCCTCTATTGCAGATTCCACTACTAATACCACGGTAGGTCGCCACCCTACCCCGAGCCAGCTTGCTCTGTTGCTAAAACTATGTACCTCGCTTCAGACTCTCGACCTCGCAGCAGTTGAAGAAGTTACCCGCGTTGCCCCCTTTACTCCAAAGGTTGAGCCTAGCGTCGCGGCAGTTAAAAGGGTACGACCACCATTCCTTCTCCCAATGTTATTCTGACTTAACGCTCCTTTCATAGCCTCACGCGTCGACTAATCACCCCGTAAGATATCTCCACTTTTCTGAGATACCACGCATGCTTATTACTTCACGGCAATACCTTAAGGCAGTTGCCGCGGTGGATAAGAGTACCATCAATCCTCCTGCCAAGAAAGCTAAGATGGAGGTGGTTAGTGTTGCGGCAGCTCCTCCTACTTGGGCGCACAACTTCTCTATGCTCGATCCACCTCTGGCACCCCCTAGTACGTGTCACGTTTTCATACTGCCGCTAGCGACTTTTCAACTAACCTATCTTTTGGTAGACCCTGTCTCCACTTTCTCTAACTCGGTTGTGCAGTCACTCGTTGATCGTGCCAATCTCGCGGTGCTCGAACCCGTTAGTGGGCCTACTGATCGTAGCCTCACCATGCTGGAGTTCGAGACTCGCTCTAAACTTATCGCGGTCAACCATCAGATCAGTCTCCAGCTCCAAATGCGGGATTTGCTGATGAAGAGCTACCAGAGCATCGCGTCGCAGCAGAAGGAGCTGGTTAATAAAACTAACGTTCCCCTTATCGATATGACTGGCGACGAAGATATGCCCTCCGTGACTGATACTTGAACTGCTTCTGGAACTTTTCTTGTGCTTCCGCGACACTTTTTAATCTTCTTGTCGTGAATAGAGGTACCGCGTAACTTTCCGTTTCCCTTCCGCACTTGTATTCAACTATCGCGTAAACTTATTTATTTCCAATTTGTCGCGTCTATTTCAACATAACACGTACAGATCATACACTCGTTTTTATAATAAAACTGCCATGTGGCCCTATCTTTTGAGTGATTTACTGAAAGATCTTCGGCTTCGATATCCAGTGCTTCGCGTCGTATACTGAAACGTCCGCGTGAATTTCACCATCTAGGTCCGCTTGATCGTGTTCTACGGATAAATCTTCTTCTTCTTCTTCTAGACCTTGTTCAATTCTCAACAAGCCATCTTCTGACAAACCAATCAGCTCACTTAGGTTCTCGGGGAGTTCAATGTGCGACCGTGGCCAATATGGAATTACGCGGAAGGCTCCAATTTTATTCTGGAACACCGCACCATTTAGGTCTGCCACAATGTAACTGCCACCTGTGGTACGCCTGAGTACTACCATAGGTCCTAAATAGCGCGGCTTTGTTTTAGAGTTCAAAGATTTTTCAATCTGAGTATTCCTAACTAATACCAAACTACCTGGCTTAAACGCGTAGTCTTTAATAACATACTTATACTCTTTTTCAAACCTCAACAACCGTGACCTTTTCTCACGTGTTACGCGTTCCCGCAATTCAACTATGTGCTTCGCGTGCTTAGCTAATGCTTTTGCCCGTAGTCCAATTAGTTCCGCGTCACTTATGAAATGATCAGGATATTCTACAAGCCATGTTGCCTCAACGATATCAAAAGGTAGCGAGGGGTGCGCACCAGTTACTGCGAAGAATGGGGAGCACCCAAATCTCTTTCTTATGGTACACCTATCAGCCCACATTACTAAGTAGAAATAGTAAAACCATTTTGAATCGTCACCTCCCGCGGCCTTTATGAGACTGTGTCGCACATCATAATGCGCGTGTTCCACGATACCGTTGGCTTGGGAGTTATAAGGTGATATGCGAATACCGCGTACGCCATATTTCTTCTCTAACCATTCTAACGCCTTTAGAAAAGGTCCGCCATTATCTGTAACTATCTCTATAAGACAGCCCCAGCGGCATATAATTTCTTCCCACAACCACTGCCCAATCGCTCTTGCGGACTCTGCTTTCAACGGTCTTCCTTCCATCCAGCCGGTTAACGCGCACCTACCATGTACAATCAGCTTGTAGCCATTCGACGCCGGCATATACATGGTGTCAGCGTGAATTTTCTGAAAGATTGACGGTGTCTTCGTCTCGGTAGGAGGAATCCTGATCTTTGTCTTTTGTCTTACTTGGCACGTATGACAGGTCTTCACATACTCATAGATGTCTTTCTCCATTTCAGGCCACCAAAAGTGTTCCATAAGTAAGGATTTAGTAGCGAAGAAGCCGCGGTGCCCCAGACTATCATGACAAGCATGGATCATGGCGACGCGACGCGACTTCTCAACTACCAGCTTATGTTTTGCCTCAATTCCACGTCGATAGAGTTTTCCGTCTTGTATAAAGAAGTTCCGCGCTAACCTTAAAAAGTTCTTGAAGCGTTTGTTATTCTCATAGCCTACAGGCCTCTTAGAAGTGTCTGTTAGCCATTTGAAAACCTCCGCGACTGTTTTATCTTGGTTTATCGCTCCCTTCGATCGCTTAGACTCATCATACTCTGTTTCGTCAATATGCTCTGGTGGCTCCTCGAGTTCTGGTACTTCACTAGCCAAGTTCGCGGCTACAAACTGTTTTACTTCTGGTATGTCGCGGAACTCTCGTTCTTGCTTATAAGCACGCGTCAATTCTTCCTTAAAGTCGTCTACCGACGCGGCTAAACCAGTCATATAATTACTTTTCCATTCCTCTTTCTCATCAACTAATACTTGCGCGTAACCATGCTTAGAGTCAATCTTATCTACAAACTCCTCTAATTTATAGGGTTCTTGAACTTCACCATCTTCAGGATTGTCATACTCATCGTCTCCTACTTGCTTATCCCGCCGTGATAGTCCATCAGGTCCGTGAACCTTGCCTGGTACGTGCTTCAGTTTAAAATGAAACATCATGATCGACTCTATCCACCTATTTATCGCGGCGTTTGGCATTTGATCAGGATGCTCTAACATGCCTTTAATGTACTTCGCGTCAGTTTCGATTATAAGGTTGCGAATACCAAACAACCAATACTGGCACGCTCGTAACGCGCGATACAAACCAAACAACTCCCGTTTCGGCTGTGAAAACCTAGCTTCGCGATCACTTAGTGTAATCGAACCGAATCTGGAGTAGAACCTTCGTCGCGGATTCTCTGGATCCACTTGACAAATATAGAACCCAACCGCTTTCCACGACGTATCTACTGCCAATATAACAGGGTCTTCCACATCATACTTTAGTGGTCGTAATGCCTTGCTATTCTTTACTGCCTCTTTCAACTTTGCCAACGCGTCACTTTGCTCTTGTCGCCATTCGAACGGAATATCTTTACGCGTAAATCGGGTTAAAGGCTCCGCGATCTTTGCATAGTCTTTGACGAACATTCTTACTAGTCCCGCGGTGCCTAAGAATGGTCTTATATCCTTCTCTTCTAGGATATTCTCAGGTCCACCCCAGTTGGTAATAGTTTTCGCTCGTTCCGGGTCGATCTCTCTTCCTTCTCGTGTACACCTATGTCCGACCACGGTAATCTTGCTTTTACACAATACAGCTTTGGGGCCTGAGAAAGTCCCACCACAGTACTTCATTCTTTGAATGACTCTATTCATATTGGTGAAATGTTCCCAAATAAACCTCCGTATCCCATCATTACCAGGAATGGTCTCGTACGTACCATCTTCACTTTGATAAGTCGTTTCAGGACCGCGTACAGGAACATCATCGATGTATGGTTGCGTAAACTCCGGGATCTCTTCTTGTAATATGTGTGTTACATCATCGTGGAAGATTGGTACTGAATTCGTCCATCCCATCGGTAGTGTTACTAACCTCAGGGCTCCAAAGGGAGTCTGGAATGTAGTTAAGTCTCGCGATGCTATTGCCAACTCTCTTTCATCATAGCCAACATATAAATCTAGAATTCCTCCACAAGCTCTACCACAGAATTTCTCCGCGAGCTCTTCAGTAGCAGGCGGTATACCAGAATGTGCTATTGTTACCGCGTTCAACGGTTCCAAACTATGTACTAGTCGAATACTCTTTCCGTCTTTCTTTAACACCGCGAACCACTTCGATCGGTAAGACGAGTTCGATGGTTCGTAAACTCCCGCGTCAATCTTTCGTCTAACTGCCGCGCATACTTCATTAAAAATACCAGGGGGAATAGGAATGTTCCTCTCAACCCAAGGTGTATGAGGTATCACTGGCATCTCTACAGAAGGAAAGAAATCGGTTCTGAATCTTCCGCGTTCACTGTCGTCCCACGCGAATCCTTTCTCTTGCTGCATCATCATATGATGCATCAACTTCCGTTCTTCTGGCCAAAGGAATTCTTCCTTATGTATCTCGTCTATTATCTCTTTACGTTCCTGAGTATACCTACCAGTCGGCGTGAATTCTGGAGGATTAGGCGAAAGCTGCGGCATATCAGCCAATGGATCTCCTTTAATCTCTCTTATGATTCTAAACTTCGATGGTAAATCTCCTAGAACAGGGCGTGTTTTCAACGCGACAGGTTTGTATTTCTTCCCTGCCAAGATACTAATTGGTTCGTAACGTCCCTTCCACAGCCGCGACGCGTGCCTCCTCACTTGATCTTTCATATCAGGGGATACATCAAGCATCGCGATGCTCCTTACATCAAACAGGGGAATTTGCTGTAACTCTTCTACGCCGTCTTCTAGCTCTACTTCTTGCACCGTGAAATTTGCTTGAGAGTACGCGGCAGGATTTTGCGCTCCATACACCGAACTCAAATAGGATCTCAATACGGGTCTCGTCGTTTCTTTATCACTCTTTAGATCAATATACTTTTCCGCGGCAGATAAGTATAGATCGCGTAACTCTCGCTTCTCAAACTTTGATTTTTGCTCTTCGTTTATATCTGCAAATACTACATCACTTATGCCAATGGGAATACCTTCGTCATTTAATTCAAAAACCACCGCGGCTTCTCCTTGATCTGGGATCAATTCCTCGAAGCTGCTGAAAAACCCTGAGTCTGTTCCTTGTCTTTGCTTATAGGTACAGAACCTTTCCCTCGCTCATAGGTAGGTACAACAGCTCGCTTCTTAGTGTTAGGGTCCTGAATAACGAGGTCCTGCGTTCCATCTGCATGATTATCCACTAAACTCTCCGTGATCGTGTCAAAAGGCCGTCCCAGTAGCAATTCATACGCGGGGTCTCGAATTACGTGTACTTGTAAGTACACGGTGATTCCGCCTAGTAAGAATGGTACATTACGCGCCAATCCCAAAGACTTCTCAACACCCTTGTTAGCCGATTGCATAAGGATTACTATGTCCGGGTCCCACGATAAACCTGCTTCGCGAGCTCTTTTCTCCGATGTAGAGATAATCTGTGAACCCGAGTCTAGTAGACTTTCGATCTTCGCGGTACCATTTACCAAAGGATACACGCATCGAAGCGACTCTGAATCTCTTGCCACGTAGATCTGAATTGGGTTATCTTTGCTTCCCAGGCTTTCCACGTACTGTTCAACTGGATCGCTAATCACAACCGCTCCTGCTGGAAGATCTCCTTCCGCCTGTTTCAGAACAAAAACTTCCGCGGTGACATTAAGGTCAGCTAACGCGACTGTATTTGCTGTTACGTGAACCTCTCCTACATTTTCCTCGCTAAAAGGTAATAGGGGGCTTTTGGCTAGGATCTCTCTCAAACCTCCCGCGGTCTCTTCAGGCTTCAATTTGACTCTTGACTTGATCGTTCCTCTGAGTGAAATTTCTGATTCCACTACTGTTTCTTCCGCGTCAGGATGTTTAGTTAACGGAATAACAGGAGACTCCGCGGCCTTCTCATTCCTTGTCTTCCAAATTATCCCCCTCGGGTTCTCTAACCGCTCTTTCTGAGCTTTCAGTTTCTCTTGCTCAGTTGGCGAATACGACACATCAGGTACGTTCGCGTAAGGAACCTCTGGTACGCGGCTCTTCTTCACTACTGTAGGTAGCGGAGGCATCTCGACACCATCGAATCTCAAACGTTTTTCCCTCTTGACCAACTCCTTATACTTATCTTTCTCTAGGCTCGCGTCCTTCTCAGGTTCCGCGTCCTTTTCTTTCCACAACCGTCGTTCATTACCCTTGTTTTCAGTATCATTCTCAGGTGCCGCGGCCCTAACAGGATTTTTCTCTTTTGTAGGGGCCTGGCTTTCCATCCTCGAACTTACCGAAAACCCTCCTCGAACCTTCCTTTCTCATTGTTACTAACTGCCACGTTACTTATTGAATCTCTTGCCGACCCTCGAATATAGGCCGCGCTGAGATTGGATTCTAACACCCTTTCTTGAGCACGCTTCGCCTCTTCATATTCTTGCCAAACTCTAGTGTACTGTTTATTGTACGACTCGACCTCCTCTAGTTGCATCTGTAGTACCTCAACCTGAGAAGCTTGTACTTTCTTTTCAGACAGTCTTCGGTCCACAAAGTCTTTCTGAGGAGGCCCATTTGGAGCTTTCTGTGCTACTGGCTCTCCATCTGGCATACAAGTGATCCCTTCTTTCAAAATGATCTTTCCATCATCTACGTACTGCTTGCGTACCATACATTGCCCTGCCATATGTCCGTTTAAGCCACAGAACCAACACGTCGCGGCTCGAAAGTAGTCGGGACGGTTGTCATTCAACGCGGTTCTCCCATAGTCCCGCGGCGCCATATATGGTATACGTTCTGGATGCCTGGTACCGCTACTCGTTCCAGGTGCCGCGAGCTTTAATTGCTCTAGCAGTTTACCCATCATTTCTTCTTCTCTCGCGGCTCTCTGGGTAAGGTTCTTTGTTTGGATCGTGATTAGATCTTTCAATTCCGCCACCCATCCTTCCGTTTGCTCATGCTTCACTTTTTCTACCCTCTTTCCTCTATCTTCCTTCGCGGCCCTTACGTTCCCAAGACTAATTACTTCCTCAACCTGAGATCTCGCGTTAAATTCTGCCTCGTCCAGAATCTCTTCTGCTGTATAGGCATCATCTCGCGGTCTAGCTTCTGCAGGTGGGTTCGCACGCTTTTGTAACTTCAAAGTCAACGTGATGGATCTCCAAAATTCATCTTCAAACATTCCGCGGAGGACTCTGACAATTTCTCTGTTAGTATACAACGCGGTCGTAGTGTAGTGCTTAAGGAACGGCCGTAGGGTATTCCTCATTCTTAATACATCTTCGAGATCTTCCATCGTTATATTCTTATACTTCTTCGCGGCTCTTTCAAATTTTGCGAAGGAGAAAGTTCCCTCGTCCGATCCTCCATCATAACTCTTCAAAATCTCGTCGCGGAACTCGATAAACGTCCCTTCCTCTTTCTCGTACGTAGGCAACGCCTTCCATTGTTCTCTTATAGTTGCGGGTAGGTAACGCAACGCGACTGATTTCTTATCCGCTTCTTCCTCTATTTTGAAATCTTGGATAATATCCTCAATCTCCCCCAGATAGTCTCTGACGTCGTCTACATCATGATCGCGACGCAAATCTGGTGCTCCACGTTCTCTTCTCCTCGGAATCTTATCCATAGCCGGCATTTTTATGATATTTTCTTGAATTATAGGTAAATTAGGTGCAGAGTTCGGTGAAATGTGTAAATCAAATAGAAGTGTGTGGACTTCGGATAGTTCCTCGTCCGAATGAGAATGTCTATCAATAGTTGGTGGGACTACTGAGTTTCGACGCGACGGTGGGTCTGGCCTAGGAAATTGAATTGAAGTACCTTCTCCGTAATCAGATAGTTCTTCGTCAAAGTTCCGCGACTGTCTAATACTCGAATCTTCCGCGTCAACTACGTTAATCGATTCTCGGGGTTGAGCAACAACTTCAGGATGTGACTTCCTGTAGCTACTAACTCTTTTGATTGCCTTTGCACGTGCTAACGACTCTCTGGTATTCTCTACCGTTGAAGGCCGTGAACTTCGTCTAGACGTTTTGTCTGATTGTTGGTTAGACAACCGCGACTATAACTCTTCGGTCTCGTACGAAACCTAAAACACTTCACTTAGTTTATTAATCAGAAACCCCTCGCGGTGGGCTCCAGATGATGTGCTTGGTATGGGGTATGAATGAGAAGAAGTGCTAACTAACTCGAATGAATCTATCAAGCACTCAAAACACACACACAACACACAAAGACTTTTAAGTTCGTGGGGTTTGGGGGACTAACAAACTCTGTGAAGCGAATAAGGTTGTTGTAAGAGGAACGCGGAGACACAGTCAAAACCGACGCGGCACAGATAACTCTATGCTACACACCACTCAAACAAACTAACGCGTAACTTTAACAAATCACCGCGACCAGTGACTACAAACGATACAACAACCAGACGATTGTTGGGAGATGCCAGACGACTTCTCACTTAGTGGAGTTGGGTATAGGAGGATTCCAGAACTGCCAGACGACGAGTTCAACGAGTGACCAGACGATCCACTCTTATTCGCACTACACACACAGGCTCCGCGGTACCAGACGATCCCGCTTGTAAACACTTAGGCACACTGACTTATGAACTAACGCGACGGTTAACACTTTAAAAACTTCTAATCACTCAGAGGGACTTAAGCTTTTCCACACACAAATGCTATTAGCTCTATGGGGGGCTCGGGAACCTGTCCTTCCTTGCCCAGGTTCTATTTCTTATATACAGTATCTCTATTTACATAGTACAAACAAATGTCGCGATACTTGACAGTTATGAGATATATGGTGCATATGGTGCACCGCGTAAGGTAGGGATGAAGTATAGTACGCGGTAACAGGGTATCCTATATCGGGTTATAATCTTGCCGCTTTTAGAAAGTATCGCGGTAGTTCGCTAACGCTGTGTCTCCTTACGTGTTCTACTTCCGCGTTGTTGGAAGTACTTCGTGTTACATCGTACGTCTAGACCCTTCTGTGGCTCAACAGTGGTCATTAGATATGACTAGTGCACGGAGCTACTGCTACCTGGTTTCTAAGTCTGGCCTTCTGAGTAGTGCCGTGGTACCTCGTTACCTACGCGTTGGTTTATACAGTATTGGGGCCATCAAGTTATACACGTCGGACCTTAGAACAAGTGCCGCGACGCTTTACTTGAGTGCATACTTAGGTAATACCTACACTGAGAAGACCCATTTAGTGCCGTTCTACAGTCTTGTACACCTTTGTACACATATACTAGTGGTTGAATGTGCGTAATACACCGCGGAACTTAGGACTATACAGTGTACTTAGTAGGTTTGTACTGGAGTGATCAATCCCGCGAGGCCGAAAATGGTAGGGGTATTCCCGCGGTCGTATCACCGCAGTTACATATTTTAATGGCGAATGAGTCTCCCCAGGTCTATCAGACTCATAGTATCGTGATAAGCAGTCAGCCACCTTATTGGTTACGCCTTTGACATATGTAATGTCAAAATTGAACCTAGAAAGGTATTCCATCCATCACATTTGACGGTTGGATAGCCTACATTGCGTCTTGAAGAATTCTAGGGCTCGATGGTCCGTAATAATGTGAATACGATATCCTATCAACTTGTCTTCCCATTTTAGTAAGGCCTCGAGAATGGCGAGTGTTTCCGTTTCGAATACGCGATAATTATGCTGGGCATCCGTAAACTTTTTAGACATAAACCCTGCTGGCCTACAAGTCTGCCAAGTGGGTCCCTGTCCATAAAGCACTCCGACGCCTGTAGCTGAGGCATCGCAAATGACCCAGATAGGTTCCTTGCTCTTATGAGATATAGGGCGTAATACAGGGGTGTTGCAACATAGGTCCTTTATCCGTTGCAAACAAACATCATGTAAAGGGCGCCAATGAAAGGGTTGTTTATTTCTCAACATCTCCGATAACGAAGTGGTATATGTCGAGACATTCGGAAGGTATTGGGCCAGGTAGTTAACTATACCTAAGAACTTCTGAATGTCTAAGTATTCTTGAGGCGTCCGCCAATTACGGATGCAATCGAGCTTATCAGAATCCGCATGAAGTCCTCGGTCGTCAATTAGATGTCCCAGACAGGTCATAGCTCGCGTATACAGTTCGCATTTGTTGGCTTCCAGGAATAAATGTGTCTCTCGCAACTTTGTGAATACCAACGATAGGTGTATTTTGTGTTCCTCAATAGAGTTACTGAACACGAAAATATGGTCTAAATACACGTGCATGAATACACCAATATATTCACGGAAAATGTGATTCATCAATCTTTGAAACGTAGACGGAGCATTACAATCTCCTTGTTGCATTACATGGCTTAGGAACGTCCCGTAAATCGTAGCGAAGGCTGTTTTCCAAACATCCTTGGGCACAATGGGTATTTGATCATACGCATTACTCAAATCAATCTTTGATTGAATCTTATGAGCGGCGGTCTGCATACGAATTATGTCTTGATCCGGAAAAGGAGTTACATCCTTCACCGTATTATCATTACGCTGTCTACAGTCGCATGTAGCTCGTAAGTTGCCATTCTTTTTGTGGATACATAACATAGGCATGGCTTGGGAAACCGGTTTGGGTTCCCACCATCCTGCTCGCTGATATTTATTGATCTTCTCCCTAAGTTGAGCCTGTAATGATTCCGGGCATCTAGGAAGGTAATATTGATACTTCTTGTCAGGGTCAATAAGTGGAATAGTATGATTTACCGCCCTCATCGGAGGGGGTTCCTCAGGGACTCCACTCATGATGTCTTTACAAGCCTCTTCCCACTGTTTTCGAAGGCGAGGTATGTCCTTCTCCGTTAGTGGACCCGACGCTTCAACCTTAGCACGGAACTACTCTGCAGCAGCCTGAAACGCTGTCGCGACTAAAAGCAGTCTAGGCTTGAAATCATGCAGATTGAGAAAGATTTTGGTTGTTCAAACATTGGAAACTGAACAATGAGAACTAGAGTTCACCCAGACTGCTAGTTGAAACATGAGAACACACTCAGTTACTCAAGCCTGAGTGTAGAGTTAGCTACAGTACATGATATGGTACTTAGCAACTGTGACCAATGGGATCATGGAGAGAGATACTAGTTTTGCCTCTCACTTTGTATTGAAGTACCAATGTTCCATGCTAAGTTGAGTTGGTCAGACCCACCCTCTAAAGACTAGAGACTCTCATGAGTGTTGTTTGATTGTAATCCAAGGGAATGATGGAAGTTACAATTCAATCTGAGAAACATCTAAGTCCACTGGACTATCTAACTCCAGCTGGTCTTGCTAACTCAGGTTGGCTGTACAGGAATGCTGAGAGTGCAGACAATCTTGTATTGTTCTGACCAGAGAAATATGTTGTACATTTGGTACTATGCTTAGGATGGTGTTAATACTTGTGAACCACCTTTGTCTGTTGGCTAAGGAGGAAAAATCCTCTAAGTCATTTCTAAAGAATGGAGTTGGATACTCAAGCCATCCTACCATGGAGCTAGATGTTGATTCTGGAGTATCCCTCTGAAATGTAACATCTAACTGAGTGATACCCTGAGCCTAGACACCCAAATAGGGAAGAATAAACAATTATTGGGACATAATACTGCCCATAGCTTGTTGCTAGAACCAGCTAAAAGGAGAAGTACCTTCTGGAGACAAATCAGATGCAAGATCTGGCCAGATAGACACATGTGCTACTGTACAGCTTGTGGATGATAGTAACAACGGAGTAGGGTCTAGATGACCTCTGAAACAAAGAAATAACTACTGGATATGCTAGGAACCTCACCAGCAGCCCCCAGTTAGGAAATCCAAAAGAGTTGCAAATTTCAAAATCATAAAAGATGTTGTCATATGGCACCATTCTGGACTGATATTGCATGCTGTACACCCTGGTTAGATACCCTGGACTTGATTGCCAAGCCACTATATGGACAAAGCGATTGTTATAACAATTTTTATACCCAAGATACCTATACATGACAGTATCTAACTGAAAAATACCTACAAAAATACCTAAAAAGACACCAATCCCTGCTCAATTAGTCTTTCTGTTATCTATTCTATTTACTCTGCTCAGATTCCCTTACATTTTTGAGATTTACTATATTTATTTTCTGACCTGTATATAAGAACTACCTACTTGTAGATATTTTCCTTAAGTTAGGACTGCCTAGGCTCACTACCAAAGCAGAACTTCTTCTAGACGGAAATTGCCTGGCTCTTAGGAGTTCAGTTATAGAGAAATATACCAGTTGTGCAAACTTCTGTAAAGTCCCTTGTGGCAAACCTTGAGAGAGATACTGAAACTGTTGCTGTCCCTGCTGTTCTGTCTGTGCTGTTCTGCCTGCTGAAACTGTTGCTGCTGCTGTTCATACTGTCACTGCTTGGACCATTGGATCGAGTTGCCCACTCTGATATTTGCCCTGAACCATCCCCTGAACCCCTGAGAAACTAGTTGCCCTCTGTCTTGAACCTGTGTTTTTGAGTTGCCCTGTCACTTATACCCTGTTCAGAGCGGACTGCAGACACTTGCTAGCTCAGTATTGAGTTCGATTGTCGAGTTTAACTGTGCGGAACCTTTGCCAACGCCAGCCACACCTCCACAAACCCCCCTAGAATTGAGTTAGAGGTTGTTTCTTGAGACTCCCTCTCAGTCTAATTCTTGCACATTAACGCTTCGTGGACGGCAGGCTTGTAAGTCTGCTTGTCATCTACGTGTTGTCCAGGAAACATGCTAGTTTGCATCTCGTCAATCACTCGCTTTACTTCATGCAAGTCCTTGTTAATTCCAGGGTCAGTAATAGACCCCGACATAAGCTTATCCACCACTTCCTCGATGTCGTCTAAGGATAACTTGTCCTCGGAATCAAGTAACACTGGGAGGTATCGGTTCAACGGATTTCTTGACCCGGTACCCTCAGCGTCTCAAACATCGCGTATCGTGGGTTTCCAGGGGAATCTCTTCTGAGGCTTCTCCTTCGATTTTGCTCTACCATGTAGTCATGGGATAGGTGGTGTCCTTATCCCTTCTGACAATTGGGAAGGTCTCGGTAACTCCCTCTTTTCGCGCATTCCAAACATTTGAGTGTATTCTGCATGGTCAAATTCGAACGCTTCATATTCACAAATCATTCTAACCTCTGCAGCGCTATCTTCTACCACTTGTTTTGCTGCTCGACGGAAAATTTCCTTCTGCTCTTCCCCTACTGGAATCGCGGGGAGCAATTTCCCGTTGATTACAATAGAATCTCGACCCACATTGACAGCAATCTTATGTTTTCTCATGAATGCGCAACCAATAACCATATCATAACGATCAATATTGGCAATGTCGAAATATTCCTTTCCTGAAATCCCTACTGACTCTCGTCCCAATTTGAATGTAGCAAGGCAGCCGTAATTTATACGTCCCTTACTTCCCTTGGTACCAACTTGTAGGATAACTGGATTCTCCAGTTGGAATAAATCAACTTTCGCTATCGCCGCAAAGTCCGCAGACATGATATCTGCTGTGCTTCCTGTGTCGAATAGCGTGAAGCTTTTAACACCATTAATGTCTAGCCAACAGGCTAGACACCGGTTGTCTTCAGGCCTTCTCGCCGGTCGCTTCCCCAATCGAGGGACTCGACGAAATCTAATTTCATCCATGGTAGACATGTAATCGCCTGATAATGGAACCGTTTCAGCTATGCTTTGAAGGAACTCTTCAAAGTTCATAGTTCCAGCTTCATACGACTGATATCCATCAGACTCTTCATCGTTACTCGACTCATCGTCGAAATCTGCGTCTGAGTCCGATACTTCTATCAGTTCGGGTGCATCACCAGCGGGTGCTTCTAGTGCATCGAAGAATTCCTCTTCGATATCTTCATCTGACAGAGCATTATCACGTATGGCCGTCATATGCTCTGTAGTCATTCCCAACACCTCATCATCATCCACTCCTTCATATTCTTCCTCCGAGTACAGTTCTCCATCATATGGGTCACTAGGAGGTTCATCCACGTCTTGCAACTCTTCTGACGATTCCACATTCTCTTCAACAGCATTCAAGTCTTCGACCGTTTCCACGGTAGAAGCATCTTCAATTATACAAACAAATCATTCCCCCGGCTTCCTCTTAGGACATTTAGGATCATTAGCCCAATGGTCCTTCGAACCACACATGAAACAGGCTCCGTCTGACCCTTTACGTGAAAATCGGAATGATTTCTTGCCCTCCTGGTTCGTAGAATTTCTCCATCCTCTAGAGGAATCCCTTCCCCTATTCCTATCTCTTGACTGAGACCTCTTGCGAACCTTCTCGTGATCAGTTACACTATAGCGTGCCATCTTGACCTTCTGCAATTTCTTAGGAGTACGTGAGGAACTTCCTCGTATTTTCCCTGCAGTATTGTTCTTTTCACTTTCTGGGGCATGAAGGGCCATGGCTGTCTGAGCAGAATAGTATCTGTTAGCCTTCCGTCCAACTTCGACTCATATCGCTTCCTGCATAATGTCATCCACAGTATCATGTTCTGCTGTAATTCCTTTGTTGGTAATCTGCGATCGCATCCAGTTAGGCATCCTACTGAGTAGATGTACCCTAAAGAAATACGGTGCAGGAGGAGCAGGCATGGTCTCTGCATACATCTGTAAGTCAGCGAAGAGTTGTCACACCCCTTCAATGTCAGAGTACTTGACCTGTTCGAATAGGGTGGTCATTTCAAATAGGGCGGCAGGTGTGATAAACCGGCGGAATAAAGCAGCGAAAGTCTCCAAGAACGTGTATTGCTGGGCGCCTGCGTTAGCGCCTTCTCGGAACGTATCCGGGACTCGTTCAGCAGCGTTCTGAAACCACTTCAACGCTGCACCAGTCAGGTACATGGTCATCATGGTACTTCGTTGATAATCCTCCATTGTCACTACCCATTCCTGGGTTGCATCCCTCTTCCGTGCTGGTCCGATAAGGTTCTGTATTGTGAAGATCCTAAGAAGGCTTCGTAACCAGGTTTCGATGACGACGACACTGTCTTGTCCATTATAAGGAGTAGGCTTCGATATCACGTTCAGTAGATTTTTCTGGGCTTGGTTGTCCAGAGCATCCTTGCACATATATAACCAAAATTGTATCATTCGAGCATATTTCTCAAGGATTCACTCCTTGAGATTAGCTCCTTCCTCAGGTGCGTTGTAGTCATAGTGGTACTCCTCTCGATCCACTATTTCTCCTGCTCTCGGAATACAGTTGAAAGGAGTTCTTCCACGATTAGGTTGCCAATTACCATCGCAATTATGCTTGTTATCATCATTTCCTCCATCATCTGAATCATCTGAAGGGTCTCCTCCTGGAGGTCCTCCTACCGGTGCTTTATTTCCATTTTGTTTTTCACTTCCGGTAGTCTCCCCCCCAGAACCTCCTTGAGGAGGTTCTGGAATCGACTCTTCCTTCTTTGGGTCACTTGTTTGTGGTACCTTCGAAGTAGAAACACCTGGCGAGGAGTCTGGCATCCGATGAAACTTCCCAGTCTCTTCTGAGGACGAGCTTGGTATTTCTCTAGCTTTGCCTTTCTCTTCCGCAGTGTATCTTTGCGGTGAGTTGAGCGGCGCACTAACTTCCCTCTCGTCCTTTGGCTTCTCTACTTTAAGTACCGATTGGGGTTGTCCATTTTCCAAAGATGTTTTATTGATCCTTCCCGGGTGTTCGTGACCATTCGGTGGCATTTGATAAGATGATTGTGGATTAGGCATCGGCCATGGTAACGATGGCGCGTTCCCTACATATTGCGCATTCCACTGACATCCTTGATCTACTACTGGATATTGCCATCCAGGGTTTCTCAAGGGCTGGTAGTTCAACCCAGCTGAGTGTGATGGCAAATATGGGCCTGTCGGAAGGGGCATTCCAGCAAATGGGCGACCAGTCAAATTATAATAGTAGTTTCCACTCTCAGGTGGTATCCCTTCCGTATACCGATATCCAGGTTCTTGATTAACAAAGTTTCCACCAGCGAAGGGTGGCGGTCCATGAGGGGGTTGGTAATTCATCCCTTGAGTGGGGTGATGTCCACTCGTGGGCTCCATCGGCCTCTCAGGTTGCACACCGTCCTCTGGAATTGTATTCATTTCCGACTTAGGAGGGCGATCCTGTCCAGGGTGTCGAGGTGGAGTAGATGTCTTAACGTTACTCCAACCTCTACCTCCTGTTTTACGACGAATTGACGAAGGATCTGAGAGTTCCCTTTCTTCCAAGGATCCTGGCAATGAACTCGCCCTCGCATTATTGGAATATAATTCACTCTTAGGCGATTTCGAATCTATCATCGAAGCGGCCCTTCTTTCCGAAGATCTCTGCGTCGACGACTCATTACGATCAGGATGATTTGGATGTCGGTACGTCAACGGTCTCTGTGCCGCTTCTCCTGGTGTAGGAAAAGACGTCCTCAAAGGATGATTCGGATGTCGGTACGTCAACGGTCTCTGTGCCGCTTCTCCTGGTGTAGGAAAAGACGTCCTCAAAGCCTCGTATTCAGGAGCTCCCAGCTTAGGAATTCGCACTGCAATTGCAGTATTTCCTGGGTCGTGTACCACATCATGAATGTCAATCGTAACATTTGACTCAGGAATGTTAGATTGTCTATATTTATATAAGTCGAATTCACACAATCGTTGCGCTAGACCACGCTGATATACATCTCAGCGGATCTCTTCCAGAACTGATACCGTAACCTCAGGAGCAGCGGATGAATTCTGCTCATCCTGCGGAGCGGGTTCAGTTCCCTCAGGCCGTGCTCGAGACTGGAAGTTATGTTCCTCCTCACGTGGTCCACTAGGCATCCTAAGGATATTATTAACTGCAGTTCTGACTTCCCCTTCACCCTCAATAGCAGGTTCGTTTAAACGAGTTGTATTACCGACACGTACGGATCCAGGTATACTGATATGCGATGGGGAGTCCTCTGATTCTTCCACACTTTCTACCATGGCCCTACAATTGTCAGACACTCGAGGGGTTTCTGCCCCTGGTTCCGGGTCAGATGCCTCAATTTCCACAGTAAACGTTGTTGGTTCCATTCCCAATACGTGCAAGATACGAATGCGTCTTCTCTGTAACCTATCCATAGCGGCTCGTTCTGATTCCTCAAACGAATTTGTCGCCACTAACGCCACAGCTGAGATTACATCCGCCCTCTTATGTTCTTCTTCTGAGTATCGCTCATTGGATTGTTGAATTTGTGACGCTATATAGCCCGTGCATCGCTGTGTCTTCATTTGTACGCGTGTACGGAGAAGCTCTTCAACTTCAGTAAGATGACAAGACGATGTAATGACCGTAGCCGCAGAAATTTCAGTGATATTACTCCTCGTAGAATAGTTAGACTGAACCGAATGGATGGACGCAGACCGAAGACGTCCACCCAGTTCCGTCGCTCCTATCCCAGAAGATTCAGTAGAAACATTACCTTCACCTCTTGAATAGAGATGAAGGCCAATTTCTCGCGACTCCTGCGTCGTCTCTGGACTTTCTCCTCCCGACAGTTGAGGAGTCCAGGACGCCGGCGTGTTGAGTGGGAACAAAGCTGGTGATGGCTGAGGTTGAGAAGATTCGGGGCTGTGCGAGGCACTCATTATAGTAGTTCTTCTATATAGAATTCGAGTTGTTTTTCGAAACGGGTGCGTAAGGGTATTAAACTTCTTAGATACGATCTCTTGATGTTTGATATATTCAGTTTATGATGGCGCAGTTTTATTTGACAAGTTCGGTTTGATTTTAATCCAGATATTTGAGACTAAAAAAATTGTAAGTGTTCAGTGGAGGTTCTTATGTTATCACTCAGCCCGTAGGGCACGACATAGTCAGCCAAATCTGTAAAATTGGAGTACGAAGGTGAAGATAGTAAAAGACAAACCCTAACTACAGAATGACACGATATATAATGAGAGACGGCGCAGCCAAACAGTAACATATAAGGATTATATAAGGGACAAGTCCTAAAGCGGACGGATCCCTTACACAAGTACTTTTTACTCTCTAAGTGTTGCTGAAGCATTACCAGTGACTGAACCTACAACATCTGAAGCATTTCCAGATATTCCCTAAGACATCTGAAGCATTTCCAGTGTCTATTCCTAAGTATTGCTGAAGCATTTCCAGCAGTATTCTCTTTGATTGTCTGAAGCATTCCCAGACTTTCTCCTTGAACAACTGAAGCATTTCCAGTTTTCAAACTACTCCTAGATTACTTGAAGCATTTCCAAGTATTCCAACCTTCCTTGGTTACTGAAGCATTTCCAGTAATCAAAACATCCTCTTTTCACTTGAAGCTTTCCCAAGTGAATCCTATTCTTCTAGTGCTATCTGATACATTATTCTTCACATTTTCCCTTTCCTGTGTTATAGACTATCACTTCAGTTTCTCCATTGTGTTCTTTGAGTAGATTCTCAATTAATACAACTTAGCCCCCAACCCTCATATTGTGGATCAGAGTAACTAACCCTTACCTTCTGTTCCCTAACACACATTCTCCTCTACTAGGGCAGCATTAGGAGTTGTGTAGAAGCTCTAGAGCTTATCTAGACCATGCTTCATTGTTCCTATCAGCCACAGTAAGGTACAATAACTGTTTCTTTCAAGTTTTACCCCTGTACATCTCTTTTTGGTCAGATTTGTATTCAGGTTATATTTCTTGTTTAGGATAGCTCTCAGCTTCTCCTAGGACAGTATTCTATCCCATAGTTTTGTCTAAGACCTCCAATTAAAGTGCCTTTATCTTTCATCAAGTTCAGAGGGTTACTGAATTTCAGAGAGATACTCAGATTCAGGGAGATACTCATTTTCAGTATCTAACTCCTTCCATCATGAGTATTGAGTATCTAACTCATTTGTGTAGATGTAACTTAGAATCTACTTCTATTATTACACATTGGCATTTCATCTTAGGGACATTATGTTCACATAGTACTCAATGTACAATATTTCTCTGGTAATACAATTTTCAAGATTGCCCATATTCTCAGCATTCAATCTTATAGTGCCAACTTAGTTAGCAAGACCAGCTGGAACTTTTAGTCAGTCCAAAGGACTCAGATAGTTGTTCAATTGAAGTGAAAATCCATCAACCCCTTGGATTACAGTCAACAACACTTGGTAGAGTCTCTAGTTATTAGAGGGTGAGTCTGACCAACTCAATCTGGTATGGAACATTGGTATTCCGACACATCTGGAGAGGCATAACTAGTATCTCTTTGTAGAACCCATTGGTCACAGTTGCTTAGCATCAGATTCAGTACTGTAGCAATCTCTACACTTAGGCATGGTGGATACAAGTATGTTTCATGTCTTAACTAGCAGTCTGGGGTGACTCTAGTCCTTTATGTTCAGTTTCCAATGCTTGAACATCCAATATTTACTTCAATCTGATAGATTTTAGCACTGAAAGGCTTTTTGACGCAACAGCAAGTTGATCCACTTTAATGAGGTTCTGTGCCATTGAATACCGCTCTTGTCACCAGATGTGGTAGCCTTAATGCTCTCGCAACCACTTCTGGCCAAACTACATTGATGTGTTGGATTGTATATGTTTTATGACTGCTTAACCTTCTATATGCTGACTAATCTACCTGACAATCCAGCCAAACATTACGGATTTGTAGTGTAATGAAGAATTTGTTCTTATGTGTGCACTGTTCAGCCAGTTTTGGCCCCTCAACCGGGCCTCCAATTACATTGGTAAATATTAGTCATGCTCAATTAGTCATCTCGTGTTGGTCATGACTGGCCATGACCGGCTTTTGGGCTGATGGTAAGCCCGATTTGGCTTAACCCTCCAAATTGGGCACTTAACCCAAATGTATAATGACACATAAGTATTATGTGAGCCCGGATGCTCCTGCTTTGACCATAAAAACACAAATGAGACCAGAAATTCATGTCTACCAGCACTTTCAGAGGGAGGAAAATACTTTTACATTATCCAAAAAGCTAAATATGACTGCTTATTGATTAGAACTGCTGGGCTTTTCAAATATCAAGATTTAAATTAAATCATATTGGACTAATATTGGACATACTTAATGAGCAGAACACCATAGTCTGCATGCATCAGAAACTAAATATGTAGCTTCTAGTGTGATACAGCACATACAGCAGAATCAAATTAGCTCAAGAAAGTCTCAAATGAACATCACAGTTGAAAATTCCAGTACATCTATATTCAATACTTACATACATTGCAATTCAGAAAACTTTGGGTATAGACTCAGACCCCTGTTGGAATCTCGTTCTATGGCTGGTATGTATTGCTTCCACTAGATCAACAACCAGTCACATACCCCAGTTTGAGAATGCAGTCAATCTCCTCAGAACTTTGTGTTTTTTTAAGATTCCCTAAAATAAATTCAGAAGAATTCAAATTACTTCACCAAGATCATAAGCTGTGTATAAGGATATTACTCAATGCTTGAAGCTCCTACTTGTGAGTTCCATATAACAGTGCAAAAATATTAGATGCACAGAGGAATTGAACCCAGCACTAGTAGGAGGAAAAAATACATAATAAAAGTAACACACTAGACACATAGACTAAAGCAGCTTATACTTATGTACTGTACCAAGACATAATGATATACTTTTGATCCCTGTGGACTTGACATTCAATTGGCCTTTACAGGAGCATGCAATGAAGTGTTGAACCATCTGATAGCCAGTAGGACACTTGAGCCCAAGAGAGAAAGAAAAACAAACTGAAGAATCCAGAGAAGCACCCACAGAATTCGTACCCGCTGGCATTCTTGGATGCAGGCTGACATCCCAAGTCTCCAATCCTCCTAGCACAGTGTCACTACTAAGCAAGCACGCTGCTCGCCGCTCCAGCCTCTCGGATAGCTCTTTCAATCTGCCCGACAGTGGTTGTTGAGGGAATGGGGTTATTTGTACGAACGACAGACATTTCAGAGCGACTCGCTCTCCTTGACCAGCACAGTCCTGAGCCCTGAGGAGGCCGCCGTTAAAAGCTCTGTAATATAACTAGTTTTGATTAATCAGTTTAGATTAAGACCTAGATATGAACCACAATTGAACCGATGATACGACTGCAGGAATACCACTATCATTTTTGGCCTCGCGGGATTGATCACTCCAGTACAAACCTACTAAGTACACTGTATAGCCCTAAGTTCCGCAGTGTATTATGCACATTCAATCACCAGTATATGTGTACAAAGGTGTACAAGACTGTAGAACGGCACTAAATAGGTCTTCTCAGTGTAGGTATTACCTAAGTATGCACTCAAGTAAAGCGTCGCGGCACTTGTTCTAAGGTCCGATGTGTATAACTTGATGGCCCCAATACTGTATAAACCAACACATAGGTAACGAAGTACCGCAGCGCTACTCAGAGGGCCAGACTTAGAAACCAGGTAGCAGTAGCTCTGTGCGCTAGTCATATCTAATGACCACTGTTGAGCCCCAGGAGGGTCTAGACGTACGATGTAACACAAAGTACTTCCGACGACGCGGAAGTAGAACACGTAAGGAGATACAGTGTTAGCGAACTACTGCGATACTTTCTAAACACTGATGCGCCAATTTTCGGCACCTGCATTAAAAGCCAGGTGATTAATCATTTTAGGCATTTGCAGTGAGGGATATAGAGGGTTGAAAGGTGCCCGCCTTGTCAATCAAAATGTGTTGTGATTTGAGTAATAAAGCATGTTCTATTACCTACGGTACAACATGTGTATCAAGGTTCTAGGCTAGTCAGTACAGTTGTGATGTAGAGAATTGTTCAATAGCCATCCACTGTTGAATCAGACTCACCCAATCTCGTAACAAGAACTCTGACATCACAGCATCAATTGCATCATATAATTATTAGGAAAACATCTTCCTCCGGTCAATAAAGATTAAAAACCCGGTGGAAACTAAAAATGGATGGAACACGAAATAGAGTCAAAATAATGGATCTAGAATAGCTCTGGGGTATTTACTCCTTAATTAATTGCCAGGAACAAAAGTTGATCGAGGAAATTTGCTTTGATTAATTGTCCGGTGAAAATTGCTTGACAAGAAACCGGTTAGGAGGTGTAAAAACTCGATCAGTAAAATTTCTCGGAATACTACTGAATTGAAGGAGTTCCTTTGACGGAACAATGTGATACTTTGAGGGGTATAATTTCTATCAGGTGATTAATCCTATGGAACCCGGATGCCCGAGAAATGTCAAGGAAATCCGTAAAAATGAAATAAAGGGGCTGAATATTGCCCACAATAAAAATAATGGAATTAAAACACATTTTTGAGGTTTGCCTCATAAAATAGATCTATAACAAGTAATAATGGACATACTTGACACAGATACTTACAACCTACGTACACGGATATAGGTATATATATATAAAACAGGACAGTTTAGCTATAATTTCCGTTTTTATTAATTTTGGACTGGCAGTATGTATAAAAGGGCAGTAACTTGGAGAGAGAAAATCCAGGAGAGTACCATAGAGTCACAGGGTCACTGGGGATCGTCTTTATAACGTGAATCGTGCCTGTGAAGGGAAATCCTACCAAAAACATAAAGTTGCCCTGGTCTGTTTATAGTCCGGTGTTTATTGCAATATTGTATAAAGATCATTGTTGGTTGAATTGAACTGGTTGTGTTATTGGAATTGGTTGTTTGATCTTGTGGTCAATTGGTTGTGATTGTGCAGTGAACACCTGTCTTGTTCAAAACCGTCTTGTGCTACTTTTTGCCTTAGTGCATTTTAAAAGCTCAACTATAAAGTACTTGTGATAAAGATATAAAGTTCTAATAAAGAAGCCATAAGTTTGGTCGTGTGGAACCTTCGACAACGCCCCCTCAGACTCACACCTTTCAAGTGACTTGGTTGTTTTGGTTGTTTTTGGGTTTTTGTTCATTAGCCCTTTAGCAGTTCATTTCCCCGTTTCATTCTCATCAACGCGGCAAGATTATAACCCGATATAGGATACCCTGTTCCCGTGTACTATACTTCATCCCTACCTTACATGGTGCACCATATGCATCATATCACTCATAACTGTCAAGTGTTGCGACATTTGTTTGTACTATGTAAATAGAAATACTGTATATAAGAAATAGAACCTGGGCAAGGAAGGACAAGTTCCCGAGCCCCCCCATAGAGCTAATAGCATTTGTGTGTGGAAAAACTTAAGTCTCTCTGAGTGATTCGAAGTTTTAAAGTGTTAACTGTCATGTTTGTTTATAAGTCAGTGTGCCTAAGTGTTTACAAGTGGAATCATCTGGTACCGTGGTGTTGCGACTAAAAGCAGTCTAGGCTTGAAATCATGCAGATTGAGAAAGAATTTGGTTGTTCAAACATTGGAAACTGAACAATGAGAACTAGAGTTCACCCAGACTGCTAGTTGAAACATGAGAACACACTTAGTTACTCAAGCCTGAGTGTAGAGTTAGCTACAGTACATGATATGGTACTTAGCAACTGTGACCAATGGGATCATGGAGAGAGATACTAGTTTTGCCTCTCACTTGGTATTGGAGTACCAATGTTCCATGCTAAGTTGAGTTGGTCAGACCCACCCTCTAAAGACTAGAGACTCTCATGAGTGTTGTTTGATTGTAATCCAAGGGAATGATGGAAGTTACAATTCAATCTGAGAAACATCTAAGTCCACTGGACTATCTAACTCCAGCTGGTCTTGCTAACTCAGGTTGGCTGTACAGACTGAATGCTGAGAGTGCAGACAATCTTGTATTGTTCTGACCAGAGAAATATGTTGTACATTTGGTACTATGCTTAGGATGGTGTTACAACTTGTGAACCACCTTTGTCTGTTGGCTGAAGAGGAAAAATCCTCTAAGTCATTTCTGAAGAATGGAGTTGTATACTCAAGCCATCCTACCATGGAGCTAGATGTTGATTCTGGAGTATCCCTCTGAAATGTAGCATCTAACTGAGTGATACCCTGAACCCAGACACCCAAATAGGGAAGAATAAACGATTATTGGGACATAATACTGCCCATAGCTTGTTGCTAAAGCCAGCTAAAAGGAGAAGTACCTCCTGGAGACAAATCAGATGCAAGATCTGGCCAGATAGACACATGTGCTACTGTACAGCTTGTGGATGATAGTAACAATGGAGTAGGGTCTAGATGACCTCTGAAACAAAGAAATAACCACTGGATATGCTAGGAACCTCACCAGCAGCCCCCAGTTAGGAAATCCAAAAGAGTTGCAAATTTCAAAATCATAAAAGATGTTGCCATATGGCACCATTCTGGACTGATATTGCATGCTGTACACCCTGGTTAGATACCCTGGACTTGATTGCCAAGCCACTATATGGACAAAGCGATTGTTATAACAATTTTTATACCCAAGATACCTATACATGACAGTATCTAACTGAAAAATACCTACAAAAATATCTAAAAAGACACCAATCCCTGCTCAATTAGTCTTTCTGTTATCTATTCTATTTACTCTGCTCAGATTCCCTTACATTTTTGAGATTTACTATATTTATTTTCTGACCTGTATATAAGAACTACCTACTTGTAGATATTTTCCTTAAGTTAGGACTGCCTAGGCTCACTACCAAAGCAGAACTTCTTCTAGACAAAATTTGCCTGGCTCTTAGGAGTTCAGTTATAGAGAAATATACCAGTTGTGCAAACTTCTGTAAAGTCCCTTGTGGCAAACCTTGAGAGAGATACTGAAACTGTTGCTGTCCCTGCTGTTCTGTCTGTGCTGTTCTGCCTGCTGAAACTGTTGCTGCTGCTGTTCTGATTGATACTGTCACTGTTTGGACCATTGGATCGAGTTGCCCACTCTGCTTATTGCCCTGAACCATCCCCTGAACCCCTGAGAAACTAGTTGCCCTCTGTCTTGAACTTGTGTTTTTGAGTTGCCCTGTCACTTATACCCTGTTCAGAGCGGACTTCAGACACTTGTTAGCTCAGTATTGAGTTCGATTGTCGAGTTTAACTGTGCGGAACCTTTGCCAACGCCAGCCACACCTCCACAAACCCCCCTAGAATTGAGTTAGAGGTTGTTTCTTGAGACTCCCTCTCGGTCTAATTCTTGCACATTAGCGGAGCCTGTGTGTGTAGTGTGAAGAAGAGTGGATCGTCTGGTCACTCGTTGAACTCGTTGTCTGGCAGCTCTGAAATCCCCCTATAACCAACTCCACTAAGTGAGAAGTTGTCTGGCATCTCCCAACAATTGTCTGGTTGTTGTACCGTTTGTAGTCACTGGTCACGGTGATTTGTTAAGTTACGTGTTAGTTCGTTTGCGTGGTGTGTAGCATAGATTCATCTGCGCCACGTCGGTTTTGACTGTTTCTCCGAGCTCCACTTACAAAAACCTTATTCGCTTCACAGAGTTTGTTAGTCCTCCAAGCCCCACGAACTTAAAAGTCTTTGTGTGTTGTGTGTGTGTTTTGAGTGCTTGGTAGATTCATTCGAGTTAGCTAGCACTACTTCTCATTCATACCCCATACCAAGCACATCACTGGGTCATGCAATGAAATGTAAAATTAAGTCATCACACACACCGGGACTTGAATCCATAATCTTTACCTACTGAAACAACACATCATGTTATCCACTCCGTCAAATAACAATTGTTAATCTGGATATGTTGCAACAACATATGAGAACAGCAAGAGTATCTTACAAAAGTGGAATGAACTACATTTGAACTCTAGTAATATAATGATATTTGAACATAAAATGAACTAGGTATTTGAACAGGAATTGAACTGCATTTGAGCTATAGTGAATAAAATAAACAATAAACTGCATATAAACTATAATGAACTAGGTATTTGAACTGCAATTGAACTGCATTTGAAATGTTTGAATGAACTAGGTATTTGAACTGCAATTGAACTACATTTGAACTGTTTGAATAAACTGGGTATTTGAACTGCAATTGAACTGCATTTAAACTTCAGTGAACTAGATATTTGAATTGCAACTAAATTGCAACTAAATGAACCAGGTAATTGAATTAAATGGACTGGATGAAAGAATTGAACTGCAATAATCCAACTTAAGATGGTTTATTTCACAAAATGTTTGTTTACTATGCTATATAGCCTATTGTGTTATGCCTCTTATCCATGTTTAGGTGGCTCAATGGTTTACATCTGCCATTAATTGGTGAGATGTGCCAACAGGTCTCGGTTTGAATCTCGCATGTGCAAAGCTGTATTTTGCTGCTTAATTATGTAATCTAGATTAAATCCAGTTCATTAGATAATCAAGTTCAATTCTGGTTCATATTTAGGTCTAATTCTAAACTGATTAATCAGAACTGGTTCTACTTTTGAAAAGCTTGTTGAAACAGTCACAGTGGACTACCGGGAACAGGTCAACTACAAGACGGTAAGTGCATACTCACCAAT
The DNA here is from genome assembly GCA_028554645.1 of Omphalotus guepiniiformis. Taxonomy (NCBI): domain Eukaryota; kingdom Fungi; phylum Basidiomycota; class Agaricomycetes; order Agaricales; family Omphalotaceae; genus Omphalotus; species Omphalotus guepiniiformis. The sequence goes on from JAQOOI010000015.1 coordinate 276,553, forward strand.
AGCTGATAGTTTCTTGGATAGACAAGCAGTAGAGGTCGAACTTGAGTAAGTATTCAACTTGTCGTCCTTGCTGGACGACCTACTACTTTTATATCTAAAATACATGGTCCGTGCTCATGTATGTAAAGTAGCGTATGATTAAGAAGTACTAGTATCTATAATACTGTCCAATAGCTATAATTCCTCTTGGGAATTTAGCGTAATCATACTTGCATATTCATGCGATGTCAGACTACTGTACGTATACGTCTACACTAAGCAGATATTCCAACACTCCCCCTTGCGAAGAACATGTACATAATGTTTCAAAAGCATAATCATAAAGCATATTTACTTGAAGAACTCGATGTTTAAGTAGGAGACGTGTTGCCAAAATAAAGTAGCTCCTAAGTTCTTCGTAAGTAGATCTGTGGTCTGCTGATCAGTAGGTACATAAAGAAGTTCGATCTGTTTTGATTTGACCCATTCTCGGATTTGATGATATCGAACATCAATGTGTTTCGTACGTTTGTCAGCAACAGGGTTTGATGCGATAAACAGTGACCCTTGATTGTCACCTAATAAGGCAACATATTTGACATCAAAGCCTAACTCGGTTAGAATAGACTTTAGCCAAATGATCTGCTTCCCAGCTCCGCTAAGCGAGATGTATTCTGCTTCTGTACTGGAAGCGGTAACGACCTTCTGTAATTGTGACTTCCATGTGATAGGCGCGCTGGCAAGGAATATGATATTTCCTGTTTGGGAGCGTCGCGTATCTGGACATTGTGCGTAGTCACTATCGGAGAAAGCCATTAGACCTAATCCTTCTTTTCCATCATAAACCATCCTATATTTATTTGTGCCTCGCAGGTACCGTAAAACATACATTGCCCATTGGTCATGTTGTTGTGAAGGATTTATTGAGTACTGTGATAGCTTCGTGACAGCATAAGCAATGTCTGGTCTCGTGCCAAGCATTAAGTAGGGCAAAGATCTGATAACACGTTGATATTGAGTGCGAAGTTTTAGATCAACATCTTGTGTGTTCTTCCCTTGTTTGAAGTTTGTGGGAAGAGGGGTAGAAGCAACCTTTGCATCCCACATGCCGAAGCGTCTCACAATCTTCTCGAGATATGCAGTTTGATCTAGATATAATCTTCGATTCTCTCGGTCACGGGTTATGCGCATTGACAAGAATTCTTCGGGTTCGCCTAGGTCTCGGCATTCCCAGGTATCCATAAAGCGCTGTTTGAGTTCTCTCATCAGCTTCTTATCTGGACCCATAAACATTGCATCATCGACATAGACTAGAGCAATCACCAATTGGTTGCCTTGTTGATAGATGAATAGTCCGGCATCAACTTGACTACGTTTAAAGCCTAACTTCTTCATCGACTGTTCACATTCGCGCCACCAGGCTAATAATGCCTGTTTAAGTCCATATAAAGCGTGTTTTAATCTCCAAGCTTTATTCCCCTTCCGGAAGCCCTCAGTTCCATATATATCTCCTCGTCTAGCTTGCCGTACAAGAAGGCAGTTTTAACATCTAGCGCCTCGATGTCCCAATCTTCGAGAGCTGCTATTGCCAAAAGGAGACGAACTGTTTCGTATCGAACGACAGGGGAAAACAGTTCATTGTAATCTATTCCATCCACTTGAGAGAATCCCTTAGCAACAAGACGTGCGCGATATCGGCCATCTTTCTTTTTATTGAATACCCATCTACATTTAATTGCTTTCCGATCTGCCAGTAAATCGACTTCTTCATAAACATTCCGCTTCTTTAAAGCTTCTATTTCTTCGTGACAACCTTGGAACCATGGTTTTTGTTCTGATCTCGGAAGACGTAAGATGTCTTTATAATCCCATTCTTTAATTACATCACTTTCAGGAATTTCCGATTGGTTCATAAGGTGCGCAATGTAAGCAACTCCCCCTTCCTGAGCACATCTGGATAGAGAGGCTTCTCAAGCAGTCTCATCCGATGGTCCAGATTGGGAAGGATCTGGTTCAGTACGTGATCCCAAATTGCCCTGACACCGTAAGGTGTCAATGGCATGTGTCCGACGGTGAAATTGTCAGTCAGTCATTTGTTGTGACTGAATAGGGTCACTACGTTCACCATATATGTTGCCTTCACGTAGAGGAGGCCTTAGAGCATGTCAAGGGCGGAGACACACTGGTGGAGTAGTAGGTTCGTTAGGAGGAGCTGGTAGAGTCTCTCGAGGAGACCGTAAAGGAGAACGAGGCGGTACAGTCGGTAGAGGAGGTGGTGTGGCTCCTCGACGTGTACGATGTTCTCATGATGGAGGTACCATGCTACTCGGTGGACGCTCTGTCTTTACTTCCTTTTTAGGTTCAGAAGAACTACCATGAGAGTCTGGATCTGCAGAATCCATATACTCTAGTTCCTCGATCGGAGAAGAACTTCTACTTCTCGGATGATCGGGACGACCTGATGAGGGTCCGGTAGGATTGAAGTAATCATCGAATTTGGGAGTACCATCTGATGTCGTTAGATCCGGGATGTTCTCGGGAGTAGTTACAATTTTAGGTTCGCATTTACAACATGGGAACCGTGTTTCATCAAAGGAAGCGTCTGGTGAGACCTTCACTTTGTTGTCTTTCGTCATGAATATCCATGCTTTAGTATGATCGGAATAGCCAATCATAGTCATCAATTCCGCCTTAGCTGTCAGTTTACGACGGTTACGTTCGTCTCTTGTAATATGAACGTAGGCTGCTGACCCAAAGGTGCGGAAGTAAGAAACATCCGGTTTCTTACTATAGAAAAGTTCTACAGGTGTTTTCCAATTAATGATACGAGAGGGACTGCAGTTACGGACATGAGAAGCCCCAAGTACTGAGAATTGCCACCAAGACTCCGGAAGGCAAGCATGCTGTTGCATTGCTTCCGATTTGTCTTCCAAACTTCTATCCACTCGCTCGGCTCGTCTATTCTGCTGATGTACATAAGCGGCGGAGAACTGAAGTTGGATTCCTTCCTCTTTGAGGTAAGTACGGAATGGTTCATTTAGGAATCCTGTCCCTTGATCTACTCGTAATATTTTGATCTTTTTTCCAGTTTCCTTTTCATGCAGCGCTTTATAGTATTTGAAGGCTAGCAGTGTGTCAGGAGACTTATTCTTTAGAAGGATAGGGTGTGCGTAAGAAGAATGATCGTCTAGAAAGGTGACAACATATTTGTAGCCATGATAGGAACGTACAGGGAACTCCATAAGATCCGCGTGTACAAGATGTAAAGGTTCCAATTTACGTGGCTTTTCGGTTGAGGGATAAGACTTTGAAGGTTTCTTCTCTTTATTGCAACCGTCACACATGGAAAGATTGATCGGCTTTAATAAGCCTGGAAAACCTTGAACTGAATTAGGTAGATGTCGCAATACATCTGATGACGCATGGGCAAATCTGTTGTGCCAAATGGTAAAGGAATGTGTTTGTTGTGGTTTAATGATGTGAGCATGCTCGGGATGCACTATTTCGGTCTCGACAGTGAATAACCCGTTGTGGTTCTCACTGGGAAATCCCATGAGCAGCATATTACCATTGGTATCATATACAGATAAGCAATCTTCTTTATGAAGATATCGTTGATATTTATTCAACGAGAAAAGCCTGTCTGTCCCTTGAAGATAATGAACCTCATCGAGTTTAAGGACTTGAGTGTTTTCGTTCAAATCGCATACACGAATATGAACTGTGCCTATGCCTGTAAGCAGGTGTGTTTGTTCACCAGTCTTTCCAGAAGATGTTAGAACTTTGGGAACATCGAAATATTCGAAGTCCGTGAAATCAGATTTATCGCCGGTTATATGAACCGAAGCAGCTGAGTCCAGAATCCACTCAATTGCACCATTGACATGGGAAAGAGAAGATTTTTCAATGACCGACTTAGTTTGCTTCTTAGATGAATATGCTCGCAGATCACCGAATAGATTGACAGGTGTGAGAATTACATGATGTGCAGTCAACATTGTTTCGATAGAGGTTACATGATATGTGTCTGCAGTACTATATAAATACATCTTCTTTTTCTCATCTGCGAGTTCTTTCATCTGTAAGCAATGTGTAAGTCTTGTGTGGTCATTATAAGGAAAAATCACTTCCTGGTCATGAGGTACTGCAATATAAAAAACGCTGTTATCAAAATCACTGGGGAGACGAGCATCGCCAACATGTGCAGTAACCTCGGAGTTAGGAATTCTTCGAAGATGTCTGTAATATGGTTCGTCATCAGAGCGCTGAAAGTTGATAATGTAAGAAGTGCTGTTAGATCTTTCAGAGCGTGACGGCCCAAAATATTTGTCAAGTACCTCCTCGGTTGTGAGAGGAGTGACATCTGATGGTCCGGCAGGCCCGGTTGGAGGGGATACATGTGATGGAGATGTTCGAGTAGGATCAGCTGGAGACGCTGGCGTTCGACTCGTTCGGCCTCCATGTCTTCTCTGAACCGTTCTGCTCTCTCCGCTTGATGATTCGCTATTTCCTGAGCTTCTCTGAGATGGTTGTTCTGTTGCTCGTGTTCCAGTATTAGGAGATTGATCGACTGAATGTCGTGATTCTCCGACAGTGGTTGGCACAGAAAACAGTGCACTAGGTCTTCCGGAATTGGCAGGCGTGGAATTGTTGGTGTAGAATGTGGAGAGATCGAAGATCTCCTCCATGTCGTAGGTCTCTGGTCTGGGTTCTGGTGATTCTGATGTGACCCGGATGGGGTTTGATGAGGAACCGAGTGTTCGGTCCTCTGGTTCTGGTGATACCTCTGTTGATGAAATGTAGATGACTGTGGCGGAAGCCCTGATCTCCGTGATCGGTATCTCAATCTCCGTCTCATCTGAGTCGGAGGTCTCGAGCTGGGAGCTTCTCCAATGAGTGTATTGTTCTCGGAGGGCAACTGCTCGTTCCTCGTCGTCTGGGGACTCTCTGGATATATCTGATGATACATAGGCAGGTCGCTCTCCGTGGTCGGAGGACTGGTATTCCGAACTGGGATTGAGGATTCCAACTGCTGAGTCAATGGATGGGCTGGTTCCTGCTGGGTAGAAGACGCCGTAATAGTGTCGACTTGCGACTGGGTATGCGATGGAGGATTCTCCGTCGCTGTCCCATGGTTCGGCATCTGCCCAGGGATCAGAGTTGCGGTCATTCCTGCTTCTGTCCTGTGCAACATTATGCGATTCAGAATCAATTGGTGAATCAATGATTCGTTCACCTGATTGATCGGTGTGGTCATTACTTCCTGGTTCCTCATTCTCCTTGTCGGAGTCTGAGTCGGCAGAGGTCTGATTGGTCTCGGCATCAAAACCAAGTTCATGTCTTTGTTGGTCTCGGCATCAAAACCGAGTTCATGTCTTCGTTGGTCCCATTCAGACCAAGTTCTGTAGCCGAGTGGGAAGATATATTCAAGGAAGTAACCGTGGGACCCGATGTCGTCCCTTCTTGGTTCGCGAGCAAGCGCAAGAAGTTCACGTTCTTCAGGTATACAGGGTTCTTCCCCTTCTTCGATGACGTATCTATTGTAGAGGTCTGAGTTGTTTCCTTCTGGATTGAATCTTCTGTTCCAGTAGTACCAGATGTAGGCGTAGTGAATTTCTGCGTCTTCGAGATTGACGAAGTTGTACCTTGGTCCTGGACCATGTTCGGGATGGAAGTTCGTGATATAGAGTCTTCCTTCCTTGTGGTCCTGGATGCAGTCTCGAAGTCTTCTGCAGTAGCTACGGATCGTGTCATCGAGTCCTTCAGTAAGGCGGGATCTTCCGGTGTTGGCATCTGATAGAGAGCCGATGCTTCGGCATTGATCCGTTCAAATACAATCTCCTCCTCGGTGTTGAGAGGAGTGGCTTCGGAAGTCTCTTCTTCTTCCTCATCTTCGGTGTCAGAATGGTCTGGTGATTCGGCATTTGCCAGATAGGCAAATTCCGTGGTTGCATCATTGTAAAATAATATGTCCTTCATCATGACATCGGCAAGATTGGCACGTTCCTTGCCCTTTCCCTTTTTAGGTCCTCCTTTCTTTCCTGAGTGCTTGTTCTTGCGCTTCTTCCCTTTGTTCTGGGAAGAGGAAGGAAGATGTTCGGACTGATTAGTGGGTTTACCAGTCTTCTGGTTTTTCCACTGGGCTGGTTGCTTGTTCCAGCGATGAAGTCCGGACGTTTTGGATGGGAAAGCGGAGAAGACTTCTCTGTGTTGATGTTTGCGTAACATGATTTCGGAAACAACATGTGGACAAATATTATTGAAAGTGAATTCCTGGGAATGGAGCATAGTGGTCCTCCAGGTGCTCCAGGAGGAAGGTAAGGCGGTGAGAAAAGTCATGACTTGTAAGGTTTCATTGAACTCGATTTTCTTGTGATTCTTGAGTCGATCACACATGGTAGTGAATCGATCAAGGCTCTTAAGAATATCGTGGGAGTCTCGGATTTTAAAGTCCTTGATGGCTCCAAATTCAACGAATAAAGTCATGTCAGTGGGGGTATCGAAGGCCGCTTTGAGATTAGCCCAGGTATCATGGGCATTCGGAGCAACGTGGGAATGATATTCGATAAGAAGTTTCATTTTGATGTAACCAATGCATTGGGTATCGGTTTCTTTCCAGGCATCATATTGAATGTTGTGAGATCGGGTAGTACTAGCCGGAGTAGTAGTAGTGCCAGAAGTGCTGGCAGGTACTTCAGTGACTTCATACTCCGTCTCAATTTTCAAAACCGCAAAGAAGAGATTTTTGGATTCAAGGAAAGATTGCATAAAAGTGGACCAGGTGAACCAATTGTTCATTTTCAGAAGAGGAATCAGAGAGAAGCCGTTGGATTGGTTGGAAGACATTTGAAGAAGTTTCTGGAAAGGAAGCTGTTAGTAACAGACATCCAATGTGATCATTGCTTGGGCAATGGGCAAAACACTAGTTCTGTACTAACTCCGTCGGTAACCTCACGAAGAGATTTCGGGAGCTTCCCAGATCTATGAGGTAACTGAGGTTCTAATGAGGATCATGTTTCCTTCGACTTCCAGGGTCTCATCACCCCTGCGAAGTATACGTAAAAGAATAGATCTCCGCCTTCGAAAGATCTTTCGATCATGGAAGGGACTTATGCAGAGTCTATATACTATATACGTCTATTTCTAGTAAAAATGTTTCCATACTAGGTATAAAAGATGGTATAGTAATATCGGGTCCGAACGGTTGTCCGATAGGGGGGACTCTTTTGGGTTTTACAAACCCCCCTTCAGCTGTCTGGCGGAGGCATTATAAGGCCCGGCCCGGACACTGGGTTAGAAAGAAGTTGAAAGGTGGAACCCGTAATATACATGGTATGAGAAGCACATGCGACGAATAAGACAGTCAAACGGGTGAAACCGAAATTACCTTTCTGCTAAATGATCCTCGTTAGTCATTACCCTCAAGCCGGACATCGAAGTAGACGTCGACAACAACGAAGTGGTGCGTTGGTCGGTGATGAATTGTCTACGAGAGCGATGGCCGGGGCCCATAACCTGTTGAAACGGTCACAGTGGACTACCGGGGACAGGTCAACTACAAGACGGTAAGTGCATACTCACCGATAGCTGATAGTTTCTTGGATAGACAAGCAGTAGAGGTCGAACTTGAGTAAGTATTCAACTTGTCGTCCTTGCTGGACGACCTACTACTTTTATATCTAAAATACATGGTCCGTGCTCATGTATGTAAAGTAGTGTATGATTAAGAAGTACTAGTATCTATAATACTGTCCAATAGCTATAATTCCTCTTGGGAATTTAGCGTAATCATACTTGCATATTCATGCGATGTCGGACTACTGTACGTGTACGTCTACACTAAGCAGATATTCCAACAAAGCTAGCTCAACTATACTAGATACCCGGGCTGCAGTACATATGTACATACCGCAGCTCGGGTGTTTAAGTGTGGTCAGTATCAATGTAACAATCGCGGATGGTGTTCACAAGGTCAGCTTTCGGAGTCGTGAACTGCGCGACGAAAATCTGCATGTCATAGTCAGACTATCGTGGCCGTGATTTTAGCATAACATTCATCACGCAAGGCATTAAAGTACTATCTGGTAAGTTTTAGATCACATCAAGCATCAAGTATCCACATTTAATACATTCCCCTACTATCTCCACTATCCACTATATCTTCTAAACTCTTCAATTCGGTCGGCTTCTCTTGTCGGAAGACGGGCAGGCCATGTCCTCTTCATTTTTTCGTTTTTGTGACGTCTTCTCGGGCAAAGCATGCACAATACGTTTGCTGAGTTCGTTAGGCCAGCCCTTCTCTGTGTTGACAGCATCGGTGAAGCGATTTATCATCCACTTCGAGTTGAGGCTGTCGAGGCGCAGTATGTATGCCACTCCTAGGTTAACTTTTGCTAAGGATTTGCGTGCCTCCTCCGATCCAGCACTATCGTATTGGGTCCTCCATATATCAATAGTCTCCTGCGGATACGAGTCTTGATATCGTACAGACAAGACATCTTCCAAAGCACCGATGAGTCCTCGGAGCGCAGTCGCCGGCAGCTTTCCTTTTTTGGTCAAATACTTGAAAGTGATAAAACTTGGTTTTGAAAGGAAACCGGCACATCCTCCGGGAGCTTCGGGGCTAGACGTGGCATAGTCGAAAACCTGTTGCATTATAGTCCCCAACATCTCAACACCGAAAGAGTGTTTCGCGTAACGAAGCGTCACCCAACTCAGAACGTGGAAAAAACTCTCGAGGTCGTCCTCAATCATGAGTCTAGACGTTTGTGGCAGGTCTAGCTGTTCCAAATCATTGTTCTCTTGAGACGTTTCATTAGGCTCCTGGGATTCTGCCTCTTCAGCGACCTCAGAACCTTGAGATATTTTCGGCACATCCAGCTCATCCATCTCCTCCTGCTTATCTGTATCTTCTGCTTCATGGTCTTCTGAGTCACCATCATGGGCCATGAGTGCTCGCCCAGCGATGAATTGCCAAGTACCCTGAGAAAACTGTTGAGCTTATTGTGACATCTCGAAACAACACTTGACATACCGTACGCTCAATCTCCCTTGCAATTTTTCCGAGCAGATCAACCGGCTTTGAAAGGTCCCAGTCAATTAGGAATCCACCGCCGTCTTTACCAATCAAGATGTTCCCGACACTGATGTCGCGATGCAAAATCCCTGCTACCTTGTATGCTTCTTGGTGTGCTAGACAAGACAAGTCAGACAGAATCGAGGGTAGTAAGAGAAGGAAACTCACCTATCAACGCATCTCTCATGGCAGCCACAAACTCACGGGTGTTCTCGAATTGTGTGAGGTCATGACCGACATCCTGAAGAAGTAGGCGATAATGTTGATGCTGGCGGAGTCGAAGAGGTTTCTCTCCGGGAAAGCAGACACCATCTGTCATAGTGTGATGATGAGGTAGAGGAATGTCGCCAGCTTCGTAACATTCCGGGATATGGTGCACGTGATGGTGGTGAAGCTGTTGATAGGTATCTCCCTCTTTCACCATATATTTGGCGTCAACGCGCCACGTATCTTTTAGCAACACACTTCGGTCACCCACGGGAACCCACACGCTAATCACACGAGTGCATCTACCTGTGACGGTGCCACGGCCTCGGAAGAAAGGCTTTCCGCCATAACAAGATATAGGAGTGCGTTGCTTCGCCGCATCATCGTAGACAGCAAAGCGCCACACATCATCACGAGCTTTCAGCTGAAGCTTCGTCCGCGCGAGTTCGACGTTGTCATCCACAGTTGGTGTCATGGAGGTCATCACCTGGCGATTACCGGTACCATCAGGTTCTGAAATGTAGCGAAATTTACTGAATCTGGTGACAGTCGCATCGAGACCTCGATCCGCGTCTGAAGCGTGACTGAACCGCCAGAAAAATTCTGCCAGTAGCTTCGCCCCAGCCTTGGTGCTGATCTCAATCCTCTCGGTAACGACGGCACCAGATCGATCCCATCGAATCAACCTGGCCCAAGTCTTGCCAATCAATATCGAGAAGAGGTGAGTGCGATACTGATGTGCTAATTGGGCAACAGCATATGAGATGATCTGCCCGCGTGTGTCCTTCCCGTCAATAGTGTCATGAATGAAAGGAGAGGATGCGTCGTCGCAGAATGCGTCATCCTTTTCACTCAACTTGACCTCGATGTGCGTTTGCGCCCAGGACATATCAGTCACGACCTGGAAGTCTCGTAAAGCTCTAGGCTGCGCCTTAGCATCCCCCGACCTGCGCCTAATGTATAAGTCTTCGGCTTGGCGGTCCTTGCGCAACCTTTCGATGTCCTCTACTTTGTACATTGTGAGGTCAGGCTTGATTTGGGACTGTTCATCACTAGTGTTCGTAGTATCGGCATGCTTTGACGTGTTCACAATCTCCATGCACGGGCAAAACTGTGTGAGCGCATCTATCTACAAGTTCATGAGTCAGCCTTCAGTACGCGAGGAGACTTGGCCAATCATACTTACCAACGGGTCATACATCGCAGTCTCAAACGTCTCCTTGTGTATCTCTGTGAGCTTCTTGATAGCATTTTTTACCTTTTTTGACCTCCACCGAGGTGCCTTTTCAACGTTGGCCAGGTAGCGATCAATGAAGTCTTGAGCCACTACCGGTCCGCAAAACTTGTTCCCCATCTCCTCAGCTAGAAATATCAAGTGCGTTTCGCGACGAAAGTGCATCGAGGTGAATATGCCAGTCTGCGCGGTTTTCGGCATGAGGGGCGTTTCTTGAACAGTATGTTTGTCTGGTTGCCTGTTAGGAGGTGTAATGGGGCGGTCCTCGAGTGGGGAGTCTTCTTCCTCGGCGTCCGACTCTGAAATAGGATCGGGGATTGATAAGGGTGGTATCCACGACTGAGGTGTAGGAGGAGAGCTATACGCTGGCAAGACTGCTGAAGAGAATAGCGAACGATCACGGAAAGATTTTCGACTGTGCTTCTGTGTTTTCTGTGAGGACGCCATGGTTGAATCAAGAGATGATATTGAGAGCTTACTGTCTAGTTTTCTGTGTTTTTGTATATCCAAGGGACAATGGCGAGTGTGTTTGCCCAAATACGCGTTAATGTCAAAGTTAGTGGACCAAGTGGCCGCAAGTTGGACGCGTCAAAGCAAAGTGGCCACAGGCTTTACCAGGGGCACGTGACCTAGTATTGTCTCGGCCCGCCAAATCCGTCTGAATGGAATGCGTCACTTTTACAAAGTAACTATCCTGTACAAGATATCACCGGTGCACCTGTTACCTGAGTAACGTTGCGCTGCTTTTCCCTCTCGCCTTCTCCCTCTACTTCTTAGGCTCGCTCATTTCGACAAGGGCTAGAATGGCTGATCTTTTTTCTTAGACCTTGAGAGAGCGATACATCGGTACTTTCTCAAGAATAGTCTCCGTGTCTTCGATTCTTGTCGCTCCCCTGCCGCCCATGAAGAACCTACTAGTATTCAAATGCGCATACATCGGTGGATTTTGGACGCAATTGCACGATGACATGATTGTGGTCATGGAGGGTCATGGGCGCTTGGAATCTACTAGTGATTTGCGTCTCTGTCGAAGCTTTCTAGGAACAAGTACAACTTCCAAAGGAAATCCATTACAGTACATTTTTATGACATCCTTGCATCGCAGCATACTGCAAGAGTGACCTTTGGCACAGAGGGTAAGAAAGCAACAAAGTGGGGATCTACATCCCTTCCCCAGCGATCGTACCCCAAGATAGTAGTGACGCCTCACCATCAATTTCGAAAGAATTTCACTGGTTGATGTTTGTGTCATATGTACCACCTCATACCAGCTCATACCACCCAGGCTGTATCTGAACGCGGGACCAATTGTAGTACATATTCAGAGAAATTACTGTGACAATGTGATGATCTGCTAGTCATCATGATGGCGGGACGACAATTGTATTGCGTTTCCGTCTACATCTAGGGACCGTACCGTAATACACCGAATTCCTTCATGCGACATATGGCTCAGCTGTGTCCAGCTATGAAGCTGTTTTCAGGGCAAGCTTCTATCTATTCTATTCAATACATTTTCATCGAAATTCCTGCATCAATCGAAGTCTCATCAGAATCGCGAATTAGTACTGCTCGAATCCACGTCCAGCGTATCAAGTTCTCGAGCAACCGCCAATGGGTGTCTCGGCGGTGATGCCTCGGACTCAAGATGAGACAGCGTATCCATAAGTATAGTTGTCCTCGCTTTCCCGCGGAGCCCAATACGATATGTGATGCTGAGAACGACTTGCGGCCATGGTCTTTGGTGGGATGACCATGTTGTGATCGACGGTGTTCGTGCTGCTTTTCTGTGCGATGTCAAGAATAGATTGAGTGGGAGGCGACAACGGCCCATGAGTCGAACTCAATGACGAAGACCAGCGTGCTGTGGATGATGGTTGCATAGGCGTTTCGGAGCCCATTTTCAGCATTTCGACGGAGTTAAGATTCTGTTTGACGTGTGAGATCAATCTCAAACAAAGAGATGTAGAGTTGTTGACGAACCAAGTTATCAAGCTGGACATCAATGATAATGATGGGATTACTCATTAGCACTCGGGACGAAGAACTGTAAGTTCATCAACACTCGCCTCGGATGATGTGGGTCGCGTCGTATCGGGGCTGACTGAATTCAGATCTGGACCGCTCCTCTTGGAAGTTGTTGGCAGCATTGAATTGGAATTGAACGTTGAGTTCGGAAACAACGCATTTTGGGCTCGTGGCCCCGTGTCGCTGCTGTCAGAACCTAAACGCCGAGCGTTGAGTCTAGGGCCGTCGACATTAAGTGTTAACTGATTGTTTGATGGTCAAAGATTGATTAAAGAATGTCAGACTTACGATGCAAGTAACGAAATAGTGTACAGCTTTGCCAATGTGAAGTCCCAGATGAAAAAGCTACCATACAGACGAGCATTCAGGCCCGAGAGAATATGGACAAAAGCGTGCCTTACTAAGTTGTATTCTGGAAGAAAGCATGTACATGTACCTATCAGCAGATGTTGATAGGAATGTAAACTTACGGAGAGACGTACTGGCAACACCAAGAAAACGATGATATCTGCTAATACAGCCGTAGTCGTTAGTGCCCCGCTTTCTATGCTATTTCTGATTTCGATTAGCCAGTGACTTGATGTTGCGAAAGAACGTGTGGACTTACTTCTGATTATTCTACTGATGTACGAGTTCAAATCCGAATTCAAGGCTGTACGGTGCCTGCGACGTTTCCTGACCTAAGAAACCAGAATCTCAATCAATCGTGAATTTTTGAATCATTAAAGCCAGGACGAATTTCACCAGGATAAAAACGATGGTGCCAGTGAGGAGGATATCTGTCACAGCTGAACCGAAAAGCCAAACAATTGCTGCATCTGAGAGGCGAGTCCCTTCTTGTTGGAAAAATGGATGAACGATGACGCCGCTGGCTAACCACAAACCACCCGCTGTATGCGTCCTTAGCCTATCGCCACAGGAAATTCATGCTAAGATTGCATACCAAGCGAACAAAGAGAAAATATAGCAATGATAGTGGTGATTAGGAGAGATTGCGACATGACTTTGATGCGCCATGCCATAAACAATTGTACGGGCGTCGAGACCAGTGCCTACACATATCCAGTCATGATTAGCATTCATGAAACACGGAAATTTATTGACATGCGCACCGTGACTGCCGAATCTTAGCAGGCAGGCAAACAAAACCGTCTGAGTATAGGTCATGCGTCAGGGACTTCATTCGCCTACCTGCGGGAAGAACTGAACATTGTCGCAAAGAAGTCAGTACCTGCCGAGGACGAAACCATTGTGGCACAAACTAACACTTTGGTGAAATGGGAACCGTGCTACCTGTAGCATCCATCAACTTAACGAAAGAACATCTGCCTGCCCTGAAAGCTACGCACCATACCGAGTAATCAGCGGTTCGTATATTAGGGCAATGTCGCAGCCTGTATTGACGACACCCGCCACCATGAGGTATGCGACCAGGCATTTAAACCACCACAAATCTCTTCATTCAAGGTCGTCAGCCCATTCAATTCAAGTAAGCTGTCGAGAGAACATACCCTTTATAATTTTGGAAATAGAAAAATGTCTATAACGATGTCTATGAGAACACTGAAGTAACGATAAACTTTCTACTCGCCTGTACAGCAGAGACCTTGATACCAGGGTAAGCGACCTCAGAGACCAGGGGTCATCCCACTGCAGCGTCACAAAAAGGACTTACACCAAGAAGAATCGCGTTGCCCAAAGTGCCGATTAACATAGGCGCAAAACTAGAAAGAGCGACTTTAGCTGAGTCAACGAAAATACACTGCGACTTACGCCTGTCCAGGAGCAAGAGACATAATGGGTTGTGGATGGAGTGGGTGAACCAAGCACTGTCATGTTAAATCGCCAGTCACTTCATTTATCAAGACCTGCTGCTGGTGCCATGAAACATGATTGTCAGTCTTCACAGCGACAGATTGTGTCGATCCTCGTATGTCAGCCTGAGTTCTCGGGATGGAGGCCGGGGGTATGTACATAGCGGGAGTAGGGAGAGCGGCGAAATCAATGCGCCACCCATCATTCAGGCGAGTCGATTAAGTGCACATCGTGGAGTGGCCAGTTTGACTTCAAGGTTCAAACGTTCAAGTGGTGGATGAGTCGGTTCCGGGGTATATGGCAGTGGCCTTTCAAACGGTGCAAATGGTCAGCACGTAAATAACTTACCTTTCTGTTCGTGAAAACGATAGGTCTGAGTAGCATTCTTAATAGCTCCGCCGACCAATTTTTTGTAGAGAGGCCTAGGTATCATACCACGTTCTCGCCTGGTTGCCGCTGTTATCCAGGTTGTGTTGTGGTCCTGGAACGCGTTGAATTGAGAAGTCGATGAATTTCAAGCTCCGACTAAAGCTTCGGCATTTAGCGGTATTTGGTTGATGAATCGCGTATTTTTTCTTTTTCTTGCTCCGAGTCGCCTTCGATGCGGATGTTCGCGCTTGTTTTTCGAATGTCAATCGTCTGATTCAAACATGTCTCTTTGTCTCCATCGATACTCAAGTACTCATCGCTCAAATTGTGTTCTCCAGTTCGCATCCGAGTTATCTTCCCTCTGACAGGCTACAGCTCTGTATTGATTCCACAATCGCTTCAAACCATTCTTTGGGGTTATGCTGTGTAGTATGATGCGGCTCATGAGCCCTTATACTCGAAATGGGCGAAATTTCGCAGCTGTTTACATGGCTCACTTTGCATCACTCCTACATGTACATCCTTTCTTGGCTGCGCTTCCCTGGGCGCCCAGCGACACGGTATTTCCGGCATTTCAATGCGTCTGAACCCTATGAAATTGCTGTAGAGATCGAGCGCGATAACATCTTCCTAGGATTTCTTCTGCTATTTACTGGACCCTTTCCTGCGAGTGCACACTGCCCATTCAATGCAAGACTTCGAACAGGACTTGAATTTCGTGGAAAGCTGATCAGAAAGAATATCAAGGGTGATAGGGGATCATACGGTGCGTTTTTGTCGCACACCGTCTTCGTGTACAAACTTTCAAAGTTCAAGGTACCTTGCGCGCCACGGCCGTATGTAGAAGCGACTGAACTTTTGAGCGTGCACGAATCTCGAAGTTTGAAACAGTGATTTGTGATATATAATTAAAATTCAAGGTAAATCCGGATCACGCTCACCAAATACTGATCAAAAAAAGAATTTCTCTCCCAACCCACTTCTGCTTCTTCCTGTGATACCAGGTGATACCCCGCTCCAGAAGAACACACGCAGAGAAGGCCTCAAAGTTTACATAAACAATATGGAAGAATCTTTGCACATGATTTGTGTACTATCTAAAATAAGTCTCCACATCAGATTCTTCGCTCTGAGGTTTTTACCACAATATCGGCTCAGTAAGTAGCTCACACTCTTAAATACCGCTTGGTCTTGGTGGGAGCGGAACTTCATCTCGTCGATCCTTCCCGTCATGCCTCCGGCTGCACCACCGACCGTGACCGAAGTGTGAGCTTCATTTCGAATGTTCTAGTCGTGTCTAACCCTTTGAACTCGTCAAGCTATGCGCCGCTTCTTGTCGGTGCATTTCTGAGCACGATGCTCTATGGCGTGAGTGCATTACAATCACTGATAGCTCTACCTCGACTGACGGCCTATGATCAGGTTGTTCTGGTCCAGGTATGATCCCGCTTCCACCTTCAAGTTTGCGAGCTAGGTTGAGAGAGATTGTTAGGCATATATCTACTTCCAGACGTCATCAGGGTGCGAGTTTCTTCAAAATCGTACTCAGCGAGGTCTCATAGTCCTTTGTGTAGTGATCGCACATGGATGCGGCTTCTGGTTCGTTGACCTTCTCAATCATATTGCACCTGGCATGGCGCATGTATTCACTTTCAACGAACCTTTAGGTGCTTTACCTGTTCATCGCGGAAACTGCCAACACGACATTCGACATAGGGATAGTATTCGAGCCTCTACTGTTGAAATTTGGTAAGAACATGCTTTCACGAGTAACAATATTCCTGGCATGGGTCCTCAACGACGAGTTGGCAGGCAACCAAGATGTCATCGTAACATCCCCTCTTTGTGAGTAATTGAATGGAATGGTTTAGAACGGCTACTTCAATCATACATTTCCGGAACAGTTTTGCGCGCAGGTAAGCATCGCAGACTTCCTATTGCATTATTCAACTTCTAGAAGTTGTAAACAGATGGTGTGGTCACCGTGCGTCAACCATCATATCAGTAGCCCCACTCATATCCGATACGTTCCACATAGACTCTCATATCGACTCCCGTCCAGATGTTTATGGCATGGCGAATCAGAGTTGTTACTCAAACAATAATACCATCTATCATCATTGTCATCCTTTCACTAGGCTCTCTAGGTGAGTACATGTTTGAGCTCTGGACATATTCTGACCTTCGGGTTCGCAGCTGGCGGTATATTCTTGGCGGTATCGGTTTCACACCAGCCCCAGTTTGCCAAGTTCGATGACTTTCGCGCGGCACCTGCTCTGTGGCTGGTGACATCTGCCGTGGCAGATGTCGTTATCACAGGTTGTCTCGTTTATGGTTTGGTAGGTTCTTAGCACAGCTTCCGTTACGGGACGCAAAGACTGAAAAGTACTCAATTGTGGATATGTAGGTGAAAAAGAAAACAGGCTTCACCGTTTTAAATGATCAGATTGATAGGATCATAAGGCGTGAGCCGAAACGTTCACTTTTGGTGTACTAATCAGTCATATCTCGTTGCATCATATCTTGACATTCGTAGTCACTATACAGACGGGAACTCTTACAGCGGTGGCAGCTTTAGCTGATGCGATCGTTTTCTTAAGCGTTGCTGTACGTATTTCGTCGGTTTCGTTGTGCCGTACAAGCTACGGTCTGACACAAAGTTTCATAGGACACTACAATGTAAAGCACATTTGCTGTGATTCGCCCGCCTTGTAATCTTCTCACTTGACTATTCAACTCGTTCGGTAGATTCTTCAGCTGGGATCTCACGCTGGCCAAGCTATATACGATTAGTCTTCTTAGCTCGTGAGTAAATATCAACCTCCCTACAACATCACACTCAATATTACTTTCCTAGACTGAATGCGCGAAACGACCTCAGGAATAGAGACAATACACAACACGCAGGTACAAACCCGCTGTTTGGAACGAGTGAGCTGGTATCACGGTCAAGCAACACTACTACTGGAACATCATCAAGAATGGTGCAGTCCTTCCTTAAAATCCAAAGAAATTTACACTGATCAATTCAGAATGTACAGGTTCAAGGCTTCAATTCAGTGTGTTAACTTGAACAGATATCTATGGGAAACTGAGCACTGACAAAAACTCCTCTGCAGCGTGCAGAGGCAATAGAAATGACGCCTCGGGTAGTCTTGAACCCTCGAACGAGAGGCGACTCATTGCGAGCAGAAGTTCCGGGTCGTCTACCGATGAATATCTCTATCTCTAAAGAGATAACAATGGACGATATGTTGGAAGATATGGAAGATACACCTCGAACTAAATCTCAACCATTTTGAAACCTCAAGAAAGTCCCACCACCAAAACTACCTACCACTCATTGTTGTATTATCAGAATCCAGTGAAAAAGCCTATCATCCATTTACTTGAGGATGGGAGTGCTCGACCTCTTAAGTATATGTGAGAATATCGTTGTCGGGCTGCTAGAGTATGGCACGGCTTAGGAATCCAGCACAATAATCGGGGATGAAAACGTGCAAGGCGGAAGTCTGTGAGCGGTGAGGTTGAAATTATGTGCTGCATGACTATAGGTTCAATGTGTAACAAAATCACACATTGAAAGACGGCGTTCGTCAGCCGGGTACTTAGGTTCATGAGATCACGTTACCTTAGACTCGATAAGATAGGTTCCTAAGGTGTCCGAGATATGAACAGTGGAATATCTCGGGTAGATATTCCAAGCTTACTAGAATCTAGATCCTTGAGTTCTTTGACCTTCTAAGGTGAGATCCGTGTTGGATTCTAGTAAGCGGGTCGATGCTTAGTGCGGGTAGGGTAGTCAATGCTTCATGCGAGTAAGGTAGTCTGCCTGAGGGCCGGGCCGGGCTGCCGAGATGCCGAGATGCCGATCACGTGACCTGAACGCGTCCTGCTTCGAAGAGGGACGCGGGTGAGGGTGATGCATGCGGCATTCCACTGCAGCTAGGGCCTAGACCTGAGCCTTTGGGAGCCAGGAAGGGAAATCACTAGGGCCTGGAACATCCCAATCTGAGCAAGGCTCCAACAGACAGGACCAAATGATTGGTGGGACTGGACTCCCACCTGAGCGTTGTGAAGAGCGCCTTCTTAATTTTAATTCTGTCCGAAATTCTTTATTGTATTACGGTTAACCAGTACTAATACGGATCGTTCATCATAGTAACTCAAATGGCGACCGGTATCTATTCGTCTGCCAATTCATGTTCTAAGCCCGAGGAGGCTAGCGTCATAAGGTCCTTCGGGATGCTTTGTGAAATGCGGAAGCGCTCTAATTCTGATGCGATTCGTTCTATATTCTGTCGTTGATAAGCTTTTGACGTCACCATAGGTAGGATTTCTTCCACCCTGCGCCAGTAGAGAAGAAAGGCCAGTGATGTCCAACCTCCCGTGGCAGCCACCACTTCTGGGGCGACGCCTGCCAGAAGGAGCTGTACCGCCCCTCCGATACGGAAGCTGTGGCTGAGGACATGATACATGCCAGCAGCTTTCCACACTTCATAGCAGAAAGCCAGGAATTCGGTTTTGGGAAGGTGTTGGGGAATTCCTCTCTCGTCGGTGTAGGAGAATAGTGGGAATGTATCCGGGACCACGGCATTAACAATCAGGTGGTTGCGAAGGGCCGCTACCGGGCAAATTCCGTCGGGGTCGAAGTGCCGAGCTGTGAGAACGACTGTTGCACCTTGTTCCCGGGTGGTCTTGGTCCATGGTATTTTGAAGCTCACTCCCGTAGTGCCATCGGACCGCTGGGAGAAGGAAAATCTGCAAAACAATGAGTTGATGTTGTCCATCAGGTAATCAAGAAAAGATACGGACGATGTGGAGAAAGTGACATGGAACTTGGGATCAAATTTACTGCGGGCTGGGACCGTCGTTTCCCCCAGTCGGCGACATCCGTAGAAAGTGCACGTCGCTATCGCCCAGATGGCTGCATGCCTTGGATTCTGAAGGTCCAGCGCCTTCTTGAGGGTCGACAGGTGCTCCGGAGATACAGGTGCACGCAGGGGCCGTTTGTGGTGCGACCCTTCCTTGTTCGCTGTAATTCGTGCCATCTTCACCCATCGTTCTTCGCCGCACCATGGTGCACCTTTGATATCGTGAAACGCCTTGAGGCCCAATAGCCAGTTTGAAATTGTCTTGCCCGACACTTTGCCTTTGTGTTGCCCCACGAAGGCTGCTATGAGAATTTTGTCGGCCGGCATGCGATCCTCCTCTGAGATATCATATTTGTCGCAGAATTGGTTGAAGCGTAGGAGGCCCGCGGCGTAACATTCTTTGGTGGTGTTTATCGTCGAGCCCAGCACTGCCGATGATGCTAATGTTGTGACGACTTGTGGCCACTTTCGAGCTAACGAGTTTGTTTGGCGGAGTGAAAAAGGTGTCTGCCAATCTTGCAAGCGATAATGGGCCCGGACATTCGGTCAGAGCGATGAATTCTGAATTTCGGATCCCTTTCGGGGCTTTCTAGTTGTGTGATGCAAGGGCGAGACATTCGATTTGTGAATGGACTGATAAGAAACTGATGTTGATGCCAAGATATTTGGATTCTGGGCCGACATTGCGATAGAAGTCCGTGCGATTCCAGATTTTTTATGCGAGTACCCCAGGGGGTTGAAAGAAAGCGAAGGTGAAAAGGAAATGTGAGGCAATGGAGTGCGCGGTTCTCCAGTGCTCACGCCAACACTCGTTGGCTGAACTGTTAGGAATCCCTTAAACATATCTGATTATGTGCTGGAGCTCCTCCGGGAGGTTGAAAGACATGAGAAGTTTGTCCCCATGCGGGCCCAGTCTCCCGCGCGAGATGGGGTCTGCAAGGTTCTTTTCGGATTCGACATATTCGAGTGTAGTGCTGATGTGAAGCGAGTTGAGTACGGCGAAGGAGCGCCGGATGGAGTAGTTGATCCAGACGTTGGGGCTGCGACGTTTCGTCATGGCCCCAATTGTGCCCTGGTTATCTGAGTGAATGAGGATGTGGATATTATGGAAGCCCAAGTCGGCCAGAAAGTAGATGAGGAGCTCAATCGCCAACGTCTCTAGCCAGCATATATCCCTCCCCGGGATTTTCCAGTCTGGGTGCAGCTGGAAAGCTGCCCATTGATGACCTATCATGATACCTATGCCCCATTCCGTTGATGCATCCATGTAGATATCCAGGTCCTGCGGCGGGCCCTTGAAGACTAACGGCCTTGTGAAGTGTTGCTGGGAAAGGGTGTTCGTCCACCATCTCAGGTCATCAATGAGAACGCGCGGAGGGTAGCGACGTATAAGACGATTTCCTTCAACTAGTTCAGATAATGTCTCGGCATATTGGATCATGAAATACCTTTAAACGTGGCCATAAAGTTCGATATGGAAGGCAAGCGTGTCCGTCCCTCGTCGTAGACAAAAGTGCAATGGCACAAGATCCCATGTAATGTCTCTAGTATTTCGAGGCCGCAGTGATTGCGCTCATAAGCGTCTACGAAGCCCACCACCCAGGCCAGATATTTCGTTCGTTTAGGATCCGGGAGCGACACGAGTTTGTTCGGGAGGTCCCACTTGAAACCGATGAAAGTTGTCTCGAAGAGGAATTCGTCATCGCCCTTGGTTGGGTGCCACGGAACCTTCAGAGTTTCGACGTGTCGCATCATCTCGACCTTGTCGTACGCATATGAAGGAACAGCATGCTCTGGGGAAGGATACCTCAGGACTTTAAAGTCGTCCTCATATTTCATGACCGGACCGATCTTCTCAGCATGCCATATGTCCACCGTGGTGTTGGCGATCATGCCAGCATTACTGCTGGCCGAAGCTGCCCCAAAGGGCACACAGTGATCTATGTAGAAGAGACCCGCTGTGCCTTGCACGACAAGGAAAGGTTTATGATGCGGTAATGCGGGACAGGTCCTGTGGAACTTTTCTATGTCCACCGTACAGGCCTGTGCTGCTGCCACCTGAAAGAACGAGTAGGTCAGATTTTGTCACTCTGGGTTACTGCCCATAACATGATAAACGGATGAGAAAGTTGCATGAAGCCGTGATTCGTCCCTTCAGGACCGGGAGCATGCCTGCCATGTTAGGGCAGAAAGAAAGTGTGCCACGTTAGGGCCGAGGAAAGAGAAAGAGTGCCACGTCAGGGCCGAGGAAAGAGAAAGTATGCCACGTTAGGGCGATAAGACGTATGCCACGTTAGGGCAGAAAGCGATGTAACCCGCTAGGGCTGAAAGAATGAATACCACGTCTGGGCATGAAAGTGCATGTCACGTAAGGACAAATATATGTGCCCCGTAAGGGCGAGATGGGTAGGGCGAAAAGAAGATAAAGTGTATGGGAAAGTCCTAAACTTAGCTCTACAAGCGGAGGAGAGACACTCACTATTTCAGCCACTCTAGCCGCTGTGTCGAATCTCGTAGGAAAGTCTTCCTTTTGGATATAAGAATTGACCAACGCTTGGTCTCCCACCCCTTTCGAGAGGTGGCGACAGACCCGAAATTTCGGAGGGAGGCCCGGGCCTTGATCCTGCTCTGCAACGATGAGGGGAGACGCGAGGAAGGGTCCCCTCATGATATTCTCGATCTCCTCCCTCAAGTAAGGGCCCGTGAAGCGTCCGGAAGTTAATTCATCGTCGATGTATTTTTTAATGACATCTGCATGCTGCGTACATGAAGGGTGGTTAGGAATGATAATCGTCTGTTCTAAGGGTGGCATCGCCCCGAGTGGGAAGCCTAGACGTAGGTTTCGGGCAAGAAGCTGATATTGGTTGGTGAGGTTATGTTTGGTTAGGAAGTGTTCGAACGCGTCCGCGTCGTACGGTGTTACTATTCGCTCGTAGAGTTCGTCATTCGCAGGGTTAGATGTGGTGAGGCGGGGTCGTGGAATAATGATATCTGAGAAATCGTGATATTGAAGGGAGGTTGGTTTGGCGATAGCCACGAAGTCGTCAGTTTTCAGCAGGCTTTCGTTGGCAGATCCAATCGAATGCCCGGTGGGTCCCTGATCCACAAAGGGTGCAGACGTGCTCCCTTTCACATTTCTCACATCGTCCCTCTCCCTTTCGGGCTCCATAGACGTTGTATGCAATACAGATAGGCTTGTCCGTTTTGGGGGTGAAAGGACTGAATCCCTTTCGAACTGCCCACTTCGTCGGTTTGGACGTTGGGTGGTACAACATTTGATGTCCCCGCTCGCCACAAAGGAGGCAACACGGGGGCGAGGCATTTCGTGCTTCCCGGTTGCCCTTCGGAAAGGGATGGAAACAACCTGCGTCGCGCTCCGCTCCCTTACCCTTGTCTGAACTTCTTCCACTCATCCTACGCTCGTCCTCGGCACGTAGTGCACGCACTTCTTCCCGCACCTGTGCCTGCATCTGAGCGGCTAACTCTATTTGCAGCTTCTGTTGACGTTCGCAGGCCACATACTCCTGGTAGTATGTCTCCAAGTCGAAAGCGTAGTTTCGTGACTCGTGCTCTCTGCGCAACTTACCCTCCACGGGTTTCCAGTATTTGTAAAGCTCGGCTCTGTTGTTCTGCTTGATGAAGAAATCGAAATGTTGGATGGCAAAGGAACCAAGAGGGCCTTCCTCGCCCTTTACGTCCCGCTGTATTTCGAACCTAGTGAAGTTATGAGCCGCCTCCAGGAATTCCGCAAAGTCCCTTAGCCCTTCAAAATCAAGGTCGTCAATGGGAATACCTCTGTCCTTGCATATCTGCGCCACATCGAGGGTGTAGATTTTCTTCACAACGCCCTTCATGTTGGAAGGACGGGCCGCTTTGGTTGGAAGTCTCATCGCGTTGTCCATCATGTATACCATATTCGCCGTCGTGAAGAGGCTCAGAGGAAGTCGGTGGTAGTTAGCTGCCGTGAAGAGGTCGGGATGGAAGTTTACCTCTCCTGGCACGCCGCGGACAGGCGGAACGGGGGTGGGATCTATTGCGTATTCCCGTTCTTGGGTAGCCGAATTGTCTCCGCCTGTTTCTCCGTCCGAATTGCTTCCGGTCGCGTTATCTCCGGATCCAGATCCCAGTGTGGTCGTCGTCAGCCTTACTCGTTCCACCTCCTTCTCCTCGTCGTTTTTCTTGTGCATCCATCTAAGCCACATCGCTGGGATGAATTTTTCGAGACGCTCATAGAGCGGTTTCGTTTTCCGTATGTCCTCGTATTGCTCCTCGGTGACCGTGATGAGCGAGGCTGTCGATGACGCCAGCGAGAGCTCAGGGTTTCTGATTATATCCACACGACGTTGTCGCTTGGCCGCGTTACTCGCCATTATAGATGCATTGTTCTCGATTTTCTGTTCTAGCGACAAACTCTTGAAAGCTTCCACTATTTGTGGGGATGTATGCGTCTTGTGAGGTCTGTTACTAGTGTTTAAAGACGATCCTCTTTGAACGAGAGACATTGGAATCAGATATGGCTCGAGAACACAAACGAAAAAAGAAATCTTAACGCGACGAGGCTGTTGAGGAGCGGAAGCAGAAAGACGTGTCCAGATTCGGTCACGTCCCGAATCTGGTGACACGTCGGTCACAGCCTCGTCACTATCTTATCCTCTGATAAGCCGTTACACTACTTATCTCGGAATTCGCAAATGTAATATGTATCACTATCAGACATCCAGCCTCCTACCCAGGCTTCGGGTCGCTCCGAAGATTTTTAATCTCCGCAAACTTTATTGAATTTGGGTCAGCAGTTTGCGCTCCCCTCCGCCTGGCACATTCCGGAGCGTGCCTTGCTTGTCTACAGCCTCTGAAGCCGCCGTATCAGCTTACATACACACTTTTCAAATTTTTCGTCTGCCACTACGATGTGTACCTTCGTACGCGCAATCTTATGCTGAATCTTATGCTGTTCGACTTCTTGATATGCAATGGAAGCCAGAATGTAAGGGTTTCCCAAAGTCCCAAAGCCTGTGTGTAAGACACTTTTGTGCCGCAGCTGATACCATGCACTGAGTAATTGAGGCATGCATGCGCGGAAGTCGAGTATAGCTTGCGCATTCTGTGCAAGCTATTCTAAGTTTTGTACCAGCTTGGAGATCTGAAGCTTTGAAGGGATATCCGACATCTAAAGAATCAGAAATTATGTGATGTCATTCCATTCATCTCATTGCCGTTACGACTGTTATATATGGTAACTACAACGGCCAGAAGGCCAAGGCAAATAAGACACGCTCCGAAATGTGCCAGGCGGAGGGGAGCGCAAACTGCTGACCCAAATTCAATAAAGTTTGCGGAGATTAAAAATCTTCGGAGCGACCCGAAGCCTGGGTAGGAGGCTGTCAGACATCAAGAAAATTGGAAAGCAGTTACGAATTCGGAGTGTAACGAAGGATTCGTTCTTATGGCGGCACCGTCCAGCCAAAAATTTGACGGTTATGCGGGCCTCCGCTTTGATCGGAGCGACCTTAAATTGTATATGTAATAATTGTATATTAGTCAGCATTTTCGGCCCTCGTTTTTGCGCACTTATGGTCAGTTAAGCTGGCCTCCGGTTAAGTCGGTTGTCATTGCCGGAGGCCTGATTAGTCAGCGTTTCTCTTGCGCTCCGTGGTCAGTTAAGGCTGGCCTCCGGTTCAATCGGTCCGTCCTTGCCCGAGGCTCGTTCTGCCCCTCATCTGCCCCCTCATTTTTGTGCTCCATGCCACTGGCAGGACTGGGTTAGATATTATTTTGAGGTTGTTATAAACATAAAATATTCTAGGAGGTCCAAGTTATAAATGTATTAAAACAAGATGTTAAATACAAGTAAAAAAAAACACATTTTTTGTAAGAAACATGTAATTTTTTATACACTGGATGAAATTTAACATAAAATCTGTGAGAAAATGCTAAACATATGTTGAATTAATACGGAAATTTTTCATCATTTTTTTGCTACTAATACTAAAATTATGTTGAAATTATAGTAAATTGTATCAACACAATACCTTCATTTCTCCAACATCAAACACAGTGATTTACAGTGAACAGATGTTGAACAAATATCAAAAATCATTTATCATAAAACTTTAATTATACACTCTGTACACCTGTATACACCATGTATACACCCTGTCACATGTGTATACACCCATATACACCCTGTACACCTGTATACACACTGTCTGTATACAGGGTGACAGATGTACAGGGTGTATACAGGTATACAGGATGACATGTATACAGGATGTATACAGGATGTATACAGAGTGTATACAGGGTGGATACAGGGTGGATACAGGGTGTATACAGGGTGCATACAGAGTGGATACAGAGTGGATACAGAGTGGATACAGGGTGTATACAGAGTGCATACAGAGTGTATACAGAGTGTATACAGGGTGTATACAGGGTGTATACAGGTGGGAGTGTATACAGTGTGTATACAGAGTGTATATGGGTGTATACCTTGTCTGTATATACCTCACCTTGGAAACATCTTCTGTACACAAGTTTGTATATATTAACCCCTATGTTCTGTATACAGAGATATCAGTGTCCATCTACTAGGTCCATGCAGATGCATCCTGGATGTATACACATGAGATATGCAAGATGAATTCACCTAATGTACAACTGTATCCATATACACAGACTATATACATAAATGATCCTGTTTACCATAGTTTTGTTATTTGTTTAGCATATAGCCAGTATATATGAACAACCAAAACATAAATTTTACCATCAGATATTTAACATTACTTTCACATATGTTTAGCATAAGTTCACAGTAATTTTCTGTCTGTTATTCTGGATCAATTTCAAATTGGTTTAGCATATTTTTCACACATCTACACCGCCAAGAATTCAACATAAATCCCATGGGAAAGTATTACAAATATGGTGAAATAACATGAAAAATTAAACTTTTGATGTAATTTCACCATATTTTTAACATTTTCCCATGGAATTTATGTTGAATTGTTTGCAGTGCTATTCTATTTCTCTCTGTATTTAACTCTGAATATATCTTATTTGTTCAGCATATCTTCAGTATATTTGCACAAGCAAAACATGAATGTTATTTTAGAAACATTTAACATTAGTTTCACATTTGTTTAGCATAAGTTCACAGTAATATCCTGTCTGTTATTCTGAATTGATTTTGAATTGCTTTAGCATAGTTTCCACACACCTTTTCCATTTGTCTCTGTATTTTATGATGAAACAATCATGATCTTGATTAACATAATTGCATCCAAAATTCAATATTTATTTTAAACAATTTTCTCAAAAATAATGTATAGAGTGTATATAGGGTGTATACAGGTCTACAGGGTGTACTACAGGGTGTATACAGGGTGAGATGTATACAGGGTGCATACAGAGTGCATACAGAGTGCATACAGAGTGCATACAGGGTGTATACAGGGTGTATACAGGGTGCATACAGGATGCATACAGGGTGTATACAGGGTTAGGCTGGATACAGAGTGTATACAGGGTGTATACAGAGTTTATATGGGTGTATACCTTGTCTGTATATACCTCACCTTGGAAACACCTTCTGTACACAAGTTTGTATATATTAACCCCTCTGTTCTGTATACAGAGATATCAGTGTCCATCTACTAGGTCCATGCAGATGCATCCTGGATGTATACACATGGGATATGCAAGATGAATTCACCTAATGTACAACTGTATCCATATACACAGACTATATACATAAATGATCCTGTTTATCATAGTTTTCTTATTTGTTCAACATATAGCTAGTATATATGAATAACCAAAACATAAATTTTACCATCAGAAATTTAACATTACTTTCACATATGTTTAGCATAAGTTCACAGTAATTTTCTGTCTGTTATTCTGAATCAATTTTAAATTGGTTTAGCATATTTTTCACACATCTATTCTATTTCTCTCTGTATTTAACTCTGAATATATCTTATTTGTTCAGCATATCTTCAGTATATTTGCACAAGCAAAACATGAATGTTACTTTAGAAACATTTAACATTAGTTTCACATTTGTTGGGCATAAGTTCACAGTAATATCCTGTCTATTATTCTGAATTGATTTTGAATTGCTTTAGCATAGTTTCCACACACCTTTTCCATTTGTCTCTGTATTTTATGATGAAACAATCATGATCTTGATTAACATAATTGCATCCAAAATTTAATATTTATTTTAAACACTTTTCCCAAAAATAATGATAAGATTTTATGGAATTTATGATAAATGATTTTTGATATTTGTTCAAGATCTGTTCACTGTAAATAACTGTGTTTGATGTTGGAGAAATGAAGGTATTGTGTTGATACAATTTACTATAATTTGAACATAATTTTAGTATTAGTAGCAAAAAAAATGATGAAAAATTTTGGTATTGATTCAATATATGTTTAGCATTTTCTCAGATTTTATGTTAAATTGTGTCCAGTGACAGTTTTGTCTGTATTGCATGCACAGATGTGCTGCCAAAACTGAATTCGTTCCCGCCTGCATCCCGTGATGCAGGCTGACAGTCCAAGTTACGAATTCGGAGTGTAACGAAGGATTCGTTCTTATGGCGGCACCGTCCAGCCAAAAATTTGACGGTTAAGCGGGCCTCCGCTTTGATCGGAGCGACCTTAAATTGTATATGTAATAATTGTATATTAGTCAGCATTTTCGGCCCTCGTTTTTGCGCACTTATGATCAGTTAAGCTGGCCTCCGGTTAAGTCGGTTGTCATTGCCGGAGGCCTGATTAGTCAGTGTTTCTCTTGCGCTCCGTGGTCAGTTAAGGCTGGCCTCCAGTTCAATCGGTCCGTCCTTGCCCGAGGCTCATTCTGCCCCTCATCTGCCCCCTCATTTTTGTGCTCCATGCCACTGGCAGGACTGGGTTAGATATTATTTTGAGGTTGTTATAAACATAAAATATTCTAGGAGGTCCAAGTTATAAATGTATTAAAACAAGATGTTAAATACAAGTAAAAAAAACACATTTTTTGTAAGAAACATGTAATTTTTTATACACTGGATGAAATTTAACATAAAATCTGTGAGAAAATGCTAAACATATGTTGAATTAATACGGAAATTTTTCATCATTTTTTTGCTACTAATACTAAAATTATGTTGAAATTATAGTAAATTGTATCAACACAATACCTTCATTTCTCCAACATCAAACACAGTGATTTACAGTGAACAGATGTTGAACAAATATCAAAAATCATTTATCATAAAACTTTAATTATACACTCTGTACACCTGTATACACCATGTATACACCCTGTCACATGTGTATACACCTGTATACACCCATATACACCCTGTACACCTGTATACACACTGTCTGTATACAGGGTGACAGATGTACAGGGTGTATACAGGTATACAGGATGACATGTATACAGGATGTATACAGAGTGTATACAGGGTGGATACAGGGTGGATACAGGGTGGATACAGGGTGGATACAGAGTGTATACAGAGTGCATACAGAGTGTATACAGAGTGTATACAGAGTGTATACAGGGTGTATACAGGGTGTATACAGGGTGTATAATCCTGTATACAGAGTGTATACAGGGTGTATACAGGGTCAGGCTGGATACAGAGTGTATACAGAGTGTATACAGGATGTATACAGGGTGCATACAGAGTGCATACAGGGTGCATACAGGGTGCATACAGGGTGTATACAGGGTGTATACAGGGTGAGATGTATACAGAGTGCATACAGAGTGCATACAGAGTGCATACAGAGTGCATACAGAGTGTATACAGAGTGTATACAGAGTGTATACAGGGTGTACACAGGTGTATACAGAGTGTATACAGGGTGTATACAGGGTGTATACAGAGTGTATACAGGGTGTACACAGGTGTATACAGGGTGCATACAGGGTGCATACAGGGTGCATACAGGGTGCATACAGGGTGCATACAGGGTGTATACAGGGTGTATACAGGGTCAGGCTGGATACAGAGTGTATACAGAGTGTATACAGGGTGTATACAGGGTGCATACAGAGTGCATACAGGGTGCATACAGGGTGCATACAGGGTGTATACAGGGTGTATACAGGGTGTATACAGGGTGCATACAGGGTGCATACAGGGTGTATACAGGTTGTATACAGGGTGTATAATCCTGTATACAGAGTGTATACAGGGTGTATACAGGGTCAGGCTGGATACAGAGTGTATACAGGATGTATACAGGGTGCATACAGAGTGGATACAGGGTGCATACAGAGTGTATACAGAGTGCATACAGGGTGCATACAGGGTGCATACAGGGTGCATACAGGGTGCATACAGAGTGTATACAGAGTGCATACAGGGTGGATACAGGGTGGATACAGGGTGGATACAGAGTGCATACAGGGTGGATACAGAGTGCATACAGAGTGCATACAGAGTGTATACAGGGTGTATACAGGGTGTATACAGAGTGTATACAGGGTGTACACAGGTGTATACAGAGTGTATACAGGTATACAGGGTGACATGTATACAGGGTGTATACAGAGTTTATATGGGTGTATACCTTGTCTGTATATACCTCACCTTGGAAACACCTTCTGTACACAAGTTTGTATATATTAACCCCTCTGTTCTGTATACAGAGATATCAGTGTCCATCTACTAGGTCCATGCAGATGCATCCTGGATGTATACACATGGGATATGCAAGATGAATTCACCTAATGTACAACTGTATCCATATACACAGACTATATACATAAATGATCCTGTTTATCATAGTTTTCTTATTTGTTCAACATATAGCTAGTATATATGAATAACCAAAACATAAATTTTACCATCAGAAATTTAACATTACTTTCACATATGTTTAGCATAAGTTCACAGTAATTTTCTGTCTGTTATTCTGAATCAATTTTAAATTGGTTTAGCATATTTTTCACACATCTATTCTATTTCTCTCTGTATTTAACTCTGAATATATCTTATTTGTTCAGCATATCTTCAGTATATTTGCACAAGCAAAACATGAATGTTACTTTAGAAACATTTAACATTAGTTTCACATTTGTTGGGCATAAGTTCACAGTAATATCCTGTCTATTATTCTGAATTGATTTTGAATTGCTTTAGCATAGTTTCCACACACCTTTTCCATTTGTCTCTGTATTTTATGATGAAACAATCATGATCTTGATTAACATAATTGCATCCAAAATTCAATATTTATTTTAAACACTTTTCCCAAAAATAATGATAAGATTTTATGGAATTTATGATAAATGATTTTTGATATTTGTTCAAGATCTGTTCACTGTAAATAACTGTACTTGATGTTGGAGAAATGAAGGTATTGTGTTGATACAATTTACTATAATTTGAACATAATTTTAGTATTAGTAGCAAAAAAAATGATGAAAAATTTTGGTATTGATTCAATATATGTTTAGCATTTTCTCAGATTTTATGTTAAATTGTGTCCAGTGACAGTTTTGTCTGTATTGCATGCACAGATGTGCTGCCAAAACTGAATTCGTTCCCGCCTGCATCCCATGATGCAGGCTGACAGTCCAAGTAAATTCAAGAACGTCCACGGGAATACATTGATAGTGTACACAATTCCAGATACATAGAGGCTTTGAGCTTGAGCGTTAGTCATTAACTACCGATTGGAGCTCCAGCTATCGCAGTTGCGGTATGAATAAAGGACGTCCAGGCCGCCCTGGTCGCAGAAGGGAATACATATGTCGATTGTGTCATCCCGGATCCGTAAAAGATATCGTCGGGTCCAGGCAAAGCATCCGCTGCAAGTGTGGAGTTTTCACCTCCAACTACTTGGACAACACCGTTTGAATCAGTGTATACTAGGCCTGTAGTCTTGTTGCCCAGTATAAAATCACGGAAGAATATCAATGCCTACAGAAAATATGTTAGATATAGGCTTCTATTCATTACACTGCGGAAGAGACATACGTTTTCAGGTTGATTCATCGGTACTTGGTGAGCAGCACCTTGAAAGAGAGCATATGTCCAATTTCTTTCTTGGTGTATGATTCCAGCAAAGTTGCCCGAATCGTCGAACCAAGGTGTTGAGGGCTTGCGAGTGAAACCTTGAATACCTCCAAAAGTCGTGTTCTGATGAATCAGGCGGCATTAGCAAGATAATCCGGTGACCTATGCACTTAAAATATACCTGAATGACAACTATGCCAAGTCGCCAGTGCAAGGTCAGAGTCCAAACAAATCCGGATATTCATGAATACTTACCCTCGGTACCGCGATGCGAGTCTAGGGAATCGTCGTTTCCAGAGTAAAGCACAATCGGGATTCCACGTGCCGAAGCATTAGAAGCGAGTTCCGATAGAAATTCCATTGGACTTAAGAAAAGAGAATACTTTATCAGTGTCGTTTTGAAAGCGGACGGCTTCAAACGTACGGCGCGCCTTCGAAAAGAGATCCCAGTCAGATCACCATAGGTACTAGCATGTTACGGTTAAGATACTCACTGGGGTCATTAGCTGGAGGAGAGGAAGCATGCAATGAATTGCAGTGAGATACGACTAAATGCCGATAGAGGAAGACCCACTGCCAAAAATACCGAATGGGAAGTCGAAGCCCATCTCCCAATCTTTGCTCGTGGGGGCATGAATAGCACTTCGTGTGTGGTTATCTACAGGTCGAGAGAATTAGCTTTACCGTTCGTAGGAGAAATAACATTTTTGTGCACCATTCAACCAGACAGATGCGTCTATTGGAGCTTCTGGAGAAAGTGCATCGGGTACATTGTAGACCTAGACAGACGATGCAAGGTCAGTACGCAATCCAAAAGAAGATAAGTACAATGGGGCGCACATCAAAACTTGGACCGGAGATCAAACTTAGATCTAAAACACATGTTACGTTGAGCCTCAAGAGTAGAAATTTGAAGAACACGCGCACTCCAAGGAAACGTGAAGTTTATTGCGTAGTCGGTGAATTCGTCCATGAGGAAACACCCATACTAAACCCAAGCGAATTGTACTTAGGTCAGCCTCAAGCCACTATAGAGGTTCGAAATGCTTACCCAGGTGTCAATAGTACCGTTGGCTCGGCCTGTAAGATCTCTCTTCCATGCCGTTCGTAAACCATCGCGACCTCGTTTGTTAATTTCAATTTCCGGACCCTCTCTCCGGGATCGATCCGCAATCCTCTTTGCGATATTAGCACGGAACGACCTCGCCTGTTTAGGGTTGAATCCGTCTTCCTCTGAGTCCGAGGACTCGAGGATTGGTACAGATGGTAGAGTGATACTTGGAATTATCCCGTTTTGCGGATAAGTGAGGTTGACGTCGAATCCACAAAGATGACTCCTAGAAGTTTACCGGTTAGCGGTTCAACGGGTACACATGAACTGCTGTCGCCTTACTGTTCTCTGAAATACTCGAATACTTCGGGGTCATATCCAATAATCTGAGGCCAAGTCTCGAGTACTGTGACCTAATCAAATGCCAGTTGATGGAGTCATAGCGTAGTAATAGAATCAATCACTAACAGTGGGTAAGTTGTGGTGGACATCCACCGACGTGATCGTTCCGTCGCCAATAGCAATCTTCGCAATCTCGACAGGAGGGTTTGCCATTGAAAAGTATGTTTTCAATATATATGGCTATCGATACCATGCAATTGTATTTAGCAGTGATATTCCTGCCAAAGGGTGGGATGCTCACAATATAGGCCCCAGCGTAACTTTCCCCGGTGATATACAGAGGACGTGTCCCCAAGCTTGGGAATACTTTCACAAGATTCTCCAGGAAACCCATCTACCGGCGAACAGTTGGATAGTTGACAACATCAGACCAGATATGAACACATACGAAGTCTAGCCCGAGTTGATCTTCATCAGCGACTGGATTTAACACTCAGTCCAATGTTTTCTTATTGTTCACTGTATGATCGCAACTCACCATAGCCATCGGCATCAGCGGTAGCCCAACCGGTCCCTCTGCCAAGCATCTCTTTAAAATCGTTTGTAGAGAGCTACACGTATATACGTACACTGGTTGATCGATCCAGAAGAAGTCGGCCAAAGTGTTCCAACTGTAATTGTTCAAGGACGCTCCATAGTCAGATCCAATGCGAATAGGACCACTCTAAAATCGAGTTAATGTGAGCTATTGGACATCTATACATAAGAAGACTCGCGCTTGATTACCTCAAACAGAACACCAGCCATACTCGAGGTGCCAGGCCTGGCAATGAGGATCAGCTGCTGTATTGTGCTCAATGGAAAGAATAGATTTAGACTAACCCTCCCGTCAGCCAGATACCCCAGGGATCGCTGCTCTCGTTAGCGGCAGCAGTCAAAGAGCCATTCTTGCTCTCGAATCCCCAGAAGAAGAGTGTGTCGTTTGGGTGCCCCTCACGCTGGACGGGGATATTGCCAGCGAAGCTTCGAGACAGCGGGAACGAAACGTTGGGGAGTGGGTTTGTCACTTGGAAGTCTGCAGAAAAACGAGCGTGAGTTAGTGCGACGTGTTGCGATACAACGGCAAATGCGCAAGCCTCACAATCCTGCCATTCAGGACTGAAGTCTCCTGAGGGTTGGCCTGAGTATACGTGAGGATACGAGCTTGGAAGAGTCTGGGAAACGATAGGAGCGATGAGAATAAACGGAAGCCAAAAGACATGTTGAGCTTTCATCGTGGGGTGGGGTTTGAGGTGGATCTCCTAGATAGCCTCAGCTATTTATTGAGCGTCTGCAGTCCGCAATTAGGCAAGCGGTGTATACAACGAAGTTGGAATGCCATAGCCGCACTGTCTCAGCGTGCAGGTGCTCCGGTACCGGCCAATACAACCAGTAGCTGTACTCAATTTTCCATTCCAAGGACGTTATTTTTGACAGTTTGAGACTGCCTTTTGCGTAAGCTGCAATTATGAACAATGCGAACGCAGTCTTTACACTCTATTGTTTATAAGATTGCTCAGCGATTAAATGACAATTCCGACATTCACTTACGCTTTGTACCGCAAGCACCCTCTTTCACCAGGCCAACCTTAAAGGAGAAGCGCAACAACGGTTCCGCATTAGCAGAAGAGTCAACAGATGCCATGGCTGTATCGGAATAACAGCAGCTTCGGAGTTAATTGGGTGAGCGTAAGCGAGCCCAATTGTAGAGGGTGACCCAAAATCCGTTGCACAGCCACCGCGCGCGGCGCTACATTTCGACACAACACAAGTAAACACAGAGCTTTAATGTGCTGCAGCTGTAAACAGATTTAATATGTAGAAATAAATCAGTTTCTTTTCCTCTTTTCCCCTGAGAGTTCTGGGAAGAGGTTCCTTCCATTCAATAGTATCAATACAGTTTATTATTGTTTCAAAAAACTCAGACAAAATCCTAAAAAAATATCATGATGAAGTTGTAGGTGATATTCTCACTCTGCTTTTTGGAGAATAAGTTGCTCAGCTCTCTTCAGTTGAAGAGTCTCCTCTCTACTCCATTACTTATCAGAAGCCAAACAGTCATCCATCAATTTCAAAAGTTGGAAATTTTCAGACATATCATTCTTTCACCAAATCTAGTACTATTCTGACTCAAATTTTTTGTCAATCTAGAGGTAATCCAGAGCATAAGCTGTTTAGAGATGTAGTATAGCTGTAGAATGTGAAGGATACTAGATGGCAACATTACTTCACAACAAGCATTGTGCTGAGATTTGGTATAAGTCCTCCAATCTAGGCCTGGAAGAAGTCAATCTTCCTTGGATTCCCATTGCTTGACAGTTAAATGGAATACTAGAGGGTGACACTGAATTAAACATAACACAGCTATTAGAGCTAACACTGGCTTGGGATATAACAATTCACAAGAGTCAAGGTTTGACCTTAGACAAGGCAACTATCTTTCTTACTGAGGAATTTGCTTTAGTTGAATTATCCTTTGTGGCCATGAGTGAAGACATTGAAAAGAATTGCCTTCCATGACTCATGTCTAGAAGCTCATTTGCAAAAAGTTAAGAAACCTCTTATGAGACAGATGATGTTTAGATTTAAAGAGAGGAATTAAAGTTGGTGCTTGATGATTATGAAGTTGACTTCAGTAGTGAATTAAATTTTTATGATAATCAATGTGTTTAATGAGTATTTTTGCATACTAACTGGGTACATGCAAAAACAGTGAATTTTATCATAAAATACGCTCAACCATATGCAGTAGGAGCCTAGCTCGTAATGCAAACCCTAGTTTGTTACGATGACAATAAACTCCTCATTATTGTAGAACTATAATAGCATGTACATCTGTGGCTCAAATGGTGATCATGACAGCTCGGACATTCTTGATCCAAGATATGGCGGGCAGCGAACGGGAAGTCATATGTTGAGATGCTGTTGTGTCGAAAAGTACGTTTGGGTTCCACGGACCCGTATGAGCGAGCTCTGAGCTGCAGGCATAAAGAAATCAGACATATAGAAATGCGAGAAGGCGTTGCAAACTTTACTGTTGAGCTGTATTGACAATACGAGATAATTCAGTCCAAAAGCTGGAGATAATTTTAGATGGTATCGGGACTAATGATGAGACGTGACCTCGATGATTTTACCACTGCGTTTGAATCAGCCGTTGGAACAGCCCGCATGTGTCACGCCATGACATTGACTCGAGTATTACCTGTGAAGTAAAGGACGCTTGGACTCTTTACCGAATGTCCATGATAATGCACGTCACTCTTCAATATTCAATTCTTGCATTTGAATGGAGATGTTTTGACTGGGGTGGCGTGTGCGTAGCTTATACACACTACTTCGACATAAGTGAGAGACACGTACGCAGGAGATGATGTGAAAAGAACACGCCTAGAACGGTATCCCAGAATTCCCCAGCTGATCTACAGCTATTCACCAAGAATTTTCGGAAAAGAAGAGAAGACCTGAGCTCTTCTAAGCTGACCCATAACAGCCCATATTGGCTTCATACGGTCCGAGTACGTGGCAAGGCATTCCTTTTGGTAGTGCAAGGCAAAGACGGTGATCGCTTGAACGACAGCATTCGATATATATATCCTCGGTTGCTCCAGAAGTGTATTTCGAGCTTTAAGACACAAATTCGGTAGAAATGCCAAATATCGCTAGTCAATGAGTGTTGTAAAGTTCTGGTAAAGTGGCAGATATCAATGGGAGACTTTGGGAGTGAAGCACCGGAGAAGTTTGACTTTCGGAAGCCTTCGGAAGTTACGTATTACTTACTTAGTATCCAGAGCACGTGATGGGCTGATCTGCGGAGTCTAAGTGTATCTGTGGCTTTCATTGTTGTGCAACATGGGTCCAGTAAACGTTACTTGGAAAGCTTTGTCTAAAAGATCGCAAACCGCCTCTCACCATCGTCGACCTTGCTTATAACTGTTGCACCCTCGACACACCACCATTGCCCACCTAAATACTCTACGCCACAGAATGACCCGTAACGCTTCGAATTCCGACAATGACACGAAGAACAACGCGTTAGAGACAATGGATGTTGACTTTGACGCGCATATACTCGGTATTGAGGAGACGATAGAGGAGAGCCGTGTTAATGAAGTTGAGATCACGTCTGAGGTGAGCACTTTGATTCGAAATGCGCCTCGAAGCTAATCAGGTCCCCGTATACAACTCGGTGGCTCTCTGCTTCTGACTTCAGCCTATTTAT
Source organism: Omphalotus guepiniiformis (assembly GCA_028554645.1). NCBI lineage: Eukaryota > Fungi > Basidiomycota > Agaricomycetes > Agaricales > Omphalotaceae > Omphalotus > Omphalotus guepiniiformis. The sequence continues at coordinate 313,818 of JAQOOI010000015.1, forward strand.
CATTCGCAATCTCAAAATTTCAAGAACGTTGATCGTGGACGGTTCCCAATCACGGCTGGCATCAATCAGGAGAGCCACCAATGTTCTCTCGTGAAGGACACATGGCGCGTCTTCGATTACTTCTGCATCGACGATAGGAAGGAAGACGTGGATAGACTATGGGTTGCGCAGAGAGCCACACAACTTTCCACTGAGCGTGACGATGTCCGTTTATCTCACCCTCACGGTTCGGACACGGAGAGCGTCCTTCAAGTTGAACACTACGAGATTTGTGACGAGCCTCAGCACTTTCGCTTGCTCCTTGATCATCCCTACGTTGATCTCACCAATTTCAAAACCACCTACGAGCTCGTGAAAGTCATGAAAGACGCTATGGAAGGTGAGTTTCGCCAAACGTTCACAAGTCTATCCAAGGTGACGTGTTGGGCTAATTGAATAATCCAGCACATTCCGTGGCATACAAGAAGGCTGGAATTTTACATGGCAACATTAGCCCTGACACCATCTTAGTTGGTGAAAACAGTAAAGGATATCTGGTTGACTGGGACAAAGACCATATATTCTCAAATCCAATAGCGATGATACAAAAACTAACTAGGGAACTTGGGGTGGAAGCAGACCTTGATTTGATTGAAGAAGTGATGCGGGGTCGCCAGTCTGTTTGAGCTGCACAGGAATTTCGTTGTTTACATTTTTTCTGCGTCTGCGATACAAAAATTACCCATGAAATGAATGTGTGTCTCTTCCTGTAACGGGGGCTTGAATATACACACCAATGAAGAAACCTTTGCTTGATAGAGCCAGCAAACAGTTCAAAAAGGCCAGCGCCAAGACACCGCCATGCTACAAGTGGCATGCTGTGAGCGCTTCAGCTTAGAGCTAGCGCCCTGATCATGTGATGAGGATGAAACTGAGCGAACTTGAAAACATCCTGAAAACATCTCTCCGCGACGTCGCCGTGCTTCGCATTTCTCGTCCCATCGTTCTCGAATCCAGGTGATCACCACACTAAATCCTTCATCGGTGTCTCCCGCCATACCCAACATCGACGTGTGCGCAACTTGAAAGAATGAAATCAGGAGCTTAAACATCCTCGAGGCTCAGGAATTGTGCCAGCTACAACCAAGGAGATTGAAGGAAGATAGGACAAATAGATCACACCGTCCTGCTCTTCGAGCCCATGGCAGCCTACAGTGTTATGCCAGCTTTCAGCGGGACTTCTTGCCATCTATATTGACAAGCGTTTGCACCATCGACCGGCAATCCCAGGGTGCTGCTTCAGCTGATTCGGAGGTAAAACACGGAGCCAGCATGCAACATTACCTGGCGCAAGACGGTTTCGGAGACGAGGTGGACTTGTAATTCCCCCGTGATTCGCCCTTGCTCATGGAGCTTGACGAAGCATCGAGCTGACGTCCGAGTCTGAGTGGGAGCAGTGGCCAGTGAAGAGTGGTGTGTGATGCAGGATTACATGCTTGAGGTTTCAGTTGGTTGTATACTGGAACTGTCCTGGGGGAGTTGAAAAACATTCACTGGCGACGTTGTGTGAGACTGGTGCCACAAGCATCCACGCGTGCGTCGTATCCCAGAACGAACTTTTTTCGCGGTGTACAGGTGTTGGAGCGTTGGTGTCGCTATATGCGCTTCTGCGGCATACAGACCTGACTCTGGACGATTCTTGACAGTATTGACGGGATGATACTCTCAGATTAGAAGGAATTGAGCTAGAGGGTGACTTGACGCATGGAGGGAAAAGACTTACAGGACCTCTTGTCACTCTACTTTCTGGGGGGAAAATCGACGACGACGAACGAGCTTGATGTATGCGCGCGCTTGCAACATGCTGTCGCTTCGTTTATGGGACCATTCCTCTCGTTGCTTATATTTTGTGTTCGATATTGTAGGAAGCTCGATGATGGCCAAAGCGCAGGATACTACCCTGCCCTTGTCAAAGAGCCACAAAGCTAAAAACGAACCAAAGTGATGAGTCTCTCTGCCATACACACGACTGGAGCCCCACGTACCAAGTTCCCTATTGGAAACAATAACCCAGTCCTTCTCAAGTAACTTCGAGTCTATCCATCCAGTCCAAAAGATAGCAGATCTCCGCTGTGGGCGTCAAGGCTCTGCTTGGGAAAAAAAAATCAGCCAAGTGAAACGAGGTTAGAAAGTTCCTTGTTCAGCAATTAGGAAAGAGGCTTTCATTTCGAGATGGTTGCTTGTTGATAAAGAGTTGAAAACACTCAGTTCCCCGTGTGACTGGCTCGGACGTGGACCAACGGGGATCAACATGGACCCACAAGTCCCAGAATGGATTCGCAGAGCTCTGGTGTCACTCTTTTCTTTGGCTTTGGAAAAGTGGCTATCGAAGGAGAGTTGGCTGAGGATTTGAATGTTTTTTTACCTCCAGCTTTTCATGGTCACCAGGAGTCTCGGAGACAGAACTTCGAAATCGTGAACGGTCGGCTATTTCAAGCTGACAGGAGCCGCGAGAAGAGCCAGCTGGCTCACGTCCTCAACGGTTCGTGGCTACTCAAACAAAAAAAAAAAGAAAGAAAGAAAAAACAAGGACTGAGACTTTTTGAATTCATCGCGCTCTCGTTATCTTGGATGGTTCAAGTTGGTGCCATTTGTGGGCTTCATATACATGTGCCATCTCCTGCCGCTTAGCAACAGAAGTTTTTCCAGTCTGTCTATCTGCTGATTTCCCTTGTCCTCTTTTTGCTCAAAGGTTGTCGAAAATGGGGGTTTGGAAAGCTATAAAAGAACTAGGATGAGGCCAGTGGTACGTCCTCATCAGCTATCTGCCCTCTCAGTTCTACCTAATTTCTCCGCATTTTGTCTACCCTTATACTCGTAACGCAGAACAAAACCTTCCGATGAATCCACTCAACCTCGTCGCCAAAGTCGCTTCGGTGCAGACGTCATTGTCCAGTATGCTCCCCGGAAACCGGGAATCTAAGGTCCACGGTCTTTGTGAATCGACCAGAGTCCTAGTTGAAAAGCTCTCAAATCTCACCGACGACCAAGCTCTTCAGGCCAGCTACAGGACAAGTTTCATTGCGTAAGTTTTTATCTTACCGTAGTATCCTCCTCAAAACTCCAAGTGAATCATGGATGCTGACTCTCTGTCTTATCATTCAGGCTCACCACTCGTCTGAACGCCATCGACACGTCCAATAACAGCCCCGAACTTCGCGTGATAGAGAAAGACCTCACTGAGCTGAATGACGAGCTTCTGTCTGTCGTGAAGAGGCTTCAAACCGAAATGCTTCAGCGAGTACGAGATTCGTCTATATGTCACTACCTCGAGTCGTGTACTGACGTGAAACAATGCATTCTAGCAATAGACTGCAATGCCTCCTATGCATATGGATAGTATTGAGCCTTGAAGACACGTGAAGGATTGATACAAGTCATTGTGCCGTCGCGTACCCCACTCCTCATGCCTGTTGACATTTGCTCGTTGTAAACCAATTGAACATTTGTATCCCTGCTGCATGTATTTTCAATCCCTCAATGTATTCATACCCAATTGTTCTCATGTTCAGTGTGGTCATGAGTAATGTTCATGTTTACCTGTATCGAAGCTTCAGAGCCGCCGAAATATATAGAAGTTAACGTACCAATTGCCCAACAAGTGTCCTCGTCTCCCTTTTCGCCGTGATTTTGATCCACTACCAAATCAGCAGTCATTGTCTGCCGGCCCGGACCAGACCGACTTGAAATTTGTAGCACGTCACGTGTCCGCGTTGTGGCTTCGACGCGTCCACTCACCTCGAATCCTCGAATCTGTGTCCTCTGATGGCGTATCGCAAATTTTTATCAGGCAGGCGACATACCTCTACTTCACCATCATACTGAAATGACCGACGTCGATCTTCCGGATGGTCTCAGAAGCCTCCGCCAACACCAACATTATCGAATGATGCTAGAAGATGTCGGTGAAGACATCACACAGTTCGACCGCACTCGCAAGCTGGCTTCTGCAGTGAGAGATGCAATGAAAGGCGAGTGTATTTACTGCTACCTTTCCTTCCCATTGTGACTGATTAATTACGATTAGCTCATCAAGAGGCATACGACGAGGCCAAGATCTTGCATCGCGACATAAGTGCAGGAGATATTCTGATTGGCAAAGATGGACAAGTTTACCTGATTGATTGGGACCTCTCTAAGCCGGTCGCAGAACTGGGAGAGAGAGCACGTCAACCTGTGCGCACGGTATGTCATTGTCTTCGTGGTCTTTACTTGATATTGACAGTTTTTGTGCTTTTAGGGCACCTGGCAATTTGTTGCGGCTCGGCTGCTCTTGGCCCCTGTACCAGGTTCAAAACCTGTCTTCCCCGAACTCGAGGATGACCTTGAGAGTTTCTTCCATGTCTTGAGCTGGACAATACTTCGGTTCACGATCCACGGCATTACGAGCCCAGTGTTGAAGGGATTACTCGCCAGTGTTTATGATTATATTTGGGACAATCCAGATGCTCCTGGAGGAGTTGATGGAGGCAGAAGGAAGAGAGATCATATCGTGAGCAAGTACATGGCTGACGAAGCCAAACTTCCTCCAACTGCGCTCCGAGACTTAGTGTGCGATCTCGAGACCGTGTTCACAATCCGCTACGAGAAGAAAGTTTCCGCACAAACGTTAATCGACCAATGGAAGGAGATCTATGATGCCGCCTCCGATAAGAAGCGCAAGAACATGGAGGCGAGAGATGACATGGGTGTCATACGCAGGAAAAGGCTCAACTCAGATTGGATGATAAAGCGCTTCCAGGAGGCCATCGACTCTGACAACTGGCCTGAAGAACAATGCGTGCGCCACGCACATGACATCACCTCGAGCAAGCGGAAGGGCGTATTCAATGGGTCGGAGTCACAGGCGAAGAGATCGAGACATTGATCCCGAAGTTACCCTAGGGTGGATATGATATTTGTAGGATTATTTCGTGTATTTTACTTACAATCTGTACTCTGTAATACTGTAACTCGACATGAACTTGAAGGAATCTACTCTTAACTTCGAATTTCCAACCAGTTTTTCGCTTTTCACCTCTGTACAATGATATACATTCTTTTCTCCATCGACGACACAACTGTTTAGTGTCACCATACCAAGCGGAGTATGTATGTATGCTCTTGCCATTTTACTACACTCTTGAGTCTTTCTTCAAATACAGTCTCCTATTTCTCTGGATTTCGCCTCTCTTCCGCGATAAACGTTGGAATCGTGCTCTACACGAATTCATATCGCACGACATTCTGCAGCTTGTTAGCTTGCTTGCAGAGCCTAAATCGAAAGCAGGATTTTTTGGTCAGTTTTCAGGTTCTTTCCATCCTTTTTTGATTGAGTATTCTGTGACGAATTTCTCTAGGTGAACGTTTACAACCGCTAATCGTACGAATAATGCGCATATATCCACCAATGTGTCTTGTATCAACCGTACCAGCAGCACTTAAAGCACTAGATGCTCTTAACTTCCCAGATCTAAGCAGACTAGGTCCTGCGCTGCGTTCTGCGTTGACGTGTTTCAAGGTCTACACCACCTTTTCCTGCTGGAACACTGCTGGAACATCAAGATCGCCTCAACGCATGGTGAGCCTGAAGCCAGCAAACCTGAATCTTTCCTTATCCCAACGCTTTTGGAAGCCCTGCCGTTTGTCTCTAAATCCGAACATCCATCCGTCTACTTTACTGCTAAAACGCCTGCTACAGCGGCAGTGGATTCTGATACATATTCAGGCGGAGTGTAAACCGGGAGATCATTGTAATTTGTAGCACGTCACGTGTCCGCGTTGTGGCTTCGACGCGTCCACTCACCTCGAATCTGTGTCCTCTGAGCCACAGTGATTCCTATATTCGGGCAAACTTCATATCCCATTGTCCTCTCTAGATACTACTTAAGACCACTTCTTGCAGTGTAGATACGGTAAGTTCTCGTTTTTTCATCATGTCCACAGTTAACTCAAACAAACTTAGCCTCACCACTTTCAAGTTTCGTTCCGGTGTCGGATTCGCTTCGTCGCGACTTGAATCTCCGCCTGCTTCCTCTCCAGATCCAGGCGAACTCGGACTTCCTCGTGCCGTAACTCCTCCACCAGCTCCTCCCTTACCCGAGGCTCCCCAGCTCAAGACAACGCCGTTAAAGAGCACGCTATCTAGCATTGGTGGCCACACATCGACCCAACCAACACGCGTGCAACGAATGAAAGCTTACGCTACTGAGATGAAAGAGGAATTCCTGGGACCTATGTCAGTGACAGATTTTGTCGATCATTATTTCCCCAATGCTGGGGAGATTCCATGGGACGAGAAGAAGAGTGCACTCGACGAGTTGTTGAAAGCCGACACGGTAAAATCCGAGGAAAACTTGTATTCAATTCTGGTCAGTACCACGATCTTCTTTTGAAATGATCAGAGTTTCTAATTGCGCTGCTGTAGGTTGAATCGCTCGGCGCATTTTGTGATGGGAGCATGGAGCTTGTCGACACCTCTAAGAATATAGACACAGTCAACGCTGGAGCGGAGCAGGATGAAGTGAAACCGGATATCACTATGTATAAGGTCGACTCGGGAAGAGTGAGGATAACGGATATGTCTCTTGCACAGACACATGTCGAGGTGAAATTCGACCCACAAGATGACCCGTTCACCGACGTTCGAAGCGAAGATACACCCTTTGTACACACTAGCCAAAGAGCCGAAGGAACGCGGGGGCAAATCATCACTTATGCAATCGCTCAACTCTCCCGGCAGTACCGCACACACCTCTTCACAGTCTTCGTTCAGAAGGAATGGGCGAGGCTCATACGCTGGGATCGTTCTGGTGCAGTGGTGACCCAGAAATTCAATATTAGCACTGTCGAGGGTGCGAAACTCCTTGCAGAGTTCGTTTGGAGATTCACTCGAGCTTCGGATGCCACTCGTGGACTGGACGAGACAGTGACACGTCCTGGGGAAGAAGATGCTGAGCAGGTCGCCCGCGCTCGCCAAGAACTTGGTCTAGCTCCCACAGCTCCTATGTGGAAGTTTGCTGTCTACGACGACAAGAAGAAGGGAGAAGTGATGTATTGCTATGGGAGCAATCCTCGTTTCCGGGGTCGAAGTGCTCTTATTGGCCGTTGCACGCGTTGTACACTGGTTTGGGATCCGATGAGGGAGCGATGTGTTCTTTTGAAGGATACTTGGCGTGTGGTTGGGGAGAATATGATGAAGGAAGGTGATGTGTATGATCGACTTCAAAACGCAAAAGTGCAACATATCGCAAAATTTTATCAAGCCGGCGACATTCCTCTACCTCATCATCATACTGAAACAACCGACGTCGATCTTCCGGCAGGTCTCAGAAGTCTCCGCCAACACCAACATTATCGAATGTTGCTGGAAGATGTCGGTGAAGACATCACACACTTCGACCACACTCGCAATCTGGCTTCTGCAGTGAAAGATGCAATGAAAGGCGAGTATATTCACTACTACCTTTCCTTCCCATTGTGACTGATTAATTACGATTAGCTCATCAAGAGGCATACTACGAGGCCGGGATCTTGCATCGGGACATCAGTGCAGGAAATATTTTGGTTGGCAAAGATGGACAAGGTTACCTGATTGATTGGGACCTCTCTAAGCCGGTCGAAGATCTGGGAGCGGGAGCACGGCAACCTGTGCGCACGGTATGTCATTGTCTTCATGGTCTTTACTTGAGATTGACAAGTTTTATGCTGTTAGGGCACCTGGCAATTTATTGCGGCTCGGCTGCTCTTGGCCCCTGTACCAGGTTCAAAACCTGTCTTCCCCGAACTCGAGGATGACCTTGAGAGTTTCTTCCATGTCTTGAGCTGGACAATACTTCGGTTCACGATTCACGGTGTTCAGGACCCAATCTTGAAGAATATACTCGTCAGAGTTTATGATGATACTTGGGACAATCCATATGCTCCTGGAGGAGTTGATGGAGGCACAAATAAGAGAGATCATATCGTGAGCAAGTACATGGCCAAATGTGCCGGACTTCCTCCGACTGCGCTTCGAGACTTGGTATGCGATCTCGAGACCGTGTTCACGATCCGGTATGAGGATAAAGCTTTCTCCCAAGTGTTAAACGACAAGTGGAACATGGATTATGAAGTTGCCTCTGATGATATCCGTCAAGAAATGGAGGCGGCGGATGACAGAGGTATCTTACGCAGGGAAAGGCTCAACTCAGTTTGGATGATAAAGCGCTTCCAGGAGGCCATCGACTCTGACAACTGGCCTGAAGAACAATGTGTGCGCCACGAACATAACATCACCTTGAGCAAGCGGAAGGGCGTGTTCAATGGGTCGGAGTCACAGGCGAAGAGATCGAGACATTGATCTCGAAGTTACCCTAGGGTGGATACGATCTTTGTAGGATTATTTCGTGTATTTTACTTGCAATCTGTACTACGTTTACTGTAATTGGACATGCGATGTCGTATATATTCGAACTAGTCACGGTAGTAGAATTAACTTGAAAGAATCTACTCTTGACTTCGAATTTCCAACCCGGAAAGTTTTCCGCTTTTCACCTCTAAAACTGAAGCATGATCCACATTCTTTTCTCCATCGACGACATACATACCCAGCGGTCAACTGTTCAGTGTCCGCATTCCGGCGAGTATACTCTTGCCACTTACTACACTCTTTCTTCAAACACAGTTTCGCTTTCCTTTGATTTTCGCCTCTCTTCCGCGACAAAACGTTGGGATCGTGCTACGTATACGTGTCGCACGACATTCTGCAGCTGTCCCAGCCCTTCGAGGCGAGGATTTAGAAGCTAGCGCAGAGCTCGATTCCATGTCTAAAATTTCCTTGCGTTGGACCTGACAAACTTTCGGCTGGTTGGGATTATATGAATGCCTTGTTAGCTTGCTGCTTGCAGAGCCTAAATCGAAAGCAGGATTTTGGTCACTTTTCAGGTTCTTTTCATCCTTTTTTTTATTGAGTATCATGTGACGAAGTCTCTAGGTGAACATTTACAAACGCTAATCGTACGAATAATGCGCATATATCTGAAGCCGAGCCCGTCAATGAGAATCGAGCCACCAAGGTGTCTTGTATCGACCGTACCAGCAGCACTCAAAGGGCTAGTTGCTCACCCTGTTCGACTTGACTTCCCAAATCTAATGGGACTAGGTCCTGCGCTGCATTCTGCGTCGACGTGTGTCAAAGTCTACACCACCGTTTCCTGCTGGAACATCAAGATCGCCTTCACGCATGGTGAGCCAGAAGCCAGCAAACCTGAATCTTTCCTTATCCCAACGCTCTTGGAAACCCTGGCCGTTTGTCTCCAAATCCGAACCTTCATCCATCTACTTTACTGCCTGCTACTCCAGTTAAACGCCTGCTACAGCGGCAGTGGATCTGATACATGTCCAGGCCGAGGGTGTAACGGGGAGATCACGCCAAGAGAAGAACTACGGAGGTTCTCTAATTAGCTTTGGTCGAAGGAGGAGAGGGATGGGTGGCAGCATTTAGAATGGTTTTTGACATCGGTGGGTACATCTGTGTCTGGCTTTCCCATTACGATACTAATACTTTCCGATAAATCTAGCTTTCCTTCGTCTTCCTTTCCTCACCTCTGCTTTGCCTCACTACACCTCGTCAAATATCCTACAACATCATCGCCCCCGGGAGCAAGAGCACCATGTCAGGTCCAATCAAAGCATCGAGCGAGACGGCTCAAGCTCAACCCCACGACAAAGGAGCTCTCAACCTTCCCTCTACTCTCCTGGGATCCAACACTCACTCAGCATTCTTCTCCCTCCCTCCCGTCCAGCCAGAATCTCCTATATCTTCAGTGCTGGTCACATCCCTACCCCTCTCCCTGGACAACTTTCTGCGTTACCCTAGTGGATTTGCTGGGGCAGGAGAGGCAGTGCACTTACACCAACTCAACGGAGGGCAAAGCTGTGCTCAGGAAGAATTTCAGGAAGACGTTGCGTACTCCGAGCGGCCTTAAGGTTCGGATGCGGACGGTGTTTGTGCTTTATTGACGGAGGGGATGAGCATACGGTCCACACCGGCCTCGCCAGTATTCCTTTGCTCGTTTGATTTGCTCAGAAACACTTTCTTAATTCGTGGACCAGGACGAAGACGATTTTGTCCCTTTTGGGTGCACAGAAGGAGCCTACCGAGGGATTGTCCTACAACATGGTCCAGGGTCAAGAGTTGCCAGGTAGAAGGCCTCAAGTTTCGGATGCAAGAGACATTGACAGACTAACAGTGCTATTAAGCATTTTTTACAAAAGGAAGCTATATCCCACGCCACTAGCTAGTAACTGGCGTCTATCACATCCGAATATTGCCAGCACAATCTCATCGACCGTAAATCATCCTGCTGTCAGCACCTGCAGGGCTGGATTCCAGAGTAGTTGCTTCACGACAAGGGCTCAAACACACCCTCGGCGCAAACACAGCACCGCTCACGGCACAATGTTACAAGATAACTTCCCAATATCAATGTCTGGCCGGGGATTGGGTTGTGGCTTAGCCCCCTGCAGTTAGATATCTATGATATTTGTCGTTAAGTTATCCAAGGTTATTCACTTCTTTGGAGAAATGCATGCCTGCTCACACAGGCGCACATACAGATATATACAGAGAACTAGACCGCTGCCGTCATCACTCAAAGGCAATGCACAAGTTCGTAATCGCTGTACTGTATACATGCGCATTGCGGGTGATGTATGTACCTCGTCTGATTGATTTTTGTTAGCTCATCGTGTCTCGGGCGATACAGTCAGTTCTACTACGCCTTGATGTTTCGTTGACTACTGAGCCATATGTTCTGTTGGCGTCATGCTGACGCAAGTCCATCACGAGCGGAAGTACGCTCGTCTCCCGGACTAGGGCAGGCGAACTTTACTGCGACAGTATCACTATCTTCCGTATTCAAGCCCGTTCCAGGCGGGTCTACAAACTACAGCTGACAACTCTCGGATCTCTCTTCATTCTCAGAAGCAAGACCTCAAGAATCGAGTCGGGAAAATCTTAAGACTCAAAGGCCAAAAGATGCGGCGACCGACGTTCGGGGGACATTGCATAAGTCGGAGATCGGACCTGGGTATCCATGACTTGCTCACTATGTATACTACTCTGAAAACGGGAAGCACCATGCCACCCTGTCTGCCCCAGGTCATTCATTGTCAATACCGAAATCTCCCTTCCTTAAATGTATCAACAAATGCCCTGTCACTCATTCATCTCGTTAGAGTTTGAAATACTCAGGTGTCAAGTCAATCCGTCGGACCACATCATCAGCTACATACTAGTAGCTACAGGCACATCAAGACGGGACAAGCATCGATGTCTTCCTCAATTACAAATCATACCACAATCTTCAAACCTCCTTTCACTGGCTTGATTGCTCGATATGCACATTGGGCTCGACAAGTACTTTGATCACGATAAGTAACCCCGACTCAATCATCGATATCTTACAGCTTATGCACTTTGGTTTGCAGGTACTGAGGTGGTCATTCCTATAGTTCTGATCAAACTTTATACCCGGAACTTTGTACACCCCATCACGATGTACTTGCTGTATCGAAGCTGTAGCTCTCTCAGAATCATATGTACATGCGTACATTACCTATCGTGCACACTCAAAGGAGTCCCGTCTGGTCCAGGGCATGTATCTGATAAGTCGCTTTATTTAATCATGATCAGGAAGAAACTCGTACATACTGATGCTTAAGTAGTTACCTACAAACGGCCGGGGCCCCGCTGACTCTCCGTGACACCACATAGATTTACTGGACTCCAGGGCGGGCCGCAGGTTCACAAGGTCCTGAAAGTGTATACGTATTGTACATCATTAGAAAATGATGAAACGATCCTACTACATGCATAGATGCGAGTCAAAACCCGAAACATGTTTGTGGCTTTTTATAAACCTGATTTCAGTATATATATGTATGTGTACTTGTTCTTTCTTTGATACACAAGAAGAATAAATGGAGATGGAGTGGAAATGAGGATGGGGAAGGCCCTGGGTGATGGATGATGGATGATCTTTGGTGGGCTTGTGAGTGTTTGCATATCCCTGGAACTCTTGCAAGTTTCAAGATGTGCTGAACGTGCAGATATTGTAGCTCGGAGAATCGGAGTATCCGGACAAGCTACGCGTCGGGGGAATTGCGCTACGCAGGTACAAGTACATAACTATCGTGTGCAAGATCCTGATATATCCTATTCGTACTTCATATATCCATTCGTATCTCATCTATCCATCCCCGCGATGATCGATAATCCCTCCGAGTCGTTTATGAACGATCATGATCATGATCATGGCCATACTGACTATACTAATCATGATCGTAGAGTATGCATATGCCCTGAGACCGAAGGCTCAACCGGAACCACAGGATACTCTAACGTCGGATATGCAAATGGCATGTGATATCGATGCGATGTGGGGGTCGTACTTTTGAGCCTGTTAATCAAGGTGACTACAGTAACTCAGTGTATAAACAACTTTTGGCACCGGCGAGATACTGCTGCGGTATTGCCTTGTTAACTGAAACGACACCCCACCGACAGACTCGGCTTTTCTGCAAAACTGCAGGTACGTGGAAGGAAAATGGTTAGTGATTAGCTTGAACTGGACATCGTAGCTTCTTCTTTCAACCCGAGATTCTGAGTCCACGAGGTAGCGGATGGCCGCGGTACATATGTATGCACTGGCCGCAGATACATGACCCTCAATCGGTCTTTCGGACGCTGCACTGGCCCATATCATTGATCACAGCGGTTTGCGGGCCTAGATTCTAATAGACGGACGCACGGACGGAGAGATTGATGCGTTTTTTCCGTTGTTACTACGAACACATTTATAATACATGACCGCGGCGATTCGTGATCCATGCTTGGTGCTGATACATGGTACAATGGCTCCGGTATGTACGTAGCGTCTCCGGAACGAGTTTTCCGGACCACCATACCCACCGGATCGTCGAAGGTACAGAACAGCCAACTGGGGCAGAAGCGTGCTTGATGCTTCCTGAGGATCTTGAATGTACATGTGCGAGAATCCTAGTCGAAGTCGACCGAAGGTATATGTTTCTCCAATCACTTCTTGAGTAAATTTGTATTGTGAGACGGAATGTTGTTCTTCGAAGAAAGCTCGAGAGTCAGACAAGCGTGTGAAGAACTTGAACTTGAGTGTATGTAGCATGAGTTGCGTCGAGACTTTATACTTGAGGCCTTGATGCCCGGAGGAGTCGTCTCCGGGAGTAGGTAAGTTGCTGTAACGAGCTAGTGGTACCGGTGTGAAAGATTGAAAAATTGATGGATTGCTTGCCTTAGATGTGTTACGCCGAAGATCATCACACCCGTGGGTGTACGATGTTCAAAGTATCCGTGCGCGGAACGCCAACGCTCCAAGTAATGGATTCTGGAAGTCTTGGAAAGATATGAAGTACGAATTGGAGCAGAACTCAATAGTTGTGCATTCAGACTCGCAGGAAGCAGCGGCAACCCATACGCCTGGTGGGGAACTAATATAAGTTTGGCCTAACGAAGTTTAGCGCAGGCTGTGGGGTAATGAGCTAGCTTCATAGAACAGAAGAGCCGGTGCGATTACTTACGTATGTATCGTGTACACGAGCGTCAGCAACGAAGAGGTCGCCGTTGAATCGTATGACGCTAAACAGAGGGGGAAAAGAAGACAATTCAATGAATATCATATTGTATGATTTCATACCTCCGTCATAAAAAGATGAACGACATTTGCGGATTTTGAGAGGTCTCTGAAACACAGAACATTCAGCAAAGAGACGTGCAAAAAATGCCTTCAGCGGATCTATTGTGACATTCCGGTCGGGTCAGGGATATATATAGAATTGTAGCGAGCGGTGGGGAAGGATCGAGCGCAAGCGTTGTGGGGCTGCTGTGAATCCCGAATTCGCGAATTGTGATTCGTGCGTAATGAAATGGCTGTTGGAGTAACATGCGCCACGTATGTCATCACTGTGACTGTGAAGAACGGCGGGGTATCGTATGACTGCACTCAGAGTTTGCAATAGTACGTTTCCCAGGAACTTGTAGATGGTCAAATGGACTCCAACCACTGCGCAATTTTTGCTAGTCGTATCTGAGCTTACTGCCAAAGTTGATAGCATGAACTGTGTACTTAGCTCCGACGCTGCGCCCGTAGAACGATCAGCCACGCAGATTCCCCTGAACTCCTCTACAATGGCAATTGCAATTGGCACAATTCCCCCGACTGCGGGTATTTCGCCACTCGCCTCAGCAAGGAGCAGCAAGGAGTTCAGAGATGAATCGGTTATGCACCGGTACCCTAAGCGGGAAAAGCAGTGAGGAGATCCGTTGGTTGTGAGCAGCTGAGGTGGGCAGCTGAGTGTCGTCGTTGCCTTCGTCATCCGTTCAGCGCTGTGTTGTCACCATAACGTCACTCGTCACATAAGGCACAGCAACCTGTCCGAGCCCGTCGGCATGCTACATCCGGTTCGGCAATCGTTTGTCTCCAAGGCAAACCAAGTCCGGCCTCTCCTGCAGGCCTCGGCCGGCGATGTTGATTCTGGGGTATGAATGTCAGATTTGGACTGAATTACCCGAATCTTTGGGGTGATCGGCACTTCCCGAACTCCCTTTAGGGAAGATTAATTTATTCCGGAGGCTATATTCTTTATTAGGTGAGACGGTCCGTCTGCCGTTTACGAATTTTAATTGCATATTTTTGCCACACTCCATGGGTTGCTCGTAATTCGAATCGGACAAACCGAAAGGGGATGTTATTCAGGAAACCCTGTGTTTTCCCCTCTTTCCTCTCTTTCCTCCTTTCTCTTCACTACCTCTATCACGGTCGACGACAACGACAACGACGAGGACGGTGGCCAGCGATCCCATTGACACCGCGAGGATCCAGGAGTTTCCTCTATTCCGAATTGATTGCTCGTCTGCCTTCGACTCACAGTCTCAGGCGTTTCCGTTCCGAGAGGTTTTCACATTCTGGCCTCGTGTAGTGCATGTGCCTTCCCAGAGATCTCAAACAAGTGCTAGTGTTAGTCGAAGGAAGGCGTAGAAGCTCAAGTCATTGAATTCAGGGTTAAGTTGGTTTTTATAATCATGACAGACACAGATGCAAATGCAGCTAGTCCGGGCCTTAAACTAGGCCCCTCATATACCTCTAGGTCGACTTTCCGTGAGTCCTCCTCGCGTGCATATGAGAATCTGCAGAGGATAGGTGAATGAGACTTCTTTTTCATTGTGTTGTTTCTGATTTTTCTTGTTCCACTTTGTTGTCTCTTGTTCTCAATCATCCGTGGCCACAGGTGCTATTTCTTTCACTGGACCAGGAAAGCAGCGACGACTTGGTCATCGACATACCCATTCGACCCCCGTCTTCTCAAATACAGGCCTGTCGCCTATCCCATCGCTCTCGTCTATTGCGACAACGACGAGCGCCGAGTCGAGCACCCTCAGTACACCTACCTCGACTGTCTACCCTCATCACGCACACGCTATACACGTCGTTAGAGGCGATCAGCGCGCGCTAGAGATAGAAATAGAAGAAGAAGAGGAGGATATTCCTACGCCTACACCTTCGCCCAAAGCAAAAGCTAGACTTGGCCGCTTCTCGAACGCGTCAACCGCGTCTAATTCTTCTCCTACAGCGATAGCAACACTATCCAACACTCTCAGTCCCAGTCCCAGTCCATCGAGAGCCACCGCGAACTTCATCCGGAAACTTTCCTCCCTACGAAGATCATCCACCGCGTCTTCTTATTCCCCTCCGCTTATAAAACACCCGAAACGTGCGAAACCTACGCTCGCGATGCCTGCAGCTATTTCGGTACAAGCCGATTCCTGCATGTCCCCGGCCAGGGCCAATGCTAGGTCGCCTCGCGCACTTCACGTTCAAGTCAACGGTAGTACCGATCGTAACGCTAATGGGGTAGGTGTAGGTGGTCATGTTGGAATGGGTGTTGGCGATCGACGAGGACAGCCACATCCGCACCTTCAGCAGCTGCCTCCTAACCCTCATGCTCAACCTTATACTCAACCTCACCCCACGGTCAACTTAAATTTACGAGCTCCGAAACCTAGGAGAGCTACAGTTCCGAATACTCCTATGACTACGATGTCAGTACCTTCTTCACCATCCCTCCCTAAAACTCCAGCTTCTCCTTCGTCTGCTTCGTCGGTGATGTTGATACCGCAGTATCGTCCGCCTTCGAGGTCAGAGAGGTTGCTACGGTCGACGTTGTTGAAGGATGAAATGATGTCCAAGGCTGCAGCTGCATCTTCAGCAAATCCTTCTGGAGGCTCACTTTATCCGCATTCACCTCTTTCGTCATCATCATCCTCCGTCTCTTTCATCGCTTCCCCTACCGCCGCAGGGTCTCCCTCCCCGAAAGTACACAAACGAAGGCATTCGTCGCACGCTGTCACTGCTCCAGTGCCAGCCACGGCTTCAGCTACTGCGTATATCTCCACGTGCCCGTCCCCTCCCTCGTCAAAACCGAGGAGAATCAGGATTGAAGAGTTTGAGGATGACTCTGACGATGTGGTCGACCCAGCGCTTGTTGGCGCTTCTTTCTTATTCAGGAGCGCGATTACCAACGCCAGTTCGAGCCCGAGGACAAGGACGAGGGCCTCCCCGTCCCCTTCGCCGTCTCGGTCATCGGTTACTCAAATTCAGAGCCAGGGTCAGAGGAGGCGGTATGCGGGCGATGCAGAGTCGGAAAATCATCGACCGGCTGCGGATGTGTTGTCGAGGTCGAGGTCGAGCACACCTAGACCTGGGATGAAGATATGTATGTCTGAGCCTGGTCCTTTGGCGGGGTCGAGGTCGGGGTCAGGGGCGCATACACATAACAGGGAAGCTTATCCACAACTGCCCCTGTATGATGGTTCTGGGTATAGCAGTGGAAGTGCGAAACGCCCGATGACGCCTCATGAGCAAGTGTTGAGGGCGAGGTTGGAAAGAATATTGGTTGGTGTCGGTGAGAGTGTGGGTGTAGGTGAACGTGGGTGCGGGTGTGCTGAGTGTCAGGAACAGGAAGAGATGGATGATTGGGAGCGGAGGGAGAGGGAGAGGAGGAAGAAGAGGGTCAGCTTACCTTCTGAGAATGATATGGGTAGGAGGGTCGGGAGCGGAAGTGGGCTCTTTGGGTGGTTGTGGAAAGGCGAGTCGGAGGAGCAGGCACCGGGATATGGGCAGACGAGGGTTTCATCTGATTTTGAGCCAGAGGTTTGTACGATTCTTTCTTTACATACTCCTTCGCGACTGACAGAGTACTCGATATAGTTCATCAACCCTCTCCCGACACCCTCGACACCGCCTCCACCTCCAAGGACTTTCAGGCAGGGTGTGAGCGAGGTTAGAACGCCCGATCGGAATATCAATGCGAGGAGGGAACGGGCATATACAGCCCCAACCCCAAATTGCAGTCCGAGCGTGGTTGCGGGTTTAGGCTCTCCAGGAAAGTTTGCGCAGAAACAGCAGCAGCAACAAGCTCAAGGACAGAAGCACAGGCATGTTTTCTCGTTGGAGACGGTGCCTAGTGTGGATGAACTGAAGGCAAAGTATGATTCTGCCTCTGGGTCGGGGTCGCCGATAGGTTCTGAAGAGAGCGTGGCAGCGGAGGATGCCCATGGTGCAAGGAAGGATGGAGAGAGTGAAGAGTCGGAGGGTGATATGAGGATGATTACGCCTCCGCCCACCCCTCCTAGGAAGAACGGGGAGGTCCTTGATCCATGTTCAGATACTGCTGGTAGCAACCCAGTAAAGAGCCACAGTCGCGATGATGGTCGCATCTCGTTCGACGGGAGGCGGAGTGTGAGGAAGGATGGGATGGGGTTAGGACTTGGAAGACCTTCAACACGGGCTTCGACGAGTACGAATATTACTACCAGCGATGCTTCGTCGGGATGTAGCTCGATAGATGCCTTGGGGTTAATTTCGCCACAGAGTTCGAAGGCTGTCGTGCCGAAAGGCAATGCGGTTGCTTTGGAGGAAACTACGACGAGCTCTTCTAGTTCCTCATTAGACAAGATGACATCATCAGTCGAGTCTTCAACCTCTGGTTTTGGAGGGAAGAGATCCCCTAATAAAGCTCAAGTTCGAGGCAGCCCTAGAGATATCTCGTCTCTGTCTCCTTCTGAGTACGCATATATGCAGCTCTCTCCAGGATCGCAAGGGTTCAATGCGCGTACGGCTTCGGCGCAGTGTCGGCTTGTTGAAGGGTATGTGTCGTTCAGCGAAGTTGAAGGGCTCGGGGAGCCGCCTGCGAGCGCGCATCCGAGCATGTGTGAGGATGGGGACGACTATTTCTTTGACGGGAAGGGGAGCAGGGGGGAGGACGGTGGAGTCGGGAAAGGGTGGATTGGGAGATTGTTTGGTGCGAAGTGAAGGCCGAATGTACATGAAGGAGTTGTTGTATGCGTGGTCATTCTTTTTCATGTTGGTTTTTTTTATCTTTCCCTCGTCGCTGCGAGAATTTTTTGTTTTTCTGGGTTTTTTGTATTTCCTCATCCCTTGCGTTGCCTGTTTCTCTTGTTCCCCTTTCTTTGGCTTACAATGCTATGCTGTATTATCCTTATATGTTTATGCTCGTTCTAGTGTTAATCCTTCTACTCCTTTCACTTTCAGAAACGTTTCTGTTCACTGTTCACAGTTCTGGTGTGTTTGTTTGTGCTCCCTCTGTATTCCCCCCTCTCCCGACCCCTTACAGATTCCAAGATGTCGTGTTGTCCTTTTCTCTTGATTTACGTTCACGAGTGTATGGTGGCTGAACGAAGTATCTTGTTCTTTTACCTACCGTTTGTTCAAATCTTTGAGATTTGCTTCGTTTCCGGGATCGATTGTCGTTCACGAGAATCACCAACTTTCCATCTGTATATTCTGTTTGTTTCCCTCTGTCCAAATTTCTCTGCCTCATGCCCCGGTCCACCGTTCCCGCCCCAAGTCAAGAGCACTGGGGCTCGTACCGAGCACGTCGTGATAATCAAGATCGATTGTGATTGGTGTGTGTCAGCTTCAGAATTATACTTGTCATAATTCCTCCGATACTGATATGTGGTGGTGGCAGAGCTAGATACTGGTATTCCGGAACGTACCCTCCCTGCCTCTCCTCCCCTGGTCCCTCACGCACGTGCAATACCATCGTTGTGCCTCGCTATATCGATTCCTACCCGAGGTATCTCATGCTTTCTTGTCTCTGCCGCTAGGGCGGTCCATGCTGGGTACTGGGTGGGGTCAGTTATAGTGACGACGATGACGATGGCGACGGAGGACCATGACGTCTGAATGAATGGATCATTGGATGGACGAACGAACGAACAGATGATGAAAGGGCGGATGACCTTCCCTCACGCAGTTTCAAACTTTAATGCCTTCAACAACCTGACAAAAAATTTCGCATTCCTCTCACACGGTTTCGCTCTCATGACCTTTGACCGTGGCCATACGATTTATGACATGAAATGATATGACACGATATTTCAATGAAGAGAAGGGAGGAAGGGCTTCGGATAACACTTCGTGTTGCCAATATGTCTCTTTCTGTCCTTCTTGACTTCCTCTGCACCTCGTTAAAGCCCTTTCATTAACGACTTCATGAACCCCTACACATCTATTCATTTCGCATCCATTCACTCACTTCAAGACTCGTTCGTCATCCCTCGTCATTGCAGCCGCACTCGTCCCCACTTCTGAACTCTGGTCGCCACCATTTGATTGTCACTCTTTACATAGGGATATTCCCCAGAAATCTAGGTTTCCATCGATCCTTGTGTCGTCTTCTCTAAAGAAGGCTCAGGACCTTTTTCTTCAAGAGAGGGAAGGGAACCGGATCATTATCGGTATCTTCTGATCTTGTCTGTTCTGTTCGAGGCGTTCGATGGGAAGAACGAGGGGAAGTAGTTCGTTCGGCTCTTCTTTTCTTCTTTTCGGGTTTCAGTCACCTCGACACATCGATGATGACAATTAACATTAGCACTCTGTCCTTTGTGTTTGCGCCAATCTCATGGAATTCGGGATATCGTTCCTACAAGGTCCAGACCGTTTCCCGGCGCTGGCCGGGCGTCTTTGTCGTTGTTCGCTTGCTGTAATGCTGGGCCAGCGAGGGATTCGCAATGAGGCCTCTGACACGATGGATGAGGGCCCAAGCACGAGCCATTATGCATCAGACCTGGGGAAATTGGCCGTTCGTGTGAGGATGCCCGGAGGGTCGGAGGGCGGACAATAGGAACAGCGATGCGCCGACAGCCAATGGGGATCAGACGAGCCTTTCTGTTTTGCGAACCCGTGTTCAAGGTGTTCAAGTGCTCAAGGTGTTGTCATATACAAAACCGAACCTTATTTTTGTTTTCTCGATTTGCGGTGTCTTACGGTCTCCCGCACCCATCGATCGGATGGTTCATCGATCTATATCTGGGTATGTTGGGAAATAAGGGTTCAGGCTTCCATTTGGGGTGGACACTGAGGGTGGCGTTGTGGGGGCAAAGATTGGAATCTGGGGTACGGAGAAGGTGGCTACTTAGGGGCAGTATCGGAATACCCAGCTGGTGAAGTGTGAAGCAGCAGAAGTTGGAGTTTGTATGGCGCTGACTATGTCACCTTCTGGATTTCGAATGGGCGGGTCTTGACTACCTGGCACGCATCTAGCGCGAGGCTACGACTGCGCGTGACATACAGATCAGCTGGCTGGCTGAGGGATACCGATGGGCGTCAGTGGGAGATCAATGTATCAATGGGTAAGTTCCGTCATCGTGCACGAATGTCTTTGCTCACTGGACTTCATGAAATAGTTGTCTCATCATGGGATAGTGTTCACGGGACAGTGTCAAAGGAACGTTTTGTTCGCAATCGGACACATGTACTTTCCCTGCTCTTTGTCAAGGCTCTACTCTTATTCATGATGCTTGGTGTCAAGATTCGGTTTTGATTCCCTTTCTCTTTCGGGTGTCGTGCTTCGGTCTTTTATTCTCGATTCCGCATAGTTATGCCCTGACGTGCGTAGACACGTGCACTTACACCTTCTTCCCGGTCCCTGCTATCGCTTATACTCGTATACTCGGACACAATACTCAAATCACGAACTTGTGCAATAGTTTATATGTACAAAAGTAATCCTATCCTTTGGTCTGTTTGTAAGTTCGTACAAGTCATATACAAGTCGAAGATTGTACATATAACTTATCGTAGGTACATATACTTGAAACTATATAACATGATATAACATTACAGATATTCACCTTTTTTTTTCTCCCCTATCATATTAGGCGCCAATAAACAAACACCAAATCTCAGCCAAATTTGCAACACTGCCACGATTGGCGCTCTTTTTTCAAGTCTGTCCGTAACAGTCATCTCGATAGACTCTCGATTCTCAATATGAATTCTCCGTATCTGGTTTGGGTTATGTCCTCAGACGACAGCTCTTATGGTTCTTTCATGGTACATTTTCAATGGCGCTAGCTTATCGATCCACTCTCAATATTGATATACTTCGAATGCAGCAACTTCAAAGTGGAAGCTCAGGCATGTTGCTGTTTTCATTCACAGATGCCGAATGTCTTCAGCGCTAACTTATCGATACGTTCTCGATGCTAGGCTCTGGGATGTCGTCAGCACACATGGATTGCACATTGTCAACTATCTATTCGTACGAAGTTCCGGTTGAAGTAGTCGTCTTACCATAGAGGTACGCTTTCCACAGGCTGTCCGAAATATATCGAGTGCTGGCGATAAGCTGGGCTTTTCGTTGATCTTCTATCGAAAGCTACCGAAAGCCTCCTGTTGAATGCACGCTCATGTTTGATTGACAGGCTTCAAGAAATCGCTGCCAGCAGTATAAATACGAACTTCCCTTGTATTGTATGGTCCAGCACTTTCATGCACGCGATGTCCTACCCAAGCCCCTACCCAAGCCACATGAAGCGAAACATTTTCCCCCCAGTCCGATCGCAGTCTTTCTCGACCAATGACTCTCGCGAATTCTCAGTCCGGTCGCAGTCTTTCTCAACCAATGACTCAAAATTTGCCGAATTCGACAAATACTACAATACGAACGAACAAAAAATTCTTGCCTTGATTTCACGCGTATTGAATAACGACATTCGCTCTGCGGATCTCGAAGAGCATCTTAACATTTTCATCGATGGCTTAGACCGCTTGCAAGCGCTCTATCCTGTTCTCTCCGGTGCGCTAGACATGGATGAAAGGATTTCCGGGAGACTGATTAGCATCCGTAGCTGTGGTGACGCCGTTCAAGACGGCGATGCCCATGTACTTTCAGAAAAGCGAGAACAACGAGAAGATTACAGCGCTGCAAGCCCAGATGCTGGTCACGCTGTACACACTTTTCCGGTATGTTATGAACTATATCTGTGAGTCATGCAGTTGAACCAACGTTCTAGACTGCGCTATATGAAAAATCCTGGTGAAAAGGGGACTGAGGGTATCACTACTGAAACCAAAATGAAGGCCCTGGTGGAGTTATTGGCTCAAGACTTCACGAAAGCGACCTCCTTCTGCGAACTCTATGCCAACACCGATCCTCTTTGTAAGTCTTAGCTCAAGTTGAAAACACCTTCAGCTGATAGCTTCCTTAGCGAGAATGATGAGGTACAAGACCTACGAAGAGCACCTTGCAGAGCAAGGGGAGCTGTTTGCTAAGCGCCGTCGTGACATCTTGTCTATGCTCAACAACATCAAAATCGCGCAGAGGGAGCAGGATGAGCTCAGGGACTTGGAGAGAAAGATGAATATGACTGCGCTGCTTCGTCAATTAGAGAATAGCAATGAGCAAGCTGTTCGCGAGTTCGTTGACGCTAAGGGTGGCCCGGAAGCGTGTCTGAAAGACGACGAATTGCTGTCGGGCGTCCTCAAGAGGAGTGGACAAACGACGGGCGCAGCAATAGAGACGAGCGATTTGGCGTCGCTCAGACAGAAGCTTTCGCAAGATTTTGCAGAGGATCTTAATCAAGCACTTAACAACAAATTTGACACGTTGAAGAGTCAGCTACATGAACAAGAGAGCAACATCGTGTCTTTCCTCCGATCCGGGGCACACGACAAGATTGTGAACAAAGTGCGTATTTTGTTCTCTACTTTCCTGCAATTGATTGTATTCAAACGTTCGTTCGCTGAAATAGGATATGAAAGCAATCTGGCAGAGTATGGTATGTATATCCGTCAATTCGTCAATAGAGCGTTGCATCACCCTCTTTTATCTCAATAGGATTGGAAAGGCAGTGTGAAGGCTCGCACGTTCGTCCTTGCTTTGCATGATTATTTCAATGATAAGATGTCTCAATCCCGTTCACCTTATTCGGGCTCGCCAACCACGGAGACCTCGAAAGATCAATGGACGTTGTCGTACATCAATGTCGCTCATGTCCAACCTATCCTTGAAGCAATCGATGACGATGGTACAGGGTTCATCAGCATCAAGGAAGTGAATGAGTTTGATGCGTCAAGGCCTGAAGGATGGACGTGAGTGAAAGTTTTTGGACAGTTTTTTTCATGCGAACACTCACTTTTTCAACAGTCTACTGCATTGGATCGCCTACTGGGCGGCCGGTATGCCCAGCTCAATTTATACCTCGATCACAATACTAAACCTTGCATTCAGGTTGGCATGTCAGCATCCATCAGTACAGACAAAAGATCTATTCCTTGGTGCAAGATATAGCCAAACTAGCCAAAGATGTACACCCGGAAAATCGCAAGCAAGTGAACAAATACCTGACGCACTCGACTTTTACCAATCTGGATCTACTGCTTCGATCGACCATGCCTGTCCCCGCTGCTACCTTGACAGATAGCAAGCTGATAGCGTTTACAAACTCGTATGTCGCGGCCGAAGAAGAGCGGCTCAAGCAAGGGCTTGAATCCGAGTTGGATTATGCGCTTGATAACTCCATGGCAATTTCGCGCGTCACTGGCCCCGGCCGAATTGAACGAGTAAGCTTTGCTCGTACTGTTGTCATGAAGACGTCTGTCTGACTTTTGTAGTTTATATACCCGTTGATTTTCTTAGTATTGAAACGTCACCGAAAGGTCGTTTACCTTGCACAGAAACATATTCTTAATAAAGCAGAATTCGAGGAACAAACAAAGACTCTCTCGTCCCTTTTTGGTGCGCTGAAGGAGCGTACCGAGGGATTGACCTGTAAGTTTGGCCTGCTCTTTTTCTTCCGATCTGGTTTTCATGTATGCACCTTGTCGCTAGCGATATTCAAGCAGAGTAACCCAGATGTTCAAGCGAGACTAGGACACTTTGCTTTCGGTATAGTAAGTGACTTGCGCGCTTGTTTGAGCGCTTGTTGACTTCATCTCCTTGTAATATTGCAGTCCTCATATGGAGTTCTTAAGAGAGAGCCGAGAAACAATATTTTGTTTACTTGGAACCCTCAGGATGCCGCTGGCATGACGATAGAATTACAGGAACCTTTGCAATCAACTTCGACCAGTATACTCAAGTACAACACTCGAGGTCCTGTGGATCTGTATGCAGACAGTCAGACCGTAGAGACTGATCATCTGTAAGTCGTTGGCTAAGCTCAAGAGTTCTTTCTGTTGATTTTATTTGGGATCACAAGGTGTAAATGTGATGGATGCGGACGGGACATCATCGGGAGCAGGTTGTTATGCCTCACGTGTATGGATGAGAACTTCTCGGACAACATAAACCTTTGCTCGAAGTGTAACGAGAAATCTGTGTCCAGAGATCGGTTCTCTCATCACATCTCTCATTCCCTGCTCAAGGTGGATGATATGATTCTTGACGGCGATCTAGCGTGGATTATCCCCGAGGCGCGCTCTAGAGCTAACGAAATCAAAGATATCTTCCGATCTGCGCACTCATCTTCCGATACGGGTGGTACGGAGGATTCGCAAGATGCATATTCACTGTTGACTTGTTCATCGTGCAAGGATACAATGAATGACTCATGCTGGATTGCTTTGAACTTCGGTATGTCCAATATGCAAGTGTTCGCTTTACTGCCATCCTTACTCACTAACGTCTTAGAGCAAGAAACCAAACTTTGCTGTGACAAGTGTTACTCTCAAGGACCATCTGAAATTGGAGATTACCTTGTCAGAGTCCGATATGTTGAGGATCCACTTTCCGTCGACCTTCGACTGGAACGACTCGAGCAGCGAATAATTGAATTATGGGCTTTCACCGACGGACGTGTGGAATCATCAGAGATTAAAGTCGATGGCCGCTTGACGTCCATTGAATCTCGCTTGGACTCTTTGGAAGGTAAACTTGATGGATGTCTTACTAGTTTGCAAGGTCTGTTGAGGCAGATCTCCGGTCATGGCCTTGTACGAGTTACTTCTGAGACTGTTCGCATGCCGTTGCCGAAACACTTCTAGTTAGTTCTTCGTTTAGCAGTGCACTCTGTATTGTATAACATGTCCATCTATGTTCATTCAAACTTAGCGCGGTGACCGCTGGTGCCCGTTCATTGAAAATCACCTGTGTGAAAGGCATCACGTGGAAAACTTCTTGCGCTAGCGCTGCAATGTGCATACATCCCTTGAAACTGTAGCATTCCTGATTTTCCTCTTCTTTGTCTTCAGCGTTACAAGGGAGATCACCGAGTTATGGAATTGTCCAAGCCACCGTTTCTCTGCGCAATACATATCTATTGAAGGGCTAGAGCGCAATTCAGGCACAACTATGGCAGATTAACATGTAGACATTGACGGGTCAATGTCATTGTAAGTCATAGTATCGCCTGGCGCTTAATTTTGAATAAGATTCGTTCACCGTCAGGCCTGCACTAACTTCAAGTCAGTATCTAATGCAAACCATCTGTCTAGCTCAATGAAGCCAACCACATTGTTCTCTAGGAAGGGGCGAAGGCAGGCGAAGGCGACCCCGTAGATCAGCGACTGCTTCCGTTGATAAAAATCTATCATTAAGCCGTCCGTGTTTATCGCTGCTCATGATCAGCGCTCAGCGCTCAGTGCTTAGTGAGGGACACGTAAATTTCTTATAACCCTCGTTTCAACGCTCACCAGTGCTCCTCAATTCCCCCGCATTTTCCTGACCCCTCAGTACGTCTACAGCTCCATAACCAGCTAATTACACGTTTACTCTGCGCATGTGATGTCGGACCTTGACAAACCACTTCCGAGAATAAGTGTCACAACCACTGGGAGCCCACAGGATGCGGGAGATCTGCAACAGTCAATAGACTCCGCATATAAGATCAATACCACCCTGCAGAACACGGAGCTATCCAAAGGGCAACAAAGGGCTGATGATCTGCGTACGTTTCAGTGCTATTCGAACTTGATTTTGCATATTGAGGAGTGCTATTCAGTGGACAAGGTCATTAGCGGAGGAACTAGGGCTAAATCAGCCTATGATTCCGTGAACTCTTTCTACAATGCTAATCAGTCTGCTATCACGGCAGCCGCGTCAGGTCTCGTGAATTTGAAAGATGCGAGAGCAATCGACTCAGCGATATCTTCGTTTGTGGAGAACTCACAGATTGTGATCAAAGGGCTGGACGCCCTTGGTCAACTCCATCCGTTTGTTGGAGGTACGTGATTCAGAATGTGCATAGGATGGGATGCTCATTTATGTCTACTATTGTCTAAGTGGCTGTGACCGCCTTTAAGCTGGTTATATCGTTGGACTTGACCAGGAGGCAGAATAATAGGAAAGTCATTGCCCTCAAGATTCAGATGCAAGAGACGATGACAGTGCTATTTGAGTGCGTTTACCTGCTTCCTGTGATATGCTTCGACTTCTTCAATGATTGAGTATAGCCTACGTCACATGAAAGATCCCGAGCAAAAAGGTCCGGATGGCACTACAATCCAAGATCGAATGACTGCTCTACTAGAGGCGATAGCAAAAGATATCAAGGAAACGGGGTCTGAGTGTGATCATTACTTGAAGAAAGGCTTCCTGGGTGCGTCTACCCAGTCCCAATGTGTGCATCACTGATGAGGAAACTTAATTGCGTAGCTAAGACTGTAAAGGCCATGAAATATGAAGCGCGTCTTGCATCATATGGGGACCGCTTCATTCAGCACCGAAAAGATCTTAAATTCGCTCTCAGCGTTCACACAGCTCTCGGAGTCGATGCAGCAAATACTAAACTTGACGATCAATCGTCTCAGATGCGGTCGATGGAACAAACTATGCTGACTATTCTTCGTAAACTAGATTCACACCGCGAGAGGGAAGCTCAGGAGCTTATAGAAAAAAAGGGTGGTGTCAAAGCGTGTCTTGAAAATGACCAGCTACTGCAAGAGCTCATCGAGATCAGTGGAGAGGGTATTTCAGGGGTCACGTCTTACAAAACCGGCGATGAGGCGAAGGATCTTGCTACTGCGAGGAAGAAGCTTCTCCGTGAATACACGATGGATCTGGATGAATCGCTGAAGAGAAATATGGTATTGTTCGAGCGTAAACTCGAAATGCAAAGCAAGCAGATTAAGGACATGTTTCAAGATTCGTTACACCAGGAGGGAGAACATATCATATCCGTTCTTCAGTCCGGAGCGTATGATAGAATTCTTGATGCAGTAGGCTTTGTTTGATATCCGACTGGCATGCCATACTCAGAGATATCGCGATGTAGGACATGCAGACGATATGGAAGGACATGGTTTGCCAACAGCCTTCTTCAGCCTTTTGCATTCTTACTAACTCCTTTTGCATTGTAGGGCTGGAAGGGTAGCGTTAAAGCACGCCATTTCGTGCTTGCTCTTCAAGACTATTATAGCGATAAGTATAGTGCAGATATGATTGTCGTTGAGACGTCTGCCTGGGAAGCTCCGTTGTCTTCTGTTCCCGCGTCTCCAACGTCGACAGTCGATACTGAATTGGGTTTGATCTTTAAGCCTAAAGATGACGAATGGGCTCTGAGATACCTCAATGTTGCTCATGTCCAGCCGATCTTGGAAGCAATCGACGACGATGGGACTGGTTTCATTAGTATCAAAGAAGTGAATCATTTTGCTGTTTCGAGGCCGGATGGTTGGAGGTGAGCAAGTCAGTTTTGAGTTATACGCAAGCGAACGATTGATGCGCTCTCTTAGTTTGCCGATTTGGATTGCGTATTGGGCAGCAGGTCAGCCTTCATTATATAGCACGCATCCTACTTACTTAATCTGCTTTTAGGATGGCATATCTCGATTGATCAATACAAGAGGAAGATCTATGCACTCATTCGCATGATGAATACTGCGATAACCTATGAAATCGGCAGCCAACTTTCTGATGACATCAAAATGCTGCCGTCGAACCGTAGACATATGGACGAATACCTGGCCCATACCACTTTCCACCGCATCGACCTACTCTTGCGAGCTACTCAATCGGTCAACCCAAATGTCTTGAGTGACGCACGTCTCGAGCGATTTGCGAACGCTTACACGGAAGCCGAAGAGAAACGTCTACAAGATAATCTTGCTTCTGTTGAGTATGACATTGATACAGCAGCCACTGTTTCTCTCATCACCGGTCCTGGACGCATTGAACGGGTAGGTTTACTTTTAATTTGTCTCCGTTACCGTCTGGTCATAATCAGTCCTTGTAGTTCATCTTTCCTCTGATTTATTTGCTTTTGAAGAGGCACCTCCAAATCTTCTACTTGGCTCAGACACATGTACTTGACGCGGAAGAGTTCTCTGGAATGAGTGCATCACTGCAGAACTTGTTCCGCGCTTTGGACGACCGTGTTGAAGCATTAGAATGTAAGCCTGCCTTACCTCTACATAGAGCATTCGGGTTTGACTTTATGATAGCTATCTTCAGACAAACGACAAATGACGTGAAAGAGAGGCTAGGAAATTTCTCATTTGGTTTAGTGAGTCCTCAGCGTCCATTCTCTACAACAGTCGTTAAATGCCTTGTTCAGCTTCAACTATCGTACGAATCTCCTCCACGGGCACCAAGAGATAACACTCTTCTTCCTTGGTCTGATCAAGATGACGATGAAGACATTGACAAGACTCGAATACCACTTAGCATTCTGAGATACGGCGTCAAGGATACACTGGAGTCTGAGGTGTACAGATACTCAGATTCGGCTTTCACACCTACAAAGAATGACTCCGAACAGTTCTCTCATCCTTTGCTGGGATATTGGGCTGGTCATCTATGGATTCAAGCTCCGGAGGAGATCTATTCGTCAGATGGCGTATTTCAGATTCAGATTAACGACATCGATGCGACAGGGAAATTCACTGGTGTGGCGGAGACATATCTAGGAACGATGACTGTCACAGGCACTCTATCCAAGGAAAATGACTTGAGTCTGAATTTCCTCTATGATGATGGGTATCGTGTCACCGCCGAAGGGAAATTCAATCCAGACACAGAAGACCTCTCTGGGTCCTTCCAGCCAGGGTTTGAAGATGAAGATGATGAAGATGATAGTGATTCGTCGAGCAATTCTGGAGACGAAGATTCCGAGTCGAAGAGTAGGGGCGAGACGAGCAGCGAGCAAGGACATGGCGATGAGGAGAATAGCGAGACAGGCAGTGGTGGCGGAGAGGATAGCGAGAAAGACAGCAGTGAAGAAGAGGATAGCAAGCCAGGAGTGACTGGTCACGAGAAGGGTTCTCAGTCTGGGAATGAAGACGATGGCACGGACGATACCCATTCAGAGGTACGCGATGTTGAACTTTGGAAGGTGGCTCTGAGAACATCTTCTCCTTCTAGGGAGATGATAATCAAGAAGAACCCCCCGCAGAAGTGCTTCGGACCTTTTTCTTTAACCGAACTCCCGCGTTTGCCTGGAGATACCATGCGCCTATGGGATCCGTGAGCAAAACTGCCCGCGACAGATGGGTGTTTGCCTGCTCTGCTGTTCTGGAACAAGTGCAATGTCGCAAGTTCTCATGGAAATACCTCAAGAGTCGGGGAAAGGAAAGAGAGCGATTCCTGGAACTGACACTCCGCAGCGAGGTTCATAGATATAATTATTCCCCTTCAGACCCGCTGTCCGGCGATGAGTATAAGGAGTTGAACATACTTCAAGCGAAGATCCATCCTACAGATTCACGATTTTACAGGTCCATTATTAGCCCGATGATCGAATCTTCGTATACATGGCACTTGTGAGTGTCAGGTCCTGGTTTCGTCGTATGTTTCGCTCTGACATCCCTCGATACGGACGCAGAGGTTACACGTGCGACTCCTGCAAATGCGAAATCATTCGGAGCCGCTTTATATGCCTAACATGTATTGAAGACGACTTCTCGAACGGCATCGACCTCTGTTCGAATTGTCGAGATACCACTTGTTCAAGAGATAGTTTCAACCACCAGCTGTCACACGCACTTCTCAAAGTTGACGAGGTCATCTTGGATGGGGAGATAGCTTACGCTATTCCCGAAGCTCGGATTGTGTCAAACAGGGTTAAATCCCTTTTTCGTTCCATGAGCTCTCTTTTGAACCGCATCGATCCCGAAAACAAGCGCAATCGGTCCGAGAAGGCAAAGACTAGTGAGCCGTTATGTTGCTGCTGCAGGAAAGCAGTTTCTACGCCATGCTGGGTTTGCTTGTACTGCTGTAAGTTGACTAAGTCGTTCTTCACCGGTCCGTCTGACTGACTGACATTAGCCCCGGACGCTTACATCTGCGATGAGTGCGAAGCAAACAGAGTACCTACTCTGTCAGATGGGCCAGCGCCATGGCATGCAGTTCAGGATCATCTCATCAGAATCCATAATAATGAGTCAATTCCGGAGGCACCCACTACGGAAAGCAGACTTTTGCAACTGGAGACGAAACTTGCTGGAGTTGAAGAGCGTTTCCAGGCATTAGAGGAACAGGTTGATACCCGCTTCACGGCTTTGGAGGAAATGCTAAGAGAAGTTCTGTCCTCGATGAAGGCTTCGGCTTCGTGAAGGAAATGTATCCATCTCGTACCACTGTAATGTGTATATGTATGTAAACAACTTGTGGATGTTCTTCACTGTAAAGCCGCGGCGCTGGACTTTATATTGACTGTGAACTAGTGTTGCCGCAAGGTGAGGTACCTCGCGAGCTGAGTCCAGTCAAGGTGGCGGACTTTAAAAAAAATACACCTTGAGACACCTTGAGGTGGTTGAAATGGAGGTGAGCTCAAGGTGAATATTAGAAATTACGGAGCCCCATCAAATCTGCCACGAGACGATCACTGTGACCAATGCCGTGACGGATGTGATATCGATACGGCTAGCGTAGGTACGAGAGAGGAATACACAAGAGTAAACAGTCCTTTTATTGGAGGGCAATCCATTGTGCCCTTCAGAAAAAGGGTGTGAGATAGAGGGAAATAAAATAGGAAGGAAGTTCACGCGATCGTTTACAGATGCCAGTGCGTTTTTACTTCCTGCTTGCGCGTCGTTCACCATATCCTTTGCTCGCTGTTGTGCACCGCAGCAGGACCTTGCTCAATGTTACCGACCGTTTCATCTATTTGAAATGTATCCATTACTATGCCAATATACTACGCTAGCGGCCGCCCAAGCGCATATATAGTGTGCTCGTTTTCTTGAGGGCTATTTTTGCTTTGTGAAGACCTCTTCTCTTATGAATCCTCCTGCGACACCAGAACAGAGAACTCCTGCACCCTATGTCCATTTCTACTCACCTGAGAATCCTAATTTTTCCCAGTTTGTTCCTACCTCTCAACATACTGCTCAGCCATTCTATTGCGCAATACCACATACTGTGCTTCCAACTTTGTCTCCATCTCCTTTTGCTCCCTCCCATGTCCACTCACAGCACTCAGCACCATTTGAGCTTCCGCTACCTGCTCCGGGCACTCCAAATAACGCTGACTTGAGTCGACCTCCTCTACAGCAGCTGGTCAACGAGTTTGCTGATGTAGAGCAATCAACTTCAAGTGCTCCATCTACCGGCAACACACGCAAACGAGGACGACCGCCAAAGGCAGGCAATACAAGCTCGAAGAAGCGAAAGGAGAATGCGCATCCAAACTCTACAGCCCCGGTGCCAGCTACGAGTTCAAGTGAAACACACTGTAATTCATTCACAACTGCCGAAGTTTGTGGTGTCAGTTCAATTCCCGCGTCGATGGCTTCAGTTAGCTCGCACCCCACGCTAAACAAGAAAATATTCCGATCAAAGATTCATCATCGAGGGAAAGGTTCAAACCAAACTGCGACTAATGTATGGTACCACATGCGCCCTGTTGCTTCAAGAACAAAGCCGGCAACTCCTCTTCCCCCAGATGAAAACCTCTGCCAGAAACAACCAAAAGTTTCAGAAGGTGAATATTTAGCATGTCGGCTTTGCACGTACGTCCACTATTTGATGTAGCTATAGAATGCTAACTTCACCTTTATATAGGGGTGACAATTGGTATGCTGTCAAGAACACCGATGGTCAGTCAACTGCAATCCGCAACCACCTAAAGAGCAACCACTGGGCAGTATACCGCCAGTCGGTCTTGACTCTCAAGTTGAAGGGATATGAGAATATAACAAAAGACCCACAAAACCAAGGACGTGTAGCGCGTGAAAGAGAGTCCTTCTCAGTAGAAGTGTTCAGAGAAAAACTTGTGCGGTGGATTACCGTTGATGATCAGGTACGTTCAATTAGGTCTGTTGTCTCTCAATATTGACTTCTCAGGGTTAAATTAGTCGTTCAATGTTGTTGATTGCCCTGAGCTCCGCAATGTTTTGCTCTATATTGGTGTAGATCTTGAAGACGAGGACATATCTCATTTAACGGAGCTGATATTGGGAAAATTCAATGAGGAAATTGTGAAGGTCTCTCACGAAATGAAGGTCCGTTCTCTGAAGATTTATGCCTTCTAGTTTACGTCTAACATGTCTTGATTAAGCACTCTGTTGGCCGGATCTCTTTGACTTCTGATATGTGGTCAAACTCAGTCTTGACTGGGTTCATGGCTGTCACGGCACATTACATGGTGAAGGACGAGATGTCTAGACATCTTGTTATGTGTTCACGTCTTATTGCATTCCGGCATGTGCGTGGGAGTCACAGTGGTGCGAATATGGGAGAGCATCTATTACAGATCATAGATGAGTATGGCATTGCGCACAGAGTTATTATCATCTTATTTCTGAGGTTATGCGATTGACAATGATTGTTTATAGCTTGGTATGATCACACTTGACAACGCGTCAAACAACAATACTATGATGAAGTATCTTGAAGATGAGCTCACGTCGCGGAAGATACCTTTCAATAGAGATGGAAATAGGGTTCGGTAGGTCTATCTGAGATGATCTATATATCATTGCCTCATGCGATTCATTCTCAGGTGCTTTCCGCATGTTATCAACATCGCAGTGAAAACTGGGCTGGCACTTCTCAGTGCATCGCTTCCGAAGCCGTTCGCAGACGATGAAGCTGATGAAGATGGTGTCACAATGTCCGAGCTGGAAACATTTTATGGTGCGAACTCAATAAGCTCTGACGAGTACCGAGAAGCACTTGAAGGTGATGTCATCAGTCGTGTGCGAGGCATTGTTGCTACCTGTCGTTCTTCTGGAAACCAGCAAGACGAGTTGCGTGAGATCATAGTTCAAATGCAAGATGAGCTTTCAACCCAGCATACAGAGCGAGCTGGCGAGGAGGTTAATATAGACCAGAATCCTGATGATGATGGCGATAGTGGCTTCCTGGACCGTGTGGTTGTTCTTCTACATGACGTTGATACAAGATGGTCATCAGTCTTCCTGATGATCGACCGTTTTCTGGAACTCTATCCTGTGTGTGTTAAGATCTGCTTTGAGTTTCCGCAGCTAACTATTCTTTTTAGGCAATAAAACGACTTCTTTCCACCTCAGATACTATAACAGCTACACCACTCTCGGAGATTGAGCTATTGGTTCTCAATGATATTCGCACTTATTTATTTGCCTTTCATTCTACCCAGGAGATTGCTTCAGCTGAGAAAACTCCAACTCTCTCAGTTACACTACCGCTATACGAGTGCTTGATTACAATACTTAAGAACTTGAAGATAAACCTGCCAAATCTTTCACATGTCATTGAAGCTTCGTTAGCGAAGCTTGATGAATATGTCAACGAGGCAAGAAAATCCCGCATCTATGTTCTTTCTATGGGTAAGTTTAACCACTGTCACAACTGGCTGCATGCTAACGGTTCTTTCTATCTCAGTGGTCAATCCAACTGCAAAGCTCTCATGGGTTGATGATTATTGGTCTTTAGCTGACTCACTTGAAGCTCGGAGATGGATACGTGAAGCAGTAGGTTGCTTTCTTCTACTATTGAACTGTCAGTTGAAGAGTTGATATCAGATGTTGGATCATTGTCATACAATGCTGCAAGAGAACCACAACAGCCTCGCAAATGTGCCGAGACCAATTTCACGCACATCTTCCGCTGCTCGTTCACAAGGCGCAGGTCTTTTGAGAATGCGGGCGCTTGCACGATCAACATCACTTACCTCAGTACCGTCTTCTTCCATGGAGTCTATATCAAGCATATCAGCATCAGATTCACAAGTTAACGAGGCCTTTCCAGCCACTAGCAATGAACAACGTACTATTTCAGCAGAAGAGATTGTTGATCAAGAGCTCCAACGCTGGCTTACCGCTCCGACAATCGCTAATGAAAGTGAGCTTCTTGACTTTGATTTGGTGCGCTACTGGGATCAGGCAAGTATCTAGCTATAAAATCAACCTGACATGCTGACAAGTTCTATGCAGAAAGTTGTTCAAAAAGAGTACCCAGTTCTATTCCGTGTTGCAATGGATGTGCTTCCCGTGCAAGCTTCTGCTGTCCCCTGCGAACGTGTCTTTTCTTCAGGCAAAGAGACAGATGCCCTTCGACGCTCTCGGCTCTCACCAGATATGATGGAAGTAATTCAAATACTAAAATTTATATACCGCACTGATCGACTTGACTTCTCGAAGCATTGGCTGGATGATGGATCAGTGAAGGAAAGCCAGGAAATGATGTTGGATTTAGATCCAGCTGTTCTACGAGAAATGCTGGCCTTGGGTAAAATTTCCGAGCTAGCATCAATGGTTGAACGTACAATAGACTCTGACTGGTGAATAAATACTTGACTCTTTAATCTTTGTTACATTATTTTTTTGTAATCTAGTTATTAAGTAGTGTAGTATAATACGTAGTCTTTCACAGGTTTAGTTGGCAAGAGTGACATACCCTTTCGGAGATAACTTCGGAGCTCTCTAGAATAGGAATAATTATTGATGAGTTGACCTTGAGATATCTTCACAAAAGGCACCTTGAGGCGTCTCAAGGTAGTGATTTTCCCACCTTGAGGTGACCTCCAACTCAGCTTGCGGCAACACTACTGTGAACGCAAACGTGCTACGCGTGAGAAATTGTAATAGTAACACTTTATTCAATATCCAGATTCTTTCTCATTCTCCCTTGTGACGTTGGCGGGAAGTCCACGGCAGGATTTGCATTCGCATGGTCGCTTCGTCGTTCGGTTCAGTTTGGCACGTGCAGCCTACTTAGATATAATTTAAATTTGTCCAGCGAAATGGTGAAGGTGAATAATAACTAAACAGCGCCTGTAGGTACTTACTTTATTTGATGCATTGTTAAAGATCCTGCCCCCCGTAAAGATTAAATATACACTATTACAAGACAGAATGAAGAGACATGGTAGATACAGTTCAGTGAGTTGCATGATAGGTATCAAGGCCCTTCAAGACCTGTATAATAAGGGAGGAGCCTGTAGAAAGGAAATCAGAAATAAAAGAGGGTAAATATCAGCGATACATGCGAAGAGGCTTCCGGTGGATAGGCTAGCACAGAGCGCCTGCGGAGGTTGCGGAGGGCTTGGACGGAGGTGCGCTCACCGGCACAGTCGGCGATGCGCTTCGCAGGAACAATTGTCCGCATTATGTAATAACGGCAGACATGATAAACACTTAGTACAAGTTCCGTCCTCTCCCAGCTCAACTGGAGCTCGTACAACCGAGCTGGATGCGAAAGATGTCAATGAGCGGTTGTTTTCTTGGTCTTGCCCAAGGCCAAGAGTGGAGGGCCCTGCCGGAAGGGCGCGGAGCTGAGATTACATAAGTAAACTTCGGCGCACATCCCGGCCCGACAGCGAAGGCTCAGCTACATATAGAGAACTGGCATTTTCTTGTATATTTTCTTGCCTGAGGCTAGTTTTTCACATCATGAGTAACTTGAAGATATATCCTTTGCATGGTCCTAGATATTTAGCAAGGGAGTACCCTAAATTTGACACAAATTGAACAATCCGGACTCACGGAGCCTAATTCGACCTGAATCATGTAGAAGCCGGATGAAGGCACGCTATATGTAATCTGCGAACTGAGCTGAACCGAAGGTCGAATGCAAAATCCTGCCGTGGACTTCTCGCCAACCATACCCTTGGTCATCTTTCTCCTTTGCCATCATCTATCATTTCCGAGATCTTTTTATGACTCTTTATCATTGCCTAGACTGCTGAAGAGATTTATATTTGATTCTTACCACCTCTTGAAAGGGATATAAAATGACCTTTCTCCCAGCATTCGGTGTAAATCCTCCCCAAGAGTGGTTCGAAATTTGAAGATGTCTGCAAATTTTGTATTGATTGTAAGTGAAACAGACCCTCGTTAAAAATTTGTGAACGAACTTATGTTTCCTAGGCTGGCGCTGGACCAACAGGTATATCGAGTCTACTTTGTGTGGAAGGAAGTGTATTATGAACATGACATTGTATGGTTCACAATCAGGCTTGGCTCTCGCTTTGGCACTGCTACGAAACGATATACCAGTTAGAATCATTCAGAAAGACTTGGTATATCGTGTCGGCATGCGAGGCCCGTCGATTCAGGTGTGTCATGAAAATATCGGACTCTGCTTGGTTTCTTACCACAACCCCATCCAGCCTCGTATTTTGGAGATGTACAAATTCCTGGGCATCCTCGAGGAAGTGATGGAGGCCTCTGGTGCTCCTCAACAGATACAGCGACACGCCGTGCCCGATGACGGACAACCGCCGATGTTGCACCACTTGTCAGAACTAGGAGAGAAAACACCTGATTGTCCTTATGTGAGTATTACTGCGCAGATATCATAGATCAACTCGTTCTTAATTACCCTGTCAATCATTATATCAACTATCGCAACGTCCCGCAAGATGATCACGAAAAACTCCTTCGTTTGCGTTTGCAGAAAGAATACAGATGCGAAGTTGAACTCGGAACATGGCTCGAATCATTCGAACAGTACTCAGATCATGTTATTGCGCATATAAAGAGCATCAAGGACGGTATCGAGGTTGCTGAGAGCACACGAGCGGCATATTTAATCGGAGCTGACGGTGCGCATAGTGCTGTCCGTAAAGGCCTTGGCTGCACATTCTTGGGAGAGAGTCCGCCTGCGGTGGCGTTGGTGACAGGTGATATTCATTTAAAGAATGAGTGGGGGCACCAGGTAAGTCTAATAATTCGAATGCTGTTTCAGGACATTAGGGTCACGCCGATTGTGTTCAGTCTCTTCATTCATGGGGCCACGATTTTACTAGCGCAATGTATGTCACTCGCAGCTCGCAAACCGAAAGAAGAAGTGATAAATATTAATCATGTATAGTGTTGTACTGCGGCCCTATCCAAAGGAAGGCGATGATCGCTTTCAGTTTCTCGTCGGCGGAGCTACACTTGACGCAGTGCAAATATCAACGAACCGTGAAACTCTCGTGAAAGCGATCTCTGATATCACAGGCCGAACTGATTTTCATTTCGGAAAGCTTATATGTTTGAGTGTATGGAGGTCAGTCCTGTTTCACCGCGCTACGCGCCACTGGTTCTACGAACTGATGGTCTTTCTTCGTTCTTGCCAATAGACCCAACATTCGTATGGTGGATACCTTTGGCAAAGGGAGGGTGTTCCTTGCTGGAGGTGAGTGTTTGAACTCTGTTCTCTGATAGATTGTTGAACCCTTTTTAGATGCCGCCCACGTTCATAGTCCTACTGGTGGGCAAGTCAGTATATAATTAATGCTATGTTTCGCGTATCTTGTACTGACGTCCGGTTGATGGCAGGGATTGAATTCGGGAATCCAAGACTCCGTAAGCGTTTATTGACAACTTGGTGTTGCAGGCACATTCATTCACGCAATTGATCTAGTTGAACCTTGCATGGAAGCTTTCCCTTGTGTTCAAAGGTCTGGCTCCAGAAACTATTTTGGAGTCATACTCTGGAGAACGTCTGCCGGTCATCGCTGCAATGTTGGACAAGACGACTCTGCTCTTCAACAAGACTTTCCGAGCGACAAACAAGGAAGACCTTCAGGAATCGTGGAAACGAGGATCCGAGTTCAGTCAATTTGGTATCAATTATAGAGGGAGCAGTCTGGTCCTAGATGAAAAGCTACCTCCTGCAGAGATCCTTGATCCTTATCGCAAGAGCGTTGGTGAACCTGTCAGAGCAGGTGATAGAGCTCCAGATGCTCCTGGGTTAGTGCCAATCCAGGCATCAGGTGAAGAAGTGACAAGTCTCTTTGACATCTTCAAAATCACCTACCATACCGTGCTCATTTTTGTTGGAAATATGGGAGCTACGACACAGGTTCAGAAGCTGCTCGAGACACTCGCGGCATATCCTCAGGGAACCGTCAAAAGTGTCCTCATTTACCCCAGTGGAGCGTCAGAGCGTGTCGCCGCAGATCCTACGAATTCACCGACCGCGGACTTTTCGTTTGTCGATCGTGATGGGTATGCCTATCGACATTACGCTGTAGACGAAGAGGAGATTTCTGTGATTGTAGTGCGTCCGGATGGATATGTTGGTGCTTTGCTACCAGGGTCGCAAGGGTTTGAGAGTATCAAGGCGTACTTCGGTCGGTTTTTCATTGTTTAATGTGTTACCATCATCATCATGAAAAATATGTACATCGTCATCACTGAACGGATAATGTCACTTTGCTATTTGAACGTGTAGATAAGATAATATACTTTCTTGAACAAAGGTTTTCTGCCATTCACAATTGACTAGATGACAGGCTACAGTTGCGACACTCAACAACACAACTAAGATAGTCAGTAAACTGTAATAAAACGTGGCTCATGTCGACCGAATCTATCACAGACCTACCATGCAGTCAATCAAATAGGTATCTCGCCAGCCCATAAAGAGAAATCTCACCGCAAGTTCATCAAAACCCACTTTCAACGTCCCGTCAGTGTTAAGATGTCAATTGAATGAACACCAGGGGTAACGGAGAGGAACTTCATGCGCACAGATTGATAGGCTAATAGCAGCAACGGACCTGCACGTACTCTGTTCTCCAAAGGAAGTACACCTGTAGTCCAAAGACGAACGAGGATGCTGTCAATTACTTTGATAAGATGCAACAATTCAGCACCAGCCGAGCGCACCCGGGCAAGTACTCCGGTTAGCCCAGGAAGGAAGGAAGTGTACTACGGTACGGTCCCTAGACAGAAACACCGCTTCTGGGGCCGGACGACGCGGCATTAACCAGGCAATTTAGGCAGCGTATGTCGCTTCTCAGCCATACCAGCCGTAGCTGCCCAGAGACAGACGGAAAGCCGACACCAAGGCTGAATCTCCATCCTGGTGACGACGTCGTGCTTCCACCACCAGGTGTGGGACCAAGGTCAAGCCCAAGCGAGCGTCGATCACGGGGCGAGATTATAGACGCGAAAGATGGGTACGGGGAGGGAGGGAAAGGATGAGTTACTGAAGGAGACAGAAACGGGGAACGGGGAAGCCGGTTCTGGTAGGACATTGTTGTTATTGCGAGCGTTGCCTGTTTGAATGCCGCCAACAAAGGTAGCCTCGCCGTATTCCTTCATCGTAATTTTGCAAATGATGGTGTTGCGCCAGGGACAGATCTAAGACACAGTTCCACCGGGATGAAAAGGTTGTTGTCGGGTAATTGAGATCCTTGGTTGTCACATCCGAGTGGGCAATTGACCGAGACTCGGATGAGAGAAAGTAGGGCTTTCCAAAGATATTGATAGTCACTGCCCGCTGTAGAGCCTTGTCCGCACCCGGGCTCTGTGAGCCGCTGGCCCCACCAACCCCAACTTCCGCGCTAGGTAATGAGTTCACTCCCACACCAGTTAAGAGATTTGGATTTAGCAACGCGCCAACACCGTCTAGTGCTTCCTCCGTAGGTGAACGCAGGAAAGTCACTGCATATAAAAGGTTATACTGCTCATGCGAGGCAAGGTGTAGTGGAAATTTACCAATTCCACCCTGAGAGCTTTTCTTCCCTCCTCCCTTCCGTTGAAATGTTTTCGCTGCTGCGTCGACATTATCTCGAGTCGGACACCATCCAACTAGGGTAGCAGTAGCACCGTCATCCCCACGACCAGCGCTTCCTAAGGGTTGGGTGAGAAGGCAAGATTCGGGTTCGCTGGTTTCTTCAAGCTCGCCGTTCGTGGAGGCGGGCTTGATGCTCCCCCAGAAAGAGGTGGTATAGTCACAGTAAAACGCGTAGACGCAGAACGTGGTGTAGGAACTAGTCCACTTGGATTTGGCGAGTTATCTCGAGTAATATTAGGAGAAACCGCATCTTGTGCTGCTGGTGCGGTTGGATTTTAAGACGCCTCGAGCGAGATCTGAAATTGTGTCAGGAAAGAGAGAATGTGTCGCGGTGGCTCAATCTCGTTGGCTGGCTCGACATCGGATATATGCGGCATTCGTAAAGTGAGGAGAGTCTGTAAATGTTCATCTAGAAACTTTGTCACAGAATGCTCAGGAAAATGAAATGCAAGACATAGACTGACCAAAGAATGCCTGCTTTCGATCCAACCTCTGTAAGCTGGCAAGCCATTCATCCGCATCCCAACCAGCTGAACGACTTTCAGGTCCTGTAGAAGGAAGTTACAGTGCGGACTCAGGCACCAAGACGTCGAGCTCGGTACTAGCAAAGAGATCCTCGAACATGATAGACTTCAGATTGTATCCCAAAGTGAAGATTTCATTAACGATTAGAACCTAGGAAATTGCGCCTGTAACTGTATCTCTAGTACGAATAGTCACTGCTTTCAGCCGGCGGAACCTCGTCCGGAACGTGCAATGTTTTGCTGGAGGAAAAAAGGAACAAACCAGAAAAAATTGTAACTGAAAAGAATCAGAAAGAGAAAGAGAATCTCAACTCACCTTGTACCGAGAACCTGCAGAGTGAATGTACGAATGTGAGCACAAATTCACTGAACAACTCTTCCCACGCATACTCAAGCAGCACTGCTTCTTCCTTCCAAGCTGAAGGTAGGACACTGGCGGAGCAAAGGATGTAATGTTATTGTACATATCTCTGAAACTTACTAATAGGTAGTTGAGTAAACAATTTTGTTTGCGCGACATCAATTGTCGAATCAGTATACACTTTTCGATAGTACTACAGATTATCATGTCATATAAGTCCTAATAGTACCATAACGTTCGGCATCGATCTTGTTTTCGATACGCACGCAGTCCTCTTCAGGCCAGTTGTCAGAGTCAATGGCCTCCTGGAAGCGCTTTATCATCCAATCTGAGTTGAGCCTTTCCCTGCGTAAGATACCTCTGTCATCCGCCGCCTCCATTTCTTGACGGATATCATCAGAGGCAACTTCATAATCCATGTTCCACTTGTCGGTTAACGCTTGGGAGAAAGCTTTATCCTCATACCGGATCGTGAACACGGTCTCGAGATCGCATACCAAGTCTCGAAGCGCAGTCGGAGGAAGTCCGGCTTCGACAGCCATGCACTTGCTCCTGATATGATCTCTCTTCACTATGCCACCATCAACACCTCCCGGAGCATCGGCATTTGGGGCCATATAATCATACACCATGCGCAGTTTCGTCGCCAACACGTCGCTCGACATACCATTCTTGGTGTACCGAAATATTATCCAAGACAAGACGTGTAAGAAGCTTTCAAGGTCATCCTCGAGTTTGGGGAAGACAGGTCCTGAACCTGGAATGGGTGGCAAGAGCAGCCGAGCCGCAATGAATTGCCAGGTGCCCTGAAAGAGTGAACAATTTCATACCAGGCCATCATAGGGACAAACGATGAAGTCGTACCGTGCGTATAAATTGACGTGCTCCCTCTCCGAGTTCTGCCACCGGCTTCGA
Organism: Omphalotus guepiniiformis; assembly: GCA_028554645.1. NCBI lineage: Eukaryota > Fungi > Basidiomycota > Agaricomycetes > Agaricales > Omphalotaceae > Omphalotus > Omphalotus guepiniiformis. The sequence continues at coordinate 355,893 of JAQOOI010000015.1, forward strand.
GAGATCCCAGTCAATCAAATATCCATGCCCATCCTTCCCTATCAAGATATTCCCCGTACTGAGGTCGCCATGCAAGATCCCGGCTTTTTCATAAGCCTCATGGTGTGCTAATGATGTTGTCATTAGAAACAGAGAAAATATGCAGTAGCATATACTCACCTTGCATGGCATCTTTCATAGCACGAACCATCGTACGAGTATTGTCGAAGTGCGTGAGGTCTTCACCCACATCGTCCAGAAGCAGTCGATAATGTTGATGCTGGCGGAAGGTTCTGGTTTCACTTCCTGAAAGATCGACGTCGCGTGTTGTAGTTTGATGGTGAGGAAGAGGAATGTCGCCGGCTTGATGACATTCTGAAATATTGTGCACTTTCACTGCCTGTAGCTTCCTATAGATGTCACCTTCCTTCACCATACCTTCCCCAACGACACGCCATGTATCTTTCAGAAGAACGCATCGCTTCTTCACCGGATACCAGACCGGTATACAACGAGTGCAACGGCCAGTAAGAGCACTTCGACCGCGGAAGCGAGGGTGACTACCATAGAAATAATTCACTTCACCCTCCTTCGTGTCATCATAGACACCGAACTTCCATATAGGAGCCGTGGGGCTCAACCCAAGTTCCTTTCGAGCTTGTGCGACGTGCTCTGCATCTGCCTCACCAGGAATCGTGACTGTCTCGTCCAAACCGCGAGTGGCATCCGATGCTTGACTGAATCGCCAAAGGAACTCTGCAAGGAGTTTGGCTCCCTCGAGAGCGCTAATGTCGAATTTCTCAGTTACCACTGCACCAGCCCGGTCCCAATGTATGAGCCTAACCCATTGCTTCTGAATGAATACACTGAACAGGTGCGTGCGATACTGCTGTGAGAATTGGGCGATGGCATGGCTTGTGAGTTGACCTAGTGTTTGCAAGGATTTCTTAGTATTGTTTACGAAGGGTGAATCTTCCCTGCGAGCGTCAGCGAACGGGTCATCTTGTCCATCGAACTTGACCACGAAATGCGTCTGGGCAAGAGACATATCCATCCGCCGGGTTCTTCCTGAATTCACCTTATACAAAATGATATCCGGCTTTACTTGATCTTGCTCCCGTCCAGCATTCACTCTGTCCACATGATTAGAGGTATTGACAAGCTCCATTCGACCATCACAAAACGTGCTGAGTGCATCAATCTATAAGGGGTTGATTAGCAACTCTTACAATGCCAAGAAGCGAGACTTGAGAGAGACTGACCAGAATCTTATGTAGCTCTACCTCGTTTTTGACCCTGCCAACTCGCAAAAGTCCGTTGAGCGAGCTCTCCTTCTGATCCCAGGGAACTTCTCCTGCATCTGGGAAATAATGGTCAACAAAATTGGTTGCTGATATAGGCCCCAGAACGTTATCTTTTATCTCAGTGTCGTGAATATTTAGCGAAGTTGATATGACTGAACCAAGGCTGGAATAGGTGCCCTTTGTCTGATGTGATTGAGTTGAGGAAACTGGGGGTTCGATTTGTCCTTTGGCTATAGATGAGGCCGGTAAGGGTTGCAATCGTTTCGAGGAAGCAAAATCGACGCCTGGACGAAAAGCTACGAGCCTGAATTTCTTGTGAGTTAGCTGATAACATGATGAGAGGATACAAGACTTGCCTTAGGCACTGGCTAGTGGACGAGCGCCTGCTCTGGATGATTGAAGAGAATGCAGCTCCTCGTCCACACAAACGGTGGAAACGGCGGCAAGTGAGTGGTCGCATCAGAGCGCGCGGCGCCCACATGACAAAGCATCTCATCTCAGCTGCTTCCACAGCAAATTGCGCCTGTAACTGCATTTCCAGTCACTGCTTCAAGCCGAGGTCCTAATCGTCAATGAAATCTTCACTTTGGGATACAATCTGAAAGCTATTATGTTCGAGGATCTCTTTGCTGGCACCGAGCTCGACGTCTTGGTGCCCGAGTCTGAACCGCAACTTCCTTCTACAGGACCTGAAAGTTGTTCGGCTGGTTGGGATGCGGATGAATGGCTTGCCAGCTTACAGAGGTTGGATCGAAAGCAGGCATTCTTTGGTCAGTCTATGTCTTGCATTTCATTTTCCTGAGCATTCCGTGACAAAGTTTACTAGATGAACATTTACAGATGCTCCTCACTTTACGAATGCCGCATATATCCGATGTCGAGCCAGCCAACGAGATTGAGCCACCGCGACACATTCTCTCTTTCCTGACACAACTTCAGGTCTCGCTCGAGGTGTCTTATATCCCAACCGCACCAGCAGCACAAGATGCGGTTTCTCCTAATATTACTCGAGATAACTCGCCAAATCCAAGTGGACTAGGTCCTACACCACGTTCTGCGTCTACGCGTTTCACTGTGACTACACCACCTCTTTCTGGGGGAGCATCAAGCCCGCCTCCACGAACGGCGAGCTTGAAGAAACCAGCGAACCTGAACCTTTCTTTGTCACCCAATACTCACGGAAACCCTGGCCGTCTGTCTCCAAATCCGAACGCTCATCCGTCTATCTTACCGCCTGCTACCCCCAATCCAACGCCTGCTACAGCGGCAGTGGACCGGAGGTATGTGCAAGCGGAGGGGGTGGTGCTTACTACGAAGATTTGGGGGCAGGGTGATAAGGGCAAGGTTGCAGGCAATACCGATGAGAAGGACAAGCTTCTGAGTACAGTTGAGAAAGGGGACCAGGCGCAGGTACAAGGGACCGAGAGAGAGACTACGGATAGTTTCAATTTGTTTTGGTCGAAGAAAGAGAAGGCATGGGTGGCAGTGTATAAAATGGTCTTTGACGTCGGTGGGTACGCTGTGACGAAGTTTTCTTCTGCGATACTAACTTAGTCCGGTAAATCTAGCTTTCCTTCGGCTTCCTTTCACCTCGCCTCTGCTTTGCCTTACACTCTCTGCCACACTCCGAGATAAACCACCTTCCTTAAGTTCTTCGAGCCCTCTTGCAACATACATCACCTCACTTGGCCTCGGTGGACTCTCCACTCCAGCCTCGCCACTATCTCCTTCCTCTCCTCAAACGGCCCAACAGGAAACTCAGCTTCCAGAAGCGGAGGAGGACATATTGACAGGCCCACCCGAGCTGAATCTTCTTGAAGGTCTTTATGCTGGACCAACATTCGCACCGCCTTCTGCACTACACTTTGCCAAACACCACCCAACGTCATCCCCCGGGAGCAGGAGCGCTGCATCAAGTCCAATCACCGCATCGAGCCAGACATCACAACTTATGATCGACGACGAAGGAGCTCTCAACCTTCCGTCTACTCGCCTGGGATCCAAGACTCGCTCGGCTTTATTCTCCCTTCCCCCTGTGCAGCCAGATTCTCCCATGTCTTCAGCGCTGGTCACACCTTCGCCACTGCCTGGGCAACTTTCTGTGCTACCCAGTGGATTTGGGGCAGGAAAAGGGCACGTGCGTCAAGCAACTCAAGGGAGGGGGAAGGCTGTACTCCGGAAGAGTTTCAGGAAGACGTTGCGTACTACGAGCGGTCTTAGGGTCCGGATGCGGACGGTGTTCGTGCCTGCAATGTTGCTTGAAGGGGAGGACGAGGGATATGGCGGGTCTGAGGAGGAGGAGGAGGATTTGAAGGATGTGAATCTCGATGACCAAAAAGATGATGCGAGTGAACGTCAGGGTGATGGGAGCGACGATGAGACTAGTTCAGATGAGGATGAGGATGAGGATAACGAGCAAGATCCAGACCGTCTTACCTCCGGTGCCTCTGAACGCACTGTTGTTCTTTGTGTTGAGATCGAGAATGAAGGCGAGCTAGCAGAGTATCGTAATCTCGTCCAACCTCCTGGATTCTTGGTAGAGAAGGTCGACGTTTCAATTACTGGAAGCGCTGGTCGTGGGGATGACGGTGCTACTGCTACCCTAGTTAGATGGTGTCCGACTCGAGATAATGTCGACGCAGCAGCGAAAACATTTCAACGGAAGGGAAGAGGGAAGAAAAGCTCTCAGGGTGGAACTGGTAAATTTCCACTACACCTTGCCTCGCATGAGCAGCATAACCTCTTATATGCAGTGACTTTCCTGCGTTCACCTGCGGAGGAAGCACTAGACGGTGTTGGCGCGTTGCTAAATCCAAATCTCTTAACTGGTGTGGGAGTGAACTCATTACCTAGCGCGGGAGTCGGGGTTGGTGGCGCTAGCGGGTTACAGAGCCCGGGTGCGGACAAGGCCCTACAGCGGGCAGTGACTATCAATATCTTTGGAAAGCCCTACTTTCTCTCATCCGAGTCTCGGTCAATTGCCCACTCGGATGTGACAACCAAGGATCTCAATTACCCGACAACAACCTTTTCATCCCGGTGGAACTGTGTCTTAGATCTATCTCTTTCGCAACACCATCATTTGCAAAATTACGATGAGGAATACGGCGAGCCTACTCCTGTTGGCGGCATACAAACAGGCAACGCTCGCAATAACAACAATGTCCTACCAGAACCGGCTTCCCCGTTCCCCGTTTCTGTCTCCTTCAGTAATTCATCCTTTCCCTCCCTCCCACCATCTTCCACGTACCCATCTTTCGCGTCTATAATATCGCCCCGTGATCGACGCTCGCTTGGGCTTGACCTTGGTTCCACATCTGGTGGTGGAAGCACGGCTTCGTCACCAGGACGGAGATTCAGCCTTGGTGTCGGCTTTCCGTCTGTCTCTGGGGCAGCTACGGCTGGTATGGCTGAGAAGCGACATACGCTGCCTAAATTGCCTGGGCTAAGTGGAGTACCTGCCCGGGTGCGCTCGGCTGGTGCTGGATTCCCCGGGACGAACGGCAGTGGTGGTATTGGTGGTATAACCCAAAGGCCAGCATCGGCTCTAGGTGGTGTGAGAGATAAGAGAGAAAGTTTGGGCGTTTCAAGCGCACGAGAAAGAAGGGACAGTTTACCTACCTCTGTTGCTAGCTCCGGTGCTGGTTATGCGACAGGGACAAAGTACGCACCTCCATCTGTGTCCATGATGGCTGCGGTTCAACAGGGCCATCTGCGTTCTCCAACCACCTATGAAGCACCTCCACCGCCACCTTTCAAAGATTATCCGCATAGTGCAACAATTGGGGGGAATGGTGGTACTGTTAGATCGGGAGGTCTATCTGTCGCCATTCCTTCTATTGATCAGAGTATCAGTTTGGCTGGCGGGTTGGTTGAAGGTGCTGGGATGATACCGCCAGTAACACCAGCCTACCCAGCCTACCCGACCAACGCCAATACTTCGCCCGCTGGAATGCAGCCTCCAACTCCCTCTCAAGGGCCCATCATTCCTCACGGTGGAAACATGCCTCCGAACAGCGCGAGTAGTTCTGGAGCTGGGTATGTCGGGCCTAGCGTCGAGGTACGCCGCGAGCGAGGTATAAGCGGGGTGACATACGATCCTAACGGTATAGCGAATACACCTGTGCCACCGACCCCTGGGCCTATTGTCAGTATGGCTGGTCAGGGCGGCGCAGATACCGCATTTGATGAAAATCATGACAGAGATGAGGATGGGGAGACAAATGGAGCACAGTCTATTGTTGTTTCTGTGGGAATACTACCTACGACTTCCAACACTTCCACGTTTCCGCCCACGTCACTACACCAGCAGAATGCTAATTCTGAGCTGATATACCCCTTGTCGACGTTCACCCTCGATATCTTCGTCTTTAACCGGTCTGGATGGACACGACGGTTCGAAGTAAGCTGTCCTGATGAACGCTCGCGCCGAAAGCGTCGCGAGCTTGCATCACAACAAAGCAATCGACAGCATCCTCGTTCGTCTTTGGACTGGACAAAGGGGTACACTGCACCCGGTGTGCTTCCTCTGGAGAACAGAGTACGCGTCGGTCCGTTACTGCCATCGGCCTGTCAGTCTGTGCGCATGAAGTTCCTCGCCGTTACCCCTGGTGTTCATTCGATTGACACCTTAACACTGACGGACGTTGAAAGTGGGTTTTCGATGAACTTGAGGTGAGATTTCTCTGTATGGGCTAGCGAGGTTCCTAATGTTGACTGACTGCATGGTAGGTCTGTGATAGATGTGGTCGTTCATGAGCCACCAACATAGAGTGCGCGGAGGATGATTTGTGTTAAAGTTAACTTATTGCCTTTTCTTTTTACCGATACCTTTCATGCCTTCGCCTCTCGGTTGCGCTGCTTTAACGGAGAAACATAATAGATTGGGAAAGAAGGAAGAATGGTTTGGGGCTAAATCATACAATGAGAGCATAAACAGAAAGGACAACAGCGTAAGTGAACAAGGGAGGAAGTGAGTGGAAAAAGCACGAAGGAAAATCATAGTGTTTATGTGCATAGGTGCAACCCAAGCTTGTCGTCCTTCAGCGTTGGTAGTGCGGGCAGACTCAGAGCCACTGCGACTTGTCCCAAGCAGGATCCTGGAGGAAGGCACATAAAACCTTGCTTCCAGTCTAGAAAATGAACTCGCGTAAGCGCTCATTGAAAATGCCAGACAAGCTATGCATAACGTTACACACCTGTAGTAGAGGGTGGCCAGCCACTATACTCAAGAACCTTTCCAAGCCTTCCCTTCGACTCTCAATGACCTCATCTGAGAACCTATTGGTAAAAACCTTCCCAGGAAGAGGCGGGATGTTGACTCGAGTGGATTCTCGCTCAAGAATATCACGGAAAGCCTCGAAGTCAGAATAGCGCCGGCGAACAAGGGAGTGTCGTAGTTTGAAGGCGGGAATGTTCGTCTATAGACAATGAAAGTTAAGAACAATGAGGATGTGGGACAAGGCTCACGCATAGTAGCATTTACCTTGCAAACTATCTCATAATCAGTATACATCTTCCTCCCGAATCCTAAGCCATTTGGAACAAAATAAGTCATCCCCTCCTCACGGAACTTATCAACAAAGACATACCGTGAGTCTGAGGATTTCTAACCTCAATTTCCAAGAAACTTTCAGGAACACTATACATTTCCTCAATCTGCAAGCAAAATAAGAATAGTCCTGTATAAGTTCAACGTGTTATGACGAAAAGGAATAAATTAAGAATGATAGGAAATAGAGCACTTACGGTTTGTTCTCTCCCAGTTAGTCTGGGGTCATCAAAGGCGCTGACACGCGCAAAAGGCGACACTGTAGTCATCGTTGGGTGGAGGGAAGGAGTCAAGTCGAGTCGAATACTGGCGGCAGTGCTAATCCGACAATGCTGTGACTTTTCAGGTCACACGGTGTGACGAGATTACTAAGACTGGTCCGTGCGCTACTATTGAGGCTCCCGTCTATTCAATAGGCCTGCATAAGTTTTTCGTTTTTCTTTTTTTCTTCAGGAAAATCAACGTACGAGTTTACGAGCAAGTCATCAACTTCAGGCACGAGATACGAGGCTTGAAGTCAGGAAGGACCCAGGAAGGACTCAGGAAGGACCCAGTTCTCAGTTCTCATGTCTTGCACTATGGCCTACAAGCACTCCAACACTGGCACAAGCGGAAAAGTAGCAGCTTCTGGGCAGGAATTCTATGGATATCGCAAGGATCTGATATGCCTGAGTTATCGCTGTTGTCGTAACTCTGCTCATAACATATGGACATCTCTTTCCAAGGAAAGTTTGCCTAACATTTCCACGAAAGTGCGTATCCCTTCATCGGACCTTCTTATAGCGACTCCCCTTCTTTCTGCTTTAGATTTTGCCCGCCTGACTGGCGCTTTCGGTTCGTAGCAGGGATGGTCGGATTCATAGTGCTACTTCAGGTTACACGTACGCTTACGTTCCAAGCTATACTGTATATGTCACCTTCTCCCCGCAAGCTTTAGTTGTGGCATCATGATAACTACACAAGACATCGCACGCTTCTCGCCGCTGAGGTGGACTCTCCCAACATTACAGAACATGAGTGAAGCACGAGGTGTTGGTCTTTCGCCCGAGCAGACCGAAAACGGTTTACTATGTGGATGGGCTTGTAAGAATTCGATGAGTAATAATTCGGGAGAGTTTTTTAGAAACTCTGGTAGGGCCGATGTATCTCCGAGCCACCCTAGCTTGAATGGCTAAGTATGACGACAGGATGTGCCAGTTTTACAAGGGTCCCAAGTCACCGTACTAGACAGCCCACGTCACAACGAAATTTTCTCTTGCGAGCACCAAAGGTAACTAATGTATGCAGTCCAACGCATGCTGGTATAATTAATGTGATGTTCCAGTAAAGATCTATTTAAATGTAATGTCACCGAAATCTAGCTTCCCCTCTCTAGTCTAGACAAGAAAGTAAGGTAATCGAATAAGTATAGTCGTCAAAATCACCTCAGTCCCCCGAAAAGAAATGAGCGCGGTGTAATAGGTTCGGCAACCTGGCTATAGACAGCAGCTTCGCTGCTGCACAGTAAGCAGGGGTTTGCGGTAAATGTTCCAACGAGAGACCGACCATACGCCTGACGACATCACATTCCCATCTCACAAGCTAGCGTCGTGCATCTGCCTGATCCTACCGCCATTGGTGGAATCCAGGACGAACAAAGAACACGTCACAAATTAAGGGGACGGCAAAGAATCATGAGTATAGTATGAGGGGATCAATAATGTCACTGTTAAGAACACCATTGAGCTTTAAACCAAATGAAGGTAAGCTATCTCACCTGGCGAAGCTGTACACTAGTCACTTTTTTCTCCAACTCCTGTATTCTCTCCAACTTCACTTCATGAAACTCCTTCAACATCTTTGATTGCTCTGTCTTGAGCTTATGAAATGCCGCATCGAGCTCGTGGTGCCAAGGATACAGCACTGTAGTCTGAAAGACGAGAGCGGCAGAGGCTATTGAGAAATTGAGGTAAGGTAGGAGTTTGCGAGCGGTAGGACCGAGGACCATGCTTGAAGTACGATTGATTGTAAAGCTCGTCGAAAAAGAAATACAGACAGGAGCTGAAGAAATTCAGCGTCAGAAATGAATGTGTCGTGGAAGTAGGAAACAAAGATGGGCCGCACCTGTGCAAGGAAGTCCGAAACTTTATATCTTTTTTATCACAAGGCGGAATAAATCGGTGATATGGTGATCCGGTCCGGATATCTACGATAAGATCCAGATCACGTGTCATATGACGACATCCGCAACAAATAAAATAATTTGTAAGATCAAGAGCCCTTTGCCCTTTGACACATCGACGTCACTCGTCCACTCAGGCCTTACAGTAGCCAGTCTCAAACATAGTCAGGTGCGGCATAGGAATACAGCAGCGGACACCCCAAAGGCACCTAACCAATCAGTGGATTCCAATCATCATTTGTCTTTCGCAAAAGCAGTCCTTACGATCAACATCATTGCTTGCTACACTGAGAATGACCGCAACAACACTCACTCTGATATCCGTTTGGGTCAGCAAGTAAACCAGCATGCGATCCAACTCGATGAATTTGCCGTGACTTCCGATGTGGCACAATTAGATATGTTCTGCCATCTACGAGAATGACTTTCATTAGATGCATAGCAGGATATTGTTTTCTATGGTGGTTGACTCGAACTGGTATTAGGATGCTCTTTCGAATGATGGTGGTGAGCAATCTCCTTGCAAATAACAAAACACACTTCATTGGCGTTGTGTGCCAAGTCTATTGTAGATCCCCTCGATTTCGAGCAAGGGTATTTGTGCCAAGTTTCATTCGTGCTTCGTTTATATGAAGTGCCCCGGTAGAAGCCTAAGCCGCGTCAACGACGAGGTCCATATCTCCAAGTGAAGAGCAGCATTCGGACTGGAGAGGACATGTTGAACCATGAGTAAACATTTTGACGACGAGAAAGGTATGTAGCCTCTCGATATCGAAAGATTGTATCGCTTTGGGTCCTCGTAGTGTACAGTTTGGTATTCACCGACTATATGCGCAAATGAAGATTGATACGGAACTCAAACAATGGTGCGGTGCATTGAAGGCAGAGCTCCTTGACCTGGCAGCTCCGACACTGATAAGACTCGGCATTCATTTGCGAGTGCATTGAAGGCGGAGCTCTTTAGATCTGGCAGCTCCAACAGTGACCCACAACAAGACTTAGCATTCAGTGTTTTGTGATGAGGAGGGTCGTTCAACAAGCTACAGACTCACCCCAATTCACCTGTCGAGTGTGAAAGTGAAATATATCGTTGTCAATATCACTCGTAGGGGGAACTGCTTCTTCTGTTCTTGAATGCGGCCCAAGAGCACATCTTCTGCGTTCTTGGATCATCCACTGCGGTAGTCGCTGAATGGCTCAGCTCACATGTATGTGGCATTCGTACAGTCAAAGGCGTGTAAAATGTCATCTACAGAATTCGTCACAGCTCAATAATAATGAATAGAACTGACCAAAGAATCCTGCTATCGATCTAGGATCTTTCAGGCTAGCAATCCATTCATCCGGCCTCAACCGGCGTGTCACAACCAGCCCAAAACTTGTCAGATGTAGCACGGGAAGGATGCGAAAATCAGAGACAAGTTGTAATTTAAGAAAGAAAGCCTTTGACCCACTCTTCCCACGCATAACTACTCCGACACTGAACGTTGAACAGTTGAGCGCTGGTACGTCTTCGGTGGGGAAGATTCAGTCTCATCCGGACCGGCACCTACATCCTGCGTCGACGAAGACTGTACACTATCCGTGGCAGTAGAAACGTCAAGGTTAATTGAGAGGCGGTGATTTTCTCCCTTCTGAACCGCTTTCTGCTTTATCAATGTACGGAGTGCTGCAAAGGTCTTTTTCACCGCGTTGCTTTTGCCTAGACTGCAGTAAGAATCATTTAGAAAAACCGTGTTGGCATGCGAGCCCATCAATTCAGGTGCGTCGTGAATATATTGAACGCTGCTTGGTGTCTTACCACGACCTGGCACCCAGCCTCCTACTTTGGAGATGTACAAATTTCGGGGCATCCCAGGACAGCTTTGCCCTCCGTTGAGTTGGTGTACGTGCACTGCCCCTCCTGCCCCAGCAAATCCACTAGGGTAGCGCAGAAAGTTGTCCAGGGAGTGGGGTAGATGTCACCAGCCGCTGAAGGCATAGGAAAATCTGGCTGGATGGGAGGAAGGGATAAGAACGCCGAGCGAGTCTTGGATCCCAGGGGGTGGATTGAAGGACAACCGCTCCTTTGTCGTGGATCTGACCCTTGAGCTATCTGGCTCGATGCGGATTGAAGTTGACGTAGAATGTGTCGCGGTGGCTCAATCTCGTTGGCTGGCTCGACATCGAATATATGCGGCATTCGTAAAGTGAGGAGCGTCTGTAAATGTTCATCTAGTAAACTTTGTCACGGAATGCTCAGGAAAATGAAATGCAAGACATAGACTGACCAAAGAATGCCTGCTTTCGATCCAACCTCTGTAAGCTAGCAAGCCATTCATCCGCATCCCAACCAGCCGAACAACTTTCAGGTCCTGTAGAAGGAAGTTGCGGTTCAGACTCGGGCACCAAGACGTCGAGCTCGGTGCTAGCAAAGAGATCCTCGAACATAATAGCTTTCAGATTGTATCCCAAAGTGAAGATTTCATTGACGATTAGGACCTCGGCTTGAAGCGGTGACTGAAAATGCAGTTACAGGCGCAACTTGCTGTGGAAGCAGCTGAGATGAGATGCTTTGTCATGTGGGCGCCGCGCGCTCTGATGCGACCACTCACTTGCCGCCGTTTCCACCGTTTGTGTGGACGAGGAGCTGCATTCTCTTCAATCATCCAGAGCAGGCGCTCGTCCACTAGCCAGTGCCTAAGGCAAGTCTTGTATCCTCTCATCATGTTATCAGCTAACTCACAAGAAATTCAGGCTCGTAGCTTTTCGTCCAGGCGTCGTTTTTGCTTCCTCGAAACGATTGCAACCCTTACCGGCCTCATCCATAGCCAAAGGACAAGTCGAACTCCCAGTTTCCTCACCTCAATCACATCAGACAAAGGGCACCTATTCCAGCCTTGGTTCAGTCATATCAACTTCGCTAAATATTCACGACACTGAGATAAAAGATAACGTTCTGGGGCCTATATCAGCAACCAATTTTGTTGACCATTATTTCCCAGATGCAGGAGAAGTTCCCTGGGATCAGAAGGAGAGCTCGCTCAACGGACTTTTGCGAGTTAGCAGGGTCAAAAACGAGGTAGAGCTACATAAGATTCTGGTCAGTCTCTCTCAAGTCTCGCTTCTTGGCATTGTAAGAGTTGCTAATCAACCCCTTATAGATTGATGCACTCAGCACGTTTTGTGATGGTCGAATGGAGCTTGTCAATACCTCTAATCATGTGGACAGAGTGAATGCTGGACGGGAGCAAGATCAAGTAAAGCCGGATATCATTTTGTATAAGGTGAATTCAGGAAGAACCCGGCGGATGGATATGTCTCTTGCCCAGACGCATTTCGTGGTCAAGTTCGATGGACAAGATGACCCGTTCGCTGACGCTCGCAGGGAAGATTCACCCTTCGTAAACAATACTAAGAAATCCTTGCAAACACTAGGTCAACTCACAAGCCATGCCATCGCCCAATTCTCACAGCAGTATCGCACGCACCTGTTCAGTGTATTCATTCAGAAGCAATGGGTTAGGCTCATACATTGGGACCGGGCTGGTGCAGTGGTAACTGAGAAATTCGACATTAGCGCCCTCGAGGGAGCCAAACTCCTTGCCGAGTTCCTTTGTCGATTCAGTCAAGCATCGGATGCCACTCGCGGTTTGGACGAGACAGTCACGATTCCTGGTGAGGCAGATGCAGAGCACGTCGGACAAGCTCGAAAGGAACTTGGGTTGAGCCCCACGGCTCCTATATGGAAGTTCGGTGTCTATGATGACACGAAGGAGGGTGAAGTGAATTATTGCTATGGTAGTCACCCTCGCTTCCGCGGTCGAAGTGCTCTTACTGGCCGTTGCACTCGTTGTATACCGGTCTGGTATCCGGTGAAGAAGCGATGCGTTCTTCTGAAAGATACATGGCGTGTCGTTGGGGAAGGTATGGTGAAGGAAGGTGTCATCTATAGGAAGCTACAGGCAGTGAAAGTGCACAATATCCCAGAATGTCATCAAGCCGGTGACATTCCTCTTCCTCACCATCAAACTACAACATGCGACGTCGATCTTTCAGGAAGTGAAACCAGAACCTTCCGCCAGCATCAACATTATCGACTGCTTCTGGACGATGTGGGTGAAGACCTCACGCACTTCGACAATACTCGTACGATGGTTCGTGCTATGAAAGATGCCATGCAAGGTGAGTATATGCTACTTCCTATTCCCTCTGTCTCTAATGAAAACATCATTAGCACACCATGAGGCTTACGAAAAAGCCGGGATCTTGCATGGCGACCTCAGTACGGGGAATATCTTGATAGGGAAGGATGGGAATGGATATTTGATTGACTGGGATCTCTCGAAGCCGGTGGCAGACCTCGGAATGGGAGCACGTCAATTTATACGCACGGTACGTCTTCATCGTTTGTCCCTATGATGGCCCGGCATGAAATTGTTCACTCTTTCAGGGCACCTGGCAATTCATTGCGGCTCGGCTTCTCTTACGACCTGAGGATGATCTGGGCCCTGTGTTCCCAGAACTCGAGGATGACCTTGAAAGCTTCTTCCACGTCTTGTCTTGGATAATACTTCGGTACACCAAGAATGGTATGTCGAGCGAGGAGTTGGCGACCACAATGTGCATGGTCTATGATTATGTTGCCCCAAATGCCAATGCTCCGGGAGGAGTTGAAGGTGGCAATAACAAAGTACTCTACATCTTACGCAAGTTCATGGCTGACGCAGCCAAACTTCCTCCAACTGCGCTCCGGGACTTAGTGTGCGATCTCGAGACCGTGTTCACAGTCCGCTATGAGAAGAAACCTTCTTTCTCGCAAGCGTTGATCGACAAGCGGAAGAGGGAGTATGATGCTGCCTCCGGTCAGGAGCGCCAAGAGCTGGAGGCGATAGATGGGATGGGGTTCATTCGCAAGGGAAAGCTCAACTCAGTTTGGATGATGAAGCGCTTCCAGGAGGCCATTGACTCTGACAACTGGCCTGAAGAGGACTGCGTGCGCATAAAGAACGAGATGAAATACCCGAACTTGGTGTTTCCTGCGGTTCGAACGGTTTCCGACAAGCCAGGGAGTAGTTTGAAGCGGAAGACGTTGAGCAGCGACGTACAGAGCAGCGAATTACAGGAGTCCAAGAGCGAGTTACGGGAATCCCAGAGCGAGTTACGGGCGTCCCAGAGCGAGGTGCGGGAGTCCAAGAATTCGCGACTCGGATATGATTGAGCCCAGAGGTGATCCAAGAGTGGTACCATATAGTATACGTTGTATCTGTAGATTTTACTGTTAGCGCACTGTACTTACTTAGTTCTGTAAAATAGCACGACTGCGATATTTATTCTCAGCTTATTCTCATCCTGGAAATTGCAATTCTGCGGGAAAAGACTTGTGAACACGGTCTCGAGATCGCATAGTAAGTCTCGGAGCGCAGTCGCAGGAAGTCCGGCACATCGGCCATGTACTTGGTCAATATCTGGAATACCTTTCGTCACTTACAACACCTCCGGGAGCCTTGCTATTCTCGGCAGCATGATCATAAGTAACACGCGTGCATTATTGTCTGAAGATCCTCTGCAAACAGAGTATTCTTTGTGAACTGAAGTAGTGTCCAACACACGGAAGAAACTCTCTAGGTCGTCCTCGAGCTGTGGGAAGACAGGTCCTGAAGCTAGAATGGGTCGTAAGAGCAGCCGAGCCGCAATGAACTGCCAGGTGCCCTGAAGGAGTGAAAATTGTAAATCTCATGCCGGTAGAAATTGTGAGACCGTAACATACCGTGCGCACAGGTCGACGTGCTCCCTCTCCCAGTTCTGCGACCGGCTTAGACAAGTCCCAATCAATCAGGTAACTTTGCCAATCAAAATATTTCCCTGCGCTGATGTCACGATGCAAGATCTTGGCCTCGTCGTATGCCTATTGATGAGCTAATCGTAATTAATCAGTCACAATGGGAAGGATAGGTAGTAGTGAATACACTTGCCTTTCATTGCATCTCTCACGGCAGACTGAGCCAGCTTGCAAATGAGGAAGTCGCGTACTGTCACGTGGTCGTGTTGCCACTTTCAACGCGACCACGACCACTCACACTTGTGTGGATTCTGAGCTGCTGCGTTGGGCCACACTTGATTCTTCATTGTCTTCCAGGTATACTTAAGTGCTCTTCATCTATCGAGAGAGAAGGCAAGTTCTCGTATCTTTCATCATGTCATCTGCTAACTCAAAGAAACTCAGATACTCCGTTTTTCGTTCGGGCGTCGACTATTTTCCCTCGAAACGATTGGCCTTACCTGCTTCATCCATAGCGAAAGGAGCAATAGTACCACCGCGTCCCTCAACTCCTCCACCAGGTCCTGCTCTACCTGACCAAACTACGCCTATAAGGAGCATATATTCTAGCCTTGGTCCTAACACAACAACTCCATTGCCACGCGATCAGCGGCTAAAAGTTTACGCTGCTGATATCAACTATAACACTCTGGGGCCTATGTTAGCGACAGATTTTGTCGATCATCATTTCCCGGAAGCTGGACCAGTTCCATGGGATGAGAAGAAGAGCTCACTCGATGGACTGTTGAAACTCAACGCGGTGAAAACTGAACTAGAGATGTATCCGATTCTGGTCAGTCCTTCTTAAAGGTATTGTAAGATTTGCTAATCGCCCTATTATAGCTTGATGCACTCAAGACGTTTTGTGATGGTCGAATGGAGCTCGTCGAGACCTCTAAAAATGCAGACACAGTGAATGCTGGACCGGAGCAGGATGAAGTAAAGCCGGATATCACGATGTATAAGGTAAATTCAGGAAGAACGCGGCCAACGGATATGTCTCTTGCGCAGACACATTTCGAGGTCAAGTTCCATGGATATGATGACCCATTCGCTGACGTTCGCCGGGATGATTCACCCTTCGTGCACACCACCGACGCCGCACGAGCGACGCGAGGACAAATCACCTGCTATGCCATCGCCCAATTCTCACAGCAGTATCGCACGCACCTGTTCACAGTGTTCATTCAGAAGCAATGGGTCAGGCTTATACGTTGGGATCGGTCTGGTGCAGTGGTCACCCAGAAATTCAACATTAGCACTGTCGAGGGTGCGAAACTCTTTGCAGATTTCCTTTGGCGATTCAGTCGAGCATCGGATGCCACTCGCGGTTTGGACGAGACAGTCACGATTCCTGGTGAGGCAGATGCAGAGCAGGTCGCACAAGCTCGAAAGGAACTTGGGTTGAGCCCCACGGCTCCTATATGGAAGTTCGCTGTCTACGATGACACGAAGAAGGATGAGGTGAATTACTGCTATGGTAGCCACCCACGGTTCCGAGGTCGAAGTGCTCTTACTGGCCGTTGCACTCGTTGTATACCGGTCTGGTATCCGGTGAAGAAGCGATGCGTTCTTTTGAAGGATACATGGCGTGTCGTTGGGGAAGATATGGTGAAGGAAGGTGACATCTATGAGAAGCTGCGGACAGCGGAAGTGAACAATATCCCAGAATGTCATCAAGCCGGCGACATTCCTCTTCCTCACCATCACACTGAAACTTGCGACGTCGTTCTTGAAAAAGATCGTAAACCCCTCCGTCAGCATCAACATTATCGACTGCTGCTTGAAGATGTGGGTAAAGACCTCACTCACTTCGACAACACCCGTACGATGGTTCGTGCTATGAAAGATGCCATGCAAGGTGAGTATATGCTGCTTCCTATTTCCTCTGTTTCTGACGAAAACATTCTTAGCGCATCATGAGGCTTATGAAAAAGCCAAGATCTTGCATCGCGACATCAGTACGGGAAATATTTTGATTGGGAAGGATGGGCGTGGATATCTGATTGATTGGGATCTCTCGAAACCGGTGGCAGACCTCGGAAAGGGAGCACGTCAAGTTATACGCACGGTACGTCTTCATCGTTTGTCCCTATGATGGCCCGGCATGAAATTGTTCACTCTTTCAGGGCACCTGGCAATTCATTGCGGCTCGGCTTCTCTTACGACCTGAGCATGGTCTGGGCCCTGTGTTCCCAGAACTCGAGGATGACCTTGAAAGCTTCTTTCACGTGTTGTCTTGGATAATACTTCGGTACACCAAGAATGGTGTGTCGAGCGAGGAGTTGGCGACCACAATGGGCACGGTCTACGATTATGTTGCCCCAAATGCCAATGCTCCGGGAGGAGTTGAAGGTGGCAGTAGTAAAATAATCCACATCTTGCGCAAGTTCATGGCTGACGCAGCCAAACTTCCTCCAACTGCGCTCCGAGACTTAGTGTGCGATCTCGAGATCGTGTTCACAGTCCGCTATGAGAAAAAAGCTCCTGCCGAGCAAGAGGTGATTGATGAGTGGAAGGAGACCTATGATGCTGCCTCCGATAAGAAGCGCAAGATTTTGGAGAGGTTGGATGACAGAGGCATCATTCGCAAGGGAAAGCTCAACTCAGATTGGATGATAAAGCGCTTCCAGGAGGCCATCGACTCTGACAACTGGCCTGAAGAGGACTGCGTGCACATAAAGAACGAGATGAAATACCCCGACTCAGTGTTTCCTGCGGTTCCAACGGTTTCCGACAAGCCAGGGAGTAGTTTGAAGCGGAAGACGTTGAGCAGCGACGTACAGAGCAGCGAATTACAGGAGTCCAAGAGCGAGTTACGGGTATCCCAGAGCGAGTTAGGGGCGTCCCAGAGCGAGGTGCGGGAGTCCAAGAGATCGCGACTCGGATGTGATTGAGCCCAGAGGTGATCCAAGAGTGGTACCATATAGTATACGTTGTATCTGTAGATTGTACTGTTAGCGCACTGTACTTACTTAGTTCTGTAAAATAGCACGACTACGATACTTATTCTCAGCTTATTCTCATCTTGAAAATTGCAATTATGCATGAAAAGACTTGTTATTCGACGATTTGTTCCGGTTACGTCCTTGGCAACGTTGTTATTATCTCTTTGTCCTCCCTAAAATCGCCTTTTATAGCAATTTTCAACTCTGGAGCAGCGTCAGTTGCGACCGAATTGCTCTCGTACTTCCAAATTTCAACTCGTATATAAATGTCTCGTCGATACTTCACCATGAAACCCATCATTCGATTTCAAGTGACTATTAGCCTCACAGCTTATTCGTTGACTTCACTTCTTGAACAATCTCTGAATCACCAATAATAATGTCTTCAGCAGCCGAGTCATCTTTCAGCCAGGTTTTCGCAGCTTCTCCGAGCCCTCTCATACCTTCAACAGCTTTTACCCATGAATACCGATGCCATTCTACCCAATTGCCTATGAACCCAATGGACGAGTCCTTTGGATACACACTCTCTAGTATGACTTCGACTAGCGAGAGTCGTCTACCTCTGGACTCGGACGTCGTACCACCACCTTATGCTGAACCTCCAGCGTATGAGCAGCGCCAGAGTGATCCTGTCACGCTTGCCATGTACCTTTTCAAATTCGGATTCTGTGAGTATTCGTATCTTTCACACTGCTTTTGACTGATTGCTGAGCTTTCGTGTTTTCGTGTAGTATTCCCTCCATTCTGGATCATGGGAGCATTCATTCTATTATCTCCACTCCACGCACCAGACGCCTCATCATCGTCATTGCCAGATGCTTGGCTACCCGAGAAAACAGAAGCTGAACGTCAGCATATCATCGCACAGTTGCGCAAGACGGAAGTGAAATGGGCACGGAGATGCCTTGTCGCCCTCATCGTTCTTGTACTCCTCGGAGCAGCAGTGGGTATCGCTGCATGGGGCGTTCTTCGCTCATGAGATCCGTTGGGTCGCGGAATGTCCTCGCCCCCTCCCTCCTATTCATTAGAACACAATCTGTGTTTCCACGTTCCCTCTCTCCTCTCATTACTACGTTTCTCGTTCGAAAACATCCTCTGTATCGACTAGCTCTGCTGTATCTTTATTACTTTCGTTATTTTATGTACACCCATCCAAGAAGTGAACCAACAAGATGATTTTGTCTCTGCTCTCACTTCAATCACAAACTTAAGCAAGTTGTCCCTTCATACCGGGTTCGGTGTCGGTGTGCGTCGGGATGGAAACCGTGGCATATATATACCGTGGTAGGCAGAGTTATAGGCATAATCATGTATCGGGGGCACGCATATATCTCACTTGTGTGCAACTGCGGGGGCTAGGAACCACTTTCTTGTATTTGTGCAGCCTCCCAGGACCACCCAGGCGAGTCCAACTCACCAGAGCAGTGATAAACGGAAGAAAAGCCAGTGAAAACGTCTACTAAAGCACAATAAGCGTACATGAGGGGTTCAAGAAATACGGTATAAGCTGTTCAAAAACTCATACGACCCTATCCACCAACTCGCGGGCAATCCTACGACGTCTCTCTACCAAGACATAACTCACTGGACGAGAAGAAAAGGTCAGGCAAAGCATTCAGATACAAACACATAAAACGTACCTAGAAGTCGATCGAGGAAACCTAGCGCTTCTGGTTTCACGGTCCACGAAGCGTGTCGGGACATGCGCAATATCAAAAAGTACCGTCTGTGAGGATGATACTCCACAATTGGCGTCTTTGTCTCGTCGTCAGTCCGTATCAGCTACACTCAGTCTCGTAAGTCGCAAGCCAATGAGGATCGATGATAAGTGAACAATTTACCTGAAGTCGTCGGTTGTGCGTCTTCCACCGATATTCAACCCCGTCGTGCTCGAATGTGCCACCGCTAATATGAAAAAACCGCAAGACATCTCGTTAGGAAACCGAACAAGAAATCATTTAGAAGATCCACGTACACCCCATCCGGATCCGGTTTGAGAAAATCAATATCCGATATCCACTCCCCAAGCTGAGCACCAGGAGCATCGCTATTCAAGAACCTAACTCGAAATCTTCCTGGAATAACCTTCTCAATCTCCGCTACAGGACGCAGTATCTGCGTATCAGGCTCGAGTATGTTGATCTTGGTTGTCTTGGGATGCCAGTACCTCGTAACGACTTCAAAGTAGAATTGATCATTGTCGCTGGCAACAGTCGTGTTGCGCACGCTGTTGGCGGTGAAAGTCAACTGTTCAGAGCCGTCGGGATTTTCGCGTTTAGGTCTCTCGTGAACGGCGGCGAATTTAGGCATGATGATGATAGGAAGAACAAGGCTAAGATCAGGAGTTGAGAATTTTGGAAATGGTCACCCAGAGGCCAGAGGGAGGAAGAGCGTCGATGGAGACAGAGAAAGAAAGGCTGGTAAGATAAGAATGGACTGTCTTTTTAATTTTAGGTGGTTTGATAGGTCTAACGAAAGCCGGTGAAGACCGGTGGACGTGTGGGTGGAGGCGTGAGGGGAAACCGTTGTCCGAGGGCACTGCGTGTGAGGTTCCTGAATCGCAGGGGTGACCGAAGAGAAATGTATGCTTTGAAAGTAATGTCTTCCGTTCATCAGTCATTCGGCGAGGTGAAAAGAAGCACGTAAAGCAGATGCTTCATATGACGCTGCGCTTCTGCTGTCTATAGGAGCCGGCGATACTTGATGAACAGCGAGTGGATGGGGGTTTGCCAGCACTTTGTACATTCCTGCCCCTAGTTCCCAGCGTGCGTGGTTTTCGGTTCAAGAAGAACGTGAACGTGAGCCTGTGCCAGCTCATTGTGTGAGATGCCGATGAGAAGCAACAACGCAACCGTGAAGCTCAACCCAATGATGGTAAGAATAATTTTGGTGCGGGCGGGAAATATCGGATGAAAAACGTAGCCCTATCATAACCTCACATACACGTCGTGCGACGAATGCAACGAATTCAACAACGAATGGCGTCAATGACGAAAACATAGCCATGCGTAAAAATATTATTATAATCTTTGAGACCAATTTTTCCAAATACAGAGCTGAATCGAAATCAGCGAGGATACAGCAACACAGAAAGAAGAAATACAATACAATATGACTACCCTCTTTCCCCCATCCTCACCACAGGAAAAAACAGAACGACCTCATCAAAAATCCGAGACCCGTCCTTTGAAGCTCCAATCACCTCCTGGATCCTCACCCCACCGGCCCACCGGTTCACGTTTTGGGCCGCCTTGTTCTCCAGTTTTAGGATTCACATCTCCTTCAAACTCAGGTTGAACCGGTTTGAGAGCATCAGGATGTATAGCGAGCTCTGCCTCCTGTTCTTGCGCGCTTGTACTAGACGACGACGAAGCGGCTAAAGGAGTTTGCGCTGAGCGCTGAAGGCTTTCGAACTCGATTTGATCTTTTATGGGTAAAGAAGGGGGTGAAGGACGATTCCAATTCGTCATTGTGCGTCTCGTAGCAAGCATTGGCTGGCGTCGAAGGACATTAGGAAGATAGACTGATAGCCTTCTCATTGTCATCATAGAGGTTGCAGTGCAGGGTTAGGAGGAACCAACCGGGAACCCCATGAAAGCCTTAGCCACACACAACCAAACAGTCTCTCCTTACCTGAGCGCCTGGATCAGGGACGCAATATTTCTGACTTGATTTTCGCTGTTGCTTGTCTTTTTCCTTTTCTTTCTACCTGGCTTGGGTATCTAGTCCGAATCTGCAGCAGTAAATGCTTCATTTTCCTTCAACCTTTCAGAACAATGGTCTTCCGAAACGAATAGATAGCTTAAATGCAACACAGCAGAAACAGCATTCTCCCTCGAATCAGATCTTTCTGAAGATTGAAGAGGAACTTCATGATGCACGGCGTGTACATATGCATGGCCAAGAAGATGATCTGAGGATGGCTTTGAATATGGTCATCAGCAGGGTCAGTGAAATGGTATGTCAGTAGGTTTAGCAAGTCAACAGCAGCTCTGATGTTAGGTCTCTATCAAGTCCACACTTCTGAGCGATGCGTACAAAGCTCAGGCCGAGCTAGAGGTCCAGCTAAACGTAGCGAAATCGAACCTGCAGCTAGTTATTTCTAATAACGAGATGCTGGAGGAGGCACTCAAGTCAGGAAACGCAAAGGATGTGGGTTGGCGCAGATGGAGTGCTAGGGAAGGTGAAAATAAGGGCCCTTTACCCTCCGATACTCGACCAGCTAGCGTGGATATACCACCGGCTTTGGATAATAGCGCAAGTCCTACTGCACCCTCTTCACCGCCTAGTACTACCCCGACCACGTCTGCACCTCCCCAAGACTCTCGATTCTTCAAATTTCGGTTCAACAGCTCGAGTTCGAGTACAACTTCGCGAGCACCGAGTCGTCCGCAGACCCCTACGAATCCTCAAACTTCACCTAAACTCGCGAGCAATGCTCCGCATCATTTGAATTCGGCTTCAATGCCTTCGTTACTTGAGCATACGAAGGAGCTTGAAGAGCTCGCTGCTCAACTGGATAAAGAAAAGGCAGCACGGAAGACGATAATGCAGGAGAAGGCTGCGTTAGAAGCAGAATTGGAATCCTTGTCACAGGCGTTGTTCGAAGAGGTGCGTGTGCTTTTGTCTGATCTTGCTGTGAAAACAAGAATTCCGATTGATGTTGTCATTCCAGGCAAATAAAATGGTCGCGACCGAACGTATCAAACGGGCGGAGACGGAAGAAGAGCTGAAGGAAGCTCGACAACAGAAGGAGGCATTAAGAAGTGCTCTTCGTATTATTGAAGGGGAGGTCGAGGTCCTACGAGGGTCCAGGTCAATGACCGGCAGTCCAACTGGAATCCCACAGAGCATTACATGCTCACGGTCTCGCTCTTCTTCGCAGGTTGGTATGAAATCACCACCTGCTTCACCTACACCTCCACACACGCGTACGAATTCCGTCTCATCCGCGCCGTCGGATACTCACGAACACTATGGCGTGGCGACGTCTTCGTCCTCACGGGTGGGGAGTCAACGAAAGTCCGTGGATAGACCGGAGGCTCTCCCACTTCCTGATTCACCGGATTTGTCGTTAGATTCTGAGAAAACACCGATGCCCATTCGGTCCTCTTCTACATCGTCGGTGGTGCAGTCGCCTGCGTCGTCAGCTGTTGCTGCGCCTTCACCTGGACCCGCACCTTCGTCCACGCCACAATCATCCCTCGTCCCGGCAGCATCTAATGAGTGGTTAGATGCTGAGTCGGCTTCTCCTTGGGCAGATGTATCGTCCTCATCTAGTCGACCTAGTTCGCTCGGTAATTCAATAGCCGATACTACTTTGTTCTCAGAAACACAACATCGAATATAGGACTTTGAGGGCCCATATATGATGTATTGCGCTTTTTGCATTAGACATTTCTCAGATTCACTGTGGTATACATGAGTGTGAGGAAAACAGACTATTCATTCATTCATTCATTCAACCATTCATTCTTTCCTTGTTTTTCTCATTCATTCTTAAGGGCATTCGGCACCGCTGGGCGATGTTTTTTCTTTTTTCTTTCCTCCTTTTCTCTCGGTAAACAATACATTCTCTCACAGTTGCTTACATGCGATTCTGGAAACGCGGTCTGTCCTACTAATTTTCCTCACACCGTAACATTACGAGAGTACGCCCAACCATATATGCTTTGCTCTCGTGTATCGTTGGTTGAATCATGGCTCGTTGGGCCAGCTGTATAAGTAGCACATACATAGCTTTGACGTATCCTGCTGGATGGGTCGCATATATCCAACTCATACGTTGACAGTGCTATACAGAAGTTAGTCATGTGATGAATGCTTGCCATGTCCTCGTCAATCCAAGTGGCGGTCCTAACCGGTGTGCATATATCTGCATTTCTCTCTACAGCAGACGAATCTAACGTTCACAGTTAGCGATACTGCTTCCACAAATGCTTCTGCAGACAAATCAGGTCCTACTATTCGTGCTCTCTTCGACTCTCGTAAAGGATACGTCTGTGCGCACTATTCCATAGTTCCAGACGATGTCACAGCTATACAGAGTGCCGTGAAGGAATGGACGCGGTCTGGAGATGTAGATTGGATCATTACTACGGGAGGAACTGGTTTTGGAGTACGCGATAGAACACCAGAGGTCAAATTGTTTCTGTTTCAGCTTGTTCTACTCGGATGGTTCTAGTACTAACTTCTTCACGATATATAGGCGATATCTCCACTTCTCGATCGTGAAGCATCAGGGATAGTTCATCTTCTCTTGTCGACTTCGTTAAAACATACTCCGCTTGCTGCGCTCTCGCGACCTGTTGCTGGAACGATCGGCGATACGCTCATCGTCACGCTGCCAGGGAGCGTCAAGGCAGTAAAAGAGAATATGGATGCGTTGTTGTCGAACGGAGTAGCTGAACATGCTATCGAGTTGATCAAAGGTGGATCGGGGGAGCGGACGCATGCTGCACTCGCAGCGTCGGCATCTTCTCTGAAAACTCATTCTCATAAACATCACCACCATGGTCACCATCTTCCTCATCATCATGACCATCACCACCCTCAACCAAGGGTGCTTTCTCATGATCCATCGCAAGCAGGTATGTCTTTGTTCCCCGCACTACTTTGCCTACGCTCATTATTCTTTCAGTATCGACTCGCAATCGGGTATCCCCGTATCCACTAATCTCGTTCGAAAATGCTCTTGATATTATAGGCAACACGATTCAACGACTGCCGACCATCACGTTAAAGGTAAGAGTCAAATAAATTACACATTCCAGACTGGGGTAGAACAACATTTAGGTAGATCCAAACCTAAAAGGATACGTTCTCGCAGAAGATGTCTATGCGTTTTCAGACGTTCCACCCAAACCAACTACCAGCGTCGATGGCTATGCTTTGCGATGTGGGTTTTCTCAAATATCTGTATCGTCGCACTAATCCACTTCTTTAAAGCAACTGACAAACTAGGAACGTACAAAGTCCTCACCTCCAAAATCCACTCTCTTTCAAGCCCACTCCCAGAAGGATACGTCTATCGTATAAACACCGGTGGCCCGCTCCCCCTCGGCGCAGATGCGATTATCATGGTAGAAGATACGCGGCTTGTGTCAACGCACCAAGGCGGTTCAGGTGACTTTGAAGAAGGCGAAGAAAACGAAGTAGAGACTCTAGCGCAAGTTCCTGCAGGGGAGAATTTAAGAGTACCAGGATCAGATGTGTCAAGAGGCGATTTGGTATTGCAGGAAGGGGAGAGAATACTTAGTTCTGGTGGTGAGATTGGTACTTTGGCTTTTGTTGGACGTAAGGAGGTGAGTGGGGATTTATGTGTGTGTGATTATATACAAAAGAAGAAACTGAAGGAAAGGGGTGTAGGTGAAGGTTTATAAGAAACCTGTTGTTGCGATTCTTAGCACTGGAAACGAAGTTATTGATCTTCAAAAGCCGTCGTCGGCCGAGTCGTCTCAAGGATCTGATTCGTGGGGTATATGGGATACTAACAGACCTTCCCTACACGCAGCACTCGCAGGCATGGGCTACGAAGTTATCGATCTTGGGATTGTCCCGGACGAGTAGCGTATTCCCAATCTTATTCATATCTCACTCACTAAATCCGAAATCTCCAAACAGAATAGACGCACACACCAACGCTCTCAAGCAAGGCTTCACTCAGGCAGATCTTATCCTCACAACCGGCGGAACGTCCATGGGTCCAACTGATCTCCTCAAACCCGTCATCGAGCGCAAATTAGGGGGTACAGTCCATTTCGGTAGGGTGACTGTGAAACCTGGTAAACCAACAACGTTCGCTACTGTGACTGTTCCTGGGCCCAACGGGGACGACACGGAGGGACGAAATAAACCGATCTTTGCGTTACCCGGAAACCCAGCTTCAGCGTTGGTCACGTTCTTTATATTTGTTGTACCTGCGCTAAGGAAGATGGGTGGATGGCCTGATGAGGTTTGTCAGTTACCTAGGGTGAGGGTGAGGGTACGTTCAAGTCTCTTTCACCGCGCGGGGCATACGCCTTGAGAAATTCAATATTCATTTCATACCAGCTCGAGACTCCCATGAAGTTGGACACAAGGACGGAATTTCATCGCGTTATCATTCGAGCTGGGAAAGATGGTTTGAGAGCGTTTAGTACGGGTGGTCAGAGGTCGAGTAGAGTCGCGAGTTTAAGCGGGGCAAATGGGTTGGTGATGCTTCCGCAGCGAAAAGAGAACGAAGGCCCTGCAATGCTTGAGATTGGGGATATAGCTGAAGCAGTCATGATTGGTGAGATACAAGCAATGGTGTAGAATAAATTGTGTGAGCTGTGTGGATGTACGATAGGTATGGGTGTGTATGGACAGTGACAACAAGTATGACATGTGGCAGTCTGAGTCACAGCAAATTCAGATAAATGCTCGCAGTCTGAATACACAGCATTACCTTGAAATACACTCTTAGGATAATTTCAGTACATTATTCATGAATTCAATCTTGAACATTCATGATGTTAAGAAGTCACAAATCAATGTATAGCATATATATTGTACAGTCTCAACAGGAACTACAACACTGTAACAAAAAAAAAGAACATATGTAATGGTTGTACATAGCAAAAAACACACATATTTACTTATTCAGATTACACATTTGCTCCAGCAGAGCGAAGCATCTCCACAATAGCCTCATGTCCAGATTGAGCAGCAGCTTGAAGAGCAGAGCCATTTTTATCAGTCTGAGCATTAACATCTGCTCCAGCAGAGAGAAGCATCTCCACAATGGATTTGTGTCCAGAATGAGTAGCAGCTACAAGAGCAGAGTGTTGTAACTCTGTCACAGATCTAAGTGGAAATCCCCGTTACTTAGTCTATAACACATGCCGTAACCCTATGGACAGATAGCTCAGTGGTAGAGCATGTCTCCGGGTTAGACTATGTCCCGGGTTCAATCCCCGGTCCGTCCCTTTTCCTACTCCGAGGTCACAGTGGCTTAACATGGTAGCAGCAAACATGTGCCAACATAACCGGTATTCAACCCGAGTTGGCGGAGATTCAGGAGCATAAAGCGTGACATTCATGGACCAAAGTGGTCACGGGTATCCACTTATGGGGGTGTGTTGTAACTCTGTCACAGATCTAAGTGGAAATCCCCGTTACTTAGTCTATAACACATGCCGTAACCCTATGGACAGATAGCTCAGTGGTAGAGCATGTCTCCGGGTTAGACTATGTCCCGGGTTCAATCCCCGGTCCGTCCCTTTTCCTACTCCGAGGTCACAGTGGCTTAACACAGAGCACTATTTATCACTGTATGCATTGATATCTGCTCCAACAGAGAGAAGCATCTCCACAATGGACTTGTGTCCAGAGTGAGCAGCAGCTGCAAGAGCAGAGCTCCATTGGTCACTGTATGCATTCACATCTGCCCCAGCAGAGAGAAGCATCCCCACAATGGACTTGTGTCCATAGTGAGCAGCAGCTGCAAGAGCAGAGCTCCATTGGTCACTATATTCATTCACATCTGCTCCAGCAGACAGAAGCATCTCCACAATGGACTTGTGTCCAGAGTGAGCAGCAGCTGCAAGAGCAGAGCTTCAATTATCACTGTATGCATTGATATCTGCTCCAGCAGAGAGAAGCATCTCCACAATGGACTTGTGTCCAGAGTAAGCAGCAGCTTGAAGAGCAGAGCAACATCTATCACATGCATTGATATCTGCTCCAGCAGAAAGAAGCATCTCCACAATGGACTTGTCTCCAGAGCGAGTGGCAGCTGCAAGAGCAGAGCAATATCTACCACATGCATTGATATTTGCTCCAGCAGAGAGAAGCATCTCCACAATGGACTTGTGTCCAGAGTAAGCAGCAGCTTGAAGAGCAGAGCAACATCTATCACATGCATTGAAATCTGCTCCAGCAGATAGAAGCATCTCCACAATGGACTTGTTCCCAGAGTGAGCAGTAGCTGCAAGAGCAGAGCCCCATTGATCACTATATGCATTGATATCTGCTCCCTTCTTAATCAATTTTTCTACAATTTGTTGAATACCTAGGTATGCTGCAACAGTTAGAGGGTGTTCTGCATTCTATTGAGTGAGATCTTCTGGTCTCTGTTTCTGTTCCCTATTTGACATACCCAGCTTCATCCAGTGGAGATATGCAGGATTATTATTATCCAGTAATCTCCCTGCAATCTGGACAGTTTGCTGGTTCAGACTCTTTACAGATAACACATGCTCTGTCCAATATTCAGCAGCATAACTTGCTAGAGGGAAATTCTCTTTGGATACAAGTTTTCTGCAGAACTGATGAGCATTGAAACCACAGTGAAGCAGATAGATAAGGCAAGTTTGAGCAACAACATTATGTGCCAGCTGTTCATCAATCTGAAAGAAAGTTGTTGATTGAAATTTTATGCAATCATTTATCAAGAATTCTTTCACAGAGTGATGAGCCAACTGTACAACTCCATGCTCTGCAACCACCAGTGCAGTGTCCACAATTTTGTGAAGCTTTTCTTCAAGAGCTTCATTTCGGTATTTAGATTGGAATGAACTGCTCTGTAGATCAGTTGCTAATATCTCCTTCAATTCCTTGAGTGATATAGGCCTTTTGGAAAATGTAAGCCATTCAAAGATATGCTTTGCATCTTGCTTATGCACTTCAGCAATATATGAGATCTTCTCAATATAGGTTGCTTCAAGAGTAGGTGGAAGTTTCTTCAATGTGATTTCCACTACCTGTGGTGTTCCACATTGTCTTAGTGTGGCCATTTGACAGTCTACCCATCTAAATCTGTACTATGTTAGTATAATCAATAAAATAAAAGATATAAGTGTCTTACTGTCCATCAGCTTCATCCATCAAGACCTGTCTCACCTCCTCTTGCATCCCAGTCTGAAGTTCAAGCATTGGAATCTGAGCATCAAGATACTTGCTAATATCCAGGCTGGTAATATCAGACTGCAGCAAGATGATAATGTTTTCCATAAAATGTGTCTTCAAGGAGTGTCTGCTAGTGGCTAGTATGTACACCTTGTCCATTTCAAGCAGACTCTGAATTAAGTTAAGAACTTCATGTTGTGTTGATTCCTCACATTCATCTATGGCATTCATCATAATGTAGACTGGATTCGCAGATGATTGAGAAACAAGCATTTGCTGAAGGGCTTTCCTTAGATCAGATAGTTCTGGTTCTAGCCTGCCATCTTTGCATTTCTTATACAGCTCTTGCATCTCAGATGATACTCCATGAGAATGCCAAGTTATTTGAGCCAAAAGAGATGAGAGAACTGCTCTATAAGTATAAGTCTGCTTTGACTTATCACAAGAATCAAAGTAGTGGTAGAGTGGAGATAGCATTGCACTAGACAGTGTGGATTGAAGGTCTTGAATAGATATAGTGCCTGAATTAATCTTTAGACACTTTGCTAGAATATTAGACTTAAAAGATATTCTTACAATAGAAATGTCTTTCCAGTACCAACTATATAATACTTAGTAAATATCAAAAGACAGTGAGCCATTGATTGATACTTGCCTTTGCCTTGCAACCATAGTAGTCTGCCATTTGCTTTCCATTCAACATATCTTGAATCATGAAGTAGCCAAGTGCCAGTGTTTAGCACTATCTTGTCTCTTATAGCAGTGCTGAAACTCTGATGCTTTGAGCCATTGTTGAATATTGGTCCGGTCAGGTGCTAAGATAACAAGGTTAGAATAGAAAGTCACTTCTTGTTTACCCATGTTATCAGACTTTCATACCAGTGACATAATTCATATAAATATCTCCAGCAGCAGTTACAAATTCGTAGTGTAACGAAGAATTCGTTTTTATGTGTGCACCGTTCAGCCAGTTTTGGCCCCTCAACCGGGCCTCCGATTGCATTGGTAATTATTACTCATTGTCACTTAGTCATCTCGTGTTGGCCATGGACCGGCCATTTTGGCCCGATGGTAAGCCCGATTTGGCTTAACTCCTGAAACCCGATTTGGCTTGCACTTAAACCAAATGTAGAATTATGACACATAAGTATTATGTGAGCCCGGATGCCCCTGCTTTGACCGTAAAAACACAAATGTGACCGGAAATTCTTGTCTGCCAGCACTTTCAGAGGGAGGAAGATACTTTTACATTATCCAAGAAGCCAAATATGACTGCTTATTGATTAAAACTACTGGGTTTGAATTTCAAGGTTTAATTAAATCATTTTGAACCAATATTGAACATACTTAATGAGCAGAACACCATGCTCTGCATGCACCAGAAACTAAATAGCTTCTAGTGTGATACAGCACATAGCCTTAGAAGAGAATCAAAGTAGCTCAAGAAGTCTCAAATGAATATCACAGTTGAAAGTTCCAGTATATCTATATTCAATACTTACTTCACACTGCAATTCAGAAAACTTTGGGTATAGACTCAGACTCCTGTTGGAATCTCTTTCTATGGCTGGTATATTCTGTTTAACAACCAGTCACATATCCCAATCACATATCCCAGTTTGCAATTGCAGTCAATCTCCTCAGAAAATTGTGTTTCTTTAAGATTTCCTGAAATAAATTCAGAAAAATTCAAATTCACTTCACCAAGGCCATAAGCTGTGTATATAGATATTATTCAATGCTTGAAACTCCTACTTGTGAGTTCCATATGACAGTGCAAGAACTAGATGTGCAGAGGAATTGAACCTAGCACTAGTATGAGGAAAAATTACATAACAAAAGTAACACACTAGACACATAGGCTAAAGTAGCTTACATATATAAACTGTATCAAGACATAATGATATACTTTTTGATTCCTCCAAACTGGTTGCAGACATCATGCTAGAGCCTGATAATCAGGACCTTATGCTGGCTTCTATTCTTCTCATCAGGTCCCTGTTGTTTTTCAACTCCTTTTCCCTGTAAGCAGACAGAATACAAAATATAGCAAACATGGCCCTTTTCCCCAGTGCTCTTGATGATCTGGTAACTATACCTTGTTTATTCAAGAACTCTGGACTTGACATTGTCAGGCATTGACAAAGTTTGAAGTAAAATCAGTTAAATATTATAATTCTCTATATAGCAAGCCTTATAACACACTATGATTCTTATTCTTGATTCTTGTAAAAGTAAAAATCAGATTGTCAGAACCTTGTAGTATGCACTATACATGAACAGTTATTGTTTCCATATACATAAACATATATAATGGCAGAACTTTCTGGGAAAAGGAGAAAACCCATGGAACATTCCAGTACCATCCATACTCACTGCTTTAGTGTAATGATTGAACAGTGTAGTAGAACAATACAGAATGTCCTGCAAGATTGTGCAGGCTTGTAGGATAAGGTAGAATATTCCACCTAGTTCTTAGAACATTTCCAAATGTGTTTTTCAGAAATAGTATATAAAGGCCGTTTCTGGGCCTGAAAAATCCAATCCTTAACCTTTACCTCTAACCACCATCAGTATAAGTTTTATTTCTCAAGCTTACTGTAGAAGCACTACAGTCTATTTTCCGATTAGAAGTTTACTCTGACAGTAAATTCTAATACCATTTGTCTGTTAAGTTCATTGAACAAGGTTTCTCTGAACTAAGTTCTAGTATCACCTGGATCCACATTTCTGTTTCTGGGTATCAGAAGTCTATTAGGGCAGTAGATTCTGGCATAGCCATTTCCCATTCCTGCAAGTATTATTAGTTTAGTGAACAAGAGGGTCACTAAGCCACTTTGAATATCAGAAACATCTGGTTCCTCAAGCTATTACTTTTCTGAATAGAACCAAAGAGGTATCCATCAGTAAAGTTCTTTCTTCTAGTCTCTCAAGTTTCAAGTTTTCAGTGTTCTCAAGTTTTTGATCTTAGTCCAGCATTTCTGTTTACTACATATTTTGTATTGACATTCATATTACTCCTGATTCACTTTTTAGTTAGATTATTGCATTTGTATTGTTTGCTATAACCTTCTTGTTGATCTTATATACTTTCCAGAACTCACAGGTATAGGCAATTAAAGATAAGTTCCCTTCCTACCTGTGGATTTACTGCAAACACACAGTAGTCTGACAGCATTCAATTGGCCTTTACAGGAGCATGCAATAAAGTGTTGAACCATCTAATTGCCAGCAGGACACTTGAGCCCAAGAGAGAAAGAAAAAAAAAACTGAAGAATATTATAAGAACCACCCACAGAATTTGTACCTGCTGGCATCCTTGGATGCAGGCTGACACCCCAAGTATTAAAGATACCACCACTAATATTCACATTAGAGCTGTGACTAGATAGTATTGTCAACATTCCTGTTCAGATCTCAAACTTCCTGCTTTTACCTGAATTGATTTGCCATATTGAATTGCAATGAGCCAGATGCATAGCTTGCTCCTGTTGTTTGCCTCTATTGTTGTACTAATATTGAATGATACATCCAATGTGATAAATTGTTACACACCTTTCATTGTTCTTTTGAATGGAGGGTCTTTTAAACCATTTCAGAAAACGACCAGCAGACAACTGCGCCATGGTGGGAGTAGAAAAAGAGCAATTCATTATCGAGATCAATCACTTCCATCTCACCTGCTTACCAATGCACGTGGTTTTGATTATCGATGGCTGCAGCTACTATTTCCAGATGATACTATACATAGTGACCAACCTCATGATCAGTACCACCTCCTCGTATCCACCTATCCCCCAATATGTGACATATCTGTCACTGCAGATAGGTGTATGAGACTCCACAACGATACTATTGCCATTTATATGTACAAATTCATTCCTGCGTTTGTGTTCTATACGTGTACATATTTCCCAGGCAAGTAGAATACATCAGCAGCAGTGTAGCTGCGTAACTGGATAGCTTAACGTGATTGAACAGACTAATTACAATGGACAAGCTTTTTACTTGGGACCTGACAACATCACGACTAAGAAAGCAATAAGCTAGTTAGATGTAGTAGTATAACTCACGTATTGACTACTTGAGCCCACCAAAACGAACTTGTCGTATGATCCAATCTCCAGCGTACGAGCGACAATATTAGGCTCCCACACATAAGACCGTATGTGTGTCATTTGCCATCTCGATCTAGAAGTAAGGAGGGAAAGGAGATGAGTAAGGCATCAAAGCAATAACTTGAAAGAATAAATGGACGACCAACCCCCGCTGGCAGTCGTTCTGACACGAGAACGAAATGACGCAACCCAACCAATGGCATTTGAAGCAATGATGAAACAAACAAAAAACAAAGCACACAATCGACTCACCTTCCTCGCTCCTAAGAAATGTCACAACAACGACCACAGACCCAAAAATCTCCTCCCCTGACGATTTGCATACCGGGTTACACTCCGCGAAAGTTGTAGGCTGCAACGAACCTCTTCGTGCCATGTCACGAGCCGCTAGTGTAGATTGTCACACCCAGGGTTTTTCCAGACGTAGAAATAGTATGCGCTGTGGAGTGCTAGGTCGTGGGGTCAGCAGAAGGAAAGGGAAAATAAAGGAGAGGACAGTCACCATGTGCATTTCATTGCGCGTTTAATGTTCGAGGTGCGTGGTGCGTGTCGAGTGAAGTCGTCAGACAGCCCACCGGCAGCAGCGTAAAGACCTTTCACAAGCTTGGCGAAGCAGCGAAGAATCTTGGGTAGATCGTAGACACAGATTCTTGAGCCCAGCTGGATTTCAGCCTGATTGATAATGAGATGAGAGCAGCGATTGACAGGTAAAGCAGAAGAGACTTACAGCTACGATACGAGCAAAGAGGAAAACAGTGCAAATGACTGGTCAGAACCGAATGCGAACGAAATGACGAGGCGAAACTCACAAGGTCCCCTTAACAGTCCACTTCACAGCCCTGCTCCAAATATGCGTTGCAAAAAGATGATGTTCGGACTGTCACTACCGAGCTCGAGCGTGACGACGTTGGGAGAATCGACCTAGTGGAGGCTCCATGAAACGCGCCCTTGGTGATGTGCGGGTGAGACACGACGGTGAGGCCTAGGATGTGGGTGGACGACAGTGAATATATGCACTTGGGTAGAAGACGAAGGACGAGGAGACACGTACTGTATCGAAACGTGCAATGACACCAAAACGCTTGTTTTCTCCGAGTTTCGTCTCGTTGGGCTGTATGCTTTCATATACAAGGATCGATGGGCTATTCCGTCATGTGAATTGAAGTGACCCACTTATCTGAAGCGCAATGTCACTGTATGTACTGCTTGCGACCATCACAATCAGGCTACTGCTCACCGCTTTTAGAAGACAGGCTTCGCTGATCATGGCACATCAACTTCTCCTCAAAACATACTCATTCTGAGCATCTTGAATCAGCTGTCGAAATGAATGGCATATGGTTGGCGAGAAGTCCACGGCAGGATTTTGCATTCGACCTTCGGTTCAGCTCAGTTCGCAGATTACATATAGCGTACCTTCATTCGAATTAGGCTCCGTGAGTCCGGATTGTTCAACTTTTGTCAAATTTAGGGTACTCCCTTGCTGAATATTTAGGACCAAGCAAAGGATATATCTTCAAGTTACTCATGATGTGAATATTTAGCCTCGGGCAAGAAAATATGCAAGAAAATGCCGGTTCTCTATATGTAGCTGAGCTGAGCCTTCAGGTGTCCGCTGTCGGGCCGGGATGTACGCCGAAGATTACTTATTCAATCTCAGCTCCGCGCCCTTCCGGCAAGACCCTCCACTCTTGGCCTTGGGCAAGACCAAGAATCATTGACATCTTTCTTGTCCAGCTCGCATATACGAGCTCCAGTCGAGCCGGGAGAGGTGGTACTTATACGGAACTTGTACTAAATGTTATTATGTCTGCCTCTATTACGTATACGAAAAATTGTTCCTGCGAAGCGCATCGCCGACTGTGCCGGTCTCCGTCCAAGCCCTCCGCAACCTCCGCAGGCGCTCTATGCTAGTTTATCCACCGGAAGCCTCTTCGCATGTATCGCTGATATTTACCCTCTTTTATTTCTGATTTCCTTTCTACAGGCTCCACCCTTATTATACAGGTCTTGAAGGGCCTTAATACCTACTATGCAACTCAGTGCTCACTGAACTGTATCTACCACGTCTCTTCATTCTGTCTTGTAATAGTGTATATTTAATCTTTACGGGGGCCAGGATCTTTAACAATGCATCACATAAAGTAAGTACCTACAGGCGCTGTATAGTTATTATTCACCTTCACCATTTCGCTGGACAAATTATATCTAAGTAGGTGCACGTGCCAAACTGAACCGAACGACGAAGCGACCATGCGAATGCAAATCCTGCCGTGGACTTCCCGCCAACGTCAAGGGCATGTAGATGTGGACCGTTTCTAAACCCATTGGCAGATACTAGCATGGCGATAGACTGCTGGTAGTATGAAACTACAGAGGCGCCAGTGCAGTGCATTGTATATCTATTAATGGGCGCAGATGGTACTTGATAATGCATTCGATCCGTATCATATTCTAGCTCCGCTACATCTTCTATATAGAGACCATTATTTAGTGCCAAAAGTGTTGCACGAACTGCTTACAGATAGATATCCCCGTGTTCCTCGAGTCAAACACATTTAACACAGAAGCTGTTACAAACCTGTACCAGGTGTCAACTTGATACTGATCATCACAACCAGTACTGCACTACTGCACCGAATAGAAGAACATAAATAAGTAGGATCTGGTGAACGTGCGGTTCCTAAAATAAACCATCCTAGCTTACCAAAGGAGCGTCTTGCTTTCGTTTCATTTTTGTGCCTGATTCGAGGACAAAGTGCATGTCCTTGCTAGTGTCCGTGGTGATCCTTCCACAGGTCATGATCTCCTGCGGTGATTGCCAGCGGATGGTCTAGTAAACATTGAGAAAAACCCCAAGACGCGCAATTCTGGAAAGACTTACGAGAAGGAATACATATACACCATGAATTTTATCAGCACAACTTTCCAACACAACAATGTGTCCTGCTATGCTTCTCTGTGTTCCTATTTATACACCGTAAGTAATTAATTCGCAAACCTTGCTGGCATAGGACATTCCACTCACCCGACTCAAACCTCCGCCAGCTCACTCGTCCTAATCCTTCAGCGCTGCGAGCTTCCCCAGCATCAGCCCTCTGTCGTTACCGGAAACTTTGATCATTCAAGTTTCTTGAATGCTAGACGAGTACACTTCCAATGAGTTTATAGACAAACAAGAAAAAAATGGGATATGTACCTTTCGCGCAGCTGCAGCCTCAACGGCGATATCGACATCTTTGTGTATTCCTCCGCTCACTGACGTGATCGCCGCTCTTGCCTGTAGATGAATTGACGACACTGTAACATACACGAATGAATCGCCCAGTAAATGGAGAAGAATGGAGATGCGTAGGAAACGTACTTGAGCTCGACCGCTGTTTCTCCATCCCGCCATTTCCATATGACAGAATATCACGTATATCAAGCTTCGAGGGCGATGGACATGGCGCATAAGTCAGAGTTCGACATTTTTTCCCGACTTTCGGTAAGGTGGAGTGGTAAGAGCAAGAGATGCGTTGTACGAACGACGGGCGTGTGACAACGACGCAGGACATGTAAAGAAATTAGTGGTTGAACGTCGAAATCTTTTAATTCTCAAGCCAAGGTCAAGAAACCCTAAGTCTTGTTCCTTATTTCGTGGAACAAGGCCAATTTTACGCGTTATATAGGCGATTGTCATTCGATCGGCGATAAAGAAAGAAACGAAAGTGATAAAGATACAGCAGAGCTAGTCGATACAGAGGATGTTTTCGAACGAGACACGTAGTAATGAGACGAGAAAGGGAACGTGGAAACACAGATTGTGTTCTAATGAATGGGAGGGAGGGGGCGAGGACATTCCGTGACCCAATGGATCTCATGAGCGAAGAACGCCCCAAGCAGCGATACCTACTGCTGCTCCGAGGAGTACAAGAACGATGAGGGCGACAAGGCATCTCCGTGCCCATTTCACTTCCGTCTTGCGCAACTGTGCGATGATGTGCTGACGTTCAGCTTCTGTCTTTTCGGGTAGCCAAGCATCTGGCAAAGACGATGATGAGGCGTCTGGTGCGTGAAGTGGTGATAGTAGAATGAAGGCTCCCATGATCCAAAATGGAGGGAATACTACAAGAAAACACGAAAGGTCAGCAATCTGTTAAAAGCAGTGCGAAAGATACGAATACTCACAGAATCCGAATTTGAAAAGGTACATGGCAAGCGTAACAGGATCACTCTGGCGCTGCTCGTACGCTGGAGGTTCAGCATAAGGTGGTGGTGCGACGTCCGAGTCCAGAGGTAGACGACGGTCGTGACGACTCTCGCTAGTCGAAGTCATAGAGAGTGTGTATCCAAAAGATTCGTCCATTGGGTTCATAGGTAATTGGGTAGATTGGCATCGGTATTCATGGGTAAAAGCCGTTAAAGGTATGAGAGGACTCGGAGAAGCTGCGAAAGCCTGGCTGGAAGACGACTCGGCTGCTGAAGACATTGTTATTGGTGAGATTGTTCAAGAAGTGAAGTCAACGAATAAGCTGTGAAGCTAATAGTCACTTAAAATCGAATGATGGGTTTCATGGTGAAGTATCGACGAGACATTTATATACGAGTTGAAATTTGGAAGTACGAGAGCAATTCGGTCGCAACTGACGCTGCAGAGTTGAAAATTGCTATAAAAGGCGATTTTAGGGAGGACAAAGAGATAAGAACAACGTTGCCAAGGACGTAACCGGAACCAATCGTCGAATAACAAGTCTTTTCATGCATAATTGCAATTTTCAAGATGAGAATAAGCTGATAATAAGTATCGTAGTCGTGCTATTTTACAGAACTAAGTAAGTACAGTGCGCTAACAGTACAATCTACAGATACAACGTATACTATATGGTACCACTCTTGGATCACCTCTGGGCTCAATCACATCCGAGTCGCGATCTCTTGGACTCCCGCACCTCGCTCTGGGACGCCCCTAACTCGCTCTGGGATACCCGTAACTCGCTCTTGGACTCCTGTAATTCGCTGCTCTGTACGTCGCTGCTCAACGTCTTCCGCTTCAAACTACTCCCTGGCTTGTCGGAAACCGTTGGAACCGCAGGAAACACTGAGTCGGGGTATTTCATCTCGTTCTTTATGTGCACGCAGTCCTCTTCAGGCCAGTTGTCAGAGTCAATGGCCTCCTGGAAGCGCTTCATCATCCAAACTGAGTTGAGCTTTCCCTTGCGAATGAACCCCGTCTCATCTGTCGCCTCCAGCTCTTGGCGTTCCTGACCGGAGGCAGCATCATATTCCCTCTTCCGCTTGTCGATCAACTCTTGCGAGAAAGCTTTTTTCTTCTCATACCGGATTGTGAAGACGATCTCGAGATCACGCACTAAGTCTCGGAGCGCAGTCGGAGGAAGTTTGGCACCGTGAGCCATGGACTTGCTCATGATATGATCTCTCTTGAATGTGCCACCTTCAACGCCTCCCGGAGCATTGGAATTTGGGACAGCATAGTCATAGACCTCGCGTATTGTGTTTCCCAACTCCTCGCTCGACATACCATTCTTGGTGTACCGAAGTATTATCCAAGATAAGACGTGGAAGAAGCTTTCAAGGTCATCCTCAAGTTCTGGGAACACAGGGCCCAGGACATGCTGAGGTTGTAAGAGAAGCCGAGCCGCAATGAATTGCCAGGTGCCCTGAAAGAGTGAACAATTCATGCCGGGCCATCATAGGGACAAACGATGAAGACGTACCGTGCGTATAAATTGACGTGCTCCCTTTCCGAGGTCTGCCACCGGCTTCGAGAGATCCCAATCAATCAGATATCCACGCCCATCCTTCCCAATCAAAATATTTCCCGTACTGATGTCGCGATGCAAGATCTTGGCATTTTCATAAGCCTCATGATGCGCTAAGAATGTTTTCGTCAGAAACAGAGGAAATAGGAAGCAGCATATACTCACCTTGCATGGCATCTTTCATAGCACGAACCATCGTACGGGTGTTGTCGAAGTGAGTGAGGTCTTTACCCACATCTTCAAGCAGCAGTCGATAATGTTGATGCTGACGGAGGGGTTTACGATCTTTTTCAATAACGACGTCGCAAGTTTCAGTGTGATGGTGAGGAAGAGGAATGTCGCCGGCTTGATGACATTCTGGGATATTGTTCACTTCCGCTGTCCGCAGCTTCTCATAGATGTCACCTTCCTTCACCATATCTTCCCCAACGACACGCCATGTATCCTTCAAAAGAACGCATCGCTTCTTCACCGGATACCAGACCGGTATACAACGAGTGCAACGGCCAGTAAGAGCACTTCGACCGCGGAACCGTGGGTGGCTACCATAGCAGTAATTCACCTCATCCTTCTTCGTGTCATCGTAGACAGCGAACTTCCATATAGGAGCCGTGGGGCTCAACCCAAGTTCCTTTCGAGCTTGTGCGACCTGCTCTGCATCTGCCTCACCAGGAATCGTGACTGTCTCGTCCAAACCGCGAGTGGCATCCGATGCTCGACTGAATCGCCAAAGGAAATCTGCAAAGAGTTTCGCTCCCTCGACAGTGCTAATGTTGAATTTCTGGGTGACCACTGCACCAGACCGATCCCAACGTATAAGCCTGACCCATTGCTTCTGAATGAACACTGTGAACAGGTGCGTGCGATACTGCTGTGAGAATTGGGCGATGGCATAGCAGGTGATTTGTCCTCGCGTCGCTCGTGCGGCGTCGGTGGTGTGCACGAAGGGTGAATCATCCCGGCGAACGTCAGCGAATGGGTCATCATATCCATGGAACTTGACCTCAAAATGTGTCTGCGCAAGAGACATATCCGTTGGCCGCGTTCTTCCTGAATTTACCTTATACATCGTGATATCCGGCTTTACTTCATCCTGGTCCGGTCCAGCATTCACTGTGTCTGCATTTTTAGAGGTCTCGACGAGCTCCATTCGACCATCACAAAACGTCTCGAGTGCATCAAGCTATAATAGGGCGATTAGCAACTCTTACAATACCTTTAAGAAGAAGGACTGACCAGAATCGGATACATCTCTAGTTCAGTTTTCACCGCGTTGAGTTTCAAAAGTCCATCGAGTGAGCTCTTCTTCTCATCCCATGGAACTGGTCCAGCTTCCGGGAAATAATGATCGACAAAATCTGTCGCTAACATAGGCCCCAGAGTGTTATAGTTGATATCAGCAGCGTAAACTTTTAGCCGCTGATCGCGTGGCAATGGAGTTGTTGTGTTAGGACCAAGGCTAGAATATATGCTCCTTATAGGCGTAGTTTGGTCAGGTAAAGCAGGACCTGGTGGAGGAGTTGAGGGACGCGGTGGTACTGTTGCTCCTTTCGCTATGGATGAAGCAGGTAAGGCCAATCGTTTCGAGGGAAAATAGTCGACGCCCGAACGAAAAACGGAGTATCTGAATTTCTTTGAGTTAGCAGATGACATGATGAAAGATACGAGAACTTGCCTTCTCTCTAGATAGATGAAGAGCACTTAAGTATACCTGGAAGACAATGAAGAATCAAGTGTGGCCCAACGCAGCAGCTCAGAATCCACACAAGTGTGAGTGGTCGTGGTCGCGTTGAAAGTGGCAACACGACCACGTGACGGTACGCGACCCACCATCATCGTGGAAATTAAATCGCAACGTATGTATGCGCTTTCAAGCAACTCTGCCTCTTGACCTCCTCATCGTCGACCATCTTTGAATTTGAAGTCTCGCCGTATGCAAATCGTAGGTTTTCGTCTGGGCAGACTCGTTTCACCACTGCAAACCCTCACCTGCTTCGACCCTATCTACCAGCTTTGAAGTCTCGCCGTATGCAACTCGTAGCTTTTCGTCTGGGCAGACTCGATTCACCACTGCAAACCCTCACCTGCTTTCCGAGACCGCTTAGCAACAGAACTTAGGCTTTCAGACAGTATGTCATTCCTTGTGCCTTTCTTTGCTCAGCATTTGGCGAGAATGGGGGTTTAAAAGCTATAAGAGGACTAGGATAAGGTTAATGGTACGTCCTCATCAGCCGCTATCTACACTTTCAGTTGTCTCAAACTTCAAAACTGTTCGAATGGGTTCAGTACGACCTAACTTCGCTGCCAAAGTCGTGTCAATGAAGAGGACATGGTCTAACATACTAAAAAGTCTGACGTCTACTCAATCTATGAAGCGACCGAGCCTTTCTCATTGAATTAAAAACAGCGAGAAGTTGTCCGTGGAAGGTATGGAGCTAGGTTCGATGCGTAAGTTGAAATCTAGGCGATCGGAAATTCCTGCAGAAGTCCCGCTGTAGCTTCCTCACACTCCGAGTCGATCATAGTAATGCTAACAGCTTTGCACGCCATCGACGTGTCTCAAAGATGCCGCGAACTTCCAGCGATAGAGAAAGACCTTGATGAGTCAAAAGACGAGCTTTGCCCTTTTGTGTGGAGTGTTCAGCTTGACAAATTTCATGAACGTGTACAAGATTCCTCTATCTGACGGTCTCTTGAGGTTATTTGCTGACTCGAGAAACATTTCAGATGCAAAGATAATACTTCCAAACACGGCTCCTCGCCTGCAACAGCAAGTTACTTCAAGCATTGCTAGTACTCGGCCTTGAAGATGTATAAAGTACTTGCTTATTCCGGCAATACCTCCTCAATGCACGCTCTCGGCAGATGTCTAAATTGTTTTACCTATACTACCTACATATGTCCTGTTGTGATTGCCAGTGAACGTGTTTATCTGCAGTTGAATGTACATACCGTACATCAGAGCCTCTAGGGCTTTCGAAGACTTACTATGCGATCTCGAGACCGTGTTCACAAGTCTTTTCCCGCAGAATTGCATTTTCAGGATGTGAATTAATATCGCAGTCGTGCTATTTTACAGAACTAAGTAAGTACAGTGCTAACAATAAAATTTACCGATACAACGCATATCGTAACCACTCTTGGACCACCTCCGTGCTCAATCATATCCGAGCCTGTTGGACTCCCGTAACTCGTTGCCCTTGGACTTCTGTTTGTCGCTGCTCAATGTCTTCAAACTACTCCCCATCAACTTATAGGCAAGCGTTGCAGGAAGCGCTAATTGCAGCGAATCAATCTTGTTTTCGATGCGCACGCAGTCCGCCTCAGGCCAATTGTCAGAGTCGATGGCCTCCTTGAAGCGGGCGAGCATCCAAACTGAGTTGAGCTTTCCCTTGCGAATGAACCCCATCCCATCTATCGCCTCCAGCTCTTGGCGCTCCTGACCGGAGGCAGCATCATACTCCCTCTTCCGCTTGTCGATCAACAGTTGCGAGAAAGAAGGTTTCTTCTCATAGCGGACTGTGAACACGGTCTCGAGATCGCATACTAAGTCTCGGAGCGCAGTCGGAGGAAGTTTGGCACCGTGAGCCATGGACTTGCTCATGATATGATCTCTCTTGAATGTGCCACCTTCAACGCCTCCCGGAGCATCGGCATTTGGGGCCGTATAATCATACACCATGCGCAGTTTCGTCGCCAACACGTCGCTCGACATACCATTCTTGGTGTACCGAAGTATTATCCAAGATAAGACGTGGAAGAAGCTTTCAAGGTCATCCTCGAGTTTGGGGAAGACAGGTCCTGAACCTGGGATGGGTGGTAAGAGCAGCCGAGCCGCAATGAATTGCCAGGTGCCCTGAAAGAGTGAACAATTTCATGCCGGGCCATCATAGGGACAAACGATGAAGACGTGCTGTGCGTATATATTGACGTGCTCCCTCTCCGAGTTCTGCCACCGGCTTCGAGAGATCCCAGTCAATCAAATATCCATGCCCATCCTTCCCAATCAAAATATTCCCCGTACTGAGGTCACCATGCAGGATCCCGGCTGTTTCGTAAGCCTCATGGTGTGCTAATAATGTTTTCATTAGAAACAGAGGAAATATGCAGTAGC
Source organism: Omphalotus guepiniiformis (assembly GCA_028554645.1). Taxonomy (NCBI): domain Eukaryota; kingdom Fungi; phylum Basidiomycota; class Agaricomycetes; order Agaricales; family Omphalotaceae; genus Omphalotus; species Omphalotus guepiniiformis. The sequence goes on from JAQOOI010000015.1 coordinate 398,502, forward strand.
ATATACTCACCTTGCATGGCATCTTTCATAGCACGAGCCATCGTACGAGTATTGTCGAAGTGTGTGAGGTCTTCACCCACATCGTCTAGAAGTAGTCGATAATGTTGATGCTGGCGGAAAGTTCTGGTTTGACTTCCTGAAAGATCGACGTCGCATGTTTTAGTTTGATGGTGAGGAAGAGGAATGTCGCCGGCTTGATGACATTCTGGGATATTGTGCACTTTCACTGCCTGTAGCTTCCTATAGATGTCACCTTCCTTCACCATACCTTCCCCAACGACACGCCATGTATCTTTCAGAAGAACGCATCGCTTCTTCACCGGATACCAGACCGGTATACAACGAGTGCAACGGCCAGTAAGAGCACTTCGACCGCGGAAGCGAGGGTGACTACCATAGCAATAATTCCCTTCACCCTCCTTCGTGTCATCATAGACACCGAACTTCCATATAGGAGCCGTGGGGCTCAACCCAAGTTCCTTTCGAGCTTGTGCGACGTGCTCTGCATCTGCCTCACCAGGAATCGTGACTGTCTCGTCCAAACCGCGAGTGGCATCCGATGCTTGACTGAATCGCCAAAGGAACTCTGCAAGGAGTTTGGCTCCCTCGAGAGCGCTAATGTCGAATTTCTCAGTTACCACTGCACCAGCCCGGTCCCAATGTATGAGCCTAACCCATTCCTTCTGAATGAACACACTGAACAGGTGCGTGCGATACTGCTGTGAGAAGGCATGGCATGTGAGTTGACCTAGTGTTTTCAAGGATTTCGATTTCTTAGTATTGTTTACGAAGGGTGAATCTTCCCTGCGAGCGTCAGCGAACGGGTCATCTTGTCCATCGAACTTGACCACGAAATGCGTCTGGGCAAGAGACATATCCATCCGCCGGGTTCTTCCTGAATTCATCGCATACAAAACTAGGATTTGCATTACGAGCTAGGCTCCTACTGCATAATGGGTGAGCGTAATTTATCACGAAAAAGCATTTACTGTATCTTTGTATGTAGTAGACAGAAATTAAGAACAAATTAATCATCATAAAATTCTAAGTCACTAAGGTCAACTCCATAGTCATCAAGAACCAACTTTAATCCCTCTCTTCTCTGAACATCATCCTGCAACATTTTTCTTGTTGGGGTTTCCTTGTCTTTACGCAAACGACCTTCTGGGAATGGATCACGGAAAGCAATTCCTTTCAAGGTCTTCACTCTGGATATGGCCACAAAGGACAATCCTGAGGCAAAATCCTTCTCACCAAGAGAAATAGTGGCCTTGTCTAGAGTCAAACCTTGACTCTTGTGAATTGTGATAGCCCAAGCCAGAGTAAGAGGTAGCTGTGTCCTGCTCAATTCAGTGTCCCCTCTAGTATGCCATCTGGCTGTTATAGGAGCAATGGGAATCCAGGAAGCATCAACTCCTTCCCAGCCCAGATTTGGAGGACCTATAATAGATCTCAGTACAATGCTTGTTGCAGAAAATTTGTCATTTACCTGAATATCCTTCACATTCCACAAACACTACAGAAGGTAGATCTCCATGCTGAACATTTGCTGAGGGATCATACCAAATCTTCCTAACAAAGCCTCTTGCACCATTCACCAGACCTATATAAACATTAGAACATTACTTCAGCAAAGTAGAGCACTAGAAATCACCTTTAGAAGTCCACAAATTTCTTGTAATCATAACTCTAGCACCTTCTGCCAAAAGAATTTCCTTTTCCAACCCTTCAGCATCTTCTTCTGAAGCCTTTTTAGCTTCAGAGTTGTTGTGTTTTGCTTTACAGCGAACAACTGGCCCACCACAGTTGGCTAGATGCAAGTGATTAAGAGTCTTGACTTGTTCTCTCTGAGGAAGCAGATGAAGGGCTTTGTCATGTTCAGAATGTTCCTCAGGAGAGAGGTTTTCCCAAAAGCGAGTTCTGAATTGCTGATAATCAGCAGAAGTGGACTGATAGTCTCGTAGACGGAGAAGCATATTTCTAAACAGCTCTTGCTCTGGATTACCTCCAGCTTGACGGAAGATTTGAGTGAGAGTAATAGACTTTGTGAAAGCATGGTATGTCTGAAACCCTTCAACCTTTAGAAGTGGTGGATGACTGTTTGGCTTTTGATGACTAGTGGAATAGAGAGGAGACTCTCCAACAGGAGGGAGCTGAGCAAAATCTCCAAATAGCAAAGTGGGAATATCACCCAAGACTTCATCATGAGTATCAGGCTGAGCTTGACGAAGTCGTCTATCAACCTTTCCAAACTGCTTTTGGCCAATCATTGACTTCTCATCAATAATAAGCAGTTTAGCAGAGTTCCATCGAGATTGTATGCGCTTTGAAGAGTTGGGACCAAGCTGTTCAAACCCAGTAGTAGGATCCCTAACTGGAATATTGAGACCATAATTCAATGTCCAACCTCTAATACCAAAGGCAGCAACACCTGTTGGGGCTAGTCTAGCAACTGGATCACAATCATCTCCCAGCTCATCAGCAAAGTGCTCTCTAAGAGCATGTGTGATAGCCCATATCAAGTAGGACTTTCCAGTGCCTGCAGTTCCATCCACATTGATCCTAAGAGTAGGAGGCTTGTTTCCAGGATCTTGCTTGAGTTTTCTGAAATAAGCCATGACTTGAAGGAACACAGTCCTCTGAGAGCCTTTTAGTGTCTGGTAGGGAGCCTCTGGTAGAACCTGCACAACATCATTGGGAGATTCCTTGACAGAGTCTATGAGCCATTTTGCTGCATCATTAGAGACATGTCTTGAAGGAGAATGCTGATGCCAATCATACAACAGATCCATGTCCCTTCTTCCAAGTGTAATCACATTGGTTTGAAGAACAGAATGTCCAGGAGCTTGAGCAGCCTCAACCATCCATTGAAGCTGAATTGGTGCATGGTCAGGGTCATCATCAGGAACAGATTCTGAGTCTGAGTCTTCCTGATCCTCCACCTCAGAAACCACTTTGGGTAAACTATCAATGTGAACATGGTCATTGTCCAGACATGAATTGACAAATGCATCTGTATAAGTGGTCCATCCATCTAGGATCTCCTCTGGACTCTTTTCAAATGGATGATGTAGAACCAATCTTGCATAGCAGTACTTCTCATATAGGTCTGGAGATGAGGGATCTGGAGGATAGAGAGGCCAAACACTAACAACAAAGGGCAGTGCACGATGATGTGCTTGGTATGGGGTATGAATGAGACGAAGTGCTAACTAACTCGAATGAATCTATCAAGCACTCTAAACACACACACAACACACAAAGACTTTTAAGTTCGTGGGGTTTGGGGGGACCAACAAACTCTGTGAAGCGAATAAGGTTGTTGTAAGAGGAACGCGGAGACACAGTCAAAACCGACGCGGCACAGATAACTCTATGCTACACACCACTCAAACGAACTAACGCGTAACTTTAACAAATCACCGCGACCAGTGACTACAAACGATACAACAACCAGACGATTGTTGGGAGATGCCAGACGACTTCTCACTTAGTGGAGTTGGGTATAGGAGGATTTCAGAACTGCCAGACGACGAGTTCAACGAGTGACCAGACGATCCACTCTTATTCGCACTACACACATAGGCTCCGCGGTACCAGACGATCCCGCTTGTAAACACTTAGGCACACTGACTTATGAACTAACGCGGCGGTTAACACTTTAAAACTCCTAATCACTCAGAGGGACTTAAGCTTTTCCACACACAAATGCTATTAGCTCTATGGGGGGCTCGGGAACCTATCCTTCCTTGCCCAGGTTCTATTTCTTATATACAGTATTTCTATTTACATAGTACAAACAAATGTCGCGATACTTGACAGTTATGAGATATATGGTGCATATGGTGCACCGCGTAAGGTAGGGATGAAGTATAGTACGCGGTAACAGGGTATCTTATATCGGGCTATAATCTTGCCGCTTTTAGAAAGTATCGCGATAGTTCGCTAAACTGTGTCTCCTTACGTGTTCTACTTCCGCGTCGTCGGAAGTACTTCGTGTTACATCGTACGTCTAGACCCTTCTGTGGCTCAATCAGTGGTCATTAGATATGACTAGTGCACGGAGCTACTGCTACATGGTTTCTAAGTCTGGCCCTCTGAGTAGTGCCGCGGTACTTTGTTACCTACGCGTTGGTTTATACAGTATTGGGGCCATCAAGTTATACACGTCGGACCTTAGAACAAGTGCCGCGACACTTTACTTGAGTGCATACTTAGGTAATACCTACACTGAGAAGACCCATTTAGTGCCGTTCTACAGTCTTGTACACCTTTGTACACATATACTAGTGGTTGAATGTGCGTAATACACCGCGGAACTTAGGACTATACAGTGTACTTAGTAGGTTTGTACTGGAGTGATCAATCCTGCGAGGCCGAAAATGGTAGTGGTATTACCGCGGTCGTATCATCTCCCCCTGACTAAAATATCGACTGTCCCAGTCGCTGGGGTCCTACTCAGGGTCTATCCTGGAAAGGCGCATCAACCTCCCTTTTCTGGATATCACAAACTTCTTTCTGACTCATGTAGCGCTCTCCCTCCTTCTTGTCACATCACATTCCATCACGTTGCCTTATTGGTAAATCGCCGCGTCTCTTCATTCCCCATCGTCCGGTTACGTTAGTTTCCGGACATACCGGTTATTCAGTTAATGGATTGCCATCGCTTCTTTGTCAAAGCTGTATGTCGTACCCTGAATAAGTATGTAATATATCAAACTTTTGCTCTCGCGTCTTCTAGGAATGGAACTTGATATTGGCACCAATCCGAGGACCCCATCGCCGCGAGGTGTATATAACCTTCAGCGCCCGGGTGTCGAACTCCAACTTTTTGCCCTCTCTCCCATTACTGGTTTATGCCCATCAAGGCTGAACCCCTTGACTATACTTCTTTATTAGTAAGTGTCGCGGCCGCTCTTTGTGTTCCTTCTCTTAACTTCCTTGGGCAGGCTTTTTCACCCACACCTTCGGAAACTAACTTTAGCATGTCTTCTTCTCGACCGTCAGGTTCTCGTTCGAGCAAACGCCAACGCCGCGATGACGCCTCTGTCCCTATTCCTGGAGTGCCGGCTCCCAACTCACAGCAGTCTATATCTGCTGCGGAGTTCGCGTTACTTCAATATATCCGTAGTGGTCAACTGGCGGTCCAACCAACCGTGATTCCTACCGCCGCGGTGGTTTCGCCTCCTCTTGCTTCATCTTCGCGTCGTACTCCATCGCCTCCTCCTGCTGAATCTCGTTCACACACGTTCGCCGTGAGGCGTTGAGAAAACTCGCATCCAAGCGCTCTCGTTCTCGCGGTCAAACTTCTAATTTGGTACGGCAGTTTCTTGCCCCTCGATACTTTTTGTCCCACTTATGCTTTTACTTGTTCTTGCAGCTCCGTCCTGTCACCGCGGAGGATCGGGCCCAATACGATGCTGACTTTCTGGCTTTTAAAGATGAAACTTACGATCTTAGTCCCGCGTCAGCTACTTCAGCTGCGCGTTCTCACCGTAAGCATGGACATCGCCGCGTTGGTCTGGGAAAACGTCCTCCACCGTTGAACTTGGTACGGTTTTTCTCCATTCATCCTTCCTCTCTCTTCTGACTCCGTTCTTCGTAGTTTGATGATGAAGCTGTCGAGTCTAACACTGAGGCCCCCTTAGTTCACAAGGAACCTCGCCGCGGTCTTTCGCGTAGACGCGTGGAAAGTGATTCTGACGCGGAGCCCGTAGCTAAAACTATTCCTGTTGTTGCCTCTGTCGAGCCGACTCCCTTGCCTACGACAGCGCTTACGCCGTCTGCTAGCTCTCCTTTTGTACGTAACTCTCTACTGTGTCAGTTCCCGCGGGCCTTACCACTTTCTCGGTTTATTAGGCTCACTCGCGGTCACCTCCTCCTGTTGACTTGTCAGTTGGCTTCACTCAGGACGCGGTAAATGCTCCCGTACCCACTACTCCTCGTTTATCGCCTTCTTTGCGAGATGACGCGGCACCCCCTGCTCTTCTGCCTTCTGGTGTGCCCGCCTCTTTTTCTCCTTTGACTTCCACGGTGTTGCCTCCCCCTGCTATTGCTGTTAGTCAACCGGGAGCTTCCGCGGCGCTGCCCGCAACTTCATCTCTACCTGAGGACCCAGCTCCTCCTGTAAGTCTAGCTCATCTGTTCCTTGTCACATTCTTAATCCCTTTTGTTGTTTCTTAGGTGAAAGGCAAAGGTAAAGGTAAGAAGCGTGCTAATACCAAACCTGCGGCGACTACTATCCAAGAAGAGAGCCGATTCCGCACCCCTTCACCTCAGCCTGGTGATCCCGAGGACAAGCGTCGATTCTTACGTGAAGTGGAGGGGTACCCCCGATATTGGTACGAACATGTCTTCCCCGCGGCAGCAAAGATGGGCGCTGCTATCCACCGCGACTCCTTGCCTATTACTAAGGGAAGTAAAGCCTCCGCGGCTCCTTCCTCTGTTCATGGCGACTTCGAGGCGGGTGTACGATGGTTTCAACCCAATGAGGCCCCTTCCGCGCAAGCGATCAACTTTGATTTCCCTGGTCTATTGCCACCCCTGATGACCTCGCATATCAAAATGTTTCAGTCCGTGGCAAAGAGTGTGAATCTGGTACGCGGTCCAATTTATTTGTACCGCGACGCTTTTCTGACTTTGACTTCTTTACTAGCCTTCCATTCGGTGTAGCTCCTGCATTGTACATGGCAAACCTTGTGTCTTCGTGGCACCTGGCGAATCTTGTAACGAGTGCCTGAGTAAGAAGGATTCTGCTTGCACCTTTCGGTATGGTACGCGGAAGATTGTGCTCGAGGACGACGCGATGCACAATCGCGGCCTCTTCTCTGTTCGCCGTATGTATTTCTTTTTCTGGCTTGCTCTTCTCCTTCTAACTTCTAGCTTTCAGATGCTCTATCCCTTCAACACGAGGCCGCGACGCTTTTTGAAGACCTGGACCATATTGCCAAGGCGATGCATGGGGTTCAGCGTAAGGCAGAAGGCAAGGTCGCGGAACTCGTCGACATTATTGCTGCGGGATATTTCAATTTTGGCAAAGATTACCTGGCCCAGCTTCGACTTAGCGGGGACTTGGCCAAGGTGATCATTGATGAACGAATTCAACCAAAAATCGACGCGGGGGAGCTTACCTCCATAAACCCAGATTCTCTTCACCATGCATATCAGAACTAGTGATCACTGCATGCGTTCATCATTCTTGTTCAGGCCCCGCGGTAATAAAAGCTTTTAGTATCGTAGTATTGTCATGTCGCGGATCCTGTACAGTCTTTATTACATGAAAATTATCATTGCTTTTGTTTCATGGAGAGTGAATCTTTAAGCTGTGTGACACTTTCTTTGTTATATAAGATTTTTCAGAATTCAAGCGATCCTACGCGGTACTTTTCTCTACGCGGTACTTTTCTACTTCTGTGACCCTTCCCCATCTTTGAAATTACAACTGTCCCCAGTTGTCTTGAACACTTCGCGTCCTTTGGGAAAGTACCATATGGTCCGCCGCGTCAATTTTGAAGGATGGTAAGTGTCGCGGAATTAGAATTCTACACTGACAAGTTTCCTCGTAGTCATGACCGCCCTGGCCCGGTATAAAAGGTCCTTCGAACTCTAAGTTCTTCCTATCAGATTCACTTATGTCTACTGATACTTCTTCTGTTGATGTCCAGTTTCTCGTGGAAGAGGTGGCACCTCTTTACAAGTCGTTTAGCGAGCGTCGAGCCAAACGTGGTGCTGACAACGCTAATCGCGTCGCGATGTCTTGTGCACAAAAACTCGTAAGTTTTCTACTGCGCTGTCTCCCTTCCCGCGCCTTACTTCGCTCTTTTTAGCTCGAGCTCTGGAAAGCTCACCCTGATGCCGCGCTGGCTAACGCTGACATTCGTACTTTCACTCTGTTCTTCTTTGAACAACTGCCGCGGGACCCAGTTACCGCGAAGTATACACCAACTCATCATTTACTTGGTCCGTACCGCGGTAAATGTGTTCAGTTTGGTAAACCCAAGGAGGTTCCTAAAGTCGCCGCGGCCGCTCCTGTGCCAACGGTTGTAACCCCAGTGCCCGTCAGAGGCAAAGGTCGCGTTCGTACTAGCCGCCGCGTAAGTAATCAGTTCTTTTTCTTGAATAACCATCGGTACTAAACTTTTTCTTAGATTCGCAAGCGTGTTGCATCCCAAGCTCGTATTGATAGTAGCGACGAGGAGGTTGACGACGACGCGGCGGGTAGCGATATTGCTATGGGTGACGATGAATCCCCCTCTATTGCAGATTCCACTACTAATACCACGGTAGGTCGCCACACTACCCCGAACCAGCTTGCTCTGTTGCTAAAACTATGTACCTCGCTTCAGACTCTCGACCTCGCAGCAGTTGAAGAAGTTACCCGCGTTGCTCCCTTTACTCCAAAGGTTGAGCCTAGCGTCGCGGCGGTTAAAAGGGTACGATCACAAATCCTGCTCCCAATGTTATTCTGACTTAACTCTCCTTTCATAGCCTCACGCGTCGACTAATCACCCCGTAAGATATCTCCACTTTTCTGAGATACCACGCATGCTTATTACTTCACGGCAATACCTTAAGGCAGTTGCCGCGGTGGATAAGAGTACCATCAATACTCCTGCCAAGAAAGCTAAGATGGAGGTGGTTAGTGTCGCGGCAGCTCCTCCTACTTGGGCGCACAACTTCTCTATGCTCGATCCACCTCTGGCACCTCCTAGTACGTGTCACGTTTTGGTACTGCCGCTAGCGACTTTTTCAACTAACCTATCTTTTGGTAGACCCTGTCTCCACTTTCTCCAACTCGGTTGTGCAGTCACTCGTTGATCGTGCCAATCTCGCGGTGCTCGAACCCGTTAGTGGTCCTACCGATCGTAGCCTCACCATGCTGGAGTTCGAGACTCGCTCTAAACTTATCGCGGTCAACCATCAGATCAGCCTCCAGCTCCAAATGCGGGATTTGCTGATGAAGAGCTACCAGAGCATCGCGTCGCAGCAGAAGGAGCTGGTTAATAAAACCAACGTCCCTCTTATCGATATGACTGGCGACGAAGATATGCCCTCCGTGACTGATACTTGAACTGCTCCGTGAATTTTTCTCGTGCTTCCGCGACACTTTTTAATCTTCTTGTCGTGAATAGGGGTACCGCGTAACTTTTCGTTTCCCTCTCACACTTGTATTCAACTACCGCGTAACTTATTTATTTTCAATTTGTCGCGTATATTTCAACATAACACGTACAGATCATACGCTCGTTTTTATAATAAACTGCCATGTGGCCCTATCTCTTGAGTGATTTACTGAAAGATCTTCGGCTTCGATATCCAGTGCTTCGCGTCGTATACTGAAACGTCCGCGTGAATTTCACCATCTAGGTCCGCTTGATCGTGTTCTACGGATAAATCTTCTTCTTCTTCTTCTAGACCTTGTTCAATTCTCAACAAGCCATCTTCTGACAAACCAATCAGCTCACTTAGGTTCTCGGGGAGTTCAATGTGCGACCGTGGCCAATATGGAATTACGCGGAAGGCTCCAATTTTATTCTGGAACACCGCACCATTTAGGTCTGCCACAATGTAACTGCCACCTGTGGTACGCCTGAGTACTACCATAGGTCCTAAATAGCGCGGCTTTGTTTTAGAGTTCAAAGATTTTTCAATCTGAGTATTCCTAACTAATACCAAACTACCTGGCTTAAACGCGTAGTCTTTAATAACATACTTATACTCTTTTTCAAACCTCAACAACCGTGACCTTTTCTCACGTGTTACGCGTTCCCGCAATTCAACTATGTGCTTCGCGTGCTTAGCTAATGCTTTTGCCCGTAGTCCAATTAGTTCCGCGTCACTTATGAAATGATCAGGATATTCTACAAGCCATGTTGCCTCAACGATATCAAAAGGTAGCGAGGGGTGCGCACCAGTTACTGCGAAGAATGGGGAGCACCCAAATCTCTTTCTTATGGTACACCTATCAGCCCACATTACTAAGTAGAAATAGTAAAACCATTTTGAATCGTCACCTCCCGCGGCCTTTATGAGACTGTGTCGCACATCATAATGCGTGTGTTCCACGATACCGTTGGCTTGGGAGTTATAAGGTGATATGCGAATACCGCGTACGCCATATTTCTTCTCTAACCATTCTAACGCCTTTAGAAAAGGTCCGCCATTATCTGTAACTATCTCTATAAGACAGCCCCAGCGGCAGATAATTTCTTCCCATAACCACTGCCCAATCGCTCTTGCGGACTCTGCTTTCAACGGTCTTCCTTCCATCCAGCCGGTTAACGCGCACCTACCATGTACAATCAGCTTGTAGCCATTCGACGCCGGCATATACATGGTGTCAGCGTGAATTTTCTGAAAGATTGACGGTGTCTTCGTCTCGGTAGGAGGAATCCTGATCTTTGTCTTTTGTCTTATTTGGCACGTATGACAGGTCTTCACATACTCATAGATGTCTTTCTCCATTTCAGGCCACCAAAAGCGTTCCATAAGTAAGGATTTAGTAGCGAAGAAGCCGCGGTGCCCTAGACTATCATGACAAGCATGGATCATGGCGATGCGACGCGACTTTTCAACTACCAGTGATACGACCGCGGGAATACCACTACCATTTTCGGCCTCGCGGGATTGATCACTCCAGTACAAACCTACTAAGTACACTGTATAGTCCTAAGTTCCGCGGTGTATTACGCACATTCAACCACTAGTATATGTGTACAAAGGTGTACAAGACTGTAGAACGGCACTAAATGGGTCTTCTCAGTGTAGGTATTACCTAAGTATGCACTCAAGTAAAGTGTCGCGGCACTTGTTCTAAGGTCCGACGTGTATAACTTGATGGCCCCAATACTGTATAAACCAACGCGTAGGTAACGAGGTACCGCGGCACTACTCAGAAGGCCAGACTTAGAAACCAGGTAGCAGTAGCTCCGTGCACTAGTCATATCTAATGACCACTGTTGAGCCACAGAAGGGTCTAGACGTACGATGTAACACGAAGTACTTCCGACGACGCGGAAGTAGAACACGTAAGGAGACACAGCGTTAGCGAACTACCGCGATACTTTCTAAAAGTGGCAAGATTATAACCCGATATAGGATACCCTGTTACCGCGTACTATACTTCATCCCTACCTTACGCGGTGCACCATATGCACCATATATCTCATAACTGTCAAGTATCGCGACATTTGTTTGTACTATGTAAATAGAGATACTGTATATAAGAAATAGAACCTGGGCAAGGAAGGACAGGTTCCCGAGCCCCCCATAGAGCTAATAGCATTTGTGTGTGGAAAAGCTTAAGTCCCTCTGAGTGATTAGAAGTTTTAAAGTGTTAACCGTCGCGTTAGTTCATAAGTCAGTGTGCCTAAGTGTTTACAAGCGGGATCGTCTGGTACCGCGGAGCCTGTGTGTGTAGTGCGAATAAGAGTGGATCGTCTGGTCACTCGTTGAACTCGTCGTCTGGCAGTTCTGAAATCCTCCTATACCCAACTCCACTAAGTGAGAAGTCGTCTGGCATCTCCCAACAATCGTCTGGTTGTTGTATCGTTTGTAGTCACTGGCCGCGGTGATTTGTTAAAGTTACGCGTTAGTTTGTTTGAGTGGTGTGTAGCATAGAGTTATCTGTGCCGCGTCGGTTTTGACTGTGTCTCCGCGTTCCTCTTACAACAACCTTATTCGCTTCACAGAGTTTGTTAGTCCCCCAAACCCCACGAACTTAAAAGTCTTTGTGTGTTGTGTGTGTGTTTTGAGTGCTTGATAGATTCATTCGAGTTAGTTAGCACTTCTTCTCATTCATACCCCATACCAAGCACATCATCTGGAGCCCACCGCGAGGGGTTTCTGATTAATAAACTAAGTGAAGTGTTTTAGGTTTCGTACGAGACCGAAGAGTTATAGTCGCGGTTGTCTAACCAACAATCAGACAAAACGTCTAGACGAAGTTCACGGCCTTCAACGGTAGAGAATACCAGAGAGTCGTTAGCACGTGCAAAGGCAATCAAAAGAGTTAGTAGCTACAGGAAGTCACATCCTGAAGTTGTTGCTCAACCCCGAGAATCGATTAACGTAGTTGACGCGGAAGATTCGAGTATTAGACAGTCGCGGAACTTTGACGAAGAACTATCTGATTACGGAGAAGGTACTTCAATTCAATTTCCTAGGCCAGACCCACCGTCGCGTCGAAACTCAGTAGTCCCACCAACTATTGATAGACATTCTCATTCGGACGAGGAACTATCCGAAGTCCACACACTTCTATTTGATTTACATATTTCACCGAACTCTGCACCTAATTTACCTATAATTCAAGAAAATATCATAAAAATGCCGGCTATGGATAAGATTCCGAGGAGAAGAGAACGTGGAGCACCAGATTTGCGTCGCGATCATGATGTAGACGACGTCAGAGACTATCTGGGGGAGATTGAGGATATTATCCAAGATTTCAAAATAGAGGAAGAAGCGGATAAGAAATCAGTCGCGTTGCGTTACCTACCCGCAACTATAAGAGAACAATGGAAGGCGTTGCCTACGTACGAGAAAGAGGAAGGGACGTTTATCGAGTTCCGCGACGAGATTTTGAAGAGTTATGATGGAGGATCGGACGAGGGAACTTTCTCCTTCGCAAAATTCGAAAGAGCCGCGAAGAAGTATAAGAATATAACGATGGAAGATCTCGAAGATGTATTAAGAATGAGGAATACCCTAAGGCCGTTCCTTAAGCACTACACTACGACCGCGTTGTATACTAACAGAGAAATTGTCAGAGTCCTCCGCGGAATGTTTGAAGATGAATTTTGGAGATCCATCACGTTGACTTTGAAGTTACAAAAGCGTGCGAACCCACCTGCAGAGGCTAGACCGAGAGATGATGCCTATACAGCAGAAGAGATTCTGGACGAGGCAGAATTTAACGCGAGATCTCAGGTTGAGGAAGTAATTAGTCTTGGGAACGTAAGGTCCGCGAAGGAAGATAGAGGAAAGAAAGTAGAAAAAGTGAAGCATGAGCAAACGGAAGGATGGGTGGCGGAATTGAAAGATCTAATCACGATTCAAACAAAGAACCTTACCCAGAGAGCCGCGAGAGAAGAAGAAATGATGGGTAAACTGCTAGAGCAATTAAAGCTCGCGGCACCTGGAACGAGTAGCGGTACCAGGCATCCAGAACGTATACCCTATATGGCGCCGCGGGACTACGGGAGAACCGCGTTGAATGACAACCGTCCCGACTACTTTCGAGCCGCGACGTGTTGGTTCTGTGGCTTAAACGGACATATGGCAGGGCAATGTATGGTACGCAAGCAGTACGTAGATGATGGAAAGATCATTTTGAAAGAAGGGATCACTTGTATGCCAGATGGAGAGCCAGTAGCACAGAAAGCTCCAAATGGGCCTCCTCAGAAAGACTTTGTGGACCGAAGACTGTCTGAAAAGAAAGTACAAGCTTCTCAGGTTGAGGTACTACAGATGCAACTAGAGGAGGTCGAGTCGTACAATAAACAGTACACTAGAGTTTGGCAAGAATATGAAGAGGCGAAGCGTGCTCAAGAAAGGGTGTTAGAATCCAATCTCAGCGCGGCCTATATTCGAGGGTCGGCAAGAGATTCAATAAGTAACGTGGCAGTTAGTAACAATGAGAAAGGAAGGTTCGAGGAGGGTTTTCGGTAAGTTCGAGGATGGAAAGCCAGGCCCCTACAAAAGAGAAAAATCCTGTTAGGGCCGCGGCACCTGAGAATGATACTGAAAACAAGGGTAATGAACGACGGTTGTGGAAAGAAAAGGACGCGGAACCTGAGAAGGACGCGAGCCTAGAGAAAGATAAGTATAAGGAGTTGGTCAAGAGGGAAAAACGTTTGAGATTCGATGGTGTCGAGATGCCTCCGCTACCTACAGTAGTGAAGAAGAGCCGCGTACCAGAGGTTCCTTACGCGAACGTACCTGATGTGTCGTATTCGCCAACTGAGCAAGAGAAACTGAAAGCTCAGAAAGAGCGGTTAGAGAACCCGAGGGGGATAATTTGGAAGACAAGGAATGAGAAGGCCGCGGAGTCTCCTGTTATTCCGTTAACTAAACATCCTGACGCGGAAGAAACAGTAGTGGAATCAGAAATTTCACTCAGAGGAACAATCAAGTCAAGAGTCAAATTGAAGCCTGAAGAGACCGCGGGAGGTTTGAGAGAGATCCTAGCCAAAAGCCCCCTATTACCTTTTAGTGAGGAAAATGTAGGAGAGGTTCACGTAACAGCAAATACAGTCGCGTTAGCTGACCTTAATGTCACCGCGGAAGTTTTTGTTCTGAAACAGGCGGAAGGAGACCTTCCAGCAGGAGCGGTTGTGATTAGTGATCCAGTTGAACAGTACGTGGAAAGCCTGGGAAGCAAAGATAACCCAATTCAGATCTACGTGGCAAGAGATTCAGAGTCGCTTCGATGCGTGTATCCTTTGGTAAATGGTACCGCGAAGATCGAAAGTCTACTAGACTCGGGTTCACAGATTATCTCTACATCGGAGAAAAGAGCTCGCGAAGCAGGTTTATCGTGGGACCCGGACATAGTAATCTTTATGCAATCGGCTAACAAGGGTGTTGAGAAGTCTTTGGGATTGGCGCGTAATGTACCATTCTTACTAGGCGGAATCACCGTGTACTTACAAGTACACGTAATTCGAGACCCCGCGTATGAATTGCTACTGGGACGGCCTTTTGACACGATCACGGAGAGTTTAGTGGATAATCATGCAGATGGAACGCAGGACCTCGTTATTCAGGACCCTAACACTAAGAAGCAAGCTGTTGTACCTACCTATGAGCGAGGGAAAGGTTCTGTACCTATAAGCAAAGACAAGGAACAGACTCAGGGTTTTTCAGCAGCTTCGAGGAATTGATCCCAGATCAAGGAGAAGCCGCGGTGGTTTTTGAATTAAATGACGAAGGTATTCCCATTGGCATAAGTGATGTAGTATTTGCAGATATAAACGAAGAGCAAAAATCAAAGTTTGAGAAGCGAGAGTTACGCGATCTATACTTATCTGCCGCGGAGAAGTATATTGATCTAAAAAGTGATAAAGAAACGACGAAACCCGTATTGAGATCCTATTTGAGTTCGGTGTATGGAGCGCAAAATCCTGCCGCGTACTCTCAAGCAAATTTCACGGTGCAAGAAGTAGAGCTAGAAGACGGCGTAGAAGAGTTACAACAAATTCCCCTGTTTGATGTAAGGAGCATCGCGATGCTTGATGTATCCCCTGATATGAAAGATCAAGTGAGGAGGCACGCATCGCGGCTGTGGAAGGAACATTACGAACCAGTTAGTATCTTGGCAGGGAAGAAATACAAACCTGTCGCGTTGAAAACACGCCCTGTTCTAGGAGATTTACCATCGAAGTTTAGAATCATAAGAGAGATTAAAGGAGATCCATTGGCTGATATGCCGCAGCTTTCGCCTAATCCTCCAGAATTCACGCCGACTGGTAGGTATACTCAGGAACGTAAAGAGATAATAGACGAGATACATAAGGAAGAGTTCCTTTGGCCAGAAGAACGGAAGTTGATGCATCATATGATGATGCAGCAAGAGAAAGGGTTCGCGTGGGACGACAGTGAACGCGGAAGATTCAGAACAGATTTCTTTCCTTCAGTAGAGATGCCCGTGATACCTCATACACCTTGGGTTGAGAGGAACATTCCTATTCCCCCTGGTATTTTTAATGAAGTATGCGCGGCAGTTAGACGAAAGATTGACGCGGGAGTTTACGAACCATCGAACTCGTCTTACCGATCGAAGTGGTTCGCGGTGTTAAAGAAAGACGGAAAGAGTATTCGACTAGTACATAGTTTGGAACCGTTGAACGCGGTAACAATAGCACATTCTGGTATACCGCCTGCTACTGAAGAGCTCGCGGAGAAATTCTGTGGTAGAGCTTGTGGAGGAATTCTAGATTTATATGTTGGCTATGATGAAAGAGAGTTGGCAATAGCATCGCGAGACTTAACTACATTCCAGACTCCCTTTGGAGCCCTGAGGTTAGTAACACTACCGATGGGATGGACGAATTCAGTACCAATCTTCCACGATGATGTAACACACATATTACAAGAAGAGATCCCGGAGTTTACGCAACCATACATCGATGATGTTCCTGTACGCGGTCCTGAAACGACTTATCAAAGTGAAGATGGTACGTACGAGACCATTCCTGGTAATGATGGGATACGGAGGTTTATTTGGGAACATTTCACCAATATGAATAGAGTCATTCAAAGAATGAAGTACTGTGGTGGGACTTTCTCAGGCCCCAAAGCTGTATTGTGTAAAAGCGAGATTACCGTGGTCGGACATAGGTGTACACGAGAAGGAAGAGAGATCGACCCGGAACGAGCGAAAACTATTACCAACTGGGGTGGACCTGAGAATATCCTAGAAGAGAAGGATATAAGACCATTCTTAGGCACCGCGGGACTAGTAAGAATGTTCGTCAAAGACTATGCAAAGATCGCGGAGCCTTTAACCCGATTTACGCGTAAAGATATTCCGTTCGAATGGCGACAAGAGCAAAGTGACGCGTTGGCAAAGTTGAAAGAGGCAGTAAAGAATAGCAAGGCATTACGACCACTAAAGTATGATGTGGAAGACCCTGTTATATTGGCAGTAGATACGTCGTGGAAAGCGGTTGGGTTCTATATTTGTCAAGTGGATCCAGAGAATCCGCGACGAAGGTTCTACTCCAGATTCGGTTCGATTACACTAAGTGATCGCGAAGCTAGGTTTTCACAGCCGAAACGGGAGTTGTTTGGTTTGTATCGCGCGTTACGAGCGTGCCAGTATTGGTTGTTTGGTATTCGCAACCTTATAATCGAAACTGACGCGAAGTACATTAAAGGCATGTTAGAGCATCCTGATCAAATGCCAAACGCCGCGATAAATAGGTGGATAGAGTCGATCATGATGTTTCATTTTAAACTGAAGCACGTACCAGGCAAGGTTCACGGACCTGATGGACTATCACGGCGGGATAAGCAAGTAGGAGACGATGAGTATGACAATCCTGAAGATGGTGAAGTTCAAGAACCCTATAAATTAGAGGAGTTTGTAGATAAGATTGACTCTAAGCATGGTTACGCGCAAGTATTAGTTGAGGAGAAAGAGGAATGGAAAAGTAATTATATGACTGGTTTAGCCGCGTCGGTAGACGACTTTAAGGAAGAATTGACGCGTGCTTATAAGCAAGAACGAGAGTTCCGCGACATACCAGAAGTAAAACAGTTTGTAGCCGCGAACTTGGCTAGTGAAGTACCAGAACTCGAGGAGCCACCAGAGCATATTGACGAAACAGAGTATGATGAGTCTAAGCGATCAAAGGGAGCGATAAACCAAGATAAAACAGTCGCGGAGGTTTTCAAATGGCTAACAGACACTTCTAAGAGGCCTGTAGGCTATGAGAATAACAAACGCTTCAAGAACTTTTTAAGGTTAGCGCGGAACTTCTTTATACAAGACGGAAAACTCTATCGACGTGGAATTGAGGCAAAACATAAGCTGGTAGTTGAGAAGTCGCGTCGCGTCGCCATGATCCATGCTTGTCATGATAGTCTGGGGCACCGCGGCTTCTTCGCTACTAAATCCTTACTTATGGAACGCTTTTGGTGGCCTGAAATGGAGAAAGACATCTATGAGTATGTGAAGACCTGTCATACGTGCCAAGTAAGACAAAAGACAAAGATCAGGATTCCTCCTACCGAGACGAAGACACCGTCAATCTTTCAGAAAATTCACGCTGACACCATGTATATGCCGGCGTCGAATGGCTACAAGCTGATTGTACATGGTAGGTGCGCGTTAACCGGCTGGATGGAAGGAAGACCGTTGAAAGCAGAGTCCGCAAGAGCGATTGGGCAGTGGTTGTGGGAAGAAATTATATGCCGCTGGGGCTGTCTTATAGAGATAGTAACAGATAATGGCGGACCTTTTCTAAAGGCGTTGGAATGGTTAGAGAAGAAATATGGCGTGCGCGGTATTCGCATATCACCTTATAACTCCCAAGCCAACGGTATTGTGGAACACGCGCATTATGATGTGCGACACAGTCTCATAAAGGCCGCGGGAGGTGACGATTCAAAATGGTTTTACTATTTCTACTTAGTAATGTGGGCTGATAGGTGTACCATAAGAAAGAGATTTGGGTGCTCCCCATTCTTCGCAGTAACTGGTGCGCACCCCTCGCTACCTTTTGATATCGTTGAGGCAACATGGCTTGTAGAATATCCTGATCATTTCATAAGTGACGCGGAACTAATTGGACTACGGGCAAAAGCATTGGCTAAGCACGCGAAGCACGTAGTTGAATTGCGGGAACGCGTAACACGCGAGAAAAGGTCACGGTTGTTGAAGTTCGAAAAAGAGTATAAGTATGTTATTAAAGACTACGCGTTTAAGCCAGGTAGTTTGGTATTAGTTAGGAATACTCAGATTGAAAAATCTTTGAACTCTAAAACGAAGCCGCGCTATTTAGGACCTATGGTAGTACTCAGGCGTACCACAGGTGGCAGTTACATTGTGGCAGACCTAAATGGTGCGGTGTTCCAGAATAAAATCGGAGCCTTCCGCGTAATTCCATATTGGCCAAGGTCGCACATTGAACTCCCTGAGAACCTAAGTGAGTTGATTGGTTTGTCAGAAGATGGCTTGTTGAGAATTGAACAAGGTCTAGAAGAAGAAGAAGAAGATTTATCCGTAGAACACGATCAAGCAGACCTAGATGGTGAAATTCACGCGGACGTTTCAGTATACGACGCGAAGCACTGGATATCGAAGCCGAAGATCTTTCAGTAAATCACTCAAAAGATAGGGCCACATGGCAGTTTTATTATAAAAACGAGTGTATGATCTGTACGTGTTATGTTGAAATATACGCGACAAATTGGAAATAAATAAGTTTACGCGATAGTTGAATACAAGTGCGGAAGGGAAACGGAAAGTTACGCGGTACCTCTATTCACGACAAGAAGATTAAAAAGTGTCGCGGAAGCACAAGAAAAGTTCCAGAAGCAGTTCAAGTATCAGTCACGGAGGGCATATCTTCGTCGCCAGTCATATCGATAAGGGGAACGTTAGTTTTATTAACCAGCTCCTTCTGCTGCGACGCGATGCTCTGGTAGCTCTTCATCAGCAAATCCCGCATTTGGAGCTGGAGACTGATCTGATGGTTGACCGCGATAAGTTTAGAGCGAGTCTCGAACTCCAGCATGGTGAGGCTACGATCAGTAGGCCCACTAACGGGTTCGAGCACCGCGAGATTGGCACGATCAACGAGTGACTGCACAACCGAGTTAGAGAAAGTGGAGACAGGGTCTACCAAAAGATAGGTTAGTTGAAAAGTCGCTAGCGGCGGTATGAAAACGTGACACGTACTAGGGGGTGCCAGAGGTGGATCGAGCATAGAGAAGTTGTGCGCCCAAGTAGGAGGAGCTGCCGCGACACTAACCACCTCCATCTTAGCTTTCTTGGCAGGAGGATTGATGGTACTCTTATCCACCGCGGCAACTGCCTTAAGGTATTGCCGTGAAGTAATAAGCATGCGTGGTATCTCAGAAAAGTGGAGATATCTTACGAGGTGATTAGTCGACGCGTGAGGCTATGAAAGGAGCGTTAAGTCAGAATAACATTGGGAGAAGGAATGGTGGTCGTACCCTTTTAACTGCCGCGACGCTAGGCTCAACCTTTGGAGTAAAGGGGGCAACGCGGGTAACTTCTTCAACTGCTGCGAGGTCGAGAGTCTGAAGCGAGGTACATAGTTTTAGCAACAGAGCAAGCTGGCTCGGGGTAGGGTGGCGACCTACCGTGGTATTAGTAGTGGAATCTGCAATAGAGGGGGATTCATCGTCACCCATAGCAATATCGCTACCCGCCGCGTCGTCGTCAACCTCCTCGTCACTACTATCAATACGAGCTTGGGATGCAATACGCTTGCGAATCTAGGAAAAAGTTTTAGTACCAGTGGTTATTCAAGAAAAAGAACTGATTACTTACGCGGCGGCTAGTACGAACGCGACCTTTGCCTTTGACGGGCACTGGGGTTACAGCAGTTGGAACAGGAGCAGCCGCGGCGACTTTGGGAACCTCCTTGGGTTTACCAAACTGAACACATTTACCGCGGTACGGACCAAGTAAATGATGAGTTGGTGTATACTTCGCGGTAACTGGGTCCCGCGGCAGTTGTTCAAAGAAGAACAGAGTGAAAGTACGAATGTCAGCGTTAGCCAACGCGGCATCAGGGTGAGCTTTCCAGAGCTCGAGCTAAAAAGAGTGAAGTAAGGCGCAGGAACAGAAGGCAGAACATTAGAAAACTTGCGAGTTTTTGTGCACACGACATCGCGACGCGATTAGCATCGTCGGCACCACGTTTGACTCGACGCTCGCTAAACGACTTGCAAAGAGGTGCTACCTCTTCCACGAGAAACTGGACGTCAACAGAAGAAGTATCAGTAGACATAAGTGATTCAGATAGGAAGAACTTAGTGTTTGGAGGTCCTTTTATAACTGGCCAGGGCAGTCTGGACCAGAAGGAAACTTGTCCGCGTAGAATTCTAATTCCGCGCACCGTCCTTCAAAGTTGACGCGGTGGAACATATGGTACTTTACCAAGCGTCGCGAGTGTTCTGAACAACTGGGGACAGTTGTGATTTCAAAGATGGGGAAGGGTCGTAGGAATAGAAAGCACCGCGTACAGTTTAGTACCGCGTAGAATCGCGGGAATTTGGGAAAAGTGCCGCGTAGAATTTCTTGAATATTTTCGATTTTATAGAACAAGGAAAATGTCACACAGTTTAAAATCACTCGAGACAAAGCTAATAACATTTCCAAGTAATAAAATAAAGAAAAAAAAAAAAAAAAAAACAAGCTCCGCGATACTACAAACACTACGAGACTAAGAGCTTTTACTTCCGCGGAACCAGAGCAAGAAAATGAACAGAGAAGGCAGGGACCACTATTTCTGATATGCCTGATGTTCGGATGCCGCGTTGATTGATTTGAGCTGCCCAGCCTCGATGGCGGGCAGGATCTTCTCATCCACAATCATTTGAGCAAGGTCACCACTAAGGCGGACCTGCGTCAAATAGTCGCGACCGAAGTTATAGTAACCCTGTACTAAAACATCCGCGAGTTCGTCGATCTTGGCTTGAGCCATTTTCTGAATACCGTGCATCGCGGCAACTTGTTCATTCAAGCGGTCAGTAAGCATTGACGCTTCAAGTTGCAGAGACATAGCATCTAAAGGAAAGATCAGAGAAAAGGGAAAGTAGTAAGGGAGAAGACATACGGCGCGCAGAAAAGAGTCCGCGGTTGTGAAAAGCTTCATCCTCCAACGCGATCTTGCGAATCCCATAACGAAAGGTGCACGCGGAGTCCTTCTTGCTAAGACACTCGTTACATGACTCCCCGGCCTTGACGAAGACGCAAGGCTTGCCGTGAATAATGCATGACCCACAGCGAATGGAGGGCTAAGAAGTAATCAGAGAAGTAAGAAGAAAAAGTATCGAAGAACTTACCAGGTTCACGGAAGAAGCCACAATCTGGCGAAGGCGAATGTGACTTGTCATCAGCGGAGGTACCATACCCGGTAGGTCATAGTTAATGAAACCATTTGCGGGGATGTTGTTAGCCGTATACCAGCGGACCCCTCCTTCGTAAGAGCCACCTACGGTAGTAGGCACCGCGGTGGCTTTGTCCCCCTTCTCGATGGGATGAAGGTTGTGAGGAATAAAGGCACCAAAGTGCTCCGCGGCGGGGAAAACTTTCTCGTACCAATATTGGGGGTAACCCTCGACTTCACGAAGGAACCGACGTCTAGTTTCGAGGTCGCCTGGGCGAGGAGAGGGAGTACGAAAGCGGTCGGCCTCTTGAATAGTTGACGCGGTAGTTTTTGTCGCTAGTTTAGACTTCCGCGAAGCTTTTCTTTTGCCCTGAAAAAGAAATAAGCAACGAAGCAGCTTAAACAGGGAAGGAACTCACCTTGGTTCCAACCTGAGTAGTAGCAGGAGGCTCCACGAAAGTCGAGGGTCCTGCCACAGAAGAAGGAACCGCGGAAGTTGAAGGTAGCACAGGTACAGCAGGAGGAACGGGTACGGTACTAGTCAGAGGAGAAAATGCGGCTGGGACACCAGAAGGAGTGAGAGGCGCGGGACCAGATTCCACCAGTGGGGACCGTGTAGGAGTGACAGGAATAAGGTTCGTAGGAACCGAAGGTTCCGCGGCAGTAACAGTGAACCCTTGCGATAAGTCCACAGGAGGGGGAGAACGAGAAAAAGACTGGGAAGTAGAGTGAGTAAAACTAGTTGGAATAACAGGAATTACTCACGAAGCGAGGAGTTGGCGCTGTGGGAGGCAAGTCTCGCGTCACTGAGGATACAGCAGCCACAATACCAACGGAGTTATCAGGCTCCGCGGAAGCCTCAGAATCACTCTCTACTCGTTTGCGCAAAGGGCCACGGCGACGCTTGGCAGCAGGAGGAGAGCCCTCGTTGGAAGACTCAACCGCCTCGTCGTCAAACTAAGGATAAGAATGAGAAGAAGAGTTAGTAGACAAGGAACAAAGGAGTACTTACTAGACGTGTGGGCCAGGGTTGGCGCTCCAAGTCAGACAAAGTACGAGGAGGCCGCGGACGAGTTGTAACGGCAGTAGGCACAGGAGTCGCGGGAGGGAGCGAATAGGTCTCGTCACGGAACGCCAAAAAGTCATCGGCGAATTTCGCCTGATCCTCAGCGGTAACGGGAGTAAGCTACCGCAAGTTAGTTAAATACAACAGATAAAACGAACGCGGAACTAACCAGAGCAGATTGACTAGGATGACGAGCACGACGTTTCTTGAGAACAGACAAAGCCTTATCACGGCGCTCTCGACGACGGCGTACGGGTGCTAAAGCCTCGGGAATGTTCGAAGGAATGGGAAGTACCACGGAAGGTTGAACGGAAAGTTGCCCGGTACGGATCTGTTCAAGCAAGATAAGCTCCGCGGCGGATATAGACCGCTGTGAGCTGTCCGGGACGGAAGGCAAAGTAGAAGAGGGTCGAGGCGAAGCATCACGTCGTCTTCGTTTGTGTACGCGTGAAGTCGAGGGTTGAGAAGAAGGCATAATAAAGGCGGCCTCAGAAGCAGTAGGAGAAAAAGCCTATCAAACGGAGCTAAGCAAAGAAGACACGCAAAAAGTACCGCGTCACTTACTATTAAAGAGTTATAGTCAAGGGGTTCAGCCTTGATAGGCATAAACCAGTGATGAAAGAGGGAGCAAAAAGTTGAAGTTCGACACCCGGGCGCTGAAGGTTATATACACCTCGCGGCGATGGGGTCCTCAGAATGGTGCCAGTATCAAGTTCCATTCCTAGAAGACGCGAGAGCAAAAGTTTGATGTATTACACACTTATTCAGGGTACGACATACAGCTTTGACAAAGAAGCGATGGCAATCCATTAACTGAATAACCGGTATGTCCGGGAACTAACGTAACCGGACGATGAGGAATGAAGAGACGCGGCGATTTACCAATAAGGTAACGTGATGGCATGTGATGTGACAAGAAGGAGGGAGAGCGCTACATGAGTCAGAAAGAAGTTTGTGATATCCAGAAAAGGGAGGTTGATGCGCCTTTCCGGGATAGACCCTGAGTAGGACCCCAGCGACTGGGACAGTCGATATTTTAGTCAGGGGGAGATGATACGACCGCGGGAATACCACTACCATTTTCGGCCTCGCGGGATTGATCACTCCAGTACAAACCTACTAAGTACACTGTATAGTCCTAAGTTCCGCGGTGTATTACGCACATTCAACCACTAGTATATGTGTACAAAGGTGTACAAGACTGTAGAACGGCACTAAATGGGTCTTCTCAGTGTAGGTATTACCTAAGTATGCACTCAAGTAAAGTGTCGCGGCACTTGTTCTAAGGTCCGACGTGTATAACTTGATGGCCCCAATACTGTATAAACCAACGCGTAGGTAACGAGGTACCGCGGCACTACTCAGAAGGCCAGACTTAGAAACCAGGTAGCAGTAGCTCCGTGCACTAGTCATATCTAATGACCACTGTTGAGCCACAGAAGGGTCTAGACGTACGATGTAACACGAAGTACTTCCGACGACGCGGAAGTAGAACACGTAAGGAGACACAGCGTTAGCGAACTACCGCGATACTTTCTAAAAGCGGCAAGATTATAACCCGATATAGGATACCCTGTTACCGCGTACTATACTTCATCCCTACCTTACGCGGTGCACCATATGCACCATATATCTCATAACTGTCAAGTATCGCGACATTTGTTTGTACTATGTAAATAGAGATACTGTATATAAGAAATAGAACCTGGGCAAGGAAGGACAGGTTCCCGAGCCCCCCATAGAGCTAATAGCATTTGTGTGTGGAAAAGCTTAAGTCCCTCTGAGTGATTAGAAGTTTTAAAGTGTTAACCGTCGCGTTAGTTCATAAGTCAGTGTGCCTAAGTGTTTACAAGCGGGATCGTCTGGTACCGCGGAGCCTGTGTGTGTAGTGCGAATAAGAGTGGATCGTCTGGTCACTCGTTGAACTCGTCGTCTGGCAGTTCTGAAATCCTCCTATACCCAACTCCACTAAGTGAGAAGTCGTCTGGCATCTCCCAACAATCGTCTGGTTGTTGTATCGTTTGTAGTCACTGGCCGCGGTGATTTGTTAAAGTTACGCGTTAGTTTGTTTGAGTGGTGTGTAGCATAGAGTTATCTGTGCCGCGTCGGTTTTGACTGTGTCTCCGCGTTCCTCTTACAACAACCTTATTCGCTTCACAGAGTTTGTTAGTCCCCCAAACCCCACGAACTTAAAAGTCTTTGTGTGTTGTGTGTGTGTTTTGAGTGCTTGATAGATTCATTCGAGTTAGTTAGCACTTCTTCTCATTCATACCCCATACCAAGCACATCACCAGCTTATGTTTTGCCTCGATTCCACGTCGATAGAGTTTTCCGTCTTGTATAAAGAAGTTCCGCGCTAATCTTAAAAAGTTCTTGAAGCGTTTGTTATTCTCATAGCCTACAGGCCTCTTAGAAGTGTCTGTTAGCCATTTGAAAACCTCCGCGACTGTTTTATCTTGGTTTATCGCTCCCTTCGATCGTTTAGACTCATCATACTCTGTTTCGTCAATATGCTCTGGTGGCTCCTCGAGTTCTGGTACTTCACTAGCCAAGTTCGCGGCTACAAACTGTTTTACTTCTGGTATGTCGCGGAACTCTCGTTCTTGCTTATAAGCACGCGTCAATTCTTCCTTAAAGTCGTCTACTGACGCGGCTAAACCAGTCATATAATTACTTTTCCATTCTTCTTTCTCATCAACTAATACGTGTGCGTAACCATGCTTAGAGTCGATCTTATCTACAAACTCCTCTAATTTGTAGGGTTCTTGAACTTCACCATCTTCAGGATTGTCATACTCATCATCACCTACTTGCTTATCCCGCCGTGATAGTCCATCAGGTCCGTGAACCTTGCCTGGTACGTGCTTCAGTTTAAAATGAAACATCATGATCGACTCTATCCACCTATTTATCGCGGCGTTTGGCATTTGATCAGGATGCTCTAACATGCCTTTAATGTACTTCGCGTCAGTTTCGATTATAAGGTTGCGAATACCAAACAACCAATACTGGCACGCTCGTAACGCGCGATACAAACCAAACAACTCCCGTTTCGGCTGTGAAAACCTAGCTTCGCGATCACTTAGTGTAATCGAACCGAATCTGGAGTAGAACCTTCGTCGCGGATTCTCTGGATCCACTTGACAAATATAGAACCCAACCGCTTTCCACGACGTATCTACTGCCAATATAACGGGGTCTTCCACATCATACTTTAGTGGTCGTAATGCCTTGCTATTCTTTACTGCCTCTTTCAACTTTGCCAACGCGTCACTTTGCTCTTGTCGCCATTCGAACGGAATATCTTTACGCGTAAATCGGGTTAAAGGCTCCGCGATCTTTGCATAGTCTTTGACGAACATTCTTACTAGTCCCGCGGTGCCTAAGAATGGTCTTATATCCTTCTCTTCTAGGATATTCTCAGGTCCACCCCAGTTGGTAATAGTTTTCGCTCGTTCCGGGTCGATCTCTCTTCCTTCTCGTGTACACCTATGTCCGACCACGGTAATCTCGCTTTTACACAATACAGCTTTGGGGCCTGAGAAAGTCCCACCACAGTACTTCATTCTTTGAATGACCCTATTCATATTGGTGAAATGTTCCCAAATAAACCTCCGTATCCCATCATTACCAGGAATGGTCTCGTACGTACCATCTTCACTTTGATAAGTCGTTTCAGGACCGCGTACAGGAACATCATCGATGTATGGTTGCGTAAACTCCGGGATCTCTTCTTGTAATATGTGTGTTACATCATCGTGGAAGATTGGTACTGAATTTGTCCATCCCATCGGTAGTGTTACTAACCTCAGGGCTCCAAAGGGAGTCTGGAATGTAGTTAAGTCTCGCGATGCTATTGCCAACTCTCTTTTATCATAGCCAACATATAAATCTAGAATTCCTCCACAAGCTCTACCACAGAATTTCTCCGCGAGCTCTTCAGTAGCAGGCGGTATACCAGAATGTGCTATTGTTACCGCGTTCAACGGTTCCAGACTATGTACTAGTCGAATACTCTTTCCGTCTTTCTTTAACACCGCGAACCACTTCGATCGGTAAGACGAGTTCGATGGTTCGTAAACTCCCGCGTCAATCTTTCGTCTAACTGCCGCGCATACTTCATTAAAAATACCAGGGGGAATAGGAATGTTCCTCTCAACCCAAGGTGTATGAGGTATCACTGGCATCTCTACAGAAGGAAAGAAATCGGTTCTGAATCTTCCGCGTTCACTGTCGTCCCACGCGAATCCTTTCTCTTGCTGCATCATCATATGATGCATCAACTTCCGTTCTTCTGGCCAAAGGAACTCTTCCTTATGTATCTCGTCTATTATCTCTTTACGTTCCTGAGTATACCTACCAGTCGGCGTGAATTCTGGAGGATTAGGCGAAAGCTGCGGCATATCAGCCAATGGATCTCCTTTAATCTCTCTTATGATTCTAAACTTCGATGGTAAATCTCCTAGAACAGGGCGTGTTTTCAACGCGACAGGTTTGTATTTCTTCCCTGCCAAGATACTAACTGGTTCGTAATGTTCCTTCCACAGCCGCGACGCGTGCCTCCTCACTTGATCTTTCATATCAGGGGATACATCAAGCATCGCGATGCTCCTTACATCAAACAGGGGAATTTGTTGTAACTCTTCTACGCCGTCTTCTAGCTCTACTTCTTGCACCGTGAAATTTGCTTGAGAGTACGCGGCAGGATTTTGCGCTCCATACACCGAACTCAAATAGGATCTCAATACGGGTTTCGTCGTTTCTTTATCACTTTTTAGATCAATATACTTCTCCGCGGCAGATAAGTATAGATCGCGTAACTCTCGCTTCTCAAACTTTGATTTTTGCTCTTCGTTTATATCTGCAAATACTACATCACTTATGCCAATGGGAATACCTTCGTCATTTAATTCAAAAACCACCGCGGCTTCTCCTTGATCTGGGATCAATTCCTCGAAGCTGCTGAAAAACCCTGAGTCTGTTCCTTGTCTTTGCTTATAGGTACAGAACCTTTCCCTCGCTCATAGGTAGGTACAACAGCTCGCTTCTTAGTGTTAGGGTCCTGAATAACGAGGTCCTGCGTTCCATCTGCATGATTATCCACTAAACTCTCCGTGATCGTGTCAAAAGGCCGTCCCAGTAGCAATTCATACGCGGGGTCTCGAATTACGTGTACTTGTAAGTACACGGTGATTCCGCCTAGTAAGAATGGTACATTACGCGCCAATCCCAAAGACTTCTCAACACCCTTGTTAGCCGATTGCATAAAGATTACTATGTCCGGGTCCCACGATAAACCTGCTTCGCGAGCTCTTTTCTCCGATGTAGAGATAATCTGTGAACCCGAGTCTAGTAGACTTTCGATCTTCGCGGTACCATTTACCAAAGGATACACGCATCGAAGCGACTCTGAATCTCTTGCCACGTAGATCTGAATTGGGTTATCTTTGCTTCCCAGGCTTTCCACGTACTGTTCAACTGGATCACTAATCACAACCGCTCCTGCTGGAAGGTCTCCTTCCGCCTGTTTCAGAACAAAAACTTCCGCGGTGACATTAAGGTCAGCTAACGCGACTGTATTTGCTGTTACGTGAACCTCTCCTACATTTTCCTCACTAAAAGGTAATAGGGGGCTTTTGGCTAGGATCTCTCTCAAACCTCCCGCGGTCTCTTCAGGCTTCAATTTGACTCTTGACTTGATTGTTCCTCTGAGTGAAATTTCTGATTCCACTACTGTTTCTTCCGCGTTAGGATGTTTAGTTAACGGAATAACAGGAGACTCCGCGGCCTTCTCATTCCTTGTCTTCCAAATTATCCCCCTCGGGTTCTCTAACCGCTCTTTCTGAGCTTTCAGTTTCTCTTGCACCGTTGGCGAATACGACACATCAGGTACGTTTGCGTAAGGAACCTCTGGTACGCGGCTCTTCTTCACTACGGTAGGTAGTGGAGGCATCTCGACACCATCGAATCTCAAACGTTTTTCTTTCCTGACTAACTCCTTATACTTATCTTTCTCTAGGCTCGCGTCCTTTTCAGGTTCCGCGTCCTTTTCTTTCCACAACCGTCGTTCATTACCCTTGTTTTCAGTATCATTCTCAGGTGCCGCGGCCCTAACAGGATTTTTCTCTTTTGTAGGGGCCTGGCTTTCCATCCTCGAACTTACCGAAAACCCTCCTCGAACCTTCCTTTCTCATTGTTACTAACTGCCACGTTACTTATTGAATCTCTTGCCGACCCTCGAATATAGGCCGCGCTGAGATTGGATTCTAACACCCTTTCTTGAGCACGCTTCGCCTCTTCATATTCTTGCCAAACTCTAGTGTACTGTTTATTGTACGACTCGACCTCCTCTAGTTGCATCTGTAGTACCTCAACCTGAGAAGCTTGTACTTTCTTTTCAGACAGTCTTCGATCTACAAAGTCTTTCTGAGGAGGCCCATTTGGAGCTTTCTGTGCTACTGGCTCTCCATCTGGCATACAAGTGATCCCTTCTTTCAAAATGATCTTTCCATCATCTACGTACTGCTTGCGTACCATACATTGCCCTGCCATATGTCCGTTTAAGCCACAGAACCAACACGTCGCGGCTCGAAAGTAGTCGGGACGGTTGTCATTCAACGCGGTTCTCCCATAGTCCCGCGGCGCCATATATGGTATACGTTCTGGATGCCTGGTACCGCTACTCGTTCCAGGTGCCGCGAGCTTTAATTGCTCTAGCAGTTTACCCATCATTTCTTCTTCTCTCGCGGCTCTCTGGGTAAGGTTCTTTGTTTGGATCGTGATTAGATCTTTCAATTCCGCCACCCATCCTTCCGTTTGCTCATGCTTCACTTTTTCTACCCTCTTTCCTCTATCTTCCTTCGCGGCCCTTACGTTCCCAAGACTAATTACTTCCTCAACCTGAGATCTCGCGTTAAATTCTGCCTCGTCCAGAATCTCTTCTGCTGTATAGGCATCATCTCGCGGTCTAGCTTCTGCAGGTGGGTTCGCACGCTTTTGTAACTTCAAAGTCAACGTGATGGATCTCCAAAATTCATCTTCAAACATTCCGCGGAGGACTCTGACAATTTCTCTGTTAGTATACAACGCGGTCGTAGTGTAGTGCTTAAGGAACGGCCGTAGGGTATTCCTCATTCTTAATACATCTTCGAGATCTTCCATCGTTATATTCTTATACTTCTTCGCGGCTCTTTCAAATTTTGCGAAGGAGAAAGTTCCCTCGTCCGATCCTCCATCATAACTCTTCAAAATCTCGTCGCGGAACTCGATAAACGTCCCTTCCTCTTTCTCGTACGTAGGCAACGCCTTCCATTGTTCTCTTATAGTTGCGGGTAGGTAACGCAACGCGACTGATTTCTTATCCGCTTCTTCCTCTATTTTGAAATCTTGGATAATATCCTCAATCTCCCCCAGATAGTCTCTGACGTCGTCTACATCATGATCGCGACGCAAATCTGGTGCTCCACGTTCTCTTCTCCTCGGAATCTTATCCATAGCCGGCATTTTTATGATATTTTCTTGAATTATAGGTAAATTAGGTGCAGAGTTCGGTGAAATATGTAAATCAAATAGAAGTGTGTGGACTTCGGATAGTTCCTTGTCCGAATGAGAATGTCTATCAATAGTTGGTGGGACTACTGAGTTTCGACGCGACGGTGGGTCTGGCCTAGGAAATTGAATTGAAGTACCTTCTCCGTAATCAGATAGTTCTTCGTCAAAGTTCCGCGACTGTCTAATACTCGAATCTTCCGCGTCAACTACGTTAATCGATTCTCGGGGTTGAGCAACAACTTCAGGATGTGACTTCCTGTAGCTACTAACTCTTTTGATTGCCTTTGCACGTGCTAACGACTCTCTGGTATTCTCTACCGTTGAAGGCCGTGAACTTCGTCTAGACGTTTTGTCTGATTGTTGGTTAGACAACCGCGACTATAACTCTTCGGTCTCGTACGGAACCTAAAACACTTCACTTAGTTTATTAATCAGAAACCCCTCGCGGTGGGCTCCAGATGTTGTGCTTGGTATGGGGTATGAATGAGACGAAGTGCTAACTAACTCGAATGAATCTATCAAGCACTCTAAACACACACACAACACACAAAGACTTTTAAGTTCGTGGGGTTTGGGGGGACCAACAAACTCTGTGAAGCGAATAAGGTTGTTGTAAGAGGAACGCGGAGACACAGTCAAAACCGACGCGGCACAGATAACTCTATGCTACACACCACTCAAACGAACTAACGCGTAACTTTAACAAATCACCGCGACCAGTGACTACAAACGATACAACAACCAGACGATTGTTGGGAGATGCCAGACGACTTCTCACTTAGTGGAGTTGGGTATAGGAGGATTTCAGAACTGCCAGACGACGAGTTCAACGAGTGACCAGACGATCCACTCTTATTCGCACTACACACATAGGCTCCGCGGTACCAGACGATCCCGCTTGTAAACACTTAGGCACACTGACTTATGAACTAACGCGGCGGTTAACACTTTAAAACTCCTAATCACTCAGAGGGACTTAAGCTTTTCCACACACAAATGCTATTAGCTCTATGGGGGGCTCGGGAACCTATCCTTCCTTGCCCAGGTTCTATTTCTTATATACAGTATTTCTATTTACATAGTACAAACAAATGTCGCGATACTTGACAGTTATGAGATATATGGTGCATATGGTGCACCGCGTAAGGTAGGGATGAAGTATAGTACGCGGTAACAGGGTATCTTATATCGGGCTATAATCTTGCCGCTTTTAGAAAGTATCGCGATAGTTCGCTAAACTGTGTCTCCTTACGTGTTCTACTTCCGCGTCGTCGGAAGTACTTCGTGTTACATCGTACGTCTAGACCCTTCTGTGGCTCAATCAGTGGTCATTAGATATGACTAGTGCACGGAGCTACTGCTACATGGTTTCTAAGTCTGGCCCTCTGAGTAGTGCCGCGGTACTTTGTTACCTACGCGTTGGTTTATACAGTATTGGGGCCATCAAGTTATACACGTCGGACCTTAGAACAAGTGCCGCGACACTTTACTTGAGTGCATACTTAGGTAATACCTACACTGAGAAGACCCATTTAGTGCCGTTCTACAGTCTTGTACACCTTTGTACACATATACTAGTGGTTGAATGTGCGTAATACACCGCGGAACTTAGGACTATACAGTGTACTTAGTAGGTTTGTACTGGAGTGATCAATCCTGCGAGGCCGAAAATGGTAGTGGTATTACCGCGGTCGTATCAACAAGTGCGTTTGTGATAACCACCCTTCCAATCCCAGTTTGTAGCAAAGTCCAGTAGGGACACAGTCTTGAGTTCAGGTAGAGTAAGGACTGGGCGACTTGTGTAGTGCTCAATAATTGATTTTCTCTCCACAGTGGAATTTTCAAAGTTTAGAAAAGTGGTAGTGACACCTGGAGTAACACAGATACTGCGAATTTGTCGAGAGGAAACTGTGAGAGGGCACTGAAATAGGATGTGACAGGTTTCCTGAGCTGATATATCACGTTCAGCTACAAAAGTTGACAACATCTTCTGATAGGCAATTTTAGCAGGTGTTGTAGTGTCAAGTCGTGAGATAGCAGTGTGTAGAATGCTTTTATAGGTAGTGGATGTGGTCTCAGCCTTGCTTGCATACTTAGCAACATATGCAATTACAGCCTCTTTGTTGATAACAGGACGTATGTCAATGTTTGCACGCCATCCCAGAGTAAAAGCAGGATTATAAGAATTTAAGAGTGGGTCGTTTCTGCGAGTGTGAAGTTCAGCAAAGTCACGGCCAGGGTCCTTGACATATTCGGTTTTGTCACGAGTCTTGTGAGGGAACCCAAATCGACAGAATGTCTCACTTGTTCCTTTCTTGCGCCGCAGACAGTATCCAGCAGTACATTGTCCATGTCTTTGAAAGCGATTCAAGCACTGAGCTAGCTCTCGCTTAGTGTCCTGAAGTGTATCAAATAGCATAGCTGATGGATGGATTGCTGCAGGTGGACAGTTCTTGTCAGGATGCCAGGTAGAGACTCGCAGATCCCAAAAATCAATAAATGATTGCAGCTGCTCATTGTTTGAAATATCCAAGGTGTCAACAGATGGAGCATCATGCAACCACAAAAAGCCATGTACATGACTACTGCCTCGATGCTGCCATTCATATCTCCACCACCAATCCTTGACTTTGAATTTGGGCTTCAAGAAGTGCTCAAAGTATATCTGCCATCGCTTTTGAAAGTAGTATGCTGCAATTGCGGGATTGTTGTTCAAGTCATGCAAACGTACACGGTATGAGTGTGGACCTTCAGGTGCTCCATGCGCATAGGATGGCATATGCTGGTGCATGTCTGGCCACTGTACATCTGCAGAAGACGCAGTGATGAATGTATGAGGTGAACCACATTCAGGAGACCGAATTTGTGCGAGTAGGTCACTTCGAGCCTTCGACCAGTAGGGACGGGAACCTGGTAGTTTAGTTGCAGCCTTTGAAACACGTTGAGCCAAGTTCTCTACTTCTCCAGTTTCAAACATTTCCTGGATATCAGCCACAGTAAGTGCTCCATCATCTTTGTGAGTGGTAGTGTACCAGTTTGCTTCCTTTCTAGCCTTGTCCCGCATAATAGTATTGAGAACCCAATATCTAAAGCGTGGATGACGAGCAAAATGACCACCTCTCAGACGAAGCAAATGAGCAGCCCATTCAACCATTTTGACCTTTTGAGTGCGATTGGCATTGAAGTCTGCCTGCCCAGTGGGAAAGAGAGTGGGAAAGGCATCAATAGCAATTGGTAAGCCATGATGCTCATTAAGAGGAGTACCATGAACCACAGGCATAGTAAGCACAACTGGAGTATCACTATGGAATGCTGCAGCTCTGAGCTGTTCTAGCTCAGTGTTCCAGTTGGTAGTAGCTGGAACAAAACCACGGGAATACAGAGGCTGTCCAGATGGATCCTCTGATGACTCAGTCTCATTTTCTTGAGGTGGGCCTTCTTCAGGAGGTTCCTCCATATCCTCCACCTCAATGTTATGGAGTCGTGTATAAACTGAGCTGTCTTCTGGTAACTGAGCCAAAGCATTTGGATCCACTGACACTCGACCTGATAGAAATGTGGGATGATTCTGCTGCAAATACTGCAACCATCTCTCTATAGGAGCACGCCGTACACGGAAGTCCTGAGTAGCTGCTAGATTGTTGTCGGTTTCCATTCCCTTGCGCCGCATAATCAACACATCACAGTGCTCAGGCAGCAGAGGTACCTTTGCATGGAAAGAGGCAGTGTCTCTGGGGAAATTGCATGTATGTCCAGTATATTTATACTGTCCTCCCCGCACCTGCCATACCTGGACCAATGCATGCACTGGAGAGATAAGCATTTCCTCCATCTGGGTCAATTCTGGTAACTCTGATAGATCAGGACCGGGATACATGAGATTTATCTCCTGGAACTTTGTACTTCGTCTACACTTGGAGCAGTGACCATGCCGATCAACATCTAAGTCAAACCATTCCTCATGACAGTGTAGACAATGCTCCATATGAATGTTCATAATCTTCTGACGGACATTATTGAGTAGAACTTTGTCCTCAGGAGAAACAGCAGACTGATCAAGGGGTGGGACAGGGTGATTTGGAAGAGCAGAGTCATCAAGGCCATTAGGAGCCAACTGAGAAGGAAGTTGATTATTTGGATCAGGGGTAATCTGTTCTTGTTGCACCACTCTTTCACGTGCTCGACGCTGTGCTCTTTGACGACGTGCATTCTCATTGCAGCGAGCACATCGTTGATTGGGCCCATAAATATCTTCACGGACCCAATGTTTGTTTCCACAACAGTAAAGCAAGCCAGAGTGATCCGAGTCAGTATAGCGCGCAGGATGATGTCTGATATTTAAATCACGAGAGCGGCATGCATTACATGTATCCAGTTCACCAAACTGATGTGTGAGAACCCAATGATGACGTCTTGTACACCACAGAGACCCCACATGCTGACTATCAGTATAGCGAGCTGGATGCCGTACACGCATAGGATGCGGATTAGTTGTTCGGGTACCAGCCACTCTACGGGCTGGAGACAGAGACTGAGAAACAGATGGCTGAATAGATGGGCTGGCAGCTGGAGTGGGCAAAGGAGAAGAAGACTGAGGTGGTGGTGATGGATGGGATAGAGAATCACTGAACACATCAGAGGTATGCTCTAGCTGCTGAGAAATCTCTGTCTGAAATAGGCGAACATGTGGAGAAGGATGCCAATTATCATCAAGATTAAGATCATCAAGATCCTCTGTCAACATTTGCACAGGAAAGCCAGACTTTTTGGTAGGACTCTCAGGGAGGTTATGGTTATGTTGACGTTGACGTCTAGGTGTACGCAGAACAGAGATAGATTCTAACATGATTTCTTAGCAAGATTCTTAAGAGTAGCAATGCAGAGAATAACATACCAGTATTTGCAACATCAAAGATAGAGCCTACTGGGAGCTGCTGTATGTGATGAGAGGGTGGAGTAGCATGAACAGTAATGCGTGCTCTTTTGCATAGAGTTTCACGGGTAGCAGGAGTGCGGGGAGTACGGTCCAATCGACGAGATCCATGATTTCGGAATGGTGTTGAAGGCAGAGGTGGTGCTTCTGAAGTTGTATTATGTGAAGAAGGAAAGCAGGGTGCTAATATTATTATATTAGATAAGAGATATTGATAGCAACTCATCTCACTTACGGCCACCATGAGTGGTTGAAGGAAATGTAACCTGGTTGATGATTTGTGACAAAGTCTGAGGATGGTGTGGTGGAGTTAGCTGGATCCGTGAAGGACCAGCAACAGAGCTCCAATCAAAATCCATGAATAAATAGCGTTAAGGTGCTCTCTTGCCTAGTGGAGCACCTGACACGCAAAGCGAATAGATTGTGTAAAGGTGCTCTCTTGCCTAGTGGAGCACCCAACACAAAAACAGAAATCCAGAAATCCAGAAGGACCACCTGTACAATTCACGTAAAGTATGAATGTACTGATGGCAACCAAGTAGTGAATTTAGCGCAAGACAATATTCAGTTATGGAGCTACAACTCAGAACACAAAGGTGTCTGAGAGGGGGAGGTAACTATATCCAGTACAGATACTGAATACCTAATAGGTCCCACCAACCCAATCTCCCGCTGAGTGCATCAATCTATAATAGCGTGATTAGCGATCCAAATTGCCAAGAAGAGAGACAGACTAGAATCTTATAAAGCTCTCCTTCATTTTTGACCCTGCCAACTTTCAAAAGTCCGTTAAGCGAGCTGTTCTTCTGATCCCAGGGAACTTCTCCTGCATCTGGGAAATAATGGTCAACAAATTTGTTTGGTGATATAGGCCCCAGAACGTTATCTTGTATCTCAGTGTCGTGAACATTTAGCGAAGTTGATATGACTGAACCAAGGCTGGAATAGGTGCCCTTTGTCTGATGTGATTGAGTTGAGGAAACCGGGGGTTCGACTTGTCCTTTGGCTATGGATGAGGCCGGTAAGGGTTGCAATCGTTTCGAGGAAGCAAAATCGACGCCTGGACGAAAAGCTACGAGCCTTAATTTCTTGTGAGTTAGCTGATGACATGATGAGAGGATACAAGACTTGCCTTAGGCACTGGCTAGTTGACGAGCGCCTGCTCTGGATAATTGAAGAGAATACAGCTCCTCGTTCACACAAACGGTGGAAACGGCGGCAAGTGAGTGGTCGCATCAGAGCGGGGCTCACATGACAAAGCATCTCCCATCTCAAAGCATTTTATCTCAGCTGATCATGATTCCACAGCAAATTGCGCCTGTAAACTGTATTTCAGTACGAATAGACACCGCTTCAAGCCGAGGTCCTAATCGTCAATGAAATCTTCACTTTTGGATACAATCTGAAAGCTATTATGTTCGAGGATCTCTTTGCTAGCACCGAGCTTGACGTCTTGGTGCCCGAGTCTGGACTGCAACTTCCTGCTACAGGACCTGAAAGTTGTTCGGCTGGTTGGGATGCGGATGAATGGCTTGCTAGCCTGAAAGATCCTAGATCGATAGCAGGATTCTTTGGTCAGTTTCTATTAATTATTATTGAGCTGTGACGAATTCTGTAGATGACATTTTACACGCTTTTGACTGTACGAATGTCACATACATCTGAAGCTGAGCCATCGGCATGCATCGCACCATTTGCATTCGGAAATTCGGAGAGCGAAAGCAGACATATATGAATTCCATGGAAATCCTTTTATTACAAAGAAGATATCGACTCATCACGACGTTCCAAGACTCTGGATGAAAACTAGAGAAAATTCAGAATTAGCTCACAGTCACAGCAAGAAACAACTTTAGCAAGATGAAAGGAGAGGTTTCAGGATAACTAGGATTAATTGAATGACACATCGCGACATTTATATGAACGCTCGTTGAAACTCTTTGAAAGATCTCATCATAAAAGACAGGAGAAAGATAAAAAAAGAAAAGTCGACTTAAACTCACCTTACATGATCCTTCGCCAACCCTATATTCCTGCAAAGGATATCTTTGACTCTCTTTTCCAATTAATTTGACGCTTGATCTGCACAGATTGAAGATGAGCGTAAAGCTCGCTGCTCATTTGCGTTCGTGCTGGAACTGGCTGGGGTTCGTTGATGGTCCGTGCGTTATATATAGCAACCCAAGCCACCCACCAAGCAAGGGTAAATACACCCTGACCGCATGCCCATTGCCCACAAGCATTGAGTAAGAGATGAATAGTTGAATAGTTGAATATCAGGAGTTGAATAACGATACAAATTACAACAATTCCGCGAAAGCGATAGTATACCAATTTCGGACAAGCAAAGTGCTAGATTAATCACATATATCTTTCTCTTCAGCTACCATTGCCTGCTCCTGTTCCGAGTGCTTTTCGGATTCCGTCGGGCGTTTTTCTTCATCCTCAACTTGAGGTGGATGACGCTGCTGCTTCAGTGAGCCACGTCGGCCATCATCTGGTGAACCTGCCTGGTCCTTCTCAGATGAACACTGAGGAAAGCGTGTTAAAAGAGCGTCAGGGCTCGCCGGTTGGGATGGTCCTTCCTCAAGGTCCTAGGATTTTGAATCAGTCACAAATAGCGCGAAATGACACCAGAATGACGGGTTTCACCTCTCTCGTGTAAGAGTTAAAGGAACTAGCGTGAGTGGGCGACAAAGACATGACATAACGAGTGTGTTGCGCCTGCAGAGCGGATGATTAAGAATGTTTCTGTCAAGGAAAAAATAGTATAGTAACGCGCTTCCTCTTGCTTCTCTACGTCTCCGCACGTTCGATGTTCTCGAGGAATATAGTCATAGAAAGACTCCGGTATCAGCGAAGAGGGCGTTGTCTGGAGGATCGATGTGAGCGTCATCCCGTCAACCCGTGTGATCCGCCTGTGAGGCTCGTCCTGGGTCATTGTGAAGGCGGTCATATCCAAGTTGGGCAAGGAGTATCGGTCTCGTACATCATCGGAGGAAGTTGAATGTGAGTTAGAACTGACCCAGAACAATGCTATAGCGTTTAAGCAAACCTGTCAAAAGAAGGCGAGTCAGCCCTGATATGCAGCGTTGCTCGTGGGTCTACCCACGTCGCTGACACAGCTACTGAGGCAGATCCAACCAAGCTCGTTGCCCGTGAGTCCAGTGACTATAGCTATATTTACCTGGATAATGATGATGACTGTCAGTCACAGCAGAGAGGAACAAATGAGGCTGAACGTACCGCGGAGGTGATGAGGCTGATGCAAGCACCACTTGAAAACTTATCAGTTCGTGAATATGTTGAGACGACAGCCACGAAGCTTACTACAGCGTTCGAATAGCAACTGCTTTCAGCTTGGGGCTCAAATGATTCGACCGCAACAGAGGCCACAGGAACATCGCTGTGAGAAATACGTTCAAGAAAAGGTCATATGCTATCATGCTGATACCACTGTGAACACGACCGAACCGTTGAGTACAGGAACTGCATGAGAAGGGAAAGTACGCACGCATATGTCCGCAGACCGATGATGCAGACCCCATCATCACGTAGCCGTCCCTCCCTTCCTAGCACCATGATTACCAACATCGCAATATAGCCCGTTAGAACTACTCCGCAAATTCTATACGACTTGGATTTTAGGCGTGGTACTTGATTACCGCCAGACCATACGATGTACACCCTTTCAGTTTACGTGAGTAACCAGAAAATGAGGACGCATATATCCGGGGCACGCACCCTTTCAGACAAAAATGCGCATATGAGGACCTATATAAAATATTATTGAGCGCAGCGGTAACCAGGTAAAGAACGAAGCAACCTTGCTCAATCCGTAAAAACTGATACAGATCACTGCCGCCGAAGCACAGTTTCTTGGAGACCAAGTTAGACCCAATCCGTTGGCTAATATCCCCGCTATTTGAGCGTGAATACTTGGGATCAAAAATCTCTCTCTCCCTTGAAGTACGTGTACTCACAGGAGAAAACGAAAAGCCATCTTGAGGACATTGTCAAAGCATGAGAACGCGCCAAAACAAGAGAAGTCGGCGTGAACGTACGAGTCAAAGAGAACTAAAATCACACAGAGTCTCCCCCAAGTCAGATATCTCCACTGTCGCCAATTAGAGAGAGGTGGTATCCGCTTGGCCAGACAATAAGACAACACCGTGACCCCTTGAAAGGTTGCCTTATTAACCATGAGAGATGGAGTATCGAGGTGGCTCACCTAACATATGAACGCAAACTGTCATGGTTTGAAGTCCTCTATACTGCGCCGGGGTCGCCATGTCTAGAAAGAGAGTACAGATAGAAGTCAGAACGAAGAAATATCTTGACGAAAAGGCAGAAGCACAAGAGGTCGCATTTGATTGTTAACACCTGGTTAACACCGACCCAAACGCGTGAAAGGCGAAGAAATTTGCGCTGGACGCGATGACATTACACGTATCGTTTGGGTTAGTTCCATTACCAGGTTTTGACAGGATCTGGACAGGAAGAATATTCTCGTCATTTAAGGAGCCGCTTATTCGTGCAGAAGATATCGATAGATCCCCGCAACTCGACATATCGATTCCGAAGGACTATTGAAAGGTCGCAGAAAAAGAAAACAAGGGACTTGAATGAATAGAATGACTTGAGGCGCTACATCTTTCGCTGCGACAATCCTCTGAGAGACATGCCGCGGAAATATTCGAAAGAAATTGATATTTAGAAGACAGGGTGGAAGAGGTGTGGAAAGTCGTTACTCGCCCGATTTTTCGGTCAGGGTTCGGCTGATGCCGGCACACCTACATCGTTGCCGGCGGCATTCCGCCACACTGAAGCATAGCCACAAAACGGTCCTCTTCACAATTCGACTACAATTCGTCGGTTGTTCTCCTTCATTTCTCTTCCCTGCTCACGAGGATCTACAGGGATCTACGTGGTCTATGCATACGAACGTAGTCTCGCGGCAACGCTTATGGGGACATTTGAAACGCACGCCGGGTCGTCCTTTGAACTACGGCCGCACTCTGGGTAAGTACTTATCAGAATCAATAGAAAGCGATACATAGTTGGCGCTTCCCGGCACCCTGGCGAACGCAAGCATGCGGCAACAAATCCTACATAATATAAATATTTTCACGCTAGGATTCCCTTCAGTGGTAATGGCTCAACTTTCTATGCAAGCAATACGCGTTTGGGAGACACCAGAACAGGGCAAGAGTAGGACGGATAGATTGGCTAAAGGGAAGCCGGATCATTGGGTAGATGCCAAGGGAGAGAAAGAATTTCAGAATCCTTGGCCGAGCTGGCAGAGCAGAGGCATACGGGAATCCTTGGTGGTACGTTGGTCAAACCTTTTCCTATATGACAGTGTAGTAACAATCCATGGCTCTTTAAGGCGGTAAGAAAGATGTCTACCGCAACGCCAGCCGTACCCCCAGAGATGGCCACTCGTGTTCGCAAACCTGATTGGGGATCCTCAAGTCCTCCCGACAGTGACAAGATCAAGGCAACTTGGCTCGGACATGCCTGTTTCTTGGTTGAGCTACCAACGCGGTCTTCAACGCTAGCCAGAGGTCCTCGAATTCTATTCGATCCCGTATTCAGCGAGCGCTGTTCTCCCGTTCAATTCTATGGCCCGAAGCGCTTTACTCGTCAGCCCTTCTATACGTGAATTCTGCCATAACCATACTAAATTCTATGCCTTTATAGCTGCACCTTGCGACATCGATGATATACCCGAGATAGACGCTATTGTGATTTCTGTATGTCCTAGTGTCAAAACTTGGATAACACATCTTAAACTAACGATTTGTCACTCAAGCACAATCACTATGACCAGTATGTTCCCATATATGCATTCTAGCTCTCCTACTGACGTGGCCTTTTTTACTTAGCCTCGATACCCATACTATCACCACACTACTGAGCCGATCCCGTAAACCTCACATCTTTGCCCCGCTTGGCAATCTACCCTACTTTTGCTCCTTAGGCGTCCCTGCAAGCCATACTCATATCCTTGATTGGTGGGACTCTCGGCGTGTAGAGATTTCTATTCCCGCAATCAATACCGATAAGGAGGCATCCGAACAACATTCAACGCCACAAGCCGCCTTTGATATCACCTGCACTCCAGCACAACATGGTTCGGGAAGAGGCATTCTAGATCAATTCCGAACTCTATGGGCCGGGTGGGTCGTAGAAGAAGTTTCGCAAGACAAGGGTCCGAAAGGTGTCAACCTTTATTTCGCTGGAGACACTGGCTATCGGGCGGTGAGAGATGGAGAGAATGAAGAAACCGCTCCGGTTTGTCCCGTTTTCAAAGAGATTGGAAAGCGATTCGGTGGTTTCGATCTTGCGCTGATACCGATTGGGTACGTGAATGACTCTCATTTACTTTTTGTGACTTACATCTACCATTAGAGCATATTCCCCTCGAGATTTTTGTTCCCGAATTCATTGTGCGCCCCAGGATAGTGTCAGAGTTTTCAAGGATGTACAAGCGAAACGAGCTTTGGGAATGCATTGGGGGTAAGAATTCGATATTTGTCCACGTCAATATGGTATTGATCACAATTCTGTTCGTCAGTACATGGGTATTGACTGAGGAAGAAATCCTTGAGCCGCCGCGTCGATTAGCAGAGGAGTGTAAGAAGATAGGTATACCAGAGGATAAATTCTCTGTATGTGATATAGGTGAGACTGTCATTGTCTAAGCTAGGTTTGTCTTCTTTGGGGGAGTAGTCTCTCCGTACGACCTTGAGTGTCCCCTTGTGTAACTGTTCCACGCTGTATTGAATCAATTAACATTCAGAAGTGTCTGGTTGGAATGTATAATCGGAGGTCTGTAAGTGACTTTGAGGCGAGATATATGCGTTCTGTTTTGTCAATTTGGAGTGAGCCAGGTATGTAACAATTTCATTGAACGCGAGTGATCTGCCGCGAAGCACTTGAACGACTCCTAAGCCGCAAAGATAGATAGATAGATAGATAGATAGATACACAGCTCCGCGAAGTGCGTTGAACCCTCAAGGGTTCAGCTGGAAACGGCAGTCCGGTAGGGGCAAAGATGACTACCACTTGGTGTTGCGGCGAGCTCCTAACACCAGATTAACGCACGTGCCAACTATATTGAACACCGATTCCAATCCGCTTTGGGGCGAATAAATTCAGAATCAATAAGTATCAAGTAATGATTATAAATAAAAATACGTACTTACTGGTCCTGTCAGCGCTCGTGACCGGGTCCATTCACTACCCGGGGCTTAAGTATATATTCAGTGCTCATCCAAGCTCCGTTCTTTCCCCAGCAGATAACAGATAGTTCCAACCTCGTTGCACATACACACACTACACTCACATCTTCCCCACCTTCTTTCAGTCGGAGCATTGGGTATTTCAATGCGTCTTCACATCTTCAATCCAACACTCCCAAATCTTTGCTCAACTGCCAACTCGTCCCAGACACACAATAATAGTAGTAATTGCCGTGAGAAGGCGTGAATTTGGGCCATGGCGGTCACAGAGGACTGTTCGAAATCTCATCTGATACTACCATACGAGCTTCAGCGGGAGATTTTTGAAACAACGGGAGTGTTAGATCGAAAGAACATTGCGAG
This sequence comes from Omphalotus guepiniiformis, assembly GCA_028554645.1. Lineage (NCBI taxonomy): Eukaryota > Fungi > Basidiomycota > Agaricomycetes > Agaricales > Omphalotaceae > Omphalotus > Omphalotus guepiniiformis. The sequence goes on from JAQOOI010000015.1 coordinate 441,252, forward strand.
TCTTATTCTTGTTGCACGTCGAGTACAGTTCTGGTGCGTCACTTGGTGAGGGCTGCGGCGGCGCCATTGCAGAGTCGGCACTCACTAGCCTCTCGCTGGTCCCCTCGCCCCCGCTACAATACGAATCACGGTAACTAACCAATGCATTCATTTACAGGGTAGAACCAATATTGTACGAGACTGTAGTACTCAACGGAGCAGGAGCGGGAACGAAATTCCTTCGTACGCTTCGTTCCAAACCAAGAACTTTCTTTACTGAAAACGTAAAGAATCTTTGTTTAGGTCGAGGTGTTACGGTACCACAAGCAGAATGCATTCTATCCGTTTGTACTGGCATCAATAACCTCGCATGCTGGGTGACTCCAGAATCCTATGCTGCACCAGTGCTTGTTCCACTCATCAGTAATAGCATGCACTTGCGGAAGCTTTCCCTAAATCACTGCAGGTGTCTCTGTACTGATTCCAAAGGGACTGGCGGGCCCCTTGCTGTCGCATTTGGAAATATCACCCATCTTGACCTAGCTAACCCTTGGGCTATGTGGCATAGTCTTGACTTGGGATTTAAGACCTTTCCGAGACTAACCCATCTTGCCTTTCGGTTTTGGACTCGGGACTCAGTCGTTCCGTGTATCCAAAGGATCTTGGAACAGTGTCTTTCTCTTCGTGTACTTGCGCTTCTGGTTCATGAACATCTCATGTCCACAGCTTCAAAGTTCTTGATTGACGAAGGTCTGGATGATCCTCGTATAGTTCTGGTCAGGTACTCGGAGGATATCGAGTTTTGGAATGAGATGAAATTGGGACAACCTGATTTGTGGACAAGAGCGAAGAGTATCACTGCTGTGACTTGTCGGGAATGCGAATACTCTGAATGAAGGAAGAATCTATGTTAATGTGGAGAAATATCACACATGTTGCCCTTCCGTGTAGTAGTTAATGTTCTTTTGTAATATAATTCTGGCACTCTTCGGATCACAACGAGTAATGACTTGACCGTCTCGACTGTCAAGACAGTGCCATCGCAGAGAAATGAAGAGAAGAAAATGCGTACAAGACTTCCCCCGCCAGTCGAGTGTCTCTTGTATTCACCACCCGCCCAGCATGTTTGGGCTACTTCAGGGTCAAGAGAGTAGCGTCTGAATCTTCCGTTCCTCCACTTGAGTCGTCTTAGAACACGCTTAGCGCCCTGGACATACACAGGAAACAACCTCGAATTCGACAGCCTGGTGCAAGCGTTTCTTCATCCATCGGCCTTGAGGTTGTCATATTCAGGGACCGATCCTCGAAATGGACAGCATCAAACTCGGTGAAGAGTTCTCCATCCATCGGCCATGCCAGTGAGGTTGTCCAAGCAGAGTATATGCGTCACTCCGGGATCACCGCTATTCTTTGCGTGCATCCTTGAGTACATGAGGATCGCAAGGGGCTTCGTTATATCTATTACGCACTGAAAGAACTTCCTCTAACTTTTCGAAAGGAGCATGATGATCTGCATCAGAGGGGACTGAGTATTCCTCTGTGTTGAGATCGCGCTACTAGATATTTAAGCAGGAGTCACATCATGACATGAGCTACCTCCGTCGCATCATCCGGATTCCGTATCATGAATGAACGGGAAGCGGTCATCTTGAAACGGGTCATTCCTTCCACTGAGGTGGGTTCTTAAGGGTCGGTAGTATGGGGATGATTTAGATTGGCGGTGATTTCCACTGTATACGACAGGAAGGTGTGATCTACATTCTAGGTCATCAGATGAATATAGCAGATTTCTGGCGACATCAGTGGTAACTCGGAGGACTTACCAACTCCTTCTCCTTCTCAGAGCTCGAGTTCACTAGTGCTTCACTCGCCCATTTGGGCATTTCGAAAGCAGTGAATTTTCGTGAGATTTCTCCGGGATGGTGGGTGTCTGCAATCAATCAACAATTGATCCATGGACGGAGGTCATCCTAGGTCATCAGGACTCGGGAAGGAAGGAAGCGCGAAGGACATCACGTACAGGATGCATCTGCTTGAACGGGCGGGCATACGCAACCTGGTCTTCGATACGAGGCGTTGCATCAAATCTAATGTTGAGAGCCAGGTCTGAAGCATAAAAATTCGACGCCCGTTAGCCGTTGGCATACACCACGTGATCTGCCGTTCATATGCCGCTCGGCGCTAACGCGCTAGCAGTCTGGCGCGTATATACTAATTATCTCTTTGTTCCACAACCACCACCACTATAGAAGCTCACTGAAATTTGAGACGAACTAGATCCAATGGCAATAAACCTAAGGAGGGGCACGAAATCCCAATCGCATTTCGTCAAACAGTCGACTTCAAGCACTCCATCCAGCCCACCAGCAGGCTACTGTGCATTCAACTGCATCGTATATTCCACAAAAACATCTATGCCATGCTCTAGTACTCTTTTGTGCTCAGTGCTGAAGGTACCAGTAGTACTTCATCGTATCCCATATGGCGATATTGTATTAGTTCCACAGGCTCACACGCCTCACGCGCTCGCCACCTTTCCGAGTTCTCGATTCTCGATGCAGAGCGTGAAATGACTGGAAACCCCATTATAGTAAGCATCGATCTACATACTTACATAGTCTCCTGAGCCTGAGGTTTCCGTTGAGACTAATGTGATCATAGTGCAGAAATAATGACACTCGATCTACGATAGAGGATTTTACTCTCACAAAACACGCTTGAATGAACTGTCCCAGTGGCCGTGCTTTAATATGAAAGGACGATCAAGTAATTCGAGGTAAATGGTATTTAACATATACTATATTATGGGATCAATCGCTCGAGCTGAGTTATACTAGTATCGGCCATTGAAAATCACTAGGGATCCGAAGGCTCAGCGTGATTCCTGTTGTGCTACATACCATCACTTGAGCAAGAATAATCTTCCCTTTGACTTATGGTATGCGGCGCCAACCCAAGTTATCCAAGCGCTAAATTGGAAATGCGCTGGACCGGGTAGGATGGAGTCTGCGGGATGGAGTAGCGAAGATCGGTTCGAATCAAGGCGTGCCGGTGAGTACTGGCGCTGCATGAGTATCTATGGATCCTAAAAATGTGCACTAATGCTACAGATCAAGTGGCCCGAGGGGCTCTAGTGCTGCTGCAATGCGGTATACGGGTGGTTCGAGTCTGTGACCGTGTCGGCCTTTCAGCCAATTATAGCCTGGATGTAAATGAATTCCAAGTCGTGGCCCCGAGGCGACCACGACTCGACGTGGGCGTTGTCCAAGACTCCCTGCTACTGTGCTACAACACTCCAGAGATAGGCACCACTTGGCTGGGTCCATTGGTCCGGGTCGGTCAGCAGCGGCGAAATGGTGCCCTAAGGTTCCCGAAAGGTGCCATTGTTTCCCTTTACGGATCCGGGTCTGTCACCTGCCTGGAGTCGAAGGGGACTCGGGAGTCAGACGGCAAGTATTCGGTGTCAACGTTTCAAGCTTCCATGACATATTGCTGGCAACTTTGCGCATCTGCCTAGGATTTTGGATTCTATTTTTGTGCGGGAAGAACTTCGAAATGTAAGTACTGCTGGCTCCGCCGCTTAAAGACCCCCACACCTCTAGGACTCTAGGAATTGGACTAATTTAAAGACGGTGTCATTTGAGAGAAGGTTTTGATACATACATATTTCCAGCCACTTGGCAGGGGACCTATTTCGAGTTCGAATGCCAGGGCCCTCCCTTCGTTCGTTCGTTCATTCGGTCGGTTGACTCCACGTAGAACTTAAACCTGAACCCGAGACGAAAGCGGTTGAGAACTTCCTGCTCCAAACTCGATGGTGGTCTCGTGTTTTCGTGTTCTCGTGGTTGCTTCCGAGTCGTCGATGTCTCACGGCTCGTGATGTTTGAAGTCACGGTTGAAGCTGAAGACTGGAGCGAGTAGGGGGAAGGAGGACCGGGAGATCGGCCCATTAACGCGAAGCACCACTGACAATACTTAATGTCTTTCAAGTTGACCGTATGGGTGGCGTTGGTGGGGTGGGTGTTTTGCCTACTAGTATGGGAAACCGCCGGTACTACTTACGAGTGATGTAAAGCGAATTTCAACTTGTCCGAGACGTACATATGCATGGTTCAGCCACCAAATGACCCATACGAGTCCCGCAGTGGCTACCCAATCGATCCTTGCGGGAAACACGCGTTAAGCAACGAATTCTCCCAGGTGCCAGTGAGTACTTACAACCCCACAGGAACCCACAAGTTTCAAAACTTAGGGTCCAAGGAACATTTACGATGTCGACGTCACTCGAATCAATCTGAAGCTTCTTGATAGTGGAATTCCAGTGACGACCTCGAATAATGATATTGATGAAGAATGATTGAAAATGACGATGAGGGGACTGAAGAATGCTGGAAGAAGTTATTGAATATAAGGTTTTCGGAAGCATGGTATAGTGATACGGTGATCCTTGGTGATCCTGGACACTCGGGAGAGTTGCAGGGTTGTTGTGAGGGTGAATTATTGTATACACGGGTTTAGATCTATCACTGACACGACATGCGTATGCATCGAGTGACAGTTCTGAATTTATCCAGGATTCAACAGCATTCGGGTTTCGAACGAAGGCAATCTTCTGGCTTCCTTGATGATTGGAGAATTCGAACTTGGTGCCGGTGAGGGCCTGGTGAGGGCTCTCCAAGTCTTCATCAAGCTATGTATGGCATTGGCCGAGTTTTCAATTCCGTGGCGTCGCTTGTACAGTAGATGGGTATACGGACATACGAGGAAAGCATTGCAGCGGGGTTTACATCTGTCAATCGAAAGGTATTGTGTCCTGATATACGGGTCATTGCTCCCTTTTTGATGCAAACTTTTCAGATACAGCTTACGGAGTAAAGCGGGTGATATCTACCTAGGCTGTATGACTCCGGCCGGCCAACTTCTTGAGAATGTATTGAGCCACGAAGTAAGTACAGGTTTGCTAGGGGGTTCTCGAAGCACTGTGTAGTAGGACGATGAGGTTGCTCTGAAGGAAAGCTATATCACTATATCAAGAAAGTCTGGTCCAAACTGCGCCGGCTTTCGGAAAATTTCATGATCTCCTTTGAGTCGGACCGAGCACTGGCAACCTCCTGACTCAGAATTACAAGTCAGCGTGAGTAAGAAGGAGAGATGTGAGTTGGCACTGACGGATCCAGTAGTGAAGTTATTAAGTTAAGAAAGGTTAAAATGAACATGAAAACGAGATGAAAAGAGAGATAAAAAGGTATACTTACATGTAAGTAACCCAGCCCGTGGGCCGTCTAGCGCCTTTTAGCGCTTTAGCCACGTTTTTCAGGTGACGCGTCTCCCATATAACGTCCCCCTACCCACGAGCACTGCACCGGAACCGCCCTTCCAGTCATTCTTACTCTTCCTTCATCTACTTCAAGTATTACTCCTCTTCACACTTCGCCACCCTGCCATTCCACCATACAAATCGCAATTTCTTCCTCTCGGACGCATTTCCGAGATATCTAAACGTGAATTTAACAACGACTTCTCTCTTACTACGACGGAGTCATGGACACTATCAAGTCCCTTGTCCAGCCTCTCGTCGGCGGCGCAGGCGGTTCGTCGATGATTGATGGTATGAAGCTTGTTGTGCTTGGTGGGACTGTGGAAACGGCTAGACGAGTGTCTAGCTCGGCTTGGAGCCATTTTGTTAACTGTGAGTCTCACTGTCTTACTTTTGTGTTCGTCGAGGAAGTGGGTCAACTTCATTTTATTGGGTTGAGTTCTGGTCATGATGGGGGAAGAGAAGGTCCTTGGCTGGCATATAGACAGCCTCGCCATACTCTAAACTTCCTTGTGTTTACCTGCCGCTTCTCACATCCTTCGCTCGCATACTGATATCTCTTCCTTCTTCCAGCATTCTTCCTAACAGCGCATTTCTCTGAGGAGGATTACCCCTACGACTGGTTAATGCTCTGGCTCTCACGGAGACCTGAATGGCAACGCTCCCGCGAGTTCGAGACAACCACGCGTTCCTCCACCCCAGGCTACTCGAACTTAACTCGAGTTGCAGATAACTCATTCGGGGACGAAGACTACGATGAGTGGGGTCATGGGGATAGTAGCGCCCAAGACGGCGACGACTGGGATGCGCCCGGGAAAGTCAAGACCAGAGTCGTGTTTCAGCCTACTTTTGACACGACGCATACTATTTACTACAGAGGCCATTGGTTGAGGGTCAGAAGGAGTAGGAAGACAGATGGAAGTGGATGTGAGCTTTTGAGTATCAGGTGTGTTTCATTTCATTCTCACTTCAACTGATGGTTATATGCTCATAATTCCTCAACTTACAGCGTCGTTGCTCGCTCAAATACTATCCTCAAGCAGCTCGTACTACAAGCTAAGCGCGAGTACGAGGCTGAGGCCGTGCACCGTATCCAAATATACTTCGCGGACAGCCACGGTAGTTGGCGCTGGACTGACTCGAGGCATAAAAGGCCAATGGGTTCTATCGTCCTCAATCCAGGAGTAAAGGAGATGTTACTCAACGACGCTAAAGATTTCTTGGCTAGTGAGAAGGTTAGTCCGACACACGTTTTACGCCACCTCATTTTGAAATACCATGACGTTTTCTGACTCGCTCCTTGTCTATTGTAGTGGTACGCAGACCGTGGAATCCCTTTCCGTCGTGGATACCTCTTGCATGGTGTTCCTGGTTCAGGGAAGTCCTCCCTGATCCATGCCATCGCAGGCGAGCTCATGCTTGATATCTACGCTCTAAGCTTGTCAAGCTCTTGGATCTCCGATGGGACGCTCCAGACTCTTATGGGTCGTGTACCTGCTCGATGCATTGTGTTGCTCGAGGATCTGGATGCTGCGTTCACGAGAAGTACGGGTAAGAGGAACGGAAAGGGGAAGGACAAGGACAAGGACAAGGATGAGAAGGAGGATGCGAATAAGGATGTTTCAAATACAACCTCTAGTGGAAGGAGTAGGGGACGGCGAGGGAACACTACCGAGCAAATCAGTGATACGAATACGCTGAGTCTTAGTGGGTTGTTGAATGCTCTCGATGGAGTTGCTGCGGCGGAGGGTAGAATTTTGTTCGCGTGAGTTTTTTTTCTCTCGTTCACATTTCCCTCCTTCCCCCCTTGGTTCACGCAATACCTGTTCCCCTGCTCTTCTTCTTCGAGATGTCATTTGTAACCCCTCTTTTCCAAACAGAACTACAAACCACTTGGATCATCTTGACCCCGCCCTCTCCCGTCCCGGACGAATGGACGTCTGGATTGAATTCAAGAACGCTAGCAAGTGGCAAGCCGAGGCTCTTTTCAGGAATTTCTTCCCTAGCACCACCGAAGAGCCAGAACGTAAAGACGAATCTGCCATCGCAGTTCCTTCACTATCGAGAGTGCCCACCCCAACTGCGACGTCACCGACGAGCCCGAGTCCAAGCCCAAGTGCTATGGCATCTCGCCCTCATTCGAGGACCAGTTCGGAGGTATCTTCGCAGTATCCTACGTATCCTGAGTTTCCAGAAGACGACGCAGACCCTACTGCTCTACCTCCTCTTCCTGATTATTCTCAACAGCCTCCTGATGTTGAGTTAACGACACAGGAAGAGGCAGAGTTTGCGAGTATGGGGTTGGTTCTACCTGAAGTACCCCTAGGATCTGGCTCGACTAGAGGTCGGAGTGGAAGCGAGGAAAGTTCTAGACCTGGGACTTCTTCTAGTTTGGGTTCGGGGTGGACGTTTGGATCCACTTCCTCGCAAGAGGTTCACCAGACTTCCGCTGTTGGTGGTCCTGAACCGGGTTCGAGTACGCAAACTCGTTCAAAGGTACACAGCGCTGGTTCCTCTGGGTCGTCTTGGGGTCTGGGATCGCCTATCAGCACAATAGGGTCCACGTTGTGGTCTATGAGCCCTTCGTTTGTGAATTCGACGGTATCACTTGTCAGTGGTGGTGGTGCTGCGGCCGGCGCTACAACGTCCCGCTCAGGTACCCCTGCACGCCCGTCGCCTGCTCCTTCAGCGCCGACTCCTGTGGCGGCAGCCACTATTACCACTACTGCCGCTGCAACAGCACCTTCCGTCGGTGGCCGCGTTCTTCCTCAATTCGGCGCGAACAACCAATCTTATCTCCCTCCACCACCCTCTGAATCTATTCTATCCGCATCACACAGTGCCAAGCCTCTATCCGCGCATACGCTCAACCGCCTTGCGCGAAAGTTTGCTGATGGGATTCCAGAGGAGGAGTTTAGTGTTGCGGCGTTGCAGGGATATTTGTTGAGACATAAGAGTCGACCGAAGGAAGCTGCTGATGGGGTTGGGCAGTGGGTTGAGGAGGAGAGGGGGAAGAGGAAGGTTGCTGCTGCTAGTACTGCTGATGGTGAGGAGGAGGATAAGAAGAAGAGGAGGGAGAGGAGGGAGAGGAGGAAGGCGAGGAAGGAGAAGGATAAGGAGGAGAAGGATAAGGAGAAGACTACGGCGGCGGTGGTTAGTACTCCCGCTACGGTCGACTCTATACAGGAGTCGCCAGTAATCGTCAATACTCCTATTCCTCCCCAGGAAAGCAACACCTCTACCTCTACCTCCACCTCATCTACCACCTCCACCCCGGCTACCACCGAGTCAAAAGACAAGGACAAAGAAAAGTCTACTGATGACGATTCTGATTCGGACTCGGATTCAGACTCTGATTCGAGTTCGAGTTCGGATGATGATAGTGAGAATGTTCCACCACCTGCGTCTCAATCGAGTACGTCGGAGAAAAGTGTTTGGGGTGTTGTTCCTCAGCCTGCTTCTCCGCCTTTGACGGCGTGGAATTCACCTGGGGTTATCGAGGTTAATGTTTCGAGTAGTGAGTGGGCTTGACTAGGTGATGGTGGGGATGGTGTACTAGGGCGAGAGCGAGAAGGTGGTTGTGATGGTACCCCCGAGAAGGCGATTACGACAGTTACGACGAATCCGAATTTTGGTGGTGTTGATGGCTTTGACGACGATGGTTGCTCACGAGAACAACAAGAACAACAACGATCTCATTCTCTGCTTTCCTCTTCCTCCTCCTCCTCTTCGAGGTCCGAGTCTGTCAGTGATCCTAATGCTGACGCACTCGTCAAACTCGAACTTAACCCTTTTCCTTGTGATCCCTGTGATATCCCCACAACCCCCGCTGCTGAGACTAGTTCTGATAATGATGGTTATGTCGTCGTCGCTCCCAGGACTCAAGATAGTATCGATTGCGATACTGGCGCAGGCGCTAATGAAGTTTCTGGAGCAAACTCTGCAGTAAACTCTGGCGCCGGCGCACTTGTTCTAGCACGGCGTCCGGTGGGCGGCATGATTCCATATCCATACACGAACGATATGCTTGTTAACCGTTACTTGATTCATCTGTATGCTATATTTTTGCATCTACTTTTTGGTATGAATGAATGAATGGGTTGTTGAACGTTGATGAATGATGAGAGGGAGGGGGGGATCTTTTCTTGTTTCGAGTGGTATATATACTCACTCGAATTTTTTTTTTCTTGTGCATTATAATTGCTTTGCGTATATGCGTATAAACGTAACGGTACTTGATGATTCTTGTTATTAGTCGTGGCTGTATGCGTCCCCTGTTTAAATTCACTGACAACCAATTTCATGATATTCATGGCTAGCGCCTAGCGCCCAGTGCGTGCACGGGAACTGGTCAAAGCGTTCATCATTTGGTCTTTTGATCTCACGGCCCGCTTTCTTCGACCATTGTGACCCTCAACAGCCCTCAACAGCCCTCAACATGCTCAAAAGCACATCAATCTCAGAGATAATCATATTCTTGTTCTCTTCTTAACAGTCGTGTAAACCCCGTCGATTCTTCTGAAGAAAGATGTACGGCAATGTGCTACATAACCTCAGGTGAGTGAGAACTTCACAAGGTTTTTTTTTTGGCTGAGGAACGTTGAACTGGATAGATACCATTCTCATTCGCCGTCCTTCGTTCCTACTTGTCTCACGCTCACGTAGAGCAGTGTCTCACCGGACTGGGAGGAAAGCTCAACATCTGACCTATGAAAGATTTTTCTAGTAATATTTTGCATCATACACTCCACATTCGAAAAACTTAAAGTCGTCGTTCTCACACGCCCTGGGCCTTCTCATTCATTCAATGAACATATATAAAGACGTTATCAGACGCCTCCCAGCTCTGTTCCGCCTGCTTTCTTACTATCAACAATAACTCAATAATTCAAGTTTTTCGAACGAAGTGAAGTTGAAAAATGTCTGATTCAGACCTATGCACTATCTCCCTTGATACTCCATCCTATAAAGGGAAACTCACCTTCCATACTCGACTGTTTATCGACGGGCAATGGGTCAAACCTGTCGATAACGGAATGATCGAGTGCGTTTCCATTTCTTCTTCGTCCTTTGTTTCCTCCCTGGTCGATTCATCTATACGGTCGTTTCTTACAGTGTCGTCAACCCATCTACTGGGAAGAAAATCGCCGCAGTGAGCGGAGGATCAGACAAAGATGTCGACCTTGCTGTCGAGGCTGCCCGGAAGGTACGCGTCCCGTCTATTTCTCCTTTGTCAATGAACGCTGCTGACGAATGGACGGTATCGCACAATCAAGGCGTACAAAACCTCTTGGGGACTCAAAGTCTCCGGTACCAACAGAGGAATGATGTTGAACAAGCTCGCTGCGCTTATGGAGAATGATCTGGACGAGCTGGCTGCACTTGAGTCGCTCAATGTCGGTGAGTGGGGTTTGTTCTATCTCAGCGAGGTTTCCTGATTGATAATTTGTGGGGAATAAAAAGGAAAACCGTACAGTGTGTCCAAGAACGGGGACGTAAAATCATGCATCGCTGTGTTGAGGTACTATGCTGGATGGGCTGATAAGATCCATGGTCGGACGATCGAGGTGAGTGAGAGGAAATCTCTTTGATCTTTGCACTCCGCTTACGTGGAAATAAACCAGACCGACGAGAATAAGTTCGCATATACGAGGCACGAGCCTTTTGGTGTCGTCGTATGTTTGATCATTTTCCTGGAGCTCAACTAGAACCCACGTTTACTATGACCTTACTATCTGACAGGGACAAATTATCCCTTGGAACTATCCCCTCGTGAGTCATCCCCGTACTCTTTCGTTATCGACCCTGACAAAGGCTCACACAACCTCAGTCGATGCTATCATGGAAACTAGGCCCTGCACTCGCAACAGGGAACTGCGTCGTTCTCAAGGTCACTACATCACAGAACTCTCTTTGTACCTTTCTCACTGACTTCCGGAAAATCGCGCAGCCTTCGGAAATCACACCCCTCACCGCCCTCAAAGTCGCTGGGTACCTGAACGAAGCTGGGTTCCCACCGGGCGTCGTCAACATCGTCAACGGATACGGTACGTCTCTTCCTCTTCCCTTCCTCACACCCATGCTCATTTCACTCTTTTTCTCTTCGTCATCGTCTCCCCCCATCCCAGGCACCACCGTTGGCTCCGCACTCTCTGCACACCAGCATATAAGCAAGCTCGCGTTCACAGGCAGCACCCTCACAGGTCGTAAAATCCAAGAAGCCTCCGCGAAGTCGAATCTCAAAGTCGTCACGCTCGAGTTGGGCGGTAAAAGCCCGAACATCATCTTTGATGATGCGGATTTGGATCAAGCTGTTAAGTGGGCTGGGGAGGGTATTTTGTGAGTTTCATCTCATCTATTTGTTGGGGATTCGTCTTGCTTATTAGATATTTCTAATTTACTTTACTTTCCTCGATGCTCGTATGGTAGCGCCAACATGGGTATGTCCCCCACTCCATCGTTTCGTCGCTATCGTTTTTATAACTCTCTATGGGTCAGAACTGTTGTGCGGGTTCAAGGATATTCGTTCAAGAAGGAATCTATCCCAAATTCATCGGCGCCTTCGCCAAGCTCGCAGAGGAACTCCAAGCTGGTACCGGTGATCCCTTCGACGAGTCAACGAAACATGGTCCGCAAGCGTCCAAGATTCAGTTTGATGTACGTCCGACTTTCGTGTCTTACCTTCCGTCCATCGTCATGACTAACCAACCCATCATACTACGCTACGTTGTACAGCGTATAATGTCGTACATAGACTCTGGCAAAACCTCGGGTGCGACGGTCCAAACCGGTGGCTCACGACATGGCTCGGAAGGGTTCTTCGTACAACCTACGATCTTCACGGAGTGTAAACCTGATATGCAAATCGTGAGGGAGGAGATCTTTGGACCTGTGGCTGTTGTTGTCAAGTTTAAGACTGAGGAAGGTGAGTTCGCTAATTGCTTTCATTTTGCTTTTTGTTCGGCCTATTGGGGCATCGTGCACCGTCGTTTGGTGTGTCGTGGTTTTCGTGGTTTCGTTTTCGTTACTGTACGACGATATGTTGGGGTCGTTCGTACATCTTGGACTTTCTTTCTTCCAATATATCCTTCAAATCATTGAATGTCTCATTACCTTACTCATTACCTCTTCTCCTCCTTCCTTCACATCTCTAGAGGTGATCGAGATGGCCAACGATACGACATACGGCCTTGCATGCGGCGTATTCACAGAGAACATTAGCAAGGCGATCAGAGTCGCTCACGCACTGGAGACCGGTACAGCTTGGGTGAGTCTCTAATACCTTCGTGCCGGCGCTGGTCTTCTCATCATCTGCATCTAAACGCACTATCTAAACGCACTCAACCGGGCCCCTATAGGTCAACTGCTACAATACAATCGAACGTCAAGTTCCCTTTGGTGGGTTCAAGCAATCTGGGATTGGTAGGGAGTTGGGAGAGTATGCTATTGATACGTGAGTTATTTACGTTACATCTGATATGATACCTGTGACTTACTGATCCTGCGGTTGATACGTACACCCAAGTCAAGGCTGTACATGTCAATGTCGGGCATCGACTCTAATCTTTTGGATCTTTGGTCATTTGGTAGGCTGTCGCCGCTGATTATTTGATGTTGTCTACCTTGAATAAAGGAATATATATATTTGTATGGAAAAATCAGAGTTGTATGTATATGTACTTTGCAATATATCTTGGATTGTGATCTATATGACTAACTGTACTGTGGCATATCTATTTGTCTCGTGTCACTTCCCATACTGGTCAAGACTGGTTTTCTGGGATGAGGCGAGGTGTGTCTTGAATAGAGTAGGCACTACTTGACAAGTTATCTTATCAATCATGACATATTTAAGTTTTGATCTATCAATGAGTGGGAAGCCATACTTTGATAAGCATATAAAAGGAGGGTGATTGATCTCGATAACAGATCACTTCTCTCTCTACTTCCACCATGGCACAGTCCTCTGCTAGTCATATAGGTTTTCAACAAGACAATACCAGGTATTCACTTTTATTATTTCAAGAGGCTATTCTATATATATACACAACATTTACAGTCAGTTGCAGCAGCAACCATTGCAAAATAGTTCCATGCAAATCAACAACAATCACTTTTTCAGGTACAAGCAGACAGTTCTTATATCAACAAGCTGTGATGTTGACAATGTATTCTAGCCACAGTTCTGACTTTGATATCAGTGGTGGTACATTTAACAATATTGCTGGGGATCATATTGTGAATGTGAATCATGGTAAGAGAAGTTGACCTACTAAATACAGAAGAGCTAATTTATGAGATCTCAGCATCTGACTTGGTGTCTCAAATTTTTCAATGGCTCAAAGCAACAGAGTTTCAGACAAACTTCAATACTGCAAGAGATAAAAGAGTGCCAGGCACTGGTGCTTGGCTTCTTGCTGATATGAAATATATTGATTGGAAAGCAAATGGGAAACTGTTATGGTTGCAAGGCAAAGGCAAGTATTTGTCTATATCTAGCTTTACCTTACAATAGCTAATCTTTGTACAGTTGGTGCTGGAAAAACCTTTCTGTGGTAAGAGTGACTTATGGATTGCTATAATACAGATGATCTAAAGTCATCATTAGCACTGCAGTGATTGAAGATCTGCAGACTGCTCATCTTGGAATGCTGCCTCCAATCTATCACTATTTTGATTCTCGTGATAGGGAAAAGCATACTTATAGAGGACTTCTTTCATCTCTTCTAGCTCAGATAGCCTTGTACTCTGAGAGAGTACCATCTGAGTTGCAAAGGCTATTTGAGAAATGCAGCAATGGAAGACTGGAACTAAGTCTTCCTGATCTAAAGCAAGCTCTTCAGCAGACACTGAGTTCTCCATCATCTGGCACCCCAGTCTATATTGTGCTGGATGCCATGGATGAGTGTGAGGAGAAGACACAGTATGAAGCTGTTAGCTTGATCAAGAGCCTTCTTGATATGAACAAGGTGTATGTGCTAGTGACTAGCCGTCATGCTCCCAAGGAATCATTGATGGGTCACAATATCATTGTGCTACATCCTAATGAGACCAGTTCAGACATCAAGAAATGTCTTGACAAGTGGATTCCAGAGCTAGATCTTCAGAGTATGGAGAATGAGATGATGCAGTTTCTAATGGATAAAGCTGATGGACAGTAAGATCATTTTTATTTTGCCAGTTGAAAAGTTGTATTGACATACTATAAGATTTAGATGGGTAAATTGTCAAATCATCACACTTGGGAATTGTGGAACACCAAAGGCAGCCAAACAAGTGTTGAGAAAACTCCCACTTACTCTTGAAACAACCTATATTGAGAAACTCTCTCATATCACACCTGAGCACAGGCAGGATGTGGTACACATCTTTCAATGGCTCACATATGCCAGAAGGCCTGTATTACTAAAGGAATTACAGGAGATCTTGGCAACAGACCTGAAAACCTGCTCATTTCAACCTCAAAATCGAGTGCAAGGACTTGAAGGAACACTGCATAAAATTGTGGACACCACACTAGTGACTGTGGAACATCATGTTGTACAGCTGGCCCATCATTCTGTGAAGGAATTTCTAATCAATGATTGCACAAAGAATCAATCCACTACTTGCTTCTATATTGATGAGCAGCTGGCACATAATGTTGTTGCTCAAACTTGCCTTATCTATCTACTTCACTGTGGTTTAGATGCTCGTCAGTCTGCAGAGGGAGTCATATCCAAGGATGATTTCCCTCTAGTCAGTTATGCAGCTGAATATTGGACAGATCATTTATCCTCAGTGAGAAATATAAATCAGCAAACTCTGCAGGTTGCAATGAGGCTACTAGATGAAAGTTGTCCTGCCTATTTGCACTGGTTGAAACTATACAACCCAGAGAAAAGATATGTCAAACAAGAAAGTGTTCAGGCACCACCTCTCTATTATACAGCTTATATAGGCCTTGAAGATATTGCAGCAGAGCTAATCAGGAGGAAGGTGGATGTTAATGCTCAAGGTGGTTACTATGACACTGCTCTGCAAGCTGCTGCTTATTCTGGACATGGGTCTGTTGTGCAGCTGCTTCTCTCCTCTGGTGCAGATATTAATGTCCAGGGTGTTAAATTAGGCACTGCTCTTCAGGCTGCTGCTTATTCTGGACATGAATTCATTGTGCAGCTGCTTCTCTCCTCTGGAGCAGATGTCAATGCCCAGGGTGGTTACTATGGCACTGCTCTCCAAGCTGCTGCCAGATATGGACATGAGTCTATTGTGCAGCTGCTTCTCTCCTCTGGAGCAGATATCCAAGCCCAGGGTGGTCAATATGGCTCTGCTCTCCAAGCTGCTGCTGGATATAACCACAACTCCATTGTGCAGCTGCTTCTTTCCTCTGGAGCAGATGTCAATACTCATGGTGGCTATCATGACACTGCTCTGCAAGCTGCCTCTTATTCTGGACATGAGCGTACTGTGCAGCTGCTTCTCTCCTTTGGAGCAGATGTCAATGCCCAGGGTGGTTTTTATGGCTCTGCTCTCCAAGCTGCTGTTGAATCTAAACATGAGGCCATTGTGCAACTGCTTCTCTCCTCTGGAGCAAATGTGTTACGGCTATGCGCCGGAACTCCGGGTCAGACCTCCGGTTTCTAGAACTTCTTTGATTTCTTCTTCCTGACATCTATTCAATCTTGCCATATGGTTCACTTTACAAATTCACGCTTTCCTATTCGCTTTTATTATTCTTTTCTACTCCGGACATCCGAACGTCACCGACGTTCCATGTTCTTATTGTTCTTTAGTTTCATTCTTCTCACACTATTGTTTTATTACTCCGAGTATCTCCGGTAGAGTACTTATATAAATACTTCACGCTTATACTGTATATACTTTAGTTTTAAATCAATTTAGTCTCCGGACTACTATCTTGAATTTCTCATCTGAACTCTCATCTCTCCTCGGACTTCCAATCCGGGTGCAGCACGGGGGGCAGTATCGAAATAATACTGCCTACCGGGTGAAGTCTTGTTGCCGGAGCAATTCGGAGCTCCTGGTTTATCTTGTCTTGTTCCTTTCGAACTCCTTCTCTCGGACCTCCTCGGAGGTCCTCACTCTCTTACCGTCTCTAGTCCGCACGTACTTAACAGTATTTAAAACTCTTTTCTGTGCTGCTATTGATCATGTCACAACATCCTACAAACCCCTTACTTGAGGCTTCACAGTCTCACGCACCATTTTACCAAGGTCGCGATCCCAGTGCTCTTCGTGAGCGGCGGAGATCCAGTCTTTACTCAGTTCGCGCAAGCGAATTCGTCTCACCAAGCCGAGGCTCACGCCTTTCTCAACAACCTCCGGTTCTATCAACATTATTTTCACCAGGTCATTTGCCTGGTTTTCGAAATCCTCCGGTAACTCCGACTCGTCGAACTTCCACAATGCCGGGAGTATTACCAATACATGAAGACGTTTCCGATACTGCTCCTGAAGAGCAGAATGACGAAGACGATGACATTATCGCAGCGGCGACGGAAGGAGAGGCTGGGGATCAGCCAGAAGGAATAGGAGGTAATGGTGGGGATCCTGGAGAAGGCGATGAAGGTAATGGTGGTGGTGGACCAGGCCATGGAGGTCCGGGTGGACCTGGCGGGCCTGGAGGACCAGGTGGAAATGGTGGCAGTGGACTGGGTGGTCCTGGAGGTCCTGGGGGACCTTCCGGGGGTACCGGTGGCACCGGTGATGAAGATTTTAGGCGGATGATGCAGGAGTTTCTTACCACTAGCATGGCTGGTTTTACTAACATGGCTAGGGCATTTAATACACAGGCATCCGCTGCTCCAGAAAGCAAATCGCGCTTGAAGGAGCCAGACGTTTTTGACGGCTCGGATCCGCGGAAGCTCCGAAACTTTATCATTTCCTTGGCCCTTCACCACTCAGATCGGCCTCAATATTTCTCTTCCGACAATCGTAAGATCACTTTCGCGCTCTCTTATTTGTCTGGATCAGCTCTGGAATATTTCCAGCCAGAGCTACTGAACCCGGATCCGGACGATCCTCCGGCATGGATGGTCAATTATCAGGCCTTCATGCAAGAGCTGATGGAAAATTTCGGAGAGTACGATATGGAAGCGGAGGCTGAGCAACGCCTCAGTGGACTCAAAATGAGGGATACGGTGTAGTGACTATGAAATGAACAAGAGAGATACTCAAATGAGCACAATCCAACTCAAATCAAAATGATGTAGGGTGAGGTGTGACTGGCGTTGTCAGAGATTCCGCACAGTTAGACGCAACAATTGAACTTCGAATCTGCAGGGTTACAGATGTCTTTATCTCAACCTGGGTGAAAAATGGCAGAGGGTATCTCAAAACACAAGATTCAGACAGAAGGTAAGGGTGGTTTTCAGGGTTCAGGAGGGATTCAGGACAATCAATCTCGATGTTTAAACTCGATCCAATGGTCAGACAATGCAGGGAACAGTTTCAGATGCAGCACAGACAGTTTCAGCAGGCAGATTCAGCACAGACAGAACAGCAGTTTCAGCAAAGATTCAGTATCTCTTTCAATTTATCTGCCACAAGGGACTTTACAGAAGTTTTCACAACTGGATATTTCTCGAACTGAACTCTAAAGAGCCAGGCTATATTTCGTCTAAGAAGGTTTTCCTGCTTTGGCTTGTAGCTTTGGGCAGTACTTGCTTAAGAAAATCTAAATAGATACTCTGTAAACTATATATACTAAATCATAAAATCAAACATATATCTCGAAATTAAAAGAGTAATCTGAACAGTAAATGAGTCAAAAGTAAATAAGTATCAATTGAGCAGAGATTGGATTCTTTTTAGGTAGTTTTCTAGGTAATTTTCCAGTTAGATAGTCAAAATGAAGGAACTTTGGGTATAGATTGGTATAAAAACAGAAATATATCGCTTTGTCCGCGTTCTAGGTGTGTTAGGGCGTACCCAGGGTATCTAAATAAAGGTCCAGATCCTGTAAATAGCAACCAGTATCCTGACAGGTGACATTCTCCTTAGTGCATTGCAAATCTGGTCCCCTATAAGTTTCTCCAAAATTGGCACATTCTCCTCTACTAGGGCAGCATTAGGAGTTGTGTAGAAGTTCTAGAGCTTATCTAGACCATGCTTCATCATTTCTATCAGCCACAGTAAGGTACAGTAACTGTTTATTTCAAGTTTTACCCCTATACATCTCTTTTTGGTCAGATTTGTACTCAGGTTATATTTCTTGTTTAGGATAGCTCTCCGCTTCTCCTAGGACAGTATTCTATCCCATAGTTTCGTCTAAGACCTCCAATTAGAGCGCCTTTGTCTTTCATCAAGTTCAGAGGGTTACTGAATTTCAGAGAGATACTCAGATCCAGAGAGATACTCATTTTCAGTATCTAACTCCTTCCAGCATGAGTATTGAGTATCTAACTCATTTGTGCAGATGTAACTTTTGAATCTACTTCCCTTATTACACAGATTGGCATTTCATCTCAGTGACATTATATCCACATAGTACTCAATGTACAATATTTCTCTGGTAATACAATCTTCAAGATTGCCCATATTCTCAGCATTCAATCTTATAGTGCCAACTTAGTTAGCAAGACCAGCTGGAACTTTTGATCAGTCCAAAGGACTTAGATAGTTGTTCAATTGAAGTGAAAATCCATCAACCCCTTGGATTACAGTCAACAACACTTGGTAGAGTCTCTAGTTATTAGAGGGTGGGTCTGACCAACTCAATCTGGTATGGAACATTGGAATTCCAACACATCTTGAGAGGCATAACTAGTATCTCTTTGTATAACCCATTGGTCACAGTTGCTTAGTACCAGATTCAGTACTGTAGCAAACACTACACTTAGGTATTGTGAGTACAAGTATGTTTCATGTCTTAACTAACAGTCTGGGGTGACTCTAGTCCTTTATGTTCAGTTTCCAATGCTTGAACATTCCATATTTACTTCAATCTGATAGATTTCAGTACTGAAAGGCTTTTTGACGCAACATCTCCCCCAAAGTAAAATAAGATCGTCCCCGATCGTACCAGATTGGCCAAAATCAAGTTAGATACAATTATTACTAGCAGATTTGTCATAGAAGCACATTTCGTACTGTTCAATATCACAATATCACGTCTCACGGACTGCCTTCAGGCAAAACTTTTCTCGATTGATCGCCAGTCAATATATTTACATCGGCATGTGACGGCAATGTCAGACTTCGGCGAAACCCGCAATCTACTTCTGTCGAAGTTTCGACTTAAACAGACAGTGATTCTCGTTTTCTCTTCACATCTCACTTCGTCCCCCGATGGATGACTTTTCCAGGCAATTGGCTTCCTCTATCACTCTCAGTAGGGAGCCTTCCGAGGTACCGGTAAGTCCTTTTTAATTCCTTTCTCTCACGCGCTGCTTTTCACAGTGTGTCACATATATATTCGAGAACCGCTCTCAATTGACGGCCTCTTTCTTTTCTTTTCCCTCTCACAGCTCTCAGACATGAACGAAGAAGATTACAAGGCTCTTTCCGCCATCGTTTCAAGGCTAGGCGACTTGGACCGACGTCTACGGGACCAATCGTTCAAGGAGTTTGGAAAGGGTCTTAGGTTGAGGACCATTACATCCGCTTTCGACGACTTGAATCTCGCCTTGGTAGGCATCATTTCTTTTCATCTTCGTTATAGCTAACCTCATCTTTTACAGACTCGCATCGCTTTAACATTTAATCGGTCCCAGCGAGCACATACACATCTCCCCGACTATTTTACCGGTTCTTTTCTCTCTGTATGCAATCTCGCTTTATGGCTTCATCAGGCCAAACCGACTTCATTTATTGTGCCGCCCTGGGGGCTAAACCGCGCTAAACTTGATGCTTTCTGCCTCAAGTATACAGTAAGTATCTCTCAGACTGGTTTCATTTCTTTTGCTAACTCTTTACAGCTTCGCAATTTGTGGGAACCACTACCCCCATTTCCTAAGCTTAAGCAAACTCCGCAGCTCGAGGAAGACAACGACGACGATGAGATCTTACTCCCGCCTCTCGCCACACTGGCTTCGTCCGCCAAGGTTGCTCGCGCTGAATCTTCGAAGGTTTCGGCACCGGTTTCAAAACCAAAGCCAAAGCCAAAGCCAAAGGCCAAGACTAGTGTAACGCCCTTACCGGGTCGTTCGGTATGTCTTTTCTTTTTGTTTGAAGAGGTTCTTCTTATTTTATCATTTTTAGATGAAACGCAAGATCTCCGACGTTGAAGCCACGGCCGAATCTACTGAGCTGACCGACGGCGACGACGATGATACTGACTTCGAGTCCGAGAACTCTGAGCCTCCGGTCAAGAAGTCTCGCGTTTCTGAGGGTAAGAAGCCTGCAGCTGCAGCTTCAAAGGTACGTTTCCTTATAGATTTATTTATTCTTTTCTCATGTTTTCTTACACAGGGCAAGGGTAAACAGGTGGTCAAGCCAAAACCGAAGATTCGGAAGATGCGTGTGGAAGAGCCTGCCGATGACCCAGCGTCTCGAAAGACTCGCTCCAAGGCGACTTCAATTACTGTTCCTGCATCCAGCGACGAGGAAGAGGAGAAGAAGGAAGAGGAGAAATTGGTCAAGACTGAGGGTGCTAAGGCCCCAGTCAATCTCAACGTCGACTTTGAGGCACCTCTATGGGCTTCTCGCGCTGATTTCTCTACTTCTTCTGTTTCTCTTGCTCCGGGCACTCGTTACGAGGCCCCAAATCTTCAAGTAAGTCTTGTCATTTCTTTTTATTTCATTTCCTTTTACTGACAATGTCTTTCCTTAGCGATCGGATGGACGAACACCTCAAAATCGTGCGAAGGAGGACTTTGAAGCGATACCCGGTAAGTATCTCTTTTATTTCATTTTTCTAGTGTTTGTTTAACGGTTCTTTTACAGGCCGTGTTGTCTTTGGATGGCCTTATGGCCGTCCTGTTACTTTACAGCAACTCGTTTCAGTCAACCGCACATTCGATAGGGTGAGTATCTTTCTGACTCGAGATTAATACCCGCTAAATTTTCTTTTCGTCACTCTTTTAGTTCTTCGGCGACTCCATTTGTGCTGCCTGCGTCGGCGGTACTCACACTGAAGGTAGAGAATGCCGTCCTCAGTTCAACAGCAAGACTTTCGAATGGCGCTGCGCTACCTGCGCAAAGGACAACCATACCTGTAGCTGGTCGTACGGCTTGGAAGGCAGCGCTCAGTTGCGATGCCTTTCATACACATTGGCTCGCAGCGGCAGTACAGGTAAGTATTCCTTTCATTTCTTTAGACATCTTTTTACTAAAGGTTCTTCGTTTCTTAGTTGTCTCTCAGGAAGCTGAGCAGTTGCAGATTCTCATCGACACCTACGAGGACATGCAGAACAGCGTCTCCGCGCAGATGCGGGCGATGGAACGGGTACACCGAACGATTTTGCAGCGTCAAGATCATATCAAAGCTTCGTGTCGCGATCCTCGTCTCGTTTTACATCAGGTTCAGACTGGCGACCCGTCGTTCGACTATTCGGACGAACAGCTCAAACTACTGGCTACCGCGCTTGGATGGGACATCAACCTGGTGTCTCGAGCAAGCTATATCGCTAGGAACGAATCTGGTCGTTTCGTCGTGGTGGATCCAGAGGTCGAGCCGCAGCCCGGTCCTTCCAATATCCGTTCCACTCCCGTTGCTACAGCTGACATCGACGAATCGCCTCAGGCGGTCGGTGCTTCGCAAGTCACGGTCGAAGAGGACGAAGACAAGGAAGACGAGCTGGAGGAGGAGACAGCCGGCAAGGTACTGGTGCCAGAAAGCAGTCCACTAGCTGGGAGGGACGATCCCCTCTCAGAGTGACTTTCAAGGCTCGGGTGCACGCATAGTTCGTACCCCTTTTTCCCTTTACTTTCTCCATCTCTCAGTCCCAATCTCACAGATCTGTCGCTTTCTTCGCTTGGCTGGGACCTGCCAGATCCGTTCGCATTTCGTCGCGGGTAGCCTTGGTGTTCAACACACCAGGTTGCCCAAATATATAAAAATTTTATACATCGCTTTTTCTGTAGATACTCCCTGTACTTACTTTATAGTAGTATAGGTCGAAGTATCTTTATTATAGTCCTGAGCTTCTATGCTCAAAAATACATATTTCATTTTTCTTGGCATGAATCTGGTGTGAAACATAAGAAATAAATTTGAGAGTCTCCTTCAAATTGAGTATCTAACTCGATTTTGGAGGGAAACAATTCTTTAAATGACTTAAGCCCACAATTTTCAATAAGTATCGTTTCTTTTTGAGGATACATTGAATTTAATAAGTCCTTTCTGTCAAGGTTGAGAGCTCTCGGTTACTCGGCAATGCTATTCGGCTAAGTCCTCTGCGGTCAAAGCTGTCTAGATCTCCAGATTTGAGATATTTGAAATTTCAAAAATTCAAAATTTTTGGCCTTGTAAACTTTGTGTGCTCTCTCCCCCCAAGTAAAATTACTTCAACGTCCCCGTTGATCAATCTGCTACGCTGGCTAGGCCTCATTGTGCCTGTTTGAACAGCATAGGAGTAATGACCAACTTGCAGATTTAGACGGGGTAGACCAGATATAAAAGGTGCAGCGCAGATTCAGAACGACTCAGCACCATCTATCACTTGGTTCTACAACCCTTCCACTTTTATCATTTCTCTATCTCTACATTTTACAGTTATGGCCCCTAAAGGTCCCAAGACTTGGCCTGAGCGTCCTGAGTGGGTTGCCACAACGCAGCGATATCTTTCTCGAGCTACTGGAGCCATGGAGGCCAAAGATGCGGATACTGAACTGCTTGGGATGCTTATTACAGCCCTTGCTAGTCATCTTGTAAATGTTCAATCTTTGATTCCAGGTCCAGTATCTAACTTGATTTCTTATTACAGAAGAAGTCTCTGCCTGCATATGCAGTTGCTAAGTCCGAGGAAGCGTTCACTTTGTTCGACAAAGGTGTCAATCTGGTCGCAGATGCAGTCAAGAAGTTCCCATCTGTAGGTGAACCTGACACTTTCTCCGCCATTAAAGCTTTCCGGGACGACTTGGCAAAGCGCAGAGAGACTCTTAGTGGGTCTAAGAAGCGCAAAGTACGTTTTTATTGACCATCCCTCTCATTTCGAGTATCTAACTGCCTATCGGTGTGTAGCCAGCTAAAACTCCCGAACTTATTGAGGATGATGATGATGACGATGAAGAGATTGAGGTCATTACTGGTGACGGAGACGTTACTGTAAGTATCTAACTCCTTGGTTACTGAGTATCTAACTCAAATCCCAACATGGTCTTTCTTTTCTCAGATGGCAGATGGACCTTCCCTTGGGCTTTCTGCGTCGATCCACGCTCCCAATAAGGATAACAAGGACTCTAGCAAGGACAAAACCAAAGGTTCTCCCACTACTACCACAGTTCATAAGTCTTCCAAGGAAAAAGTAGTAATTACTTCTCCAAGGGTAAGTAGATTTATGTTCAGAACTGTTCATTCGTTTCTCTTGACTGATGTACCTTGGTAACTTTTCAGGCTACCTCCGTTGGACCCAAAGATGTAAGTTTTTAGTTCCATCTGGAGATATTCATGCAGTTTTATGTACTGACTATAAATGTTCATGTAGAATGAACCTATTCCTGAGCCCCACAAGGTGATTGTCATGAAGAAGCCTCGGATTGAGAACCCAATCGTCAACCTTAGAGAGGAGACAGACCGTGAGTAGTCACCCAATCTGCGGCTTTTTCGAGTATCTAACTCAATTATCCTGCAGATGAGCGCAAACTCCGGGAGAGTGGAGAAGAGATTGTGACTCGTATCACTGCTCTGTTCCCTTTCATGGACTTGGACCACTTCTCTCCTGAGGTTCTTCAATCAATTTCCAACTTCTTGAAGACAGAACTCAGTGTTCATCAACATGCCATTCAGTATCATCATTCTCAGTACAGATTTGCCTACAAGGAGTTTTCCCGTCTGGAATTGCTCCGAAGACAGAAGGAGAAGGCTTACAGGGCCAACCAGAGTCCCTTGGAGTCTGGTCCAGGTACTGCTGATGATCCAGCTCCTTTCCATGCATTTCCATCTGCAGACATTCTCTGACTTTAATGTTACATCTGGACATCTCAGTATCGTTTATGGGCAGTTTACACGGTATTGGTACATCGTATAGGACATCCTCAGACACCCTTTATGTTTATCTTAGTAGTGCATACTACTGTTACCCACTTTTTACTTTCATCTGCAGTTAGGTAGTCACTTTTCAGTGTCTATCTCTTACTTTGTTCAAATATAGTGTGTTTATCATTTATTTTGTGAAGCTTGAGACCTGGTCTGGACTGGAACGTCCCAATCTGGTTCTTCTTCATCTGCATCGTTTGCAGATTGTAGTTCTTCATCACTGGACTCATCAAGATCTTCATCTTCAGCAGGAATTCTCAGTTGAGGAATACTGTCAAAGATGTAATCTCTCTCAAGTTCAGGGTCTAGCTCATTGTTATCATTGACCATCTCTTCTAGTTGTTCACTAGTCAAGTCTATAAGTTCATGAATGTTCTCAGGCAGTTGAATTGGTTCATATCTAGCTACATGGGGTAGTACTCTGAAGGCAGCAACCTTTTCTCTGAGTACTGTGCCATCCATCTGGGCCACAATGTAGGATCCCCCTTTGGTTCTCCTTATTACAATCATGGGTCCCAGGTATCTAGGATACATTTTTCTGTCCAAGTTCTTCTCAACTTGTGTATTTCTGACTTGTATAAGTGTACCAGGTTTGAAATCAAAGTCTCTGATAACATTTCTGTATTCTTCTTCATATTGTCTAAGAGTCTCTTTCTTGGTTGTATCAATTCTAGATATCATCTCCTGCACATGGGTTCTATGCTTAGCTAGAGCTTGAGCTCTGTAGCCAATAAGTTCCTCATATGTCAAGATTCTATCTGGAAGTTTCACTAACCATGTAGATTCAACAATATCCAAGGGTAGGATAGGTTCAGCTCCAGTAACAAGGAAGTATGGTGAACATCCAAGTCCTTTTCTAGCTGTAATTCTATCTGCCCAGAAGACATGTTTGAGAAACCACCACCATCTCTTTAGATCTCCACCTGTAGCTTTTGCCAAGGCAGTTCTAATGTCAAAGTGGGCTCTCTCAATCTTGCCATTTGCTTGGGAATTGTAAGGAGATATAGTAATTCCTTTAATTCCATATTTATCTTCTAGCCATTTAAGCATAGCTCGCATCTGGGGTGCATTATCAGTTACTACTTCATCCGGACATCCCCATCTGCATATAATATCATCAAAGAACCATTCCCCCAATGATCTAGCATTGTCAGATCTTAAGGCTCTTCCTTCAGACCAGGATGAGAGTGCACATCTGCCATGTACAACATCCTTGCAACCATTACTTGGAGGTGATACTTTAAATACATCCACATGAATCTTCTGAAACAGGGAGGGAGTGTGTGTAAGAGTGGGAGGAATCTTCAACAATTCTAATTTTCGGTTCTGGCAGATTTGGCAGGATTTGACAAACCAATTGACATCTCCATTCAAATCTGGCCACCAAAAACGCTTTTCTATGAGAGCTTTTGTTGCAAACATTCCTTTATGTCCCAGATGGTCATGAGCAGCATGCATCATGTACATCCTTTTCTCTTTAGGCACAACCAGTCTATGCTGGCCTCCTGTATCATCATTCCTTCTATAGAGTCTACCATCTCTGTCTACAAAGAACTTTACAGCCCTGGAAATGAACTTTTTCATAGCAGTCTCACCTAGGTGAGCTAGAGGCTGATTGCCCTGCAGGTACCAATCTTTGATTAGGTCTAGTTGTTCATCCAGTTCCTTTGTAGATGCAGATCTGTGATCCTCTCTATACGGGTGTTCATGTCTCCATTCAGTACCTCCTTCAGGTATAACCAAGGTCTGTGCAAACTGCAACATCGAGTTAGATACTGGATGTTGAATTGCTAACAGCTCTCTAATGGAATTCAAGTGACGTTCTTCTTCAAGAGCTTCTTGCAAATCGTCCTCAAAGTCGTCTATTGACTTTGCAACTTCCTGCAAGTAACCACCTCGAGTATCTATTTCATCTTTAAAGGCTTCAAAATCAAAGGGTACCTCAGATTCACCATCTCCCATTCTGAATTTCACCGGCAGACCATCATCTTCATCAACAAATGAATCCGGATCTCTAGATGCCGCTCTTTCAGTTGGTATGGTTCCTCTAGGTGGTCTAGATAGTCCATCTGGTCCCTTATGTTCAGTGCCCTTGATGTGTACCAAGGTGAAGTGGAACTTCCTTATTTCTTCAATCCATCTGTTTATAGTTGCATTGGGACCACTACTGGGTTTGTCAAGCATTCCTTTAATATAGCTTGCATCTGTTTCCACAGTAAGATCCCTACATCCATATGTCTGGTAGTATGTTTGTTGTAAGGCCAACATCAAGCCATATAGTTCTCTCTTGGGTTGAGAAAACCTTGCTTCTCTCTCATTTAAGGTAATAGAACCCATCCAATTGTAGAACTTTTTCTTTGAATCTGCAGGGTCTCTCTGATATAGTTGGAAACCTACTGCCATCCAGGAAGTATCTACTGAAAGGGTGGTTCCAGTACTTAAATCATAGTCAATAGGACGGAGTGCTGGAGCATTCCTAATCCCATCTTTAATCATTTCTACAGCTTCCAGTTCTGCAGGACCCATTTGAAAAGGCACATCTCCAGTTAAGATTGTCAAAGGTTTTGCTTTCTTGGCATAATCCTTTATGAACATTCTCATCTGACCAGCAGTGCCCAAAAATGACCGGATATCTTTCTTCTCAGACCATTTTGATGCATCACAAGTCAGGACAACTTCAGCTAGCCTTTCCACTGGCTTTTCTCCTTCATAACTGACATGATGTCCAACAACATCACCTTCAGCTACACAGATGAAAGCTTTGGTCCCTGCAAAGCAGCATGTTTCATTCTTTGCACAATTCTGTTCATATTCTGCAAATGCTCCCACACAAACCTTCTGATGCCAGAATTTTCAGGGATAGTTTCATAACCTCCATCTGCAGTTTCATATCTGCTGACAGGCCCTTTTACTGGTACATCATCAATGTAAGGTTTAGTTACATGTGGAATTTCATCTCTGAAGATATATGTAACATCATCATGATAGATAGGGACAGAGTTTGTCCAACCCATAGGTAACTTCACTAATCTATGTGGGCCAAAAGGTGTTTGGAAGGTTGTAAGATCTCTTGAACTTTCATCAACCAGCCTCTCATCATACCCAACAAAGATATCCAGTAATCCCAAACATGCTCTTCCAGAGAAGCTTCTAGCTATATCTGCAGTTGCAGGAGGAATTCCTGAATGTTGAATAGTCACTTTATTGAGTGGTTCTAAACTATGGACCAATCTTAAGCTTTTTCCATCTTTCTTTAAGACACAGAACCATCTGGATCTATAGGATGAACTAGAAGGCTCATATACACCAGCATCTATTTTGTCCTTAATCATTTTACACACTTGATCATAGATCCCTGGAGGTATAGGAATATTCCTTTCTACCCAAGGAGTGTGTGGTAACACTGGAAACTTTACTGGAGGAAAGAACTCTGTATTAAAGGTTCCTCCTTCAGATGCTTCCCATGCAAATGCTTTTTCTTGGACTTTCATAAGATGGTGTACAAGTTTCATTTCTTCAGGCCATAAGAAACCTTCATTATGATTCTTGTCTACAATTTCTTTTCTTTCTTGAGAGTACCTCTCACCAGGAGTGAAATCTGGAGGATGAGTAGGTAACTCAGGCATATCTTTTAACGGATCTCCAATTATTTTTCTTTCAATCCGGAACTCCGCAGGTAAGGTAGCTTTAACAGGTTTGACCTTAATAGCAACTGGTTTGTACTTTCTAGAAGCCAAAACAGTCACCAATCTGGCCATTTTGTTGCCATTCTTATCTCTACTCCATCTGGGTCTTGAAGATTGGACAGGTTTAGGTTCCCTTTTGACCTTTTTACCCTTATTCATCCTCTTTTCAGTTCCAGATGCGGGTTCCGAAGTGTGATTAAGTACCGTGCAAGTATCTAAGTCTGAATTCTGAGTATCTAAGTGCTCTTTTGAATTCAAATTTAAATTTTCTCGCCAGGTACAGAACACTTGTTTCTTTTCTGAGTCTACAGACCGATTTAAATACGATCTAACCGAATCTGCAGCCGCTATATCGTTTTCTCTTATGATGGATTCAGCTGCAAACACAAATGCCTCAGCCTTTTCAGGTTCTGAAAACAATTCATTGTCTGGCAGCTTATATCCAGCAATTGTGGCATTGCCATCTTCATCCATTTCAATACAAACAGCTACCTCTCCCTGATCTCTTATCAGTTCATTGAGGTCTGATGAAAATTTTGAGAGTCTCCCTCATTTTTCACAGGGACACTCGCAGATTTCTGTGTTTCTGGGACAAGCTTTGGTTCACCAGGAATAGGTTTAACCTTAATTCCTCTACCTCTGTCATATGTTCCCATTGTACACTTCATTCCACTGTTTGGATCTGTAATGGTGATCTCTTGTTCTCCAGTTTCAAAGTTTCTGACTACACTGCTTGTCAACACATCAAATGGTCTTCCCAAAAGAACATCATAAGGCACTTTATCTATTATGTGGATCTGCATATAGATAGTTATTTCTCCAAAGGTAAATGGTACATTTCTTGCTAGTCCCCTAGTAGCCTGTAATTGACCATTTGCACTTTGCATATGGATCACAGTCTCTGGGTCCCATCTTAAACCAAGTCCAATAGCTACTCTTGTATCCATGGACACGATTTGAGAACCACTATCAACTACTGTCTCAACTTGTTGATCAGAGTGATTAATCTTTGGGTAGATTGCCTTTAGACTGTCAGTCTGGCTGGCTACTATAATGATCTTGTTCCTCTCATCTGGAGGTACATCTTTCTGATACTGGTCCACAACATCCTTGTGTACCACTGAGCCTTTCTTAAGGTCATCTGTGTCTTCATCTAGGACAATAAACACATCTTCCCTTTCATAGGCCATATCTTCAATAAAGACCATATAATTTGCCTGTACCAGATTGACATTTTCTTCTGGTAGAATACCATCAGGATCATCTTCATCCCTTACTTCATGAACAAAAGCCTTTACAGGACGCTTATACACCCTGTTGTTCTTCAATTTTCTCTGCATAATCTTCTGAAGTGCCGGAGATATAGCAATGAGGTCCCCACTACTTATATCTATCTCAGATCTAAAGATTTTGTCTGCAATTTCTTCTGCTAGACCCGGTTTGAATAGTGAGTTTCTAAGCTTGAAATCGGGCTCAGATTTACGCGGAGGCTTTGTGTATACAATAGCATTCCTTATATCATTACTCATTCCATTTTTAGTTCCAGATTGAGCTCCTTCAGTCTCATTTGACTTGTTCTGGCTTCCTACAGGCATTCCCTTTGGTATAGGTGGCCTATCTATTGCCTTTACATGATCAAACGGACGGTTAGATACTCTCCGTGCAACATCGTTGTTATTTTCAGAGGGAGATTCAATCTCCTCAGTGTCAGAATCAACGGGTAGTTCAAAACGAACGGGCTCTTTTCTCATAGCAGGGGGTCTGTATTTCTCCCTTTCAGATGGTTTCAGTGTAGGTAGTAACACTTCAACTCTCTTTTTCTTTACAAGTTTATTTTCCTCAGGAGATTGACCTGTTTTGTGAGAAGGATTCTGAGTATATACAGCTTCTTCACCAATCTCCTTCATTGGAAACTCTAGTTTTTCGACTCAGAGTTGTTTTCTCGTTTCAAAATCTGCTTAGTTTCAGATTTAGCTGCTGGTGCCAGATTCTGCAAAGTATTGCAAACCTGACTGAATTGAGCAACAAGGCTGTTGATAGCATCTAATGAACTACTTTGAGAGGGACCTGCCATAGCCGAATCCTCATCTTCAAAAGCATACAAGTTCTGGTCAACATGAGAGGAAGGTTGTTCCCATCCATGTCTTTTGGCAATTTCCTCAATCTTCTCTTTCTTAGACCGAGTATCAGACGGATCAGCTCTTGGCCAATATACTCCATCTTTCAATGCCCATTTACCAGCACTATTCTTGATCATCCACCCCAACCTGATAAATCTAAGTTGATGTGGACAGTCCATAGATCTATGTCCAGGCTCATCACACATATAGCAATTGGAGTCAGCATGAGTATTATTATTCACAGATGACATCTGGGACGATCTTTGTACACTATTGTGTCCATTAGAGTTCATTCCAGGTCCAGATTGGGAATTTGGAGCATTCATGTTCATCCTAACTGAGCTAGAAGTTGCTTGGGTCATTTTTGCCAAGTTAGCAACTGTCTCAGATAGCTTTGCAAGAGCTGCCAGATTCGTTTCCTGGGCTTGTCTAATCTGGTTAAACTGGTTCTGGTGACTATCCACTGTTGCAGACAATTTCATTGCCCACTGATCTGGTTCTGACTTCACAGTAGATGCTACTTGGTAAGGATCATATAACTTCCTTGTAGCACTCTGCTCAGTTGTTGGGAGTATCCTAGAGTATCCTTCTGCCAGATTTGGACCATTCAAGAATAAACCAAAGTTGTATCCCCCTGCTCTTTTTACAGAACAGAGTTTTTCAGCCTCAGACATTACATCTTTCAGAGTAAAAGGGTCATCCTCTCTCTGAACTTGTAAGTGGCCATTGATCACTTTGTTTTCTAGGCGGTCCAGAAGTTTTCTTCTGAAGGGTTCATCTAGTGCACTCAAGAAACCAGCTACAGCTTCTGAGTTTGATACTACAGGTGTAGTACCAGAAGATAGTTTCTCATACTCAATCTCATACTCTCTTTTAAATGCCATCAGTTTCTGAATAGCACCAAGCACTATGAGCTTATATGCATCAATGATAGCATACAATCTTTGTCTAGATCCCAGTCCTCTATCTGCAGATTCAGGGAAATTTTTCATTAATGCCTCTTTGAAAGCATCCCAATCCAAATCTTTAACAGCTTGAAGCCGTTGAAACTCTTCACGGGTATGGAACTCCATGTATCTGAGAGCCAACATTACTTTAGCCGCATCTGTTTTAGTTCCGGTTGACACAAAGATGCCTTCCAGCTCTGCCAACCATGCAACCAATTCAGATGGATGTTTCTTATCGAAGATGGGGGCCTGCTTAGAGACTTTAGGTAGTTTCTCATTTTGCAACTCTTTAGCTGCAGGAACAGGAATCTGCATTCCTGTTGCATTTCCAAAAATGATTGTGAAGCTTGAGACCTGGTCTGGACTGGAACGTCCCAATCTGGTTCTTCTTCATCTGCATCGTTTGCAGATTGTAGTTCTTCATCACTGGACTCATCAAGATCTTCATCTTCAGCAGGAATTCTCAGTTGAGGAATACTGTCAAAGATGTAATCTCTCTCAAGTTCAGGGTCTAGCTCATTGTTATCATTGACCATCTCTTCTAGTTGTTCACTAGTCAAGTCTATAAGTTCATGAATGTTCTCAGGCAGTTGAATTGGTTCATATCTAGCTACATGGGGTAGTACTCTGAAGGCAGCAACCTTTTCTCTGAGTACTGTGCCATCCATCTGGGCCACAATGTAGGATCCCCCTTTGGTTCTCCTTATTACAATCATGGGTCCCAGGTATCTAGGATACATTTTTCTGTCCAAGTTCTTCTCAACTTGTGTATTTCTGACTTGTATAAGTGTACCAGGTTTGAAATCAAAGTCTCTGATAACATTTCTGTATTCTTCTTCATATTGTCTAAGAGTCTCTTTCTTGGTTGTATCAATTCTAGATATCATCTCCTGCACATGGGTTCTATGCTTAGCTAGAGCTTGAGCTCTGTAGCCAATAAGTTCCTCATATGTCAAGATTCTATCTGGAAGTTTCACTAACCATGTAGATTCAACAATATCCAAGGGTAGGATAGGTTCAGCTCCAGTAACAAGGAAGTATGGTGAACATCC
Organism: Omphalotus guepiniiformis; assembly: GCA_028554645.1. NCBI lineage: Eukaryota > Fungi > Basidiomycota > Agaricomycetes > Agaricales > Omphalotaceae > Omphalotus > Omphalotus guepiniiformis. The sequence goes on from JAQOOI010000015.1 coordinate 473,494, forward strand.
AAGTCCTTTTCTAGCTGTAATTCTATCTGCCCAGAAGACATGTTTGAGAAACCACCACCATCTCTTTAGATCTCCACCTGTAGCTTTTGCCAAGGCAGTTCTAATGTCAAAGTGGGCTCTCTCAATCTTGCCATTTGCTTGGGAATTGTAAGGAGATATAGTAATTCCTTTAATTCCATATTTATCTTCTAGCCATTTAAGCATAGCTCGCATCTGGGGTGCATTATCAGTTACTACTTCATCCGGACATCCCCATCTGCATATAATATCATCAAAGAACCATTCCCCCAATGATCTAGCATTGTCAGATCTTAAGGCTCTTCCTTCAGACCAGGATGAGAGTGCACATCTGCCATGTACAACATCCTTGCAACCATTACTTGGAGGTGATACTTTAAATACATCCACATGAATCTTCTGAAACAGGGAGGGAGTGTGTGTAAGAGTGGGAGGAATCTTCAACAATTCTAATTTTCGGTTCTGGCAGATTTGGCAGGATTTGACAAACCAATTGACATCTCCATTCAAATCTGGCCACCAAAAACGCTTTTCTATGAGAGCTTTTGTTGCAAACATTCCTTTATGTCCCAGATGGTCATGAGCAGCATGCATCATGTACATCCTTTTCTCTTTAGGCACAACCAGTCTATGCTGGCCTCCTGTATCATCATTCCTTCTATAGAGTCTACCATCTCTGTCTACAAAGAACTTTACAGCCCTGGAAATGAACTTTTTCATAGCAGTCTCACCTAGGTGAGCTAGAGGCTGATTGCCCTGCAGGTACCAATCTTTGATTAGGTCTAGTTGTTCATCCAGTTCCTTTGTAGATGCAGATCTGTGATCCTCTCTATACGGGTGTTCATGTCTCCATTCAGTACCTCCTTCAGGTATAACCAAGGTCTGTGCAAACTGCAACATCGAGTTAGATACTGGATGTTGAATTGCTAACAGCTCTCTAATGGAATTCAAGTGACGTTCTTCTTCAAGAGCTTCTTGCAAATCGTCCTCAAAGTCGTCTATTGACTTTGCAACTTCCTGCAAGTAACCACCTCGAGTATCTATTTCATCTTTAAAGGCTTCAAAATCAAAGGGTACCTCAGATTCACCATCTCCCATTCTGAATTTCACCGGCAGACCATCATCTTCATCAACAAATGAATCCGGATCTCTAGATGCCGCTCTTTCAGTTGGTATGGTTCCTCTAGGTGGTCTAGATAGTCCATCTGGTCCCTTATGTTCAGTGCCCTTGATGTGTACCAAGGTGAAGTGGAACTTCCTTATTTCTTCAATCCATCTGTTTATAGTTGCATTGGGACCACTACTGGGTTTGTCAAGCATTCCTTTAATATAGCTTGCATCTGTTTCCACAGTAAGATCCCTACATCCATATGTCTGGTAGTATGTTTGTTGTAAGGCCAACATCAAGCCATATAGTTCTCTCTTGGGTTGAGAAAACCTTGCTTCTCTCTCATTTAAGGTAATAGAACCCATCCAATTGTAGAACTTTTTCTTTGAATCTGCAGGGTCTCTCTGATATAGTTGGAAACCTACTGCCATCCAGGAAGTATCTACTGAAAGGGTGATTCCAGTACTTAAATCATAGTCAATAGGACGGAGTGCTGGAGCATTCCTAATCCCATCTTTAATCATTTCTACAGCTTCCAGTTCTGCAGGACCCATTTGAAAAGGCACATCTCCAGTTAAGATTGTCAAAGGTTTTGCTTTCTTGGCATAATCCTTTATGAACATTCTCATCTGACCAGCAGTGCCCAAAAATGACCGGATATCTTTCTTCTCAGACCATTTTGATGCATCACAAGTCAGGACAACTTCAGCTAGCCTTTCCACTGGCTTTTCTCCTTCATAACTGACATGATGTCCAACAACATCACCTTCAGCTACACAGATGAAAGCTTTGGTCCCTGCAAAGGTACCACCAGCATGTTTCATTCTTTGCACAATTCTGTTCATATTCTGCAAATGCTCCCACACAAACCTTCTGATGCCAGAATTTTCAGGGATAGTTTCATAACCTCCATCTGCAGTTTCATATCTGCTGACAGGCCCTTTTACTGGTACATCATCAATGTAAGGTTTAGTTACATGTGGAATTTCATCTCTGAAGATATATGTAACATCATCATGATAGATAGGGACAGAGTTTGTCCAACCCATAGGTAACTTCACTAATCTATGTGGGCCAAAAGGTGTTTGGAAGGTTGTAAGATCTCTTGAACTTTCATCAACCAGCCTCTCATCATACCCAACAAAGATATCCAGTAATCCCAAACATGCTCTTCCAGAGAAGCTTCTAGCTATATCTGCAGTTGCAGGAGGAATTCCTGAATGTTGAATAGTCACTTTATTGAGTGGTTCTAAACTATGGACCAATCTTAAGCTTTTTCCATCTTTCTTTAAGACACAGAACCATCTGGATCTATAGGATGAACTAGAAGGCTCATATACACCAGCATCTATTTTGTCCTTAATCATTTTACACACTTGATCATAGATCCCTGGAGGTATAGGAATATTCCTTTCTACCCAAGGAGTGTGTGGTAACACTGGAAACTTTACTGGAGGAAAGAACTCTGTATTAAAGGTTCCTCCTTCAGATGCTTCCCATGCAAATGCTTTTTCTTGGACTTTCATAAGATGGTGTACAAGTTTCATTTCTTCAGGCCATAAGAAACCTTCATTATGATTCTTGTCTACAATTTCTTTTCTTTCTTGAGAGTACCTCTCACCAGGAGTGAAATCTGGAGGATGAGTAGGTAACTCAGGCATATCTTTTAACGGATCTCCAATTATTTTTCTTTCAATCCGGAACTCCGCAGGTAAGGTAGCTTTAACAGGTTTGACCTTAATAGCAACTGGTTTGTACTTTCTAGAAGCCAAAACAGTCACCAATCTGGCCATTTTGTTGCCATTCTTATCTCTACTCCATCTGGGTCTTGAAGATTGGACAGGTTTAGGTTCCCTTTTGACCTTTTTACCCTTATTCATCCTCTTTTCAGTTCCAGATGCGGGTTCCGAAGTGTGATTAAGTACCGTGCAAGTATCTAAGTCTGAATTCTGAGTATCTAAGTGCTCTTTTGAATTCAAATTTAAATTTTCTCGCCAGGTACAGAACACTTGTTTCTTTTCTGAGTCTACAGACCGATTTAAATACGATCTAACCGAATCTGCAGCCGCTATATCGTTTTCTCTTATGATGGATTCAGCTGCAAACACAAATGCCTCAGCCTTTTCAGGTTCTGAAAACAATTCATTGTCTGGCAGCTTATATCCAGCAATTGTGGCATTGCCATCTTCATCCATTTCAATACAAACAGCTACCTCTCCCTGATCTCTTATCAGTTCATTGAGGTCTGATGAAAATTTTGAGAGTCTCCCTCATTTTTCACAGGGACACTCGCAGATTTCTGTGTTTCTGGGACAAGCTTTGGTTCACCAGGAATAGGTTTAACCTTAATTCCTCTACCTCTGTCATATGTTCCCATTGTACACTTCATTCCACTGTTTGGATCTGTAATGGTGATCTCTTGTTCTCCAGTTTCAAAGTTTCTGACTACACTGCTTGTCAACACATCAAATGGTCTTCCCAAAAGAACATCATAAGGCACTTTATCTATTATGTGGATCTGCATATAGATAGTTATTTCTCCAAAGGTAAATGGTACATTTCTTGCTAGTCCCCTAGTAGCCTGTAATTGACCATTTGCACTTTGCATATGGATCACAGTCTCTGGGTCCCATCTTAAACCAAGTCCAATAGCTACTCTTGTATCCATGGACACGATTTGAGAACCACTATCAACTACTGTCTCAACTTGTTGATCAGAGTGATTAATCTTTGGGTAGATTGCCTTTAGACTGTCAGTCTGGCTGGCTACTATAATGATCTTGTTCCTCTCATCTGGAGGTACATCTTTCTGATACTGGTCCACAACATCCTTGTGTACCACTGAGCCTTTCTTAAGGTCATCTGTGTCTTCATCTAGGACAATAAACACATCTTCCCTTTCATAGGCCATATCTTCAATAAAGACCATATAATTTGCCTGTACCAGATTGACATTTTCTTCTGGTAGAATACCATCAGGATCATCTTCATCCCTTACTTCATGAACAAAAGCCTTTACAGGACGCTTATACACCCTGTTGTTCTTCAATTTTCTCTGCATAATCTTCTGAAGTGCCGGAGATATAGCAATGAGGTCCCCACTACTTATATCTATCTCAGATCTAAAGATTTTGTCTGCAATTTCTTCTGCTAGACCCGGTTTGAATAGTGAGTTTCTAAGCTTGAAATCGGGCTCAGATTTACGCGGAGGCTTTGTGTATACAATAGCATTCCTTATATCATTACTCATTCCATTTTTAGTTCCAGATTGAGCTCCTTCAGTCTCATTTGACTTGTTCTGGCTTCCTACAGGCATTCCCTTTGGTATAGGTGGCCTATCTATTGCCTTTACATGATCAAACGGACGGTTAGATACTCTCCGTGCAACATCGTTGTTATTTTCAGAGGGAGATTCAATCTCCTCAGTGTCAGAATCAACGGGTAGTTCAAAACGAACGGGCTCTTTTCTCATAGCAGGGGGTCTGTATTTCTCCCTTTCAGATGGTTTCAGTGTAGGTAGTAACACTTCAACTCTCTTTTTCTTTACAAGTTTATTTTCCTCAGGAGATTGACCTGTTTTGTGAGAAGGATTCTGAGTATATACAGCTTCTTCACCAATCTCCTTCATTGGAAACTCTAGTTTTTCGACTCAGAGTTGTTTTCTCGTTTCAAAATCTGCTTAGTTTCAGATTTAGCTGCTGGTGCCAGATTCTGCAAAGTATTGCAAACCTGACTGAATTGAGCAACAAGGCTGTTGATAGCATCTAATGAACTACTTTGAGAGGGACCTGCCATAGCCGAATCCTCATCTTCAAAAGCATACAAGTTCTGGTCAACATGAGAGGAAGGTTGTTCCCATCCATGTCTTTTGGCAATTTCCTCAATCTTCTCTTTCTTAGACCGAGTATCAGACGGATCAGCTCTTGGCCAATATACTCCATCTTTCAATGCCCATTTACCAGCACTATTCTTGATCATCCACCCCAACCTGATAAATCTAAGTTGATGTGGACAGTCCATAGATCTATGTCCAGGCTCATCACACATATAGCAATTGGAGTCAGCATGAGTATTATTATTCACAGATGACATCTGGGACGATCTTTGTACACTATTGTGTCCATTAGAGTTCATTCCAGGTCCAGATTGGGAATTTGGAGCATTCATGTTCATCCTAACTGAGCTAGAAGTTGCTTGGGTCATTTTTGCCAAGTTAGCAACTGTCTCAGATAGCTTTGCAAGAGCTGCCAGATTCGTTTCCTGGGCTTGTCTAATCTGGTTAAACTGGTTCTGGTGACTATCCACTGTTGCAGACAATTTCATTGCCCACTGATCTGGTTCTGACTTCACAGTAGATGCTACTTGGTAAGGATCATATAACTTCCTTGTAGCACTCTGCTCAGTTGTTGGGAGTATCCTAGAGTATCCTTCTGCCAGATTTGGACCATTCAAGAATAAACCAAAGTTGTATCCCCCTGCTCTTTTTACAGAACAGAGTTTTTCAGCCTCAGACATTACATCTTTCAGAGTAAAAGGGTCATCCTCTCTCTGAACTTGTAAGTGGCCATTGATCACTTTGTTTTCTAGGCGGTCCAGAAGTTTTCTTCTGAAGGGTTCATCTAGTGCACTCAAGAAACCAGCTACAGCTTCTGAGTTTGATACTACAGGTGTAGTACCAGAAGATAGTTTTCTCATACTCAATCTCATACTCTCTTTTAAATGCCATCAGTTTCTGAATAGCACCAAGCACTATGAGCTTATATGCATCAATGATAGCATACAATCTTTGTCTAGATCCCAGTCCTCTATCTGCAGATTCAGGGAAATTTTTCATTAATGCCTCTTTGAAAGCATCCCAATCCAAATCTTTAACAGCTTGAAGCCGTTGAAACTCTTCACGGGTATGGAACTCCATGTATCTGAGAGCCAACATTACTTTAGCCGCATCTGTTTTAGTTCCGGTTGACACAAAGATGCCTTCCAGCTCTGCCAACCATGCAACCAATTCAGATGGATGTTTCTTATCGAAGATGGGGGCCTGCTTAGAGACTTTAGGTAGTTTCTCATTTTGCAACTCTTTAGCTGCAGGAACAGGAATCTGCATTCCTGTTGCATTTCCAAAAATGAAGATCTCTTCCATCTCAACAGGTCCTTGGGTAGGTCCTTGTTGTTGGGGAGCTTCATTCCCAGTAGCATTGTCATGAGTAGACATATTGTTTCTCGGGTTCCTTATTATTTTAACAGGGATTCTTTTATGTGTCAAGGCAAAATATTGAGGACTGTTAACAAAGTTCCTCTTATTTTTCTTGTATCTAGCTGAGAGTTCAGATAAATCTGGAGGTGTATTCCGTTCAGGAATCGTACTTAGGGACGAAAGAGACGAAAGGGAACTTGAATCTGGTTCAGGTATGACTTCTTTCTCTTTTCCTTTGGAACTTTTCCTTCTGGATGACTGGTTCAGTGACAATTCTTCTGTTCCAGCTCTCTCAGAATTCTTAGTCTTTCTAGGACGTGTGTTTCTCTGTGAGCTGCTAATTTTGACAAGCAAACTCTAAGTTATAAAACTTATAGATGGTTCAACAACTTCAAGGAAATTGTTGCTAAGTGAGGAACAGGGCAAAGTTCAACACAGAAAAAGTCCAGATTTATTTCCAGACACGTGTAAATACACAGATAGTTCAATTATCAAGTCTAAAGCCACCCCTCGCGGTGGGCTCCAGTTGTAGTGACTATGAAATGAACAAGAGAGATACTCAAATGAGCACAATCCAACTCAAATCAAAATGATGTAGGGTGAGGTGTGACTGGCGTTGTCAGAGATTCCGCACAGTTAGACGCAACAATTGAACTTCGAATCTGCAGGGTTACAGATGTCTTTATCTCAATCTGGGTGAAAAATGGCAGAGGGTATCTCAAAACACAAGATTCAGACAGAAGGTAAGGGTGGTTTTCAGGGTTCAGGAGGGATTCAGGACAATCAATCTCGATGTTTAAACTCGATCCAATGGTCAGACAATGCAGGGAACAGTTTCAGATGCAGCACAGACAGTTTCAGCAGGCAGATTCAGCACAGACAGAACAGCAGTTTCAGCAAAGATTCAGTATCTCTTTCAATTTATCTGCCACAAGGGACTTTACAGAAGTTTTCACAACTGGATATTTCTCGAACTGAACTCTAAAGAGCCAGGCTATATTTCGTCTAAGAAGGTTTTCCTGCTTTGGCTTGTAGCTTTGGGCAGTACTTGCTTAAGAAAATCTAAATAGATACTCTGTAAACTATATATACTAAATCATAAAATCAAACATATATCTCGAAATTAAAAGAGTAATCTGAACAGTAAATGAGTCAAAAGTAAATAAGTATCAATTGAGCAGAGATTGGATTCTTTTTAGGTAGTTTTCTAGGTAATTTTCCAGTTAGATAGTCAAAATGAAGGAACTTTGGGTATAGATTGGTATAAAAACAGAAATATATCGCTTTGTCCGCGTTCTAGGTGTGTTAGGGCGTACCCAGGGTATCTAAATAAAGGTCCAGATCCTGTAAATAGCAACCAGTATCCTGACAGGTGACATTCTCCTTAGTGCATTGCAAATCTGGTCCCCTATAAGTTTCTCCAAAATTGGCACATTCTCCTCTACTAGGGCAGCATTAGGAGTTGTGTAGAAGTTCTAGAGCTTATCTAGACCATGCTTCATCGTTTCTATCAGCCACAGTAAGGTACAGTAACTGTTTATTTCAAGTTTTACCCCTATACATCTCTTTTTGGTCAGATTTGTACTCAGGTTATATTTCTTGTTTAGGATAGCTCTCCACTTCTCCTAGGACAGTATTCTATCCCATAGTTTCGTCTAAGACCTCCAATTAGAGCGCCTTTGTCTTTCATCAAGTTCAGAGGGTTACTGAATTTCAGAGAGATACTCAGATCCAGAGAGATACTCATTTTCAGTATCTAACTCCTTCCAGCATGAGTATTGAGTATCTAACTCATTTGTGCAGATGTAACTTTTGAATCTACTTCCCTTATTACACAGATTGGCATTTCATCTCAGTGACATTATATCCACATAGTACTCAATGTACAATATTTCTCTGGTAATACAATCTTCAAGATTGCCCATATTCTCAGCATTCAATCTTATAGTGCCAACTTAGTTAGCAAGACCAGCTGGAACTTTTGATCAGTCCAAAGGACTTAGATAGTTGTTCAATTGAAGTGAAAATCCATCAACCCCTTGGATTACAGTCAACAACACTTGGTAGAGTCTCTAGTTATTAGAGGGTGGGTCTGACCAACTCAATCTGGTATGGAACATTGGAATTCCAACACATCTTGAGAGGCATAACTAGTATCTCTTTGTATAACCCATTGGTCACAGTTGCTTAGTACCAGATTCAGTACTGTAGCAAACACTACACTTAGGTATTGTGAGTACAAGTATGTTTCATGTCTTAACTAACAGTCTGGGGTGACTCTAGTCCTTTATGTTCAGTTTCCAATGCTTGAACATTCCATATTTACTTCAATCTGATAGATTTCAGTACTGAAAGGCTTTTTGACGCAACACCGCTACAACCCGTTGGTTGACTGGGTCACAGGAGTTATTTCATTCCGAAACACTGATCAAACAGTTCCATCTCCCATTCCGCAGGCTGCATCTTCAACTCCGGTTGAGGTCGCGTCCATCGACGCATCTCCGACACCTACCTCTCGTCCTCGGAAGGCGAACTTTCCCTTTGAACCCATCTACTCATATCCAACCGTCACACAAATGGGAGCAAGAATTTCGGACCCGTCGGATCCGGATATTGCTTTTATTGGTGCTGCAGCATTCATACGGGCTTGCAAGGAAGCTGGACAAGATCCCATTGTGATCTACGGACGTCCGGTTGCCTCCGTTACTGGTAACGCAGCATCTATCCATTCACCTGTTGATCTCTCCAGAATACCGAAAGAGTATCACGATTTTGCTGACGTTTTTGATGAAGGTCTTTCAGAAGTCTTACCACCGTACCGCCCTTACGACCTTAAAATCGACTTAGAGGACGGTGCTGAACCTCCCCTCGGACGTGTTTACCCACTGTCCGCGAAGGAACTAGAGGCCCTTAGGACTTTCTTGGACAAGCATCTCGCCAATGGATTCATTACGACCTCTTCATCTAAACACGGAGCTCCGGTATTGTTTGTTCCTAAAAAGAATGGCTCACTCCGTCTCTGTGTAGATTTTCGTGGCTTGAACAAGATTACCCGCAAGGACCGGTATCCTTTACCATTAATTTCCGACCTCCTCGACGCTCCTAAAAAGGCGAAAATCTATACCAAGCTTGATCTTCGACATGCTTACCACTTGGTCCGGATCGCCGAGGGAGACGAATGGAAAACTGCTTTCCGCACCAGATACGGCTCTTACAAATGGAAGGTCATTCCCGAGGGACTAACCAATGCTCCGGCGGCTTTTCAACGGTTTGTAAATGAAATATTTGCCGACTTACTAGATGTCTACGTTATTGTCTACCTGGACGACATTCTAATCTATTCGGACAACCGAGCAGACCATCGAAAACATGTCCGCGAAGTTCTCCGACGCCTCCGGAAGCACGGCTTATTCTGCAATCCCAACAAATGTGTCTTCGACTCTGAAACTGTTGAATACCTCGGTTACATTCTGTCACCGGACGGTCTTCGGATGTCCGAGGAGAAGGTTAAGGCCATCGTCGATTGGCCCCTTCCTCGACCGGGACGCATCAAAGACATTCAGTCCTTCCTTGGTTTCTGCAATTTCTACCGCCGTTTCATTTTCAATTATTCTGGTATCGTGGTTCCACTAACTCGTCTTACTCGTAAAGGTATTCCTTGGAAATGGTCCGAGGAGTGTCAACATTCTTTTGATTCACTTAAATCTGCTTTTCTTTCCGCTCCTGTTTTAACTCACTGGGAACCTGACCGACAGATAGTCCTGGAAACGGACGCCTCGGACTACGCTATAGCGGCAATTCTTTCACTTCGTATGGACGATGGAGAAATCCATCCAGTCGCATTCCTGTCTCGGACCCTTCATGCCGCCGAGCTCAACTACGACACACACGACAAGGAGCTCCTCGCCATCTTTGAATCTTTCCAACACTGGCGGCATTACTTGGAGGGCTCCGCAACGCCGGTCGACGTGGTCACAGATCATAAGAACTTGGAGTACTTCAGTACTACCAAGGTCTTGACGCGCCGACAGGTTAGATGGAGTGAATACTTGTCTCACTTTAATATGGTAATCCAGTTCCGACCGGGGCGCCTCGGAGCAAAACCTGACGCTCTGACTCGACGTTGGGACGTCTACCCAAAAGAGGGAGATAGTACTTACGCTACGGTCAATCCACAGAATCTGAAACCGATTTTCACCCAAGAACAACTATCGACTTCACTTCGAGCAACTTTCCTAGAAGGTCCGGTCCTTCGCGCTAGTATCATTATGGATCTCGACAAACTACACCAGTCGATCCGGGAATCTCTAGCTTCCGACCCGGAGTCCAAGGCAGGTATGTCACTTGCCAATGATGATGCTAACAAACGTTGGACTTTAGACAACTCCGGACAACTCCGGCTCGACAGTCGCATTTATGTTCCAGACTCGGGTGACCTGCGGCTTCAGGTACTTCGATATTTCCATGACCATCCACTTTCAGGACACTTTGGGCAGAACCGAACACTCGAGGTCATCCGAAGACAGTATACCTGGCCTCGGATCCGAGAGTTCGTCCGGTCCTACGTGCAATCCTGCACTATTTGCGGTCGCAACAAGAGCCGTAGACACCGTCCTTATGGTCTTCTTCAACCTCTCCCAGTACCGGAACGTCCTTGGGATTCCATATCCATGGACTTCATTGAACAACTTCCGGATTCTCATGGCTTTACAGCCATTCTAGTCGTGGTAGACAGGGCATCTAAGCAAGCCATTTTTATTCCTACTTTTGACACCATAACCTCCGAACAGCTAGCCCAACTTTTCGTCCTTCACGTATTCTCCAAACACGGTGTTCCTCAGCATGTCACCTCCGACCGGGGCTCCGAGTTTGTCTCGCAGTTTTTTAGGGCTTTAGGTAAAGCGTTGCAGATGGAGCTTCATTACACCTCCGGTTATCATCCGGAGGCTGATGGACAAACTGAACGAGCTAACCAAACTCTGGAACAGTACATCCGAATTTATTGTTCTTACCAACAGGATGACTGGGATGAACTCTTGGCCATTGCAGAGTTTGCTTACAATAATGCTCCGAACGGCTCCACTGGCATTTCGCCCTTCTTTGCCAACAAAGGTTATCACCCAAACCTTTCAATACATCCGGAATACGACCTCGCATCCGACCGGGCTCGACAGTTTGTGGTCAACCTTGACAAGCTACACACTTTTCTACGCAATCAGATTACTCTTGCTCAGACTCGTTACAAGGAACAAGCTGACCGGCGGAGGTCCTCGGCTCCGGAATTTCCCATTGGCTCAGAAGTATATCTTAATGCTAAGCACATTCGTTCTACCCGTCCTACAGCTAAATTTTCCGAGAAATATCTAGGACCATTTAAAATTCTAGCTCGACCTAGTAACCTTGCCTATACACTACAGCTTCCGGACTACCTCCGGTCTGTACATCCAGTATTCCATGTCTCCCAACTCGAACCAGCACCTCCCAACACCATTCCTAACCGCATGCAACCTCCGCCTCCTCCGGTTGAGGTCAACGGTGAAGTTGAATACGAGATCGCTCAGATACTGGACTCCAAGTTGGACCGGAGACGCCGGAAATGTCCGCTATTGTACTATGTCCAATGGCTTGGTTATGAAGGAACAGATGAAGAATTCTCGTGGGTCTTAGCTGATGAACTCACGGCTGAAGACTACATCCAGGACTTCCATGTCCGATATCCGGACAAACCTGGACCTCTGTCGAAGTTGACAATCTGATCGGACATCCTCGGATGTTGACGGTCTTGGTGTTTCTTTCTTTTCCTTATTTCTATCTTTCTCTTACTATCACACGTATCTCATGGTAAAAAACAGACATTCATTATATATATCCAAAGCAAAAGCGACCAAGAAAAAACAAAAACAAAAACTATTACAATCCTAGTACTTTTCTATCTACAACTCATTCTCTATTTACGTCCTACTCAGACCTCCGCGCTCTTCCCGTCGTCTTTCAATTTCTTTTCGCCTCTCTGCGAACATTTCTCTCTCCTCCGCGGTATAGCGAGGATTCGTTTCCTCTTCTGTTCTGATTCTTTCTGCTGGGACTTCTCGGAGGCCCGTACAGATCTCGTCCACCTGCTCAAAAAACTCAGTCAACTGGGCGGCCTCTCCGCCCAGTACTCCTTGTACCATCCTACTGTTCATGACACTAGGCAACGTCGGCTCTCGCACCTCCGGACGGGTATCCGAACGCTCTGCTTGGTCGCGCTCCCAAGCGAAGTGAAGCTCTCGGCCCATTTCGGCGAGCCGGATCGAGGCATTGATTATTGCCTGGTTCATGATATAGGACCCCTGAACAGGAGTCGTGGCACCCATTGCCATTCCCAAGGCAAGGGCCCAGTCGCGGGTCCGTTCCGCCAAGAATACACCCCAACTAGAGACCTCTTCTCTAGTTGAGTAGACGGCGGCGTCCACGTCGTCAATCCGCCGGTTCACCAAGTCTAATTCGGAGAGCTCCGCGGAGTCCCGAGGCTCTCCTGCTCGTCCTTCGACCTTCTTCTCTAATCTAGCTAACCTGGATAGTATTTCTTGATTTTGCTGCATCAGCAGCTCGAGGGAAGCCGGAGATAGGGAAGTGGTGGTGGTGCTCGGAGCGCCGACTCGCTCCGAAAACGAGCATCTTGACTTTTGCTTCCTGCATTCGTCGCAGGAAGTAGATTTTGTGTTCCGAGGTCACCCGGAACATTGATAGTGTCGTGCCCGACACTGCAGGCATGCGGGTCGGGAGCTCGGACCTCCGGTCTCTTCTTCTTCTTCTTCTCCATCTGAAATTACAATAGACTAAAATGTTGTTATAAATCTAGTCCAATACTGATGTTTGTTCACGTACCGCTGATACCACATTTTTTCTCTTTCTCTTAGGAGACCCACCGGCCTCCGGTTCCTCTTGCGCTTTCCTCTTTCCGTCCCTCTTCTCCTTCCTTCTCCTCGCTTCCTCGGCCTTCTCAATAGCCCTCCTGGCTTTCTTCTCCTCCTCCGCCTCACTCTCCTCCTCGGCCCTCCGTTTCTCCTCATCCAAAATTCTCTGTGCCTCCTCAACTTCTCTTCTCCTTCGTTCTCGCTCCTCCGCCCTCCACTTCTCTTGCGCCCCCTGACGCCACTCCTGAATCCTCCGGACTTCCTCCGTCCACTCATTCTTAGCCTTGTCATATTCAGCCCACTCCCTATCTTCTTCTTCTTCAACTAAAAGAACATTGAGTACCGGACCTCCGCGGACAGAAAAAAACTCACCCCTGGCGATAGCCAGTGTTATTTTATCATACTCCTCCGCATTCTCCGGTGTTTTCCTACGAGGCAACGCTGGTTTGACCCGTGCTTCAGGCTCCGGACGTCCGAATGGCGCCGGAAGGGGGTATTCAGTTTCGAATGTGGGGGTGTTGGCTCGAGTTGCTGGCATCTTTGTGTTGAGGTTACGGGGTTGAAAGTGCGGGGTTGGGGGAACTTAGAGGTTTGCAGGCCAGGCTTTTATATCAATCCATTGTTTGGCAGGATTTGGTCGATGTTGAAAATTCGGACACATCTCACTCCGAGGGGCAGGGTCGGACTTGAGACTTGGGACTTGGGACTTGGGACTTGGGACTTGGTACTTAGGGTTCTTGAGGGCAAGAACCCTAAGAGGGAGATACTGTTACGGCTATGTGCCGGAACTCCGGGTCAGACCTCCGGTTTCTAGAACTTCTTTGATTTCTTCTTCCTGACATCTATTCAATCTTGCCATATGGTTCACTTTACAAATTCACGCTTTCCTATTCGCTTTTATTATTCTTTTCTACTCCGGACATCTGAACGTCACCGACGTTCCATGTTCTTATTGTTCTTTAGTTTCATTCTTCTCACACTATTGTTTTATTACTCCGAGTATCTCCGGTAGAATACTTATATAAATACTTCACGCTTATACTGTATATACTTTAGTTTTAAATCAATTTAGTCTCCGGACTACTATCTTGAATTTCTCATCTGAACTCTCATCTCTCCTCGGACTTCTAATCCGGGTGCAGCACGGGGGGCAGTATCGAAATAATACTGCCTACCGGGTGAAGTCTTGTTGCCGGAGCAATTCGGAGCTCCTGGTTTATCTTGTCTTGTTCCTTTCGAACTCCTTCTCTCGGACCTCCTCGGAGGTCCTCACTCTCTTACCGTCTCTAGTCCGCACGTACTTAACAAAATGTCAATACCCAAGGTGGTCACTATGGCACTGCTCTCCAAGCTGCTGCTTATTCTGGACTTGAGTCTATTGTGCAGCTACTTCTCTCCTCTGGAGCAGATTTGAATGCCTGGGATGATAATCATGGTACTGCTCTTCAGTCTGCTGCCTTTTTTGGTAAAAAGATCATTGTGCAGCTGCTTCTTTCCTCTGGAGCAGATGTCAATGCCCAGGGTGGTAGACTGGGCTCTTCTCTCCAAGCTGCTGCTCTCTCTGGACATGAGTCCATTGTGCAGCTGCTTATTAGCTCTGGAGCAGATGTGAATGCCCAGGGTGATCAGTATGGCTCTGCCCTTCAAGCTGCTGCTTATTCTGGATATGAGTCTATTGTGCAGCTGCTTCTTTCCTCTGGAGCAGATGCAAGTGTGCTGAACAACTGAGTATATTTCTGAAATTCCATTACTGATTGTACATCTGTAAGTCAGGCATTTGTCTTTCACTGTTATTATTGCTTAATTTGTCAATAGTATCTGAAAAACTGTAATCCTTGTAACAGTTTACTGTGCCCTCTCTTTTGTGTGATCATAAAAACCTTCTGTTCCTGGTAGTTCTGTTTCCTTTTGATAAACATTTATGTTCAGGGTCACAAGTGACAAGGCTGGTAAAATCCTATACATAATTATCTATACATTTTGTACTGTGTTAACTAGCCAGTGGGTCTGCTAAGTCTGTAAGGCTATGAAAATAAGGTAAAACAAGGACAAGATATGAAAAGAAAGCAAAGCAAGGTGTGATAACTTGACATAGACCACAGTGTTGGGTCAAAAAGCTTTCTAAGACTGAAATCTATCAAAATGAAGTAGATATTGGATATTCAAAATCGAAAACTGAACATTAAGGACTAGAGTCACTCCAGACTGCTAGTTAAGACATGAAACATGCTTGTATTCACAATGTCTAAGTGTAGTGATTGCTACAGTACTGAATCTGGGTTTGGCAACTGTGACCAATGGATTATCCAAAGTTATGCCTCTCACTATGTGTTGGAATATCAATGCTCCATACCAGATTGAGTTGGTCAGATCCACCTTCTAATAACTAGAGACTCTACCAAGTACTATTGACTGTAATCCAAGGGGTTGATGAATTTTCACTTCAATTGAACAACTATCTAAGTCCTTTGGACTGACTATAAGTTTCAGCTGGCCTTGCTAACTCAGCTGGCACTAAAAGATTGAATGCTGAGAATATGGGCAATCTTGAAGATTGTATTACCAGAGGAATATTGTACATTGAGTACTAGGTGAACATAATGTCACTAAGATGAAATGCCAATCTGTGTAACAGAAGAAGTAGATTCTAAGTTACATCTAGATAAAGGAGTGAGAGACTTAGCCCTCATTATGTGTAGGGTTAAATACTAAAATATGAGTGCCCTCTAAAATTCAGTATCCCTCTGACTTGATAAAAGATAAAGGCACTCTAACTGGGAGTCTTAGACAAAATATGGGATAGAATACTGTCCTAGGAGTAGCTGAGAGCTGTCCTAGACAAGAAATATAACCTGAGTACAAATCTGACCAAAAAGAGATGTATAGGGGTAAAACTTGAAAGTAGTCAGAAGCATGAGGATGACATTGACGGTCAACATTGAGTGCTGAGCAGTAATCATTTTGTTGCTTTACTTTATTTTCACAGCCTTACAGACTTAGCAGACCCACTGGCTGAATAGCTGGAGTTTTGTATTGCCTATACAGATACAGTACTAGTACAAAATGGCTATTTGTGTATAGGATGTTATCAGATTTGAGGTTCTAAAATCAGTCTCTATCAAGGAAACAGAACTACCATGACAGAATTTTTTTTTCACTAGTCACACAGAACTAGGAGCAGTATATGATTACAGAAATCACAGTTTTTTGGAAACTAACTAAGTATATAAGCAACATGAGCAACAATCATGGTGAAAAGTAAACACCTGACTCACATATATACAATCACTAATGCTCAGTTGTTTAGGACATTTGCATCTGCTCCAGAGGAGAGAAGCAGTTGCACAATAGACTCATGTCCAGAATGAGCAGCAGCTATGAGAGCAGTGCAATAGTAACCCCCCTGGGCATTGACATCTGCCCCAGAGCAGCTGCACAATAGATCCACATCTATAATATGCAGCAATTTGCAGAGCAGTGCCATAGTAAGCACCTTGAGCATTGACATCTGCTCCAGAAGAGAGAAGCAGCTGCACAAAAGACCCATGTTCAAAATAAGCAGAAGCATGGAGAGCAGTGCTAAGGTAACTCCCCTCAGCATTGACATCTACTTTCTTCTTCATTAACTCTGCTGCAATATCTTTAAGGCCTATGACTTGGTTCCAGTCTTCCATCTCTGTATTTCTAAAGCAGCCTTTTCACAGATGGTACTCTCTCGGAGTACAAGACTATCTGAGCTAGAAGAGATGAAAGAAGCCCTCTATAAGTATGCTTTGCCCTATCACAGAAATCAAAATAGTGATAGATTGGAGGCAGCATTCCATTGAGAGCAGTCTACAGATCTTCAATCACTGTAGTGCTGAAAATAACTTTAGATTATTGGTGTTAATAGCAATCTAATCACCCTTATCATAGAAATGTTTTTCCTGACCCAGCTATACAAAGATTTGATAAAGCTAAATCAAAACACAAATACTTGCCTTTGACTTTCAACCACAACAATTTCCTATTTGCTTTCCATTCAACATATCTTGAATCAGCAAGAAGCCAAGCACCAGTGCCTGGCACTCTTTTATCTCTTGCAGTATTAAAATCTGTCTGAAACTTTGCTTTGAGCCATTGAAGAATTTGAGACACCAAGTTGAGACACCAAGTCAGGTGCTGAGATCTCATGGAGTAGCTCTTCTGTATTTAGTAGGTCAACTTCTCTTCACATTCACAATATGATTCCCAGCAATATTGTTAAGTGTACCACCACTGATATCACAGTCAGAAATGTGGCTAGAATACATTGTCAATATCACAGCTTGTTGATATAAAAACTGTCTTCTTTTTACCTGAAAAAGTGATTCTTGTTGATTTGCATAGAACTAGTTTGCAATGGTTGCTGCTGCAACTGACTGTAATTGTTGTATCTATATATATTGAATAGCCTCTTGTAATATTTAAAGTGAATACAAACCTGTTATTATCTTGTTGAAAATCTATATGACTACCTGAGGACTTTGCCATGGTGGAAGTGAGAGAGAAGTGATCTGTTATCGAGATCAATCACCCTTCTTTTATATGCTTATCAAAGCATAGCTTCCCAATTACTTGAATATATCATGATTTGATAACTTGTCAAAGTAGTGCCAATTCTAGAGACTAGACACCTTGTCTCTAACTCAGAAAACCGCAGTCTTGCACAGTATGGAAAGTGAGAACAGACAAATAGATATGCGCCACACTACAGTTAGTCACATAAATCACAATCCAAGCAAAGTATATCATGTACATATACATACAACTCTGATATTTCTTCATACATACACAAATATATATGTTCCTTCAAGGTATGCGACAGGTGAATAGCCGTTCAACTACACAGCCTATCAAATGACTAAAGATAGTTGACCTATAGGGGCCCGGCCGAATGAGACGAGAAGAGCGAAGCCGGTAAGAAGGTATTTGAGACTCACCCAAGCTGTACGAGTCTCCAGAGCATGAAGAACTCTGATTTCCTTTCTCAGGTTCAAGGCTATACTAAAAACAACAGACACAGGTCCGAGAATCTCCTCCCTCACGATTTGCAACATTCCGTGAAGATCGTAGGTTGGACAGAGAACCCTTCTGAGCCATGTCGCGAGCCACCGGTGTGGACTGTCGCACCCGAGGTTTTGCCAGAGTCAATGTAGGAGATTATACGCTGTGTAGTGCGGGTTAGTAAAGGAGATGGCAGGAGAAGGAAGGAGACGTGAGAGAGAGGAGGGGGGTACGAAGACGGAGAGAGAAAATAATCAGACGTACATCAAATTGCGCCTTCAACGCTTGCGAACCATGATTCGTTGACTCACCGGCTCACCGGTACCAGCTTGAAGGTCCTTCGCGGACTTGGCAAGAAGGCGCTGATGAACTTAGGGTAGAAGCCTTCTTCAACGAATATTCTTGAACCCGCACAACATTTCTGACCTATCAAGAGCACAATAAGAACGACAGTTACAAAGCGCTACGATACGAGCACCGAGGAAAGTGAAATAAAACATTCAGTAAGCAAGACAAATTTCCAACGAATAGACCAGGCAGAAACTCACAAGATTCCCTCTACAGCCCACTTGACAGCTAAATCCAAATCCGCGTCTTCCAAGATGATGTTCAGACTCTTACCGCCCCAGCTCGAGCGCAATAACTATAACTTGAAGATTCGACTTGGTGGAAGCTTCTTGTATTTCACGGCCAGTGAGGGTACTACCACTGAACGCGAGCTTCGTGATATGCGTAGAGAGTATGGAGCCAACCGTGGTGCCTGGATGTGGAGACGTCAACGAAGAGTGGAATGAGCCTGGGCACGAGGGAGGGACGACGAAGAGACACGCACCGTACCCATTTAGAATATCAACGACACTTGGTGGGCACGGATCAGATTCCAAGCCGGAAGTGAAAAGCACAGACTCGGGGGATAAGGGGTCTCTACAGGTTGACCAATGGCGAAGTGAGTTGTCACAGTATGATAAATTGGGGAGGTGCTGGTGTCGTTGTCGTTGCGTTGGCAGCGTTTGGCAGCGTTGGCAGCGCGCGCGAAGACGAAGACGATGGACAGTCAAGGAAGAGAAAGATGATGGACGGATGCAAGAGTTGTGAGTTGAGGTCTCGAGGTACCAGTAATAGATGAGAGATTGGAGTTGGGGATACCGGTGAAGTTTTAGGGTGAGATACCGCACAACCCATCCCTAATGGTCGTCATACTTGGCGCTGAATGAAACTACACCCTATTACACCCTATCCTCCTCCTATACTTCATCGAAACAATCAACGATCAGCATGCGTAAACGGTCCTCATGCTCGGGATTATTATTAACCCGCGTTCAACTCCGGTCTCGAGGGGGGAAGGAGGGGTGTATGGGGTGGTGACGGCGAAACAAGAATGATGTGGAGGTGAAATTAAAGGCGTGGTGGAAGGGGAAGAGGAGGAAGAGGCAAGCGGTGGCCTCGAGGTGTTGTGACGATGACGATGAGAGTGAGGTATCACCCAACCCGACCCAACACCCGACCCACACTCGCCCAATGCCAAATGCCCATTGCCCGACCCACACTCGCCCAGATTGCCCAACACACTTCAGACCTAAACCCCACCCACCCACGTCGAAACAACAACCAACGAACGTTCGACATCGTACACAAATCCTATACTCCGTTTCGAATCAAGATGCGAAAGCAGCAATGGGAGGGTGGAGAATATATCTGTGAATTGTACATGTACTTTCCTTAAAGGAGACGGAACGGTGTTTGCGGTGTCATGGCGAAGAGTGGGGAAGTTGGCAATTGCAAGATCAACGTGGCGAGCGATAACCCCAACGAACAACGCACGATAGTCTACGTGACAACTTGACTACACCTAACCCCCGCCCAATCACTCATCGAAATCAACAATGAGGAAGAACGCGGTGGCAGTGGTGGCGAAGCCAAGAGTAGTTGGGATTGGAATGAAAGAGTGCAGTGACGAAAGTGCTGGAGCGGGAGTCAGGTCTCAAGGGTTTTGTGACGGACAGCTGAGGATGGAGATGGAGGTGAGGGTGAGGGTGAGGAGGGAGAAGGATGAAAACGAGGGATTAGAATGAGGGTGACGTTGACATCGAGCAGTTCCCCGCCAATCGCTAAGCGCTAACCATTAGCGCCCACCAACCAACCACCGTACAAATCCCCCTTGCTATCGGTTTCTTCCCTGAACAAACACAACCTTCTTCTCCTCCTCCTCGTCACAATCAACGAGGGGGTTGCAGGGTGATGTTGATGTTGATGTTGACGTTGGGTAGCGCCCAACAGCACCCCAACGCAGAAACCAACATATATGACCTCTAACTCCCACTTCCTCACTAGCTGAAGCCCTGAATCAGCCAATACATCAGAGCCCACCCTTCTCCGTCTTCTTCTCCTTCTTCACCTCAGCATCATCATCAAGACAACAACGAGCGGCATGAGCTGAATCACGATTTACTCCATAATCGGTATCGAGCATGGGTGCAGGTGCTGGTGTAGACACAGAAGGCGGCGGTGGCGGCGACAACCTAGGTTTATTCGTACAACCTCGTACAACCTCTAGAAACGACGAATGCGGACGGCAGTGGAGGAGGAGGAGGATCTCGACGTAAGAAACAAGAGTAGAGGTGGGGTAGAGGTGGGAGTGAGGGTGGGACGTCGGCGTCAAGGCACGCGTTGATGTAGTCGTATGAACAGCCATAGGCATGCGTATACCTCGCCGTGGACAGCGAATACGAAAGGTCGATGGTGAAGGCGACGTGGAACCAAAACCAGTGTGGTGTGGGTGCATGTGCAAGAGTGTGAAGACGTCGAACGTGTCTGGCTGAGCAGGGAGTGTCTTAACCGTATATGTTCTTGACAATCTCAACCTATCACTCTCGAAGAAGGATATTGTGGGTTTTGTCTAATAACACGAACGAACACAACTGCTATCAACATTAGAAGCAAAGACAAAGAAGAGAGGATGTACTCGTCTGAAAGGGAGTGACACTAAGACATCACGAGCAACGAAAATTCTTCATCCTACTGAACTCGAATAAGTTATGATATATTCAACTTATTGCAACTACTGCGAGTACTCACATTATTCCCAACATCACTGTCCTGCTTCAATCGACCGAACCGTCTCCTACACTGACCTCGACTTTAACAGCCAAGACGCGTAGGAGCAGCAGGTACACAATGTCCATAGGCCGCACCTAGTCGAGATGTTGAGGTATAAGTATTCGCCATGCAATGCCATGTCCGTCGTCTGAGGCTACCATGGGGAGTGAATCTCAAATGCGGCTGCTAATATCATCTTCAAGATGCGAGTGAGTTCTATCGTCCTCAGTAAAGGAGATCTCAGCGGCGTTGCTTGTCCACTGTCCATCAGTTCGTCGGCGGCGCAGGCAGTTTCGAGTCGTCGATAATATGAGCCAGATATGAGCAGCCGGCAGCGGTGTTGATGTGTATTTACCCTTGCTTGGTGGTTGCTTCGAATGATAACGCACGAACCATCAAAACTGTGTTCCGAATCCTGTCCGAAACTCGAATCCCAGCCAGTTCCAGCACACTGAGCTTTACGCTCATTCTCAATCTCTGCCAAGACGTCAAAGTAATTGGAAAACTGAGTTGAGGACGTCCTTAGCAGGATTTTCGGGTTAGCGTGCAGCCTAAAGAACCTTGTAAGGTGAGTTCAAGTCGAACTTTTTTTTTTCTTCTTTTCACCTTTTTTTCTGTGCTGTCTTTTATGATGAGATCTTTCAAAGAGTTTCAACGAGCGTTCGTTCATATGAATGACGCGATGTGTCTTTCAAATAATCCTAGTTATCCTGAACCCTATCCTTTCATCTTCTTGTATATCTTTTGTGTATCTGTGAGCTGATTCTAAAATTTCTCTAGTTTTCATCCGAAGTCTTTGGATCGTCGATCTTCTTTGTATAATAAGATTTTCATGGAATACACATATGTTCGCCCTTGTCTTTCCGAGTCTCTGCATGCAAATGGTACGACGCACACCGTGACCGGACAGAGAATCGTACACGAAGAAAGCATACATGAGGACCGCTTAAAGAACGAGGTACTCCCCATTCAAATATGGCGAGTATTTGCGGCTTTGCGTTCGAGCAGACTACAAAAACAGTGCGCAGTTCTGGGAGCGCAGCCGAAAGCCTTTTGTTTCCTCCAGCTATCATGTATGCTCTAATAGTGTCTTTTCTAACGCTAAATATCATCAATCCTAAAGTGAAAGTATGTCAACGACAATCTCCCGCCCAGGCCTCTCCTGCTCCTGCTCCTGCTCCTCCTTCTCCTTGCCTGGTTATGCTTCTTTCTGGGATTCCTCGCTCTCGTAGACCGCACCCGCTTCAGCGTCTTCCATATCTTCTGCATCACTCTTCCAGGTCGCTTCCTACGCAGTTAGGCATCGTATTGCAGAATCGCATGCTCATTCCACTTCATGTCTTCGTTGGACCCCCAGTCAGTCTGCCGTGTTGATGGCATCGGTCAAAAGCTGAACCAGTCTTCCTCAGTTCAGATCATCCAGGTGTGCTACAAAATCCACTCCGGGGGTCATCTTTCCGTAATGGTTCGCGTTCGTCTTCCGGTGTAGCAGCGTACTCAACTCTCCAACTTTCAAACATTTCTTCTGAATATGATTGTAACGCATATCGAACGGCGAACATGTATTCCAACTCAGACAAGAGAACGCCGAATGCGTTTGATGGGAGCTTGGGACAACGCTTGACAGAGTATCGAAGAACTATCCAACACAAGACATGAAAGAAGCTTTCCAGATCGTTCCTCCAAGTTAGGGGCGAGAATCTGGTACAGTATCAAGCAGTCAAAATCGACATGAATTTGTCATGTACCTTGAAGAGAGTTTATAGAGATGATATTACCAATCACGACTTACCGTGCGTTCACACCTCTCCGTTTTTCCAAGGTTGCTTCGATAGGTCCCAATCAATCAAAAATCTCTCCCTGCATTCATCAATCAGGATGCTCCCGATGTGCTGAGAGTACCTCGAAGTAGAGTCTTCGCATTCTCCTATTCTTCGCATTCTCCTATTCTTCGCATTGTGCGGCCATAGGGAACACGTCAGTTGTTCGCAGCGTGGGTAGAATCGAACATTGAAGACATACCCTCCACATAGACAAAGTTCTTATTCCAAAACGAGCGCGTTAGTGGCATTACTGATAATGAGTGGCCATAAAGCTACCGCTTTGACGGCAGGAATTGTTCCCTCGGAATTTCTTTACTATCGCTGGAAGTTGACGGCATCCTTGAGACACGTCGATGGCGTCCAGACGAGTGGTGAGTCTGGATGCAAAACGCTGTTAGCATTACTATGATCAACTCGGAGTGTGAGGAAGCTACAGCGGGACTTCTGCAGGAATTCCCGATCGCCTAGATTTCAACTTACGCATCGAATCTAGCCCCATACCTTCCACGGACAACTTCTCGCTTATTTTAAAGAGTTCTTCAATGAGGAAGGCTCGGTCGCTTCATAGATTGAGTAGACGTCAGACTTTTTAGTATGTTAGAACATGTCGTCTTCATTGACACGACTTTGGCAGCGAAGCTGAACCCATTCGAACAATTTTGAAGCCTGAGATAGACGAGGTATAGAGAGTTCAAGGTGAAACTGAAAGGGTAGATAGCGGCTGATGAGGACGTACCATTAACCTTATCCTAGTCCTCTTATAGCTTTTAAACCCCCATTCTCGCCAAATGCTGAGCAAAGAAAAGCACAAGGAATGACATACTGTCTGAAAGCCTAAGTTCTGTTGCTAAGCGGTCTCGGACTCGAAGTCTCGCTGTATGCAACTCGTAGCTTTTCGTCTGGGCAGACTCGATTCACCCCTGCAAACCCTCACCTGCTTTCGAAAAGCTACGAGTTGCATACGGCGAGACTTCAAAGCTGGTAGATAGGGTCGAAGCAGGTGAGGGTTTGCAATGGTGAATCGAGTCTGCCCAGACGAACAGCTACAAAGCTGGTAGATAGGGTCGACGATGAGGAGTTGCTTGAAAGCGCATACATACATTACGATTTAATTTCCACGATGATGGTGGGTCCCGTACCGTCACGTGGTCGTGTTGCCACTTTCAACGCGACCACGACCACTCACACTTGTGTGGATTCTGAGCTGCTGCGTTGGGCCACACTTGATTCTTCATTGTCTTCCAGGTATACTTAAGTGCTCTTCATCTATCTAGAGAGAAGGCAAGTTCTCGCATCTTTCATCATGTCATCTGCTAACTCAAAGAAATTCAGACACTCCGTTTTTCGTTCGGGCGTCGACTATTTTCCCTCGAAACGATTGGCCTTACCTGCTTCATCCATAGCGAAAGGAGCAATAGTACCACCGCGTCCCTCAACTTCTCCACCAGGTCCTGCTCTACCTGACCAAACTACGCCTATAAGGAGCATATATTCTAGCCTTGGTCCTAACACAACAACTCCATTGCCACGCGATCAGCGGCTAAAAGTTTACGCTGCTGATATCAACTATAACACTCTGGGGCCTATGTTAGCGACAGATTTTGTCGATCATTATTTCCCGGAAGCTGGACCAGTTCCGTGGGATGAGAAGAAGAGCTCACTCGATGCACTTTTGAAACTCAACGCGGTTAAAACTGAACTAGAGATGTATCCGATTCTGGTCAGTCCTTCTTCTTAAAGGTATTGTAAGAGTTGCTAATCGCCCTATTATAGCTTGATGCACTCGAGACGTTTTGTGATGGTCGAATGGAGCTCGTCGAGACCTCTAAAAATGCAGACACAGTGAATGCTGGACCGGAGCAGGATGAAGTAAAGCCGGATATCACGATGTATAAGGTAAATTCAGGAAGAACGCGGCCAACGGATATGTCTCTTGCGCAGACACATTTCGAGGTCAAGTTCCATGGATATGATGACCCATTCGCTGACGTTCGCCGGGATGATTCACCCTTCGTGCACACCACCGACGCCGCACGAGCGACGCGAGGACAAATCACCTGCTATGCCATCGCCCAATTCTCACAGCAGTATCGCACGCACCTGTTCACAGTGTTCATTCAGAAGCAATGGGTCAGGCTTATACGTTGGGATCGGTCTGGTGCAGTGGTCACCCAGAAATTCAACATTAGCACTGTCGAGGGAGCGAAACTCTTTGCAGAGTTCCTTTGGCGATTCAGTCGAGCATCGGATGCCACTCGCGGTTTGGACGAGACAGTCACGATTCCTGGCGAGGCAGATGCAGAGCACGTCGCAGAAGCTCGAAAGGAACTTGGGTTGAGCCCCACGGCTCCTATATGGAAGTTCGCTGTCTACGATGACACGAAGAAGGATGAGGTGAATTACTGCTATGGTAGCCACCCACGGTTCCGCGGTCGAAGTGCTCTTACTGGCCGTTGCACTCGTTGTATACCGGTCTGGTATCCGGTGAAGAACCGATGCGTTCTTTTGAAGGACACATGGCGTGTCGTTGGGGAAGATATGGTGAAGGAAGGTGACATCTATGAGAAGCTGCGGACAGCGGAAGTGAACAATATCCCAGAATGTCATCAAGCCGGCGACATTCCTCTTCCTCACCATCACACTGAAACATGCGACGTCGTTCTTGAAAGAGATCGTACACCCCTCCGCCAGCATCAACATTATCGACTGCTGCTTGACGATGTGGGTAAAGACCTCACTCACTTCGACAACACCCGTACGATGGTTCGTGCTATGAAAGATGCCATGCAAGGTGAGTGTATGCTACTTCCTATTTCCTCTATTTCTGACGAAAACATTCTTAGCGCATCATGAGGCTTACAAAAAAGCCGGGATCTTGCATCGCGACATCAGTACGGGAAATATTTTGATTGGGAAGGATGGGCGTGGATATCTGATTGATTGGGATCTCTCGAAGCCGGTGGCAAAGCTCGGAATGGGAGCACGTCAATTTATACGCACGGTACGTCTTCATCGTTTGTTCCCATGATGGCCTGGCATGAAATTGTTCACTCTTTCAGGGCACCTGGCAATTCATTGCGGCTCGGCTTCTCTTACGACTTGAGGATGATCTGGGCCCTGTGTTCCCAGAACTCGAGGATGACCTTGAAAGCTTCTTCCACGTGTTGTCTTGGATAATACTTCGGTACACCAAGAATGGTGTGTCGAGCGAGGAGTTGGCGACCACAATGGGCACGGTCTATGATTATGTTGCCCCAAATGCCAATGCTCCGGGAGGAGTTGAAGGTGGCAGTAACAAAATACTCCACATCTCACGCAAGTTCATGAAAAAGTCTGCTAAACTTCCAGCAACTGCGCTCCGAGATCTAATCTACGACCTCGAGATTGTTTTCACCGTCCGGTATGATGAGAAAGCTCTTGCTGAGCAAGAGATGATTGATGAGTGGAGGGAGATCTATGATGCTGCCTCCGATAAGAAGCGCAAGATCCTGGAGAGGTTGGATGACAGAGGCATCATTCGCAAGGGAAAGCTCAATTCAGATTGGATGATAAAGCGCTTCCAGGAGGCCATCGACTCTGACAACTGGCCTGAAGAGGACTGTGTGCGCATAAAAAACGAGATGAAATACCCGGACTCAGTGTTTCCTGCGATTCCAACGGTTCCCGACAAGCCAGGGAGTAGTTTGAAGCGGAAGACGTTGTGCAGCGACGTACATAGCAGCGAGTTACGGGTGTCCCAGAGCGAGGTGCGGGAGTCCAAGAGATCGCGACTCGGATATGATTGAGCCCGGAGGTACTCCAAGAGTAGTTCTAATATACATTGTATCTGTAGATTTCATGTACTTACTTAGTGATATAGCACGACTGCGATACTTATTTCTCATCCTGAAAATTGCAACTATGCACGAAAAGACTTATGAATCGATGACTAGTTCCGTCCTTAGGCCTTAGCAACGACAGCTTGACGCAAAGAATCCACAAAAAATTTTCTCACGGAAAGCGAAGCCTCAAATCAAATGCATGATCTCTCGGACAAGTTACTGGTAATGTGTCAAATTGGTTCTCTCATTCCTGAGCACATCTATTAGCATATGTAGTAATAAAACTCGCGGTGGCGCAGCTAAAATATCATCAATATATCAAGTGTTCAGACTCGCCAAAGCACTAGATCTCGATATTGAGTATTCACTCATCGTCCTCCTCGCTGTCCTCCTCGCTGTCCTCCTCGTTGTCCTCCTCGCTGTCCTCCCCATTTGAGTTCCCCTCCTCTACCATGGACTCTTCCCTCTCACCTTCTGTTTGCGTACCATCTTCATTGTCAGTGTCACCCTCTGTACGAGGTCGCTTCGCGTTGCTCGGGCTATAGAAATCGTTCATGTTTTTCTTCTTCTCTGGTCTGCCATTATAGTCCGGAATGACACGCTCAATCCGTGCCATATCTTCGACAGACCCCCAATCTCCTGAGTCGATGGCATCGGTCATGCGCTGAATCAGCTTCTGCGGGGTCAAACTATCTAGGCGCACTACATACGCCACTCCTGGATGTTCTTCCTGCAGGCCGTTGCGTTCGTCTTCTGATGCAGCAGCGTATTGAGCCCTCCACTTTTCTATTATTGCAAGTGCTGGTGCTGGTTCCTCATAACGAACAGCAAAAATGGATTCCAGCTCGGATATCAGCGCGTGGAAAGCATTTGACGGGAGCCCTGCCCACGTCTTCATATATTTCTTCGCAAAGTGGCTCCGTTTTCCACTGCCTCCTGTCGCTAGACTCGGATCGGCAGCAGGCGTTATTACTTGGTCATATACCGAGTGAAGAATGCCACTCAATGCAGAGGGGTTGACCCTATGCTGAGTGAACTGAAGAGCGATCCAACATAGAACGTGAAAGAAGCTTTCCAGGTCGTCCTCCAGGCCAGGAACGGGACTGTCTAGATCAGTGTCAAGCCTAGGATCAAGTAGTCGAACCGCGGTGAATTGCCATGTGCCCTGCGGTGAGACTTGTATGAATAGATAGAAAAGCTAAAATGAAATGCGATGGCATACCGTACGCTCGAGCTGCCTCGCCACCTTTCCAAACAGATCCCTTGGCTTCGATATATCCCAGTCAATCAGGAAACCTTCTCCGCGTTCATTGATCAAGATGTTGCCGGCACTAATATCTCGATGTAGGATCCTCGCCTTCTCGTAGGCTTCAAAGTGTGCTACAGTAGAAAACCCTTTAGTCGTATGCAACATATGTAGGCAGGCAGGAAAGGCTCACCTTGCATCGCATCCCTAACCGCCCCCACCAGCTGTCGAGTGTCCGGAAAGGTTGTAATATCCAAGCCAACATCTTGAAGAAGCATACGATAGTGTTGATGCTGCCGTAACCTCACATAACGCTTCTCACCTGGAAGCTTGATACCAGTCGTCTCGGTACGGTGGTGATGCAGAGGAATGTCCCCCGCCTCATAACACTGAGGAATGTGCGAGACTTTGTTCGCATGCAACTGCCGATAGGTGACACCTTCCTTTACCATATGTTCCCCAATCACCCGCCACGTATCCTTCAAAAGAACCATTCGATCATTCTTTGGGTCCCAGATGTGTATCATACGAGTACACCTGCCTGCGAGCATGTGGCAAGCTCGGAAGAAAGGAACACCACCATAGCAGAAAAGAGGACGGTCGTCTGGTTTCTCGTCGTTGTACACCGCCAATCTCCATATATCGCCCTCTTCAATACCAAGCTTATCGCGCGCCTGACTGACGTACGCATCCTCAGATGGCGCTGAGTACGTCTTGATATCTTGAAACCCATCGTCATCGGGCTCAGCAATACAGTTGAATCTACGGAATCTCGTGACAGTTGCGTCCAGTCCCCGATCCGAGTCTGGGGCATGCGTGAATCGCCAGAAGAAACTAGCCAAGAATCGTGCCCCCTCATCGCTGAGGATATTGAACCTCTTCGTGACAATAGCACCAGCTCGATCCCACCGGATTAGCCTCACCCACTCCTTGCACATGAACACCGTAAATAGATGAGTCCGATACTGAAATGCGAGTTGTACCATGGCATACGAAATGAGTTGACCTAGGACATCCTGCGAGTCATTTTTCTTAAGAAATGGTCCCCGGTCGCTGAATGGGTCGTCCTTCTTGCTGTACTTGAGCTCGAAGTGTGTCTGCGCCCAGGACATATCCGTGATAACTGCGTACTCCTTCATTTCTTCAGGCTTGGCCATATTCCCGAAGCGTTCGCGTCTTAGCCGCAGATCCTTCGCCTGCCGATCCATGCGCAACCTAGCAATCTCTTCTGCTTTGTACATCGTGAGATCAGGCTTGATTGTGCTACCGGCAGGACCAATGTTAGTTGTATCCAGATGTTTCGATGTATTTACAATCTCCATGCCAGGAATGAAGTGTCGCAGTCCGGTAATCTGCACATATGGACGTCAGACTAAACGTGAATCGCAGGCAAATGATCGTGAATAGTACTTACCAATGGCTCATACATGCGCTTTTCAGAATCTACTTTAGGCACGCCCTTCAGTGTCTCAAGCGCAGCGATGATGTTAGGGTCTTCCCATTGCGGACGTGATTCAACATTGGCGAAATAGCAGTTGACGAAATCTCGAGGGTCCACCGGTCCGATGAACTTGGTCTGCATGTCAGCGGCTAGCCCTCTCAAGCGATCATCGCGTTGGAAGTGTGTCGACGTGAATGGCGCACGAATCATCGGCATGGTACGCACAGTAAGTATATCACTTTTGATGCTGGAAGGTTCGCCAGTGTTGTGAATAGACGGATACGGTGTGGTAGGTAGCTGAGGGGTCCAAGAACTCGCAGTGGGAGGTAATATGTAATCCTGCTTTGTATTAGACATATATAGGGACGGCTCGCTGTAATTCGCCGCCTCCAAGAGACCTGTGAAGACAGGTTCAGCTGCTTGCGAAAACTCGGATTTCTTTGAGAATTTTTGAGGCATGATTGGAAAGCGATAGTTGAAGACATACCTTCTATCGGCTTTCCTAATGTCCTGGGAGGACATGAACTATTTTCCCTGGCCCAAAACACGTTGTCCTGGTGGCAGTTCAAAGTTAGTAGACGCGTCAAGCAGAATGGCCAATTACCACAAACACGTGACGTTTGGCACGGAACCCCCGGGTCCGTTAACAGTATACAGCTTTGACGTCCCCCATATGAAAGGATTGTAAAGAAAAAATTTGCTTCGACTAGCTCTACTAGGTTCTACTGTATCTATATCACCATATACACACAGCGAGTTTTTACTTGTAACCCTTTATATATCGGACCACACAAAATCGGTGTTTTTCCCAAGATTTTCCACATATATAATTACGAATAAGGACTGTTATTTCTTGATGTTGTAAGGTTTGAAATCTGACCGCTGATTTTTGACATGTGTTGTAACACCGTGGTTGTCATTGTATGACGTCCACTGCGTGACACCTTCAAGACTTTTAAGGAACTTTCAACTTGGTCAATCGAGGGCCTGTGATATAGTTGCGAGAGGGCTGAGAAGATCTTGAGGAAAATGGTTTATCTCAAAGAGTAGGAGAGAGTGTAAGGAAAAGCAGAGGTGAGGTGGAAAGGAAGATGAAGGAAAGCTAGATTCACCGAATAGCATTAGCATCATAACGAGAAAGCATACAGATGTATCCACCGACGTAAACAACCCCATTCTACACCCATTGTAAACTGCCACCCATACCCTCTACCCTCCGTGATTTGTCTCGGCCTGCTTCAACACCCTTCAAAACTGACTGTACTCAGATGCTTGCCTGTCTCATTGGCACTGCCTGCAACCTTGCCCTTATCACATTGCCCCAGATCCTCGCAGTAAGCACCACACCCTTCGTTTGCACATATCTGTAGCCAGCGTTGAATTTGGGGTAGCAGGCAGTAAAATGGACGGATGAGCGTTCGGATTTGCAGACAAACGGTCAGGGTTTCAAAGGGCGTTCAGATTCGCTGCCCACCAACGAGAAGGCGTGTTTGATTGTCCGCGAGGAAGAGGGTATGAAAACAATGAAACACCTCGACGCAGAAGTGTTGTGGAACCTAGTCCGCGAATTTAAGTTGAGCAGGGTTAGGATACACGGCATATAGTGGCTGCTGGTGTGGTTGGGATATGAGATGTAAAATGTGTCACGGTGGTTCGATCTCATTGGCTATATGCGGCATTCATACAGTGAGGAGTGTTTGCGAATGTTCATCTAGAGAACTCGTCACAGATAGCTCACATAGATGTTAAGAAAACACTGACTAAAGAATGTCTGCTTTCAATCCAAGCTCTGCATGCGAGCAAGTCATTCATCCGCCGCTGCATCCCAACTCGCCGAATGACATTCAGGCCCTGCAGAAGCAACTCGCAGTTCAGACACCAAAACATTGAACTCGATGCCAGGAAAGTCATCCTTGAACATGATGGTATCCCAGTGTGGAAATTTCATCGACAGTACGTTACAGCTTGAAGCGCTATTATATGCTGCGTAATGTCGTCCGAAACTACAATATTTGCCAAGGCAGAAGACATGAGTAAGAAAAATAAACGAAAATGAAATGGAGAGAGAGAAATCACCTTGCACCGTGAACCTACAGTGGATGTATGGGTACAAATTCACTGTCGGCCACGTCTTCCCATGCATACATCCAACCCGAGAGCAAACAAATGGTGTGTGCAATGCTACATAGCTGCGAAACAGCGCCTAAAATAAATTGACTGAATTCGGACCAATTTACTATTTGTGAGTGCATTGTTGAATTATAGTTCATGTAGTACAGCTGCAAGTAAAGCTCTACTCAAATGCATATCGTATCCCCTCTATGATAACCTCCCGAGGAGGTAATACACAACTCAACCCAAGTCCCAGAGCACACGCCCAACACTCTTCACAAGAACCCATCGTTCCAACGCAATAGCTACCAGCACCCGACGCACACCACACTCCACCCTCTTCGTCATCTCCAACACGCATAAGCGGAACAGATGGTATGTTTCGTTTTGTCTTTTGGTTCTTCAAGGCTCAATAGTGTGAGAAGGAGGGCGAAGCAAGTGTACGTGGATGATGCAGATGCGAGGACGAACGTTCGAGGGAGTAGTGGTTGGGACCAAGTCTTGAAGTGTGGTGTCAGGATGTGGTTGTAGGAGGCCTGAACACCATACCTATTAATAAAGTAGTAGAATTACACACCACACATGATACATGGGACCCTGTAGACAGCGCACTATCGAAGCATTAACAGATCCCATTAATGCGAGATGGACCTCATTAATGAACTGTTAAGCGCCTCCCACACTGTTACCTCGCGCCTTCCAAATCATTGAATTGCAGGATATTTTGTTGCTATCCCTGTGCTATCTATCCCTTCCCTTTCTCACACTGATTCTGATACCTCTCGGCTTTTTCCAATTTTCCTTCCATCTGTAGGTCAGCTCTGCCACTTTTCTTGGTATCTTTTTGTCGTTGGTCTACCTTCATGGAAATAGCAGCAAATGTTATGAAATCTATTTCCGTGCATTTCCTGCCCATGAGCATCCTCTCTTCACTGAAATTCTACTACCAGACAACAACGACACAGTTTACCACTAGCTTGTATCCATATGTATCTATATTATGCTAGTATTGACAATTTTCCTCGCCGGCATCTAGACTGTTCACAAAAATCGGTGAGAAAAGAACAAAAGCTGCATTAATGTGAATCCGTCCCAGTACTACAGGTGCTCAACTTCGTCCCTTTGTTTGACTTGAAACAAGCGCTTAATGACTTAAAAGATAAAGCGCGGAGTCTGAATTGGTCAGTCAACTTTGGAGACTTTCCGACCAACTTGTTCTCACTCTCACTCGTCTCTACCCTCACAAAGCACCAAATTGCTGTTACCGTCTGACTTGGATCAACGTATTCTTCAATCATACCAATGCATACAACTAGACACAGAGAAATGAAAAAGTCAGACTGGAGCTGGTATGAATCCTATATGCACTTGTGTTCTGTTGACTGTCGTCCTACAGCTCACCTTATACAGGCTTGTCAGAGGAGCTGGAATTTGCAAATATTACAAAGATTAAGTCTTCCACGCATTATTTCTCCCTCCACACCCGTTTCATCTCTCTCTCTTATTCCTTCATCTGTCACGAAGTCAATATAGAACTCAAGTTGGACGGTCAGGCCAAGGCAAGCAAATGTCACTGGTACTTCGAAGGCTCTGATAGATAAGGTTAATGTCATGGCAATAGCATAGCATATGTCATCTCCTCCCTTCTGTCTTCCTTCCTTCAGCTACATTGCCACTAACGCAATAGCATAGCGTATGTCATCTCCTCCCTTCCGTCTTCCTTCCTTCAGCTACATTGCCACTAACATCCGCTCTCTCCTAGTTGACTCTTCAATGCGTACAATTGCCGTCACCACTACCGCTCTCGCGCGTCGGAGAAACTTGACACAGAGGATCATCAGTGTGTCAGTTTTCAGCGAGATTTGAACTTTGTGGGTTGTAGGTTGCTAGAGAGGTGGGACAGAGGGGAAGCTTGGAAGTCTGAGGTTGGGCATGTAGGGGATTTGCTAGAGGTTACATGAGGTGATAAGTCGGGTTCGATTCCAGATAAATGTCAAAGATATGAGCTTTCATGACACTAAATCCATTCTGTCCTCCTCTTGCTCCACCATACATTCCTCCTTTTGATATGACATACTTCCTTGATCTATGCCCCAATGACCACCTTGTTCATCCTGCTGCAAGAATCCATATTATTTCCTCGACTCGCAACAGACGTCTATATATTTCACATGCACATTCCCTCAGCCCATCCATATTCCGACCAAGAGTAAGATGGCTGGGACAAACCGCCCGCTGCTCCCTTATTCTGGCAACTAGATTATTGAACAAGCTCTTCCCAGTACACTTTCAAGACCGTTTTGCGGAGCGTATAATGGTACACAGTCAAGGTGATACAGACCACACTTTCCTCCGTCAAGTTTCATATCCATCATCCCACAATAAATGTGAATATTGACAGAGATCTACACTCTGCCTGTGGTACCACCAACACCGCATATAAGATGGGGGTTGAGGTCGAGGCAGAAGAATGAGGCTCACAGTGAGAGTGTTTACATAAAAGTTTTTTTTCCCGTATTTTTGTTTTTGTTTTGTGTGTTTTGATAGAAATAACACCATTGTGATTCAACAGAGAATACGACATGAAATGAGGAGGCTGGATTAATGATGTGCAGAAATTGGGGTGCACAGCCGCCCAAATCTAGCACAAGAGTTACTGCAAAATGTTAGCATGTAAACATTGAGGCAATAGGCGTAATATTAATAGATATTTCAACGTATATTAAAAACGATAATTAAATAGAGGAGCATAACAGGCACAGTGAAACCCAGCGAGCTCAAATATTCTCGAGTGAGCTGGAGCAGAGTGTTGTAACTCTGTCACAGATCTAAGTGGAAATCCCCGTTACTTAGTCTATAACACATGCCGTAACCCTATGGACAGATAGCTCAGTGGTAGAGCATGTCTCCGGGTTAGACTATGCCCCGGGTTCAATCCCCGGTCCGTCCCTTTTCCTACTCCGAGGTCACAGTGGCTTAACATGGTAGCAGCAAACATGTGCCAACATAACCGGTATTCAACCCGAGTTGGCGGAGATTCAGGAGCATAAAGCGTGACATTCATGGACCAAAGTGGTCACGGGTATCCACTTATGGGGGTGTGTTGTAACTCTGTCACAGATCTAAGTGGAAATCCCCGTTACTTAGTCTATAACACATGCCGTAACCCTATGGACAGATAGCTCAGTGGTAGAGCATGTCTCCGGGTTAGACTATGTCCCGGGTTCAATCCCCGGTCCGTCCCTTTTCCTACTCCGAGGTCACAGTGGCTTAACACAGAGCTGCAGGGTCCTTCCTATTTCCTATTAATGCAATGAAGGTGTCTCATTAATGGGAGCCTGGCAGGTGGATGTACTTAGAATTGTCCCCATACTGTCAGCGACTCGAGTTATAAACTCAAATAACCAAGCACAATGATCTTAGTTTCACACGAGTAAGAGAAAAACAGAAAGTGGAATTGAGAAAAGAGACGATACAAGGAAGTATGCTAAGTACAAGTCTAAACTCGAGGAGTTATTGACAAGATCGAAGCTAAAGAAATATCTACCTAAGCGGACTTGTTATATACGTAAATAAAACCCTAAACCCTGGGCTATAACCCTTGACTAATCCACCGTGTGTCTACCATGAGTTCGATCGCCTCAAGTGTTTCATTAATGATCGTGATCGCCTTGAGGTCTACATGCTTGATCTCGATCATCATGCTACCTACGTGTGTATTTAATATAACCCTAGATCTATAACTTAAGATGCTATCTACTGATAATAAAAGTGTCTATATGTACAAACAATGAGATAAGATGAAAAAAGAAAACGTTCGTAACATGACCCCCTCCTTAGGGACGATGTCCCCATCGTCCTAACTTCACTGCTAATGCTTCTGTCGGCATCTTCTTCGTTTCTACTACTTCCGTACATGCTTCAGGGATAGGTCGTAACAATGATGTCGGGAATAAGGAAATTGGGACCTCAATCTTTCTTAACTGAGGTGGTCGTGGTTTAGTGGGGAATTTTTTATGGAACTCTTCGATTGCTTCTTTTGCGTTTGCAAGGTTTGCTAATGGTTCCCATGTTTGTTCGTGCCGCGAGTATCCCTTCCATTGGACTTTGTATCCAAATCTCCCTCCCCTATATTTCCCTGAATCTACTATCTCTTCCACTTCGAACTCCGGTTCTTCTCCTTCTATCACTGGTGGCGGATTATCATTCTTAGGCTGCTCAGGGAATTCAGGCGGATGATAGGGTGACAGTAGAACTTCGTTAAAGACCGGATGTATCCTCTTCCAAGTCTTCGGTATCTTTAGTTGATACGACGTCGCTCCAACTTTCTTTACGACTTCAAAAGGACCAAATCGTTTATCATCCAACTTCTTCATTGGTCGATCAGAAGTCAGGTTTGTCGCTTCAAGCCATACTTTGTCATTAGGCTTATATTCAACTGATGGTTTCCTCTTCTTGTCGTAATACCAAGTCATGTCTTCCTTTGCCTTCTTAAGTGCTGCCCCTACTTCGTCCCTGATCTTGATCATCTTATCGGCAAATTCCTGTGCTGTGGGATTTGCCGACGGAGTTCTTGGAGCTGTTCCCTTATACGGATGTCGTCCCATATCCGCATAGAACGGAGTGACACCCGTCGCTGAGTGTATTCTGTCATTCAACACAAACTCTGCTGTTGGTAACCATTCATGCCAGTCGTTCTGATGTTGATTGATGAATAACCGGAGATAATGTTCAATCTCTTGGTTCATCCGTTCCGTCTGTCCATTCGTCTGTGGGTGATATGCCGTTGTGAAACTCCCCTGAATGCCTAATAACCGGTATAGTTCCTTCATGAATCGGGAATGATATTGAGGTCCCCGATCATGAATAATCTTTCTCGGTAATCCATGTATAGGAAAGATTTTGTCCCTATAGATTCTGGCCATTCCTTCAGACGTTAACGACATGTGTGTGGGTACCAAACGTGTTCGTTTGGTGAAATGGTCCACAGTCACACTTATGGCATTAAAACCTCCAGCTTCCGGTAGTTCTCCGATCAGATCCGTTCCTATGACTTCCCAGGGACCTTGTGGAACATTGTTTGTGACTAGTGTTCCCGTTGGTTTGGTTCGATGAATCTTAGTGGCCTGACACTTTTCACACCCTTTAACGTATTTCCGTACATCCTGAGTGATTCCCGGCCACCAATAGTTTCTCGTCACCAATTCCATGGTTTTGAACTGCCCTGGATGTCCCGTCAGAACGGTATCATGATGTAGTCCGATGATCTTTCCCCGTAACCTATTATCAATAGGCACGTAAATCCTATCCTGCCACGTCACAATTCCTTCCTCTGACTCGACCCAATCCTTCTCTTTTCCTTCTAAAGCCTTATTCACTAGATTATCCCGCACTTTTGACTTTTTCTTGATAAGATCTAAGATCTCGTCCTCGGGCATCTCTAGTCTGTTGATCGAAAAAAGTTCCGGCTTTAAAAGTACCACATCCTCATTGTCTTTCTCCCCCGTCTCATGATTGGCCATCCTGGACAATGCATCTGGCTTTCCCATCGACTTTCCAGGTTTATGAATCAATGTAAAGTCGTATTCGGATAATTCAGTGATCCATCGGGCTTGTCGACGATTCAATTTCTGAGGTTTTTTGAAATACTGAAGATTTTGATGATCTGTATAGATCTCAAATGACTCTTCCGCACCCATCAGATACTGTCTCCAATCTGCTAAGGAATCCATAATGGCCATCATTTCCTTATCATAGATCTCATAATTACGTTCCGTTTCGTTTAGAGATCTAGATCTGAACGCAATAGGCCACCATTTTCCATCTATCTTTTGCGATAAAACAGCTCTGTTTGCATAATCTGATGAATCTGCCTCGACTCTGAATTGTCCATGATCACGGGGTATGGTTAGAACTACTTCTTCGGCAATTCTACTTTTGAGTTCTTCGAATGCCTGCTGTTGTTGCTCTGTCCATTCCCACTTTGAATT
This sequence comes from Omphalotus guepiniiformis, assembly GCA_028554645.1. Taxonomy (NCBI): domain Eukaryota; kingdom Fungi; phylum Basidiomycota; class Agaricomycetes; order Agaricales; family Omphalotaceae; genus Omphalotus; species Omphalotus guepiniiformis. The sequence goes on from JAQOOI010000015.1 coordinate 511,267, forward strand.
CCCAGTCAGTGATGACAATGGTTTCGCCACTTGACTAAATCCTCGGATAAATCGTCGGTAGAAGTTGCAGAAACCCAAGAAGGACTGTACTTCCTTCTTGTTTCCTGGTATTTTCCATTCTTTTACCGCTTTGACTTTCTTTGGATCCATCTGCACTTGTCCATTCCCTACAAACACTCCAAGGTACTCAACATTACTGGTCTCGAATTCGCACTTTTCAGGTCTAAGATACAACTTGTGTTGTCGTAATATATCTAACACCTGTTTTACAATTGACTCGTGCTCTTCGATTGTATTTGTGAAAACCAAGATATCGTCTAAGTACACCATGACGTGACCTTCGTTGATCAAATCCCTTAAGATATGATTCATAAACGCTTGGAAGGTTGCCGGAGAATTTGTAAGACCAAAGAACATAACCGTTGGTTCAAAGAGCCCCCGATTAGTCCTAAATGCCGCCTTCCACTCATCGCCTTCTTTGATCTGGATATTATTGTATCCCCATCGAACATCCATTTTCGAAAATACTTTCGAATCCTTCAGTTTATCAATGAGTTCTTGAATGAGCGGCAACGGGTATTTGTTCTTTATCGTTGCTTCATTCAATTTTCGATAATCCTGGACAGGTCGAAGTTTCCCATCTTTCTTTGCCACAAAGAAGAATGGTGAGGCCATCGGTGACTTTGATGGTCTAATTCGTCCAGATTTCAGATTTTCCTTAATGAACTCATCTAAAACTTTCTGTTCCGAAGGATTTAATGGATAGACCTTGCAATCTACTGGCGTAAAGTCTGGCTTCAGTTCAATTGCATGGTCCCAGGGTCTTCGTTCGGGTAAATTTTGGAAATCGGCTTCATCAAAAACATCCTTGTACTCATTGACGTACTTGTCTGCTTTTGACTCAGTCTTTTTGCCTTTTCCAAAGTTCATACTCCGAAGATATCCGTCCCAATTCAGGTAAAACAACCGATCCCCTTCTTCCAGTTCCCGAACTTCAGCGTCGGATTCAGGTTTTAGGTAATACGGTATGTAACCACACTTCTTAGGACATCGATCAAATTTTAAGGTTGAATCATTCCAATCTATATTGGGGTTATGACGTCTTAACCAATCGAGTCCTAGGAATATGTCCGTTTTGCCTAAATTTGTAACAGCAAGTTCAATGCGTTCCGCATGATCTCCCATTACTAATCTGACTTCTATGAATCCTTCAATTGAACCGTCCTCGTTTAAGGTACCATCAGCATTGTATACCGGCATCTTTACTGGTAATCTCTTAACAGTTAAGCCATGTCGCTCTACGAATTCTTTATTGACGCAAGAACCCGTTGCTCCACTGTCAAGTAATGCCGATGTTTCTATCTGCTTGCCACTTTCGATGTCATCGATTGTAACAGACAGCTTGAGATCTCTGCCTTTAGTTCCTTTTACGAACCGCAAGTTTTTCTTGAGTGACTTTACGGCTGTGACGGCTTCGCTAATGTCCAATGACCGGATCTGGGCAACCGTTTCTTCCGATGCTTCCCTGGCCCGACAGGTTGGCATCCATGCTCTCAAAATTCCCACTGCTCGTTCTGACTCATCCTCCCTTACTCTCTGCACTATCCATTCTGGTGAATTCGGCGGATAACGTTCTCTCACAGGTTTTGAATCGGACTTTGTAGATACTGACGCAAATTTATTCTCAGGATGATTAAATACAAAGTGAAAATTGCTGTCCTTGTGATCTACACTAGACTGTTCCGATTCTAACTCAGAAGGACCTGTATTCACTTCTGAGCCCTGATAAAACCCGTATCCGATTTCAACCAGTTCAAGAACCAGCTCGGTGGCTGTTCTTCTTTCTTCTCTTCCTCCTGTACGTTCACCTGCCTCACTCTCTGACCCCGCTTTGCTGGACAATCCCGCGAGATATGCCCCCTCTGTCCGCAATTGAAACACTGCCCATTCCTTCGGGCCGCGTCAATGTCCATGGGTTTACCTGTACCCCCAAAGGTTGTTCCTGTGGCGTCTCTCCGATCACCACTTCCTGCCGCATTTTGCGGACTTTCTCTTCTTGGCGTAAACGCCGGTCGGTTCTGATTCTGATTCTTGCGCCATTCCTGACGCCTTCTCCATAGTTGATCAATCTTAATCACTACGTCCTTCCATTCATCGTACACCTTGGGCAACTCATCCCTCGTGTAGATGGCATCAATAGTTTTCTCGTTAATGCCCTTCTCAATGAGCCGCACCACATACGGGTCATCCTTCTTGTAATCCGCCTCCGTCAACAGTATCTCCAACTCCTGGAAATACTCCTCCGCCGTTCCCGCTCCCTGCTTCAACAACTCCACCTTCTCCTGCGCTGTCCTCTGCAGACCGGAATCTAGGAACGCCTTGTTCAAGGCTTGCTTGAATTGTGCCCAGTCTTTCTGCCACTTCTCGTTGTCTTGGTCAAAATGGGTATTGTAGTAATTATTGACCCATCCGTCTACAAGCTTTCCATTCATGAAAGAGATCGCAACATCGATCCTTTCATCATCTGTCGTGATACCGTTTTTCTTATCACGGATATAGGTAAAGAGTCTCCGTCGCCAATTCTTGAACTCAGATTTGACGCCGGTGAAGTTGTCAGGTTTGTTGAGGAGTGATTTTCCTCGCGAGGTTTCGGTTTCAGACATTCTGGTAGGAGTAGAAGGTCGGGTAGAATAAGGAGATGATGCAAGAGATTTGTAGGAAGGTGTGATGGGTGATGGGATGGTGGTTTCTTCGAAGAGACTGCTAAAGTTCCCCCAAGATTCCGTAATGGTAGAGTTTACTTCGGTCCGTCAGTAACCTCACGAAGAGATTTCGGGACCTTTTCTGCCTCTAATAGACGAGTTCCTAATCTGTGCTTGCTTGCTGAGTAAACCTGGGCGTGCCTTTCTAGGAGTGCACCTCGTTCCCCAAGCGCAAAGTCCCCTCCCCGAAGGTTGGTTATCAGACGATGCTTTCTGCTGCCAGTACCGAGTCGGACTCAACGTTACTCGTTTGTACTATAGGCGCAATTACTCTAATGGAGCACAGATTCCTAATTCGGACGGAAACCCGAATATCAAAGGGAGAAAATGAAGTAAGCGTGTGAAGGGTCAAGAGAAACTTACTTGCTACTGAAATAGCAACAAGAAGGCGAGTTGAATTGTGTTGGTCGGGTGAGTTGTGTAGCTTCGATCTTATGTCAGCGACTCGAGTTATAAACTCAAATAACCAAGCACAATGATCTTAGTTTCACACGAGTAAGAGAAAAACAGAAAGTGGAATTGAGAAAAGAGACGATACAAGGAAGTATGCTAAGTACAAGTCTAAACTCGAGGAGTTATTGACAAGATCGAAGCTAAAGAAATATCTACCTAAGCGGACTTGTTATATACGTAAATAAAACCCTAAACCCTGGGCTATAACCCTTGACTAATCCACCGTGTGTCTACCATGAGTTCGATCGCCTCAAGTGTTTCATTAATGATTGTGATCGCCTTGAGGTCTACATGCTTGATCTCGATCATCATGCTACCTACGTGTGTATTTAATATAACCCTAGATCTATAACTTAAGATGCTATCTACTGATAATAAAAGTGTCTATATGTACAAACAATGAGATAAGATGAAAAAAGAAAACATTCGTAACACATACATGTATCATGTCTGGCGGGTAAACATGGGACTCCATTAATCCCAGCCATGTTCTCTATTGGTTGTAGTTGTGGTTCTGGATAAGGAAAGGGTCAAGGATGATCCCCAGTGAAAACCCGCTGTTGCACTGAAAACGCATACACACCTGAAATACCTGAAATTAAACATTTTCTACTGTGAATATGATGGGAATAAAGGGCTAGACTATGTCCCATAGTGCTAGCTAAAACATAGAACACGAATAGTTAAAGGCTCGAAGTGAAAGGACTACGATGTACGAGTATGCATCAAGACCTTATGGCTGATATGCCTCTAGACCTTCGGCGAAGTAACTACCTGCTGCGAGACTGTACAGTATGGTCAGACCCACCCTGCCTGGCAAAGAGCCCTCTGTCTGAAAGTCGCTATTCAAGTATCTGTGTAATCCACGGGACTTAGGAAGGAAGAAACTACACACACACAGGCGTAATAGCCTCATGAGCCTACATAACATTGAAAGGACAAAGCTAGAGGTATTGCCGAGCCATCAAAATGGTTTGTTCGAACTTAGCCGACCTCCTAGAACCTGCAGATTGATGATATACTGGAGATAACACTTTATGATCGGAAATATATGATCGACGATTCCGTTCCGAGATACTAGATGGTCAAAGCTATGAAAATGATCGGTCTCGATGACTGTATAATAACTTATTAGTAAAGTAATGACAGAATTGGCCTTCGAGCGCTGGATATTGGTATATCTACGAGGTGCTATGGGGTCTAGATGTCAAAATAGGAGAAAATACGGAAGCCCGACGGGATAAATGACTAGAAACTGCCCTCGGCGCCCCTATAAGTACACTGTAAAACAGTTACAAAGATGAATAATAAGGAAATGCATAGGAGTAGTTTGTTTAGAATGGCTCAAGCGCATGATAAGAAGGGTCTAGATGTACCAAAAACGTCACTAAAACATAATACTTACACATATATACCCAAGAACTGCACATAATTACCCTCTAGATGTGCCTACTTACCCAACTCAGTCATATTGTTTCTGTTTATATCCATTTTATACTCGATGTTATCCCTCTGTTCCTTTTAATTACTCCACTCAGTTTTCTATCTATTTATGAAGTACTTACAAGCAGTAGAGTACATATACTGTCATGTATAGGGTCAAGCGCCCCAGGTTACGACTGCCCGCCAAATTGGAGAACTTTACGTATCTTCTAGAGCGTTAAATTGCAGAAGGCCTCTTGATTGTGAACGTCAGGCCCCGGTTCTTCGAGCTGGTAGAGGCAGACTATTAGGAATTGCAGTGCTTTGATAGAGTGCTAAATATCTGAACATCTGTTGTGTTTGAACTGTCTGTCTGTCTGTCTGTCTGTCTGTGTCTGTCTGTCTGTGTCTGTCTGTTTTGCTGTTTCTGGTACTCGTCGAAGGGTCTAGACGGTGATCTTTCAGTCCAGTTAGTCTTTCCAACAGTCTAGCTCGACTTTAGTCAGTTTTCTGCATGCGGAATCTTTGCCAACGCCAGACTACACTCGCTTTTACAAGGCAACCTTTGAGTTTTAGACGAGTTCCTACGTCTTAGAGTGCTCATTTCGCTGCTATTACCGCTTTGTTGAGATTGTGAAAACGGACTTTTTCCAAATGAATGACCTGACCCGATTCCACTCGGTCTCAATCGATATTTTGCACTCGGCGCGGACATTTTTCAGGCCAAATCCTTTCAAATTCTCTCAAATCTTTCCTTTTCAGCAAGATTAGGTTTCACCCGTTCTTGGTAGATTGAAAATAACAGTTAACAATCTATTCAGACCGTGCCAGAATCATTACAAAATAGAATGTACAGTGTAGCTATAAAAACCATTCTGCTTCTCGTCCCGCTCGTTCCTGGTCAATTTATCCCTTATTCATCCCTTCTTTTCTTTCTTCGCTTTTGATGTCTGCAAAAAGAGTGATGACGACATGTAGCACCTCTATAGAAGAATGAAAACATACAATTTCCTTAGCACATATGATGAAAGGGTGGAATAGCTTGGGTATAAGCAAATGAAAGGCACAAAACGTAATATTCTCACTTGTTGTCCCTCGTTGCCTAGCTCCTTCCAATATACATCAAAATCATTCTCAGTTCCATTGTTGTTGTTCGACAACCATTCACGCTTGCAAATTGACCTAGATATATGCGTTGTTAGGAAGTGAGTGACTGAGAACTCGCAAGAATTTACTTCGTACCTGGCTGAGTTTCCAACTGGCACACACACTTTCTTATTGTTGACTTTTCTTGAAGCACCGGCAGCTGAGAATCACAGTAAGCAAACATAGATTCAGCAAAGGTCAAGAACTCACCTGGGGTGTTTGTTGTATCTCCTAGAGGGATGAAAGGTAGAGCCTGAGGTTGTGGTGAGGTGTCATAGAGATCCTTGCTGGAGATAGTTAGTTGTATTTGAAAGAGATTTATCATTACGTACAGAGGATCTATGTGCTGTTGACATTGTATTGCCACGTCAGTCATATAACACCAGAAAAGAATGAAAACCTTACCTGTGTCGGAAGAGCAAGCAAAGGTCGTGTACAATCTGGTGTTGCTGGAACTGCCGAATTGATATTGAAGGATGAGGGAGGTGGTGCGCCTGAAGGTGCAGCTTCGACCAAAGATGTTTTGAGAGACAACAGAGTTTGAGCAGCTGCAGGAATAGTGTCTGCATCAAAAATTGACGAGGTTGGCATAGGCAAAGAAGTAGCAGGCGTAACAGGTGTGCTTGAAGCAATAGCCGAAACTGGAGAACTAGAGGATCTTGCTATTGTTACGGCTATGCGCCGGAACTCCGGGTCAGACCTCCGGTTTCTAGAACTTCTTTGATTTCTTCTTCCTGACATCTATTCAATCTTGCCATATGGTTCACTTTACAAATTCACGCTTTCCTATTCGCTTTTATTATTCTTTTCTACTCCGGACATCCGAACGTCGCCGACGTTCCATGTTCTTATTGTTCTTTAGTTTCATTCTTCTCACACTATTGTTTTATTACTCCGAGTATCTCCGGTAGAATACTTATATAAATACTTCACGCTTATACTGTATATACTTTAGTTTTAAATCAATTTAGTCTCCGGACTACTATCTTGAATTTCTCGTCTGAACTCTCATCTCTCCTCGGACTTCCAATCTGGGTGCAGCACGGGGGGCAGTATCGAAATAATACTGCCTACCGGGTGAAGTCTTGTTGCCGGAGCAATTCGGAGCTCCTGGTTTATCTTGTCTTGTTCCTTTCGGACTCCTTCTCTCGGACCTCCTCGGAGGTCCTCGTTCTCTTACCGTCTCTAGTCCACACGGACTTAACAGTATTTAAAACTCTTCTCTGTGCTGCTATTGATCATGTCACAACATCCTACAAACCCCTTACTTGAGGCTTCACAGTCTCACGCACCATTTTACCAAGGTCGCAATCCCAATGCTCTTCGTGAGCGGCGGAGATCCGGTCTTTACTCAGTTCGCGCAAGCGAATTTGTCTCACCAAGCCGAGGCTCACGCCTTTCTCAACAACCTCCGGTTCTATCAACATTATTTTCACCAGGTCATTTGCCTGGTTTTCGAAATCCTCCGGTAACTCCGACTCGTCGAACTTCCACAATGCCGGGAGTATTACCGATACATGAAGACGTTTCCGATACTGCTCCTGAAGAGCAGAATGACGAAGACGATGACATTATCGCAGCGGCGACGGAAGGAGAGGCTGGGGATCAGCCAGAAGGAATAGGAGGTAATGGTGCGGATCCTGGAGAAGGCGATGAAGGTAATGGTGGTGGTGGACCAGGCCATGGAGGTCCGGGTGGATCTGGCGGGCCTGGAGGACCAGGTGGAAATGGTGGCGGTGGACCGGGTGGACCTGGAGGTCCTGGGGAACCTTCCGGGGGTACCGGTGGCACCGGTGATGAAGATTTTAGGCGGATGATGCAGGAGTTTCTTACCACTAGCATGGCTGGTTTTACTAACATGGCTAGGGCATTTAATACACAGGCATCCACTGCTCCGGAAAGCAAATCGCGCTTGAAGGAGCCAGACGTTTTTGACGGCTCGGATCCACGGAAGCTCCGAAACTTTATCATTTCCTTGGCCCTTCACCACTCAGATCGGCCTCAATATTTCTCTTCCGACGATCGTAAGATCACTTTCGCGCTCTCTTATTTGTCTGGATCAGCTCTGGAATATTTCCAGCCAGAGCTACTGAACCCGGATCCGGACGATCCTCCGGCATGGATGGTCAATTATCAGGCCTTCATGCAGGAGCTGATGGAAAATTTTGGAGAGTACGATATGGAAGCGGAGGCTGAGCAACGCCTCAGTGGGCTCAAAATGAGGGATACAGATCGAATCCGTAATTACAATGTGAAGTTTGGAGCCTACGCAGCGATGGTTCTTTGGGATCAAGCTGCTTTACGTTGGGCCTATTATCAAGGTTTGCCTTCCCGTATTAAGGACGAGCTAATGCGGATCGAGTATCCGAAAACCTATCAGGGGACCCGGAAAGAGGCCACCAAGATTGACGCTCGTTACTGGGCTCGCTCTGCTGAAAAGCAGCGAGAACAGCGGATGTCTGGTGGAGGCTCCGGAAGCTCCGGAAGTGGATCCTCCACTTCACAATCCAGTTCGCAGAAGAAGAAGAGTGGCAGTTCCAACAAGCCCTCCTCTTCCTCTAACAACCGCTCGAACTCCGGAAACTCCGGATCTGGTTCTGGTTCTGGCTCCGGTTCTAACTCCGGCAAGACAAATTCCTCTTCGACCACGCCAAAACCATACGCGGATAGGCTAGGAAAGGATGGGAAGTTGACGCAGGTGGAGAAGGACAGGCGCCGGAAGTTGAAGTTATGTTTCTTTTGTGGAGGTAATCATACTATGGATAATTGTGATAAGCGGAAGAAGTTGAACGAGGCTCGTGGACAAGCTTCAGAGGTAACTTCGGAGGACTCCAAACCGACTCTGAAGGAGTCGGAAAAATAGTCCGCTACATGCCTCGACACGAAATTTGGGTTGCGTTGGCCACGATCGTGTCATCTCCGAGGTTACTCTCAACGCGTCCGCTCTTTTACACAACTCTGATTCGCTTGTATTACCACTTTGTATCGATCGGAGCTCCTCGGGCCTCAAGGGCCTCGTTAGGGAGCCCGAAAACGAGTCTACTTCATCTTTGAACTTTTCTACGTTACTTGATTCTGGTTCTTCTCATAGTTTCCTCGATTCAAAATTTGTTCATGATTATTTTCTTCCGGTAACTCCGGTTCCTCCGGTTCGACTACGCCTTCTTGATGGTTCAACCGCTTCTTCATTAATTGAAGAGCTTGTTACTTTACCTGTTCAATTTCCTTCCGGGGAGACCTTGTCTCTTGACTTTTTTGTCACTTCTTTGGATTCGTCTTGTAAAGCTGTTTTAGGATACAACTTTCTCACCCGCTACAACCCGTTGGTTGACTGGGTCACAGGAGTTATTTCATTCCGAAACACTGATCAAACAGTTCCATCTCCCATTCCGCAGGCTGCATCTTCAACTCCGGTTGAGGTCGCGTCCATCGACGCATCTCCGACACCTACCTCTCGTCCTCGGATGGCAAACTTTCCCTTTGAACCCATCTACTCATATCCAACCGTCACGCAAATGGGAGCAAGAATTTCGGACCCGTCGGATCCGGATATTGCTTTTATTGGTGCTGCAGCATTCATACGGGCTTGCAAGGAAGCTGGACAAGATCCCATTGTGATCTACGGACGTCCGGTTGCCTCCGTTACTGGTAACGCAGCATCTATCCATTCACCTGTTGATCTCTCCGGAATACCGAAAGAGTATCACGATTTTGCTGACGTTTTTGATGAAGGTCTTTCAGAAGTCTTACCACCGTACCGCCCTTACGACCTTAAAATTGACTTAGAGGACGGTGCTGAACCTCCCCTCGGACGTGTTTACCCACTGTCCGCGAAGGAACTAGAGGCCCTTAGGACTTTCTTGGACAAGCATCTCACCAACGGATTCATTACGACCTCTTCATCTAAACACGGAGCTCCGGTATTGTTTGTTCCTAAAAAGAATGGCTCACTCCGTCTCTGTGTAGATTTTCGTGGCTTGAACAAGATTACCCGCAAGGACCGGTATCCTTTACCATTAATTTCCGACCTCCTCGACGCTCCTAAAAAGGCGAAAATCTATACCAAGCTTGATCTTCGACATGCTTACCACTTGGTCCGGATCGCCGAGGGAGACGAATGGAAAACTGCTTTCCGCACCAGATACGGCTCTTACGAATGGAAGGTCATTCCCGAGAGACTAACCAATGCTCCAGCGGCTTTTCAACGGTTTGTAAATGAAATCTTTGCCGACTTACTAGATGTCTACGTTATTGTCTACCTGGACGACGTTCTAATCTATTCGGACAACCGAGCAGACCATCAAAAACATGTCCGCGAAGTTCTCCGACGCCTCCGGAAGCACGGCTTATTCTGCAATCCCAACAAATGTGTCTTCGACTCTGAAACTGTTGAATACCTCGGTTACATTCTGTCACCGGGATGTCCGAGGAGAAGGTTAAGGCCATCGTCGATTGGCCCCTTCCTCGACCGGGACGCATCAAAGACATTCAGTCCTTCCTTGGTTTCTGCAATTTCTACCGCCGTTTCATTTTCAATTATTCTGGTATCGTGGTTCCACTAACTCGTCTTACTCGTAAAGGTATTCCTTGGAAATGGTCCGAGGAGTGTCAACATTCTTTTGATTCACTTAAATCTGCTTTTCTTTCCGCTCCTGTTTTAACTCACTGGGAACCTGACCGACAGATAGTCCTGGAAACGGACACCTCAGACTACACTATAGCGGCAATTCTTTCACTTCGTATGGACGATGGAGAAATCCATCCAGTCACATTCCTGTCTCGGACCCTTCATGCCGCCGAGCTCAACTACGACACACACGACAAGGAGCTCCTCGCCATCTTTGAATCTTTCCAACACTGGCGGCATTACTTGGAGGGCTCCGCAACGCCGGTCGACGTGGTCACAGATCATAAGAACTTGGAGTACTTCAGTACTACCAAGGTCTTGACGCGCCGACAGGTTAGATGGAGTGAATACTTGTCTCACTTTAATATGGTAATCCGGTTCCGACCGGGGCGCCTCGGAGCAAAACCTGACGCTCTGACTCGACGTTGGGACGTCTACCCAAAAGAGGGAGATAGTACTTACACTACGGTCAATCCACAGAATCTGAAACTGATTTTCACCCAAGAACAACTATCGACTTCACTTCGAGCAACTTTCCTAGAAGGTCCGGTCCTTCGCGCTAGTATCATTATGGATCTCGACAAACTACACCAGTCGATGCGGGAATCTCTAGCTTCAGACCCGGAGTCCAAGGTAGGTATGTCACTTGCCAATGATGATGCTAACAAACGTTGGACTTTAGACAACTCCGGACAACTCCGGCTCGACAGTCGCATTTATGTTCCAGACTCGGGTGACCTGCAGCTTCAGGTACTTCGATATTTCCATGACCATCCACTTTCAGGACACTTTGGGCAGAACCGGACACTCGAGGTCATCCGAAGACAGTATACCTGGCCTCGGATCCGAGAGTTCGTTCGGTCCTACGTGCAATCCTGCACTATTTGCGGTCGCAACAAGAGCCGTAGACACCGTCCTTATGGTCTTCTTCAACCTCTCCCAGTACCGGAACGTCCTTGGGATTCCATATCCATGGACTTCATTGAACAACTTCCGGATTCTCATGGCTTTACAGCCATTCTAGTCGTGGTAGACAGGGCATCTAAGCAAGCCATTTTTATTCCTACTTTTGACACCATAACCTCCGAACAGCTAGCCCAACTTTTCGTCCTTCACGTATTCTCCAAACACGGTGTTCCTCAGCATGTCACCTCCGACCGGGGCTCCGAGTTTGTCTCGCAGTTTTTTAGGGCTTTAGGTAAAGCGTTGCAGATGGAGCTTCATTACACCTCCGGTCATCATCTGGAGGCTGATGGACAAACTGAACGAGCTAACCAAACTCTGGAACAGTACATCCGAATTTATTGTTCTTACCAACAGGATGACTGGGATGAACTCTTGGCCATTGCAGAGTTTGCTTACAATAATGCTCCGAACGGCTCCACTGGCATTTCGCCCTTCTTTGCCAACAAAGGTTATCACCCAAACCTTTCAATACATCCGGAATACGACCTCGCATCCGACCGGGCTCGACAGTTTGTGGTCAACCTTGACAAGCTACACACTTTTCTACGCAATCAGATTACTCTTGCTCAGACTCGTTACAAGGAACAAGCTGACCGGCGGAGGTCCTCGGCTCCGGAATTTCCCATTGGCTCAGAAGTATATCTTAATGCTAAGCACATTCGTTCTACCCGTCCTACAGCTAAATTTTCCGAGAAATATCTAGGACCATTTAAAATTCTAGCTCGACCTAGTAACCTTGCCTATACACTACAGCTTCCGGACTACCTCCGGTCCGTACATCCAGTATTCCATGTCTCCCAACTCGAACCAGCACCTCCCAACACCATTCCTAACCGCATGCAACCTCCGCCTCCTCCGGTTGAGGTCAACGGTGAAGTTGAATACGAGATCGCTCAGATACTGGACTCCAAGTTGGACCGGAGACGCCGGAAATGTCCGCTATTGTACTATGTCCAATGGCTTGGTTATGAAGGAACAGATGAAGAATTCTCGTGGGTCTTAGCTGATGAACTCACGGCTGAAGACTACATCCAGGACTTCCATGTCCGATATCCGGACAAACCTGGACCTCTGTCGAAGTTGACAATCTGATCGGACATCCTCGGATGTTGACGGTCTTGGTGTTTCTTTCTTTTCCTTATTTCTATCTTTCTCTTACTATCACACGTATCTCATGGTAAAAAACAGACATTCATTATATATATCCAAAGCAAAAGCGACCAAGAAAAAACAAAAACAAAAACTATTACAATCCTAGTACTTTTCTATCTACAACTCATTCTCTATTTACATCCTACTCGGACCTCCGCGCTCTTCCCGTCGTCTTTCAATTTCTTTTCGCCTCTCTGCGAACATTTCTCTCTCCTCCGCGGTATAGCGAGGATTCGTTTCCTCTTCTGTTCTGATTCTTTCTGCTGGGACTTCTCGGAGGCCCGTACAGATCTCGTCCACCTGCTCAAAAAACTCAGTCAACTGGGCGGCCTCTCCGCCCAGTACTCCTTGTACCATCCTACTGTTCATGACACTAGGCAACGTCGGCTCTCGCACCTCCGGACGGGTATCCGAATGCTCTGCTTGGTCGCGCTCCCAAGCGAAGTGAAGCTCTCGGCCCATTTCGGCGAGCCGGATCGAGGCATTGATTATTGCCTGGTTCATGATATAGGACCCCTGAACAGGAGTCGTGGCACCCATTGCCATTCCCAAGGCAAGGGCCCAGTCGCGGGTCTGTTCTGCCAAGAATACACCCCAACTAGAGACCTCTTCTCTAGTTGAGTAGACGGCGGCGTCCACGTTGTCAATCCGCCGGTTCACCAAGTCTAATTCGGAGAGCTCCGCGGAGTCCCGAGGCTCTCCTGCTCGTCCTTCGACCTTCTTCTCTAATCTAGCTAACCTGGATAGTATTTCTTGATTTTGCTGCATCAGCAGCTCGAGGGAAGCCGGAGATAGGGAAGTGGTGGTGGTGCTCGGAGCGCCGACTCACTCCGAAAACGAGCATCTTGACTTTTGCTTCCTGCATTCGTCGCAGGAAGTAGATTTTGTGTTCCGAGGTCGCCCGGAACATTGATAGTGTCGTGCCCGACACTGCAGGCATGCGGGTCGGGAGCTCGGAACTCCGGTCTCTTCTTCTTCTTCTTCTCCATCTGAAATTACAATAGACTAAAATGTTGTTATAAATCTAGTCCAATACTGATGTTTGTTCACGTACCGCTGATACCACATTTTTTCTCTTAGGAGACCCACCGGCCTCCGGTTCCTCTTGCGCTTTCCTCTTTCCGTCCCTCTTCTCCTTCCTTCTCCTCGCTTCCTCGGCCTTCTCAATAGCCCTCCTGGCTTTCTTCTCCTCCTCGGCCTCACTCTCCTCCTCGGCCCTCCGTTTCTCCTCATCCAAAATTCTCTGTGCCTCCTCAACTTCTCTTCTCCTTCGTTCTCGCTCCTCCGCCCTCCACTTCTCTTGCGCCTCCTGACGCCACTCCTGAATCCTCCGGACTTCCTCCGTCCACTCATTCTTAGCCTTGTCATATTCAGCCCACTCCCTATCTTCTTCTTGTTCAACTAAAAGAACATTGAGTACCGGACCTCCGCGGACAGAAAAAACTCACCCCTGGCGATAGCCAGTGTTATTTTATCATACTCCTCCGCATTCTCCGGTGTTTTCCTACGAGGCAACGCTGGTTTGACCCGTGCTTCAGGCTCCGGACGTCCGAATGGCGCCAGAAGGGGGTATTCAGTTTCGAATGTGGGGGTGTTGGCTCGAGTTGCTGGCATCTTTGTGTTGAGGTTACGGGGTTGAAAGTGCGGGGTTGGGGGAACTTAGAGGTTTGCAGGCCAGGCTTTTATATCAATCCATTGTTTGGCAGGATTTGGTCGATGTTGAAAATTCGGACACATCTCACTCCGAGGGGCAGGGTCGGACTTGGGACTTGGGACTTGGGACTTGGGACTTGGTACTTAGGGTTCTTGAGGGCAAGAACCCTAAGAGGGAGATACTGTTACGGCTATGCGCCGGAACTCCGGGTCAGACCTCCGGTTTCTAGAACTTCTTTGATTTCTTCTTCCTGACATCTATTCAATCTTGCCATATGGTTCACTTTACAAATTCACGCTTTCCTATTCGCTTTTATTATTCTTTTCTACTCCGGACATCCGAACGTCGCCGACGTTCCATGTTCTTATTGTTCTTTAGTTTCATTCTTCTCACACTATTGTTTTATTACTCCGAGTATCTCCGGTAGAATACTTATATAAATACTTCACGCTTATACTGTATATACTTTAGTTTTAAATCAATTTAGTCTCCGGACTACTATCTTGAATTTCTCGTCTGAACTCTCATCTCTCCTCGGACTTCCAATCCGGGTGCAGCACGGGGGGCAGTATCGGAATAATACTGCCTATCGGGTGAAGTCTTGTTGCCGGAGCAATTCAGAGCTCCTGGTTTATCTTGTCTTGTTCCTTTCGGACTCCTTCTCTCGGACCTCCTCGGAGGTCCTCGTTCTCTTACCGTCTCTAGTCCACATGGACTTAACAGCTATGAACGGAAGTGAAGCTGGTGTGGGAGGGGCTACCTGAGGGAGACCAGAGGATCTTGCTGTGAACGGAAGTGAAGCTGGTGTAGGAGGGGCTACCTGAGGCATTGCTCCAGAAGCTGGTGTGATTGGTGCCATATAGAGAATAGCTGGGGGAGTAGGCGCCCTTGGTGTTGCATGCGAGATGGGAGAAAGCAATGTTGTGGGCATGGAAGGAGACTCTGTTGCATGCGAGATGGAGGAAAGCAATGTCGTGGGCATAGGAGGAGACTCTTGAAACATTGCTCCAGAAGCGGATGTAATTGGTGCTGTCTGGAGAATGGCTGGGGGAGTAGGTGCCCTTGGTGTTGCATGTGAGACGGGAGAAAGCATTTTCGTGGCCTGATCGCTTTTGACAGTAGAAGGAGCTGAAGTACTAGGGAGACCCGAGCCTGCCAGACAATAATGGGCACTAGTTTCATTTCAAGGAAAAAAACAAAGCCGTTGTTGCGTCAAAAAGCCTTTCAGTACTGAATCTATCAGATTGAAGTAAATATGGAATGTTCAAGCATTGGAAACTGAACATAAAGGACTAGAGTCACCCCAGACTGCTAGTTAAGACATGAAACATACTTGTACTCACAATGCCTAAGTGTAGTGATTGCTACAGTACTAAATCTGGTGCTAAGCAACTGTGACCAATGGGTTATACAAGGAGATACTAGTTATGCCTCTCCAGATGTGTTGGAATTCCAATGTTCCATACCAGATTGAGATGGTCAGACCCACCCTCTAATAACTAGAGACTCTACCAAGTGTTGTTGACTGTAATCCAAGGGGTTGATGGATTTTCACTTCAATTGAACAACTATCTAAGTCCTTTGGACTGATCAAAAGTTCCAGCTGGTCTTGCTAACTAAGTTGGCACTACAAGATTGAATGCTGAGAGTATGGGCAATCTTGAAGATTGTATTACCAGAGAAATATTTGTACATTGAGTACTATGTGAACATAATGTCACTAAGATGAAATGCCAATCTGTGTAATAATGGAAGGAGATTCAAAGTTACATCTGCACAAATGAGTTAGATACTGATGATAGAAGGAGTTAGATACTGACAATGAGTATCTCTCTGGATCTGAGTATCTCTCTGAAATTCAGTAACCCTCTGAACTTGATGAAAGACAAAGGAACTCTAATTGGAGGTCTTAGACGAAACTATGGGATAGAATACTGTCCCAGGAGAAGCTGAGAGCTATCCTAAACAAGAAATATAACCTGAGTACCAATCTGACCAAAAAGAGATGTATAGGGGTAACACTTGAAATAAACAGCTACTGTACCTTACTGTGGCTGATAGAAACGATGAAGCATGGTCTAGATGAGCTCTAGAGCTTCTACACAACTCCTAATGCTGCCCTAGTAGAGGAGAATGTGCCAAATTTGGAGAAACTTATAGGGGACCAGATTTGCAATGCACTGAGGAGAATGTCAAACTGTCATGATACTGGTTGCTATTTACATGTTCTGGACCTCTATTTAGATACCCTGGGTACGCCCTAACACACCTAGAATGTGGACAAAGCGATATATTTCTGTTTTTATACCAATCTATACCCAAAGTTCCTACTTTTTGACTATCTAACTGGAAAATTACCTAGAAAACTACCTAAAAAGAATCCAATCTCTGCTCAATTGATACTTACTTACTTTTGACTCATTTACTGTTCAGATTACTCTTTTAATTTCGAGATATATGTTTGATTTTATGGTTTAGTATATATAGCTTACAGAGTATCTATTTAGATTTTCTTAAGCAAGTACTGCCCAAAGCTACAAGCCAAAGCAGGGAACCCTTCTTAGACGGAATATAGCCTGGCTCTTTAGAGTTCAGTTCGAGAAATATCCAGTTGTGAAAACTTCTGTAAAGTCCCTTGTGGCAGATAAATTGAAAGAGATACTGAATCTTTGCTGAAACTGCTGTTCTGTCTGTGCTGAATCTGCCTGCTGAAACTGTCTGTGCTGCATCTGAAACTGTTCCCTGCATTGTCTGACCATTGGATCGAGTTTAACATCGAGATTGATTGTCCTGAATCCCTCCTGAACCCTGAAAACCACCCTTACCTTCTGTCTGAATCTTGTGTTTTGAGATACCCTCTGCCATTTTTCACCCAGATTGAGATAAAGACATCTGTAACCCTGCAGATTTGAAGTTCAATTGTTGCGTCTAACTGTGCGGAATCTCTGACAACGCCAGTCACACCTCACCCCACGTCATTTTTGATTTGAGTTGGATTGTGCTCATTTGAGTATCTCTCTCGTTCATTTCATAGTCACTACACCATGCCAATAGATCGAGACTTTTTTCTTGAACTTGACATATGCAAGTTTGAGAGCCTCTTTGTGCCACTTGATGATCCCAAAGATGGTCGACCGCTGCTGAAATAGAGTTGTTGGCTGATACTCTTTCGAATAGCTCCGTTTTGACTGCATCCAGCGACTCAGTAATTGATGTTCCGTGGTTTGCGTACCAGCTGGGATAGATGTCAGTGGCAATTTGATGTACTTTCCAATTCCCTTCTCCGTAAGAAAGCATTGGAAATCGAGCACACATTTCCTTCTCAAAGAGCTGATATAGTTCCAACCCTACGTGACCCCAAGTTGTCGGAGCAATACCCTTGCATAAAGCATTGTGAAAAAGCAGGCGGGCATGATAGCGGATTTGTTCAGCTGTTTCTGCAGACACAGGGCTACCTGTTTTGTCTTCGATGTACCAGAGAGTATTCCCCTTGCCTGGAGCCTTGATCTTGGTGAGGCCATTTCTGTTCTTCTTCACTTCGAGATACGTCTGTTTGTCCCAATATTGCACTTGTGGAAAATCTTTGCATGTCATAATCTGAGGTAGTTTGCTTGTAGGCGGTGACAGAAGAGTTTTTTGGATCTTGTTGAGAGTCTGGAGTATGGCGGCATTGGATTGTCTGAAACATAGGTGGATAAACAAGTTTGAAAATGAGGTTGTGAATGGACATACTGTACTAGTATATTTGAATGTCTGCCGCTGACACGTTAAAAGCAAATCAGAATAAGAAATTTTCATGAAACTCACTGAAGCATCTGCAATTCACGCGTAATTCGGTTTCTAACCAGTTTTATATCAGTTGTTACATGACAAGAAGGGAGATTACATACTGAA
Organism: Omphalotus guepiniiformis; assembly: GCA_028554645.1. NCBI lineage: Eukaryota > Fungi > Basidiomycota > Agaricomycetes > Agaricales > Omphalotaceae > Omphalotus > Omphalotus guepiniiformis. The sequence continues at coordinate 529,343 of JAQOOI010000015.1, forward strand.
AGTCATAAGAAACATCTGACTCTTGCAATGTTGGAAGTAATTGCGATACTTGAAGTTCACTTTGAAGATTGTTGAGCGTTGACCGTAAAATGAGATTTTCAGGACTCTTATAGCAAACATGTCGTTATTAACAGCATCCAGGCTTATATAGTATGTACTACATACCTCTTGCATCATTGAGTTATAGAGCGAGTTTCTAGAAGTGAGAGGACTTGTTGCATCTTGAGAGCCATGCCTTGAAACTAGCAAACTTGACAAAGGTGCCCGAGAAAAAAGATTGTTCGAATTGTCCAGTCCTTGCAGGTATTCAATTATTGTGTTTTGCCCATCTGAGAAATGACTTTGAGATGAAAATTCTGCTATATCATCTATTGTAGGATAGCATAGATGCAGATGAAAAGAGGGAGAAAGGTATTACACTCTCACGCATCTGTTATTTGCTGTAAACCACACACTCACAATAGCTTCATACTCTGACTTTGCTACAATTCACACACTCACAACATCTCACTCTGGCACAATGGTAAAAAAGGAGAAAAGAGAGGTATTCGCTGTCCCAGCAATTGTACGGCAATCTCAGGACACGAACGGAGTAGGACACTACACTGGTGATCAAGACAGTACTGTTATCAAGGAAGGGAAGCGTAGATTATCTGAAAGAACTGCTGCTCATATTGCCACCGCAAAGAAGTAAGATTTCTAGTAATTTCTGAACACGCATACAACTCATAATTGCCATTCTGTAGTCAGAGCTATCATATCCCTGGCGGCAGTCTGGATGATTGCACTGAATCTCAATGGGAGCGTACAGAGGTTTACAAGAACCCAGGCAATCGCTATATTCCCCAGAAGCAAACTACTCAACCAGCACTTCCATTTGAGTTCAAACACAAAGTCATGTACATACGTTCATCACAAAGCCCAAGCCCCATTCCAGGAGTTGCATCTTCATCCTCAGAATCTCTTGCTGTATAGCGTGTCCCTCTTACCACCGACAGACGTCAACGATCATGCGCTCTGGCTGCGAAAGTTTTGGTTGAGCTCTTGAAGGCGGAAATCGAGGAAGGGATGTCAACTGGAAACTATGAGAATGTCGGTCCTGTTAGCCATGTTCTGAACGGGGTTATCAATTTGCTGTAGTCTTATTGTATGTCCCAGACTTGTTGACCCTTCAAATGTATTTATATTCCCAAAACTCGAATGTTAGCTATGTACTTCGGCCTCCTCCTCCTCATTGTCATTCTGCATGAATCCACCCATATCTGCAATGTCCAGCCCAGGCTTTTTGACTACGAAGACAGACTCTGTCCAAGAAGGTCCTATCAATTCAGCTGATAGCTCGGAGTGTGGAACCATCGTGACAACAGATTTGATAGATTTGACTGGGCGCACAACAAGACCGTCAATACCTTGATGCTTGCAAGACGTAACGGTGCCAAATGATGCTCTGAGTAAAGCTGGGTCCGGTTATGTGTACTGTGACATCAAGGCTAAATTCTCCGTGAGTTCGTTATTGATTTTGAACCGGTGTTGCGCTGAAAACGCATACACACCTGAAATACCTGAAATTAAATGATTTCTACTGTGAATATGATGGGAATAAAGGGCTAGACTATGTCCCATAGTGCGAGCTAAAACATAGGACACGAATAGTTAAAGGCTTGAAGTGAAAGGACTACGATGTACGAGTATGCATCAAGACCTTATGGCTGATATGCCTCTAGACCTTCGGCGAAGTAACTACCTACTGCGAGACTGTACAGTATGGTCAGATCCACCCTGCCTGGCAAAGAGCCCTTCGTCTGGAAGTCGCTATTCAAGTATCTGTGTGATCCACGGTGATGCGCCGATTTTCGGCACCTGCATTAAAAGCCAGGTGATTCATCATTTTAGGCATTTGCAGTGAGGGATATAGAGGGTTGAAAGGTGCCCGCCTTGTCAATCACAATGTGTTGTGATTTGAGTAATAAAGCATGTTCTATTACCTACGGTACAACATGTGTATCAAGGTTCTAGGCTAGTCAGTACAGTTGTGATGTAGAGAATTGTTCAATAGCCATCATGAGCTCAGCAAGATTCAGGATCAGATGCATAATATCTCCGGGAAACATTTGCGGAAGACCAAGAAAAGAGTCCAAGGGAAGCCCGCTGAAGATACTTGGCTTTACTATTCCAGTACCCAGGTGCCGCTTCTCGTAGTCGTTAAGTCGAGATTTACAGAGATACTCGAGGCATTGTTGATATCAATCTGAATCAACACAAAATTTCTGTCTGTAGGGTACATCATCATGATCACATCCAGCAACGGTATAGCTATCGGGCTTTGCGAGAACAGGATAGTATATCCCTGAACCAGACTTGTGACGTCCTGTAAGCCCACACCAAAGCCGGCATCCATTTTTCCCAGTATGCCCAACAAATCCATTTAGATGAACCATTCCAGGTCCATCAGCAGTTGCAAAGACTATGAATAGGCGCAAAATATATTTTAGATCACGCATAGCATCCCAGATTGGCAGTCCTTCATGATCAGAACGATTTATAGCAGCGATGTGATGGAGGCCAGGACATATGAAAGAGTCGGAAATTTTAGGAGAATGAGGACCGGGTATAATTGCACCAGGTATAATGAACTTTTTCTTGTAACGCAAAGCAGGAGAGAGATTGCCGATGATCCAAATATGGATCCAACAGTCCGAGGTCTTCATCTGATAGAGCTGGCATCCATCGTAGGAGAAGATGAGGATTGTATCAGTGTACTTGATCTTCCCGCTTTGAAGAGCTTCAATTACATTGGTACCACAGCAGAAATCATCAATTTCCTCGATATACCCTTTCTCTTCGTACTCCTTGATCATATCTTCAGCCCTTGAGCGGAAGTAATCCATGTGAGAAGCAGATTCCCGATCCCATTTGAGCACTTGAATTTGCGGCCCAATTGGAAGTGTGTAGAATTTTTGCCTTGGATTCCCGGCTTCGTCATAGCGGGACATAGAGCACTTCAAGCACGAGTCTCTGTCAGAAAAAGGACCTGTGTAAGCCATACAAGAATTTGGACACATATCGTGAATGATGGGATGAATGCCGCTAAGTCGTTTTGCCTGTCACTTGATTCAATCATGGGAGAACAGATCCATGTCCTCGGGGTGAGCCAATTTTACAGCCTCCAGATTAGCTGTATGATGATGCATCTGAAGAGTTTGTATCGACCTGCACGATATACATTCGGAGACACATCAAGAGTTGACGATCCTCCACCGGGTCAAGTTGTATAGCATGTTCTGCTGGGTCCAGTAAGTCGTCGATAGCCACCGTGCTGAGATCTCCATTGTGTAGACAAGCACCCCTCAGAGCATGAATGAACCGCTGCGCAATCTGAATAGCTTCCACCTCAGAAAAGATTGGTTCAGTATCTGCATTCACATCCAGTGGAATAGGTGGTGGTCCATTCATATCGCGCTCAGGACTGGGATAAGGTCTCGGATTATCATCGAGTGGGTCTATAGGTAAAGGAGTTGGGTTATTTTGAGCAGTGCCAGGCTTGTTATTTCTTCCCTCGTTATAGAGCTGAATAGATGAATTTTAGTTAAACTGGCAATAAAAAATCCGATACCTACATCACCATCTTCAGGCAACGGTCGATGTCTCTTGTTGGGCTGGGTATGCTCTTCATTTCCTACAGATCTCCTTCGACCAACTGAGGTAGAGGGTGCTGAATGCGAGTTGGATGTATGATCTCCAGAACTGCGAAACTTAGCATGATTGTAATAAGTTCTCCGCGAAACTGCCTTGTTTGATTTGCAATATCGTTCACAGTCACAGTAGCAAGCATACCATATTATCTGTTCCAAGTCAGGATTGTGTGTGTACATATCTCGGAGAGAGGTGTCCATTGAATTGACGCCACCGTTCCATCAATAGTTGGTAAGCTTTGCTTTGATAAGCGTATAAAAGGGGGGTGATTGATCTCGATAACAGATCACTTTTTTCTCTCTTTCCACCATGGCGCTGTCCTCTGCTGGTCGGATAGGCTCTATTCAACAAGGCAATGACAAGTGTGTTATTGAATTATCATAAGAGGCTATTATTCAATCTATATTTGTACAATTATAGTCAGTTGCAGCAACTGTCACAAACTAGTTCTCTGCATATCAACAATCAAATTTTCAGGTAAAAGCAGATAGTTCTTATGTCAACAAGCTGATATATTGACAATATATTCCAGCCACAGTTCTGGTGTAAATATCAGTGGTGGTACTTTTATCAATGCTGCTAGGGACAATGTGACTGTGAATAATGGTAAGAGAATTTGATTATCTAGATACACAAGCACTAATTTGTGAGATCTCAGCACCTGATTTAAGGTCTCAAATTTGTCAATGGCTCAAAGCAACAGAGTTTCAGACAAACTTCATCACTGCAAGTGATAATAGAGTGTCAGACACAGGTGCTTGGCTTCTTGAGGATTCAAGATATGTTCAATGGAAAGCAAATGGGAAATTATTATAGTTGCAAGGCAAAGGCAAGTATTTGTCTATATCTAGCTTTACCTTACAATAGCTAATCTTTGTACAGTTGGTTCTGGAAAGACCTTTCTATGGTAAGAGTGACTTCTTAGATTGCTATTAACACAGATGATCTAAAGTTATTATTAGCACTGCAGTGATTGAAGATCTGCAGACTGCTCATCTTGGAATCCTGCCTCCAATCTATCACTACTTTGATTCTCGTGATAGGGAAAAGCATACTCATAGAGGACTTCTTTCATCTCTTCTAGCTCAGATAGCCTTGTACTCTGAGGAAGTACCATCTGAGTTGCAAAGGCTGCTTGAAAAATGCAGAGATGGAAGACTGGAACCAAGTCTCTCTGATCTACAACAAGCTCTTCAGCAGACACTGATTTCTCCATCATCTGGCATTCCAGTCTATATTGTGCTGGATGCCATGGATGAGTGTGAGGAGAAGACACAGTATGAAGCTGTTAGCTTAATCAAGAGCCTTCTTGATATGAAGAAGGTGTATGTGCTAGTGACTAGCTGTCATGCTCCCAAGGAATCATTGATGGGTCACAATATCATTGTGCTACATCCTAATGGGACCAGTTCAGACATTAAGAAATGTCTTGATAAGTGGATTCCAGAGCTACATCTTCCAACTATAGAGGATGAGATGATGCAGTTTCTGATGGATAAAGCTAATGAACAGTAAGATCATGTTCATTTTGCCAGTTGATAACTTGTATTGACATACTATTAGATTTAGATGGGTAAATTGTCAAATCATAACACTTGGGAATTGTGGAACACCAAAGGCAGCCAAACAGGTGTTGAGAAAACTTCCACTGACTCTTGAGACCACATATATTGAGAAACTCTCTTGTATCACATCTGAGCACAAGCAGGTTGTGATACACATTTTTCAATGGCTCACATATGCCAGAAGGCCTGTATCACTGAAGGAGTTACAAGAGATCTTGGCAACAGATTTGGAATCCTGCTCATTTCAAACTCAAGATCGAGTGCAAGGACTTCAAGAAACACTCCATAGAATTGTGGACACCACACTGGTGACTGTGGGACATTATGTTGTACAGCTGGCTCATCATTCTGTGAAGGAATTTCTGGTAAAGGCTTGAAGTTTAAATCCACTGTTTCCTTCCACATTGATGAGCAGCTTGCACATAATGTTATTGCTCAAACTTGCATTATCTATCTACTTCACAGTGGCTTAGATGCTCATCAGTCTGTAAAGCAAGTGATATCTAGTGAAGATTTCCCTCTAGCCAGTTATGCAGCTAGATATTGGACAGATCATTTATCCTCAGTAGCAAGCATAAATCAGCAAACTCTGCAGGTTGCAATGAGGCTGCTAGATGATAGTTGTCCTGCATATTCCTACATGTTAGACCTACATGGCCTAGATTTTCAGGATTTTGTGTCAGCAAAGATTCAGCAGCCAAAACCTCTATACTATGCAGCTTATACAGAGTCAATGAAGAAGAAAGTAGATGTCAATGCTGAGAGGGGTCGCCTTGGCACTGCTCTGCATGCTGCTGTGTATTCTGGACATGGGTCTATTGTGCAGCTACTTCTCTCCTCTAAAGCAAATGTCAATGCTGAAGGTGGTTACTATGGTGGCACAGCTCTCCAAGCTGCTGCTTATCATGGACATAAGGCCATTGTGCCACTGCTTCTCTCCTCTGGAGCAGATGTCAATGCCCAGTATAGTCTATATGGCTCTTCTCTCCAAGCTGCTGCTCGATTTGGACATGAGGCGATTGTGCAGCTGCTTCTCTCCTCTGGAGCAGATGTCAATACCCAGGGTGGTTACTATGACACTGCTCTCCAAGCTGCTGCTTATCGTAAATGTAAGGCCATTGTGCAGCTGCTTCTCTCTGCTGGAGCAGATGTCAATGTCCAGGGTGGTAAATATGGCACTGCTCTCCAAGCTGCTGCTGAATCTGGATATGAGGCCATTGTGCAGCTGCTTCTCTCCTCTGGAGCAGATGTCAATGCTCAAGGTGGTGAATATGGCACTGCTCTCCAAGCTGCTGCTGAATATGGACATGAGGCCATTGTGCAGCTGCTTCTCTCCTCTGGGGCAGATATCAATGCTCAAGGTGGTAGATATGGCACTGCTCTCCAAGCTGCTGCTTGTTATAGACATGAGGCTATTGTACAGCTGCTTCTCTCCTCTGGAGCAGATGTGAATGCCCAGGGTGGTGAATATGGCTCTGCTCTCCAAGCTGCTGCTTCTTGTGAACATAAGTCCATTGTACAGCTGCTTCTCTCCTCTGGAGCAGATGCAAGTGTTCTCAACAACTAACTCAGGTATATGTCTGAAATTTCATTAGTGATTGCACATTCTGTGAGTGCAATGATTTCTTTTCACCATGATTGTTGCTCATTTTCCTTCCTCATGTCATTAGTAGTTTCTGAAAAACTGTAATCCTTGTAACAATTGGTTTGGTGTGACTATTGAAGAAAACTGCTATTCTGGCAGTTCTGTTACCTTGATATTGTCTCAAGTCTGATAAAATCCTATACACAAATATCCATTCTGTTCTAGTACTGTATCTGTATAGTCAATACAGAACTCAGCTATGTTGCCAACCAGTGCGTCTGCTAAGTCTGTAAGACTATGAAAATAAGGTAAAACAATGAAAAGTAACGAAAAGCAATGAAAAGAAAAGCAAAGCAAGGTGTAACAGCTTAACAATGTCCAATGACAACCAGGCGAAACAAAAAGACATGACTGCAACGTAAGTAAATGTGAGTTCAATGCACAAGGCGAGGCTGGGCTCGAGTGTCTGCGTAATCCCGGTTGGAGACTCAGAGTATGTTCAGGACTACCCACCTGTCAAAATCGACTGACAGCGCGCGCGAAGGCGAAGACGATAGAGGGTCAAGGAAGAGGAAGATGGTGGATTGATGTATGAGATGGGAATTGGGATTGGGGGTGCCGGTGAGGCCGTGAGGTCTATCGTTGAGGGTGAGGAAACACATTTCCTATCTCCGGGTATCGTCATACTCAGCCCCAAAAAATGCTACACCCTATCCTCCTTCTCCTCTACCTCGTCAAAACAACCAAAGATCAGCACGTGTCAAAGGTCCTAATACTTGGGGTTTGTACCCAGCATTTACCAGCGGTCTCGGGGGCCAAGGAGTGTGTAAAGAATGGTGACAGGTTGGTGACAGCAAAATGAGGATGACGTGGAGATGAGGTTGTAGGGGAAGAAGAAGAGTAAGGTTCGTTTGTAGTGGATGGCCTCGGTGTGTTGCGATGATGAGAGTGAGCCCAACGCCCAACGCCCAACCCACACACACACAACCCATTGCCTAACACACATGAACCTCTGACCTAAACCCCACCCACCCTCGTTGAAAAAACAACCAACGAATATTCCACATCATACACAAATCCCATAGTCCGTTTCAAATCGAATCCAGGTGAGGTGCGAACGTTGCTGGAGAGGTAGCAATTGGAGGGTATGGGGTTCCGGGGTGATATATCTTTGAGACGGAATGAATGTATGTGCATGATGATAATGGCGTATGGTGTATGTATAGCAGCAGAAAAATGATTACAGATAGACGAAGACGAAGATTGAGCGCCGTAGCTTGAGGTACCGTGACGAAGTATGGGGTGGGGGGTGGTGGGTTGAGTATGAGTGGGCAAGATTAACGCATATTCGTCTCTACGTGACACCTAAACTGCACCCAATCACTCATTGAAATCAACAATGAGTGAAGGTCAAGAGTGGCAGCAGTGGCAGTGGCAGTGACGAAGTCAAGTGTAGTATGTGTCTGTGGGATTGGAATGAAAGAATGAATGATATGGATGTAAAGGCGAAAGCAGTAAAGGAATGTATGCACAGGACGGATGGGGATTGAGGTATGGGTGAGGGTGAGCGGCTGAGGATGTTGAGGATGTTAAGGGTGAGGACGAAAACGAGGGTGAGGGTGAAGATGAGAATGAGGGTGATGTCGACGTCAACGTCGAGTAATAACCGCTAAGCGCTAAGCGCTAACCAGTAGCGCCCATCAGCCAACCAACGTCCAAACCCGTAGCTGTTGTCTTCCTCCCTCCCAAAACCAACCTCAACTAACAGCCGTAATCAAAGCCCTCCCTTCTCCTCTCCCTCCTCCTTCTCCTCTCCCTCCTCCTTCTCCTCATCATCGTCATCGTCAAAATCAATAACAACAAGCGGTGCGGGTAGATAAATCTCAATTTCATACCCGGTGTTCACCGCGGGAGCAGGAGTAGGTGCAGAAGACGCAGGTGGTGGTGGAGCTGGGGTTTCTGTATCTGTATCTGTATGGTGCCTAGGAAAAGTCGAATGTGTGGGTGAAGGAGGTGGAGGAGGAGGGAGTACGCATATGAGCGGTGATTGAATGAACACTTGAGGCGGGGAAGATAGAGGTGATGTTGGAGGGAGGGAATCGAAGCCCGAACGACCTCTCCTAACGTACGGCCTCGGTGGCGGGGCGACAAGACGAACCCCTAGTAAGGTGCTTGGCGGTGTAGGGTATTCAACGTCTTCTCCAGCATCGTCTCGTAAGTTATCCTCTACATTTGGATCTACCTCACCGACACCGACACCATCCGCCAGTGTACTCATATCACCCATAACCCTCGTCGCCGTTGCCGTCGAACCAAACACATCATTGCCTCCAGGACTTCCACTTCCATCCCGACTCTGACTTCGACTCTGACTACCATGTGCATGAACATGTATGTCTGAGTGTGCAGGTCTGAGTGGCGTCAACCGTTGTGGTTGAATATGTGTTCTGGTTCGACTGTGGGGGTATGTATATGGTTGGGAAGCAATGCGAACTGACTTTGTGGTCGGCGTCGATGTTCGCGTTGGTGTAGTCGTACGTACGATCCTAGGCGTGCGTATACGTGGCCTTGGACGACGGGTACGAGATGTCGATGGGGATCGTGGTGGTTTTGGTGATGCGGAAGCGGAAGTAGTTTGTTGAGATAGGTGTATGAGTCTCCATACTCATACAAATATGTATACAGAAGAGAAGGAGAAGGAGAATCAGGAAATGAGAATTGATGAAATTGAAAAGGCGTAGCAGAAAGTGTATTAACCATGTACCCTCCTGGGTGTGAAGACGTCGAACGTGTCTGGCTGAGCAGGGAGTGTATTAACCGTATATGTTCTTGACAATCTCAACCTATCACTCTCGAAGGATATTGTGGGTTTTGTCTAATAGCATGAACGAACACAATTGCAATCAACATTAGAAGAAAAGACAGAAAAGAGAGGATGTACTCGTCTGAAAGGGAGTGACACTAAGATATCATGAGCAACGAAAATTCTTCATCCTACTGAACTCGAATAAATTGCAACTCCTGCGACTTACATTGTCCAACATCACTGTCCTGCTTCAACCGACCGAACCATCTCCTCCACTGACCTCGACTTTAACAGCCTGAAGACGCGTAGGAGCAGCAGGTACACAATGTCCATAGGCCGCACCTAGTCGAGATTATTGAGGTATTCGCCATGCAATGCCATGTCCGTCGTCTGAGGCTACCATAGGGAGTAAATCTCAAATGCAGCTGCTAAGATTATCTTCAAGATGCGAGTGAGTTCTATCGCCCTCAGTAAAGGAGATCTCAGCGGCGTTACTTGTCCACTGTCCATCAGTTCGTCGGCGGCGCAGGCGGTTTCGACAACTTTCGAGTCCAAGTCGCCGGTGTAGATGTGTATTTACCCTTGCTTGTGTCAGAAATCCCCGAGCCGGCATATATGGTCCGGCACCTGATATTGTCCGGCCATTTGATTAGATAAAGAATATATGCCCCAAATTTGCCGCCAACGTGAAGCGTCTGATTAATAAGCTGTGCGGAATTCGACGTGATTCTTGCACAATTGTGCCACTCAACGTTGCCACTCAGTACGAGTTCAGTGACCTCAACGTGAACACGAGCTTCAATGTAAAAGTTCTGCTATACACTTCCTATGTTTATCTTCTATCTAACAAGCTATGATTGCACAGTTGTCTAAGTGTTTATTAAAGAGATATAAAAGCGCTTCGAGGATTCTATAGAAATAATAGAAGGACTCAGAGCGCAGCGTAAGAAGCGTCTAAACAAGTATATTCACCTATAGAAATAATAGAAGGACTAATGTATGTAAGTAACAGGAGAATATACAATGTAACGAAAGTAGGCTCACCTCAGAGCGCAGCGTAAGAAGCGTCTGAGGTGCCAAGAGCCCGATTCTATCCTATAAGGCAGAAAGATATGTATGTACTGCTTTGTACATGAAACTACGGAGTAAAGAAAGAGAGTGAGTCGGCCGCAGGCCGACGATGTAAGCGAAGCTGTACTACTTTGGTCCATGTTTGTAATTACCCATACGTGTATCTAAGGTGTCCGTTACTAACTAGAATGGCCATAGAAATATATATTCAACACTCCCCCTCAAACTAGACCAAGTCCGAGTTTAGAGGCGAAGTGTTTCGCCTTAGCGCTAGGTAGCGCTTTCGTGAGCGCATCTGCAACCATCTCCTCGGTAGGACAATAAATGAGTGTGATTTTCCCCTCTTCGATGATGTAGCGAATAAAATGATAGCAAATGTCGATATGTTTTGTACGGCCGTGGTATTGGTGGTCGCGAGAGATAGTGATGGCAGACTGGGAATCTGAGTTCAGCTTCGTACTCGTGGTGCCGATAATGACGAAAGTCGGTTCAAATGTCTGCGAGACAAGCGAACGAATCCAGATACCCTCCTTAGAAGCATCTGTGGCTGCGACGTATTCTGATTCGGCTGTAGAAAGCGAGACGAGAGTTTGGGAATGAGAAGACCAGCTCACGGCGCCTCCATCTATGATGAAAACGTAGCCAGTGATGGCACGGCAATCATCGTTCATGCTGCCATCCGCGTCGACGAAGCCTGTAGGATCCTCATTACTCTCACCATAGGTGAGAGACCAATCCTTGGTACCACTGAGGTACCTGACCACTCGCAACGCCGCTTCAAAGTGAGTACGACCGGGGTTTGACACGAATCGCGCCAACGTATGAACCGCATACGCTATGTCGGGCCTAGTCCCTGCGCATGCGTACATCAGCTTGCCAACTACCTCACAATACGGCACATTTTTCATAGCTTCGTGTTCCTCCGGGGTCTGTGGAGACTGAGAGCTGGTGAGAAGGGAATGGGTAGCCATAGGAATGGATGATGGCTTTGCAGACTCCTGACGAAAGTCGCGTACGATCGACTCAATGTACGCTCGCTGCGAAAGAGAAATGATGCGACGATTACGGTCGCGTGTAACCTGTACGCTCAAGATCCAATGCAATTCGCCTAGATCTGTAATTGTGAATGCTTCTCGCAGCTTGGATTTGACCAGGTTGATGAGAGTAATACTAGAGGCAATGATGGTAAGATCATCAACAGAAGTAAGGATGATTATGAGCTCGCTGTCGCGCTGACAAAAGAAGACCGACTGGTCGACCTCGCAGCGATCCATCTCCAACAACTCCTTCAATGTTTTGCCAAACTTGATATACCAGTAACGGCCACTTTGCTTCAATCCATAGAGAGGTCGTTTAAGCTGAAGGATGGTGCAATGGGGATTTGGAGACATAGGGTAGCCTGGGGGATGTTTAAGGTAAATAGTTTCATTTTCAATGAGATCACCATTTAAGTAAGCTCCTTTCACATCCACTTGATGGATTTTGAGGTCGAAACGGGCAGCGAGAGCTAACGCGACGCGAATAGATGATAGTCGAGCAACGGGGGCATATGTTTCCGTAAAGTCAACACCGTATTGTTGCGTGAAGCCCTGGGCGACTAGACGTGCCTTGTATTTGTCAACTGCGCCGTGCTTGTTCTTCTTGACCTTAAAGACCCACTTGCTGCCTACGATGTTAGCATTTTCGGGCCTATCAACCACATTCCAGGTGCCATGTTCCATCAGGTTTTTCAGCTCGTCCTCGATAGCCTGTTCCCACTTCGACCAGTCCTTCGACCGCTTCGCTTCAGCTAGGCTTTTCGGCTCTATTCCCTCAGCTTCTGCCATAGCCGCCTCCATCACCAAGCCTTCATCCGGCAAATCTTCGTTCTTGTCAGCTCCAGGTGCCGCATGATCAACATCGACATTCATCCCGCGAGGGAGAACAGTCTGAGTACGTCCTGTCCCAGTTTGCGTGCCTTCTCCATCCAAGAGACGACGCACGTATGCAGAGGGCTTAATTATAATGTGGCGTTTAGGTCGAGCTTCCGCGGGGTCTGGGTCACCGGATACAGCCGGCAACGTTACAGCCGGCTCGTCTTCGGATGCGGCAGTGTTGTTTGAAGGTGTGGGTCCAGTGTTGGTGTTGGTTGAATTGAAATTTTTGTCTTCCACTACTTCTCTCTCCCCCTCACTGCCAGCAGCCGCGTCTGCTTCTGTGAAGTAGATGGATCGTTCGACCGTTACCGTGCGTGTTTCTGGCCAGTAGATCTGGTGTCCTTGGCTAACAACGGCGCTGCCAGCATCATCGTTGTAGCCAACCCAACGACCGGGACGAGCACGCGGGAGGAGTTTCGAGTTACCAGGCGAGTGTACATACACGGTGGAGCCCCATACCGGTATGTTCGCCATGTTCGGTTTAGAACCGTATGCAACTTCATATGGTGTCTTCCCATCCAGTGCACGCGTCGATGTACGATTCTTAAGCCAAACGGTGTGACGTAGAGCTTCAGCCCACAAGTATTTTGGTAGCCCACTCTCGTGGAGGATTGCGCGGACGTGTTCGAGCAGCGTGCGGTTAAGCCGTTCTGAGATGCCATTCTCCTCTGGCGTGTCATGTACAGTGACCCTGTGTACTGTTCCTTTCAACTTCAAGTGAGTAGCAAACTCTTCCCCCATGTATTCTCCACCACCATCAGAAGTCAGGATCTTAATAACTGCTTTTAGATGATTCAAGACCCACGCCTCATACATCAAGAATGATTCGTAGACTTTGCTTTTCAGCCGTGGGAGATAGATATGGGTGAGGCGGGAGTAGTCGTCCGTAAACGTGACGAAGTACCGCCTCCCGCTGATGCGCCGATTTTCGGCACCTGCATTAAATGCCAGGTGATTAGTCATTTTAGGCATTTGCAGTGAGGTATTAGAGGGTTGAAAGGTGCCCGCCTTGTCAATCAAAATGTGTTGTGATTTGAGTAATAAAGCATGTTCTATTACCTACGGTACAACATGTGTATCAAGGTTCTAGGCTAGTCAGTACAGTTGTGATGTAGAGGATTGTTCAATAGCCATCCACTGTTGAATCAGACTCACCCAATCTCGTAACGAGAACTCTGACATCACAACGTCAATTGCATCATATAACTATTAGGGGAACATCTTCCTCCGGTCAATAAAGAATAAAAACCCGGCGGAAACTAAAAATGGATGGAACGCGAAATAGAGTCGAAATAATGGATCTAGAATAGTTTTGGGGTATTTACTCCTTAATTAATCGCCAGGAACAAAAGTTGATCGAGGAAATTTCCTTCGATTAATTGTCCGGTGAAAATTGCTTGACAAGAAACCGGTTAGGAGGTGTAAAAACTCGATCAGTAAAATTTCTCGGAATACTACTGAATTGAAGGAGTTCCTTTAACAAAACAATGTGATACTTTGAGGGGTATAATTTCTATCAGGTGATTAATCCTATGGAACCCGGATGCCCGAGAAATGTCAAGGAAATCCGTAAAAATGAAATAAAGGGGCTGAATATTGCCTATAATAAAAATAATGGAATTAAAACGCATTTTTGAGGTTTGCCTCATAAAATAGACCTATACAAGTAATAATGGACATACTTGGCACAGATACTTACAACCTACATACACGGATATAGGTATATATATAAAACAGGACAGTTTAGCTATAATTTCCGTTTTTATTAATTTTGGACTGGCAGTATGTATAAAAGGGCAGTAACCTGGAGAGAGAAAATCCAGGAGAGTACCATAGAGTCACAGGGTCACTGGGGATCGTCTTTATAACGTGAATCGTGCCTGTGAAGGGAAATCCTACCAAAAACATAAAGTTGCCCTGGTCTGTTTATAGTCCGGTGTTTATTGCGATATTTTATAAAGATCATTGTTGGTTGAATTGAACTGGTTGTGTTATTGGAATTGGTTGTTTGATCTTGTGGTCAATTGGTTGTGATTGTGCAGTGAACACCTGTCTTGTTCAAAACCGTCTTGTGCTACTTTTTGCCTTAGTGCATTTTAAAAGCTCAGCTATAAAGTTCTTGTGATAAAGATATAAAGTTCTAATAAAGAAGCCATAGATTTGGTCGTGCGGAACCTTCGACAACGCCCCCTCAGACTCGCACCTTTCGAGTGACTTGGTTGTTTTGGTTGTTTTTGGGGTTTTTGTTCATTAGCCCTTTAGCAGTTCATTTCCCCGTTTCATTCTCATCACCGCCTTTCGACTCGGTTGACAATGGACCCCAGACATCTGAGAAGATGTTCTCGCCAAACGACTTGGCACGTTCACCTCGCCGCTGCTTCGGTACAGATTTGCAAATGGCTTTTGCAAACACGCAGGTATCGCAACGGGAACTGTTGCTGGTCTCAGTGAGCTCTATGCCCTCCACAAAACCATTCTCGACGAGTTTACGGGCTGCAGAGTGGGAGATATGGCCCATGCGTTTATGGAATTCATCCAAGGTAATTCTCTCAACTGAGTGTGCACCACCTTCGGGAGGATTGACCAGTTTATATAGGCCATTTGACTTGTAGATCGTGCCAACGACCTTTCCGGCTGGGTCAATAATGACAGCCTTTCCATCACCGAAGTTGATATGGTATCCAGCGTCGTCGAGACAGCTGACGGAGATGAGTGTGTTGGACAATTCGGGTACATAGAGTACATTGGGCAGGTTGAGGCGATGATTCTCGTTATTGAACATGATACATCCTTCGCCCTTACACGTGGCGGTTAGGACATCATGGTTAGCTGCTCGGAAGGATTGTGGAGAGCAGGGTCGAGGTCTGTTGTTGAATAGAGTCATATCGGGTGTCATATGCTTTGAACACCCAGAATCGAGTACAACAGATGGTTTGGCACTGTTGCTGTTGCTGTCATCAGCAACGTGCGTCGCAGCCTCAGGCGCAAACAGGACCTCGTCAGACGTGATATAGAGGCCATATGCACCATGTCGTTGATACTCCCCTTCTTCCTCGCACTTCTCTTCACTTTCGTCACTGCGCAATGACTCGAGATAGTTCTCGTACCCGTGGTTGCTCTCGTTGAGCGCATAGCGATAGTCGGCAGGCCCAGCAACCACTTCTCTGAGGGGATGGAAATCGTGCTTCCATTGGGACAGTACGAGACACTTTCCAGCTGCGATGACTCCATTAGCATGCCATAGCTTGCGCAGTTCAACGTCACTGAGTGTCGACCCAAAGCTATCTATCTCGTTGAGCAGGTTGGCTTCCGCATCAAATACTTCCATGCCATCAGGCATAGCAGGATCTATGACTTTGTTGTTGTCTACAGTAGACATGTACACTCTTATTGAGTCCATACGAGCGTCGATTTCCTCAGGAGAGTTGAGGAGACCTTCAGGGATGTCTAGGTAATGCCTTTGACTGGGAGGAGCCTCGTCTTCATCGTCGCTTTCGCTTTCAGATTCGGAGTCAGTAATGGGCTGAAGGTCTGGGAGACCATTCAAGAAGTCAATATCATCATCTTCGAAGATGCTAGATGCTTCGGTTTCTCCATCGTCAGAGTCAGAGGATGAATCAGATTCAATAGACATAGCAAGATATGCAAAGTCTTCCTCTTCGACAGCATTTGCGCCTCCTCTCGACGACTTTGCCACATCCCTCTCTTTCTCCTTCCCTTTCCTCCCCTTTTCGCCATCACCCTCTCTTGACTTCTCCTTATCCCTTTTGGAGTCGCCATCAGGGCAATTATGACGAATATGGCCACGTTTACCACATCTGTAGCACACAGGGCCTCTGCCCTTTCCCTTTCCCTTATCCCTTCCTGAACCTGATCCTCTGCGCTCTTCGGCTGTGAGAGCCACATCCTTATCCTTCCCTTTGCCCTTTCCACTATGACCTTTCTCCTCGTTGATTAGGAAGTCGTAATGCCTTTTAATGGCGTCGATTAGATCTTTGGTAGCGACAGCTGCTCCAACAAGAGCAGCACCTTCAATCATAGTGTTGGCGAACTTTTGGTATTCTTTCGGTAAGATTTTCAGGATGTGGGATCGATGTTCAACGTTGCTGACTTCTCCTCCAGCATTAAGGATATTGTCAATGATTAAGTCGTCTTCTTCCAAGAATTTGCGTAGATCCACGTTTGCTCCACAGGTACGAGCCTCCCATTTGGCTTTCATTTGGGAAACTTTAACCTTGGTTTTGACCTGTACCTCTCGCACTAGGTTCAGCCAAATGTCACGGACAGTATTAGCATTCCTAGTAACCTTCCGCATGAGATTATCATTGAGGCGATCACATAGCATGGAGCGGGCCTGGCTCTCGAGCTGGGTCCAATGATTGTGGATGGACAGTTTCGTGCTATAGTCAGCTGCAGCTGGGTTTTCGGGCCTCGTCGGGGGAACGAAGCTCATCAGGAACAGGTGGGAGATACCAGCACCAAACGCAGCGATGTTCCAGCGCTCTCGAAATATGGTGAAGTTGGAACCATCGGGAATGACATTTGGAACTTTCGAGAAGTAATCGGCTTGATGCGAAAAGTGTGTTTGGTTGGTCAATGGCTTGGCAGGTGAGATGAATGCTGAGGGAAGTGGGGCGACTTCTTCAGTCATGCGCTGGAGCCTTGCGGATGGGGTCGGTGTCGAAGCTCGAACAACAGCTTCAGCACCAGCTTCAGCACCAGCCTCGGAGACGGATGACATAGTTGGGTAGGGGAATTTTTAGTGAGACACAAAATAAATCTATTCGGTTTAGCAGCGGGGCTCGGGGCCCATAACCTAAAGAGATATAAAAGTGCTTCGAGGATTCTATAGAAATAATAGAAGGACTCAGAGTGCAGCGTAAGAAGCGTCTAAACGAGTATATTCACCTATAGAAATAATAGAAGGACTAATGTATGTAAGTAACAGGAGAATATACAATGTAACGAAAGTAGGCTCACCTCAGAGCGCAGCATAAGAAGCGTCTGAGGTGCCGAGAGCCCGATTCTATCCTATAAGGCAGAAAGATATGTATGTACTGCTTTGTACATGAAACTACGGAGTAAAGAAAGAGAGTGAGTCGGCCGCAGGCCGACGATGTAAGCGAAGCTGTACTACTTTGGTCCATGTTTGTAATTACCCATACGTGTATCTAAGGTGTCCGTTACTAACTAGAATGGCCATAGAAATATATATTCAACATTTATTCCCATTGCAATTGAAATTGGACACAGAGTACAGACTTTGGGAAAACACAGATTTCTTGTACAGAAGTGAGTCTCTCTCTAGCATCATAAACTGTTTTTTGCCAATCTATGCTGCCAGAATTGAATCATCATCAATGTCCAACTCAACTCAAAGCTCTAACTCCATTCCAAAGCACTTTCTGATTGCAGAGATATCAAAGCAATTTGTGGCACCTGTGAAGAGCTATCAATCATCAGACCTTCCTTCTGATTCTAGAACACAGACACCCTCACCTACACCCACAATTCCAGAGTACGAAGAAAGGGATTTGAGTGTGGATGAAATCCAGGCACTTCTCAAATTCCATGGAATTAAGATTAGAGATTATGCCTTTGAGAAAAATTCTGTGTGGTAGATCTAACATACACTGATCAAAATCAATCTGATATGCTCAGGTGACAAGAGTTATCTAGTAGAATTGTGATTGTTAACAGTGTATTGCATTATGTTTTCTCACATTTGTCTCCTTGTGAGAATGAGTTTGTAGTGTTCTCTCTCACATTTAATATTTTCAGTACTAAAGGCTTGACATGTTCATGTGGACTGTATAGAAGCCAGATGCTGTGTTTCTTTCTCTCACAGTTGTCTCCACATGAGAGTGAAAGAAGACACTGTAATTCTATTAGACAGATGTATGATATAACAATCAGAACTCAACTCAAGACTTCATATGTTCATGTGGACTGTGTAGAAGCCAGATGCTATGTTTCTTTCTCTCAGATTTGTCTCCACATGAGAGTAAAAAGATGATATCAAAACTGCTTTTGGATATTTTACCAGACAGACATATAATCTATATCAGAACTCAAGACTTGACATATCCATGTGATCCTGTATAGAAGCCAGATGTTGTATTTCTTTCTCTCACACCTGTCTCCACATGAGAGTGAAAAGATAGTACTAAATTGTATCTGTTTTTGGATGTTCACCAAACAGATGCTTTAAAGACAATCAAGCATGGACTTTTATTCCTTACCTCCCTTACTTCTATATCATTCTCATCCAATGCCTTCATGTCCACACTGCCACAAAGACTTCCATCCCAAAGGCTTCAATAGACATGAGAAGGCCTGTAAAGCTAGGCTCAGTCAACAACAACATGATTCTCACTTTGAGGAGCAATATATGTCTAGGACAGGTACAGATATTTTGATTTGACCTAAACAATTTCTAAGTACATCAATGGTTAGAATCAGACACTCCTATTAGTCCTATAGCTTCAAGCATCCTAACCAATAATATGGGTATGTATTTAATTCTCAAGAATTTTATATTTGTTGAGCATCTCAATAGTTATGGATCTATCTCAAAGTTCAGAACTTGGTGTGTGACTCATTCTACTATTCTATATTAAGCTGACATTCAAATTAGATACAGATACTGGGACTATACTTGTGTCTGCTTCCCAAGAAGATTCAGCACCAGAATTAGATGACATCCGCACCTACTATCATCCAAACTCTGGCAAGCCAACCACAACAGATCATTTTCATGACTACACAACAAACTCTGATACTCCACCTACTCCACCTGCAAGTTCTGAGCCATGGAAACCATTCAAGTCACGGATTGATTTTGAAGTTGCACAATTTGCACTTGAGGCAGCTTTAAATGAAAATAGGACAGATCAGCTTCTCAAACTCCTAAAAAAGAGTTCAGAGGGTGAGATAACAAGCTTCCTCAAGCATAAGGACATTGTAGCAGCTTGGGAAGATGTGTCAAAGAATGCCACATCAGTATGTAATATTTTTTATAGTCAATGGAAAAATGCTGAATATCTAATATAGTTCACACACTCAACAATTGAAGTACCATACACTGACCGTTCTGGTACAGTCATTGAAAACTTTGATGTATATCACCGATCACTATGGGACTGGGCAATGGATCTGTTACAAGATCCAAATCTTCAGTCAAGTTTTGAGTGGGATGCAAGACAGCTCTTCAAGTACAATGGTACTCAATTTGTCCGGTTCTTCCATGAACCCTGGACTGGAAATAGATGGTGGGAAATTCAGGTAAAGATTAACATTGATCTCTAAAATATAACATAGCTAACATAGCTTTAGTCAAAGCTTGAAGACCCTAATGGAAAGCCACTTTTCTTTATTTTATATGCAGATAAAACCAAATTATCATCTTTTGGCACTGAGAAAGGCTATCCTGTCATGGCTCGTATTGCCAATCTTCCTGTAGGGATGAGAAATGGAGATGGAATTGGAGGTGGTAGGGTTGTTGGATGGTTGCCTGTGGTATAGCTCATTCTGCATCACTTTGAATGTAATTTCAATTCTCTAATCAGGTATCTGAGACTGAAGAAAGAAAAGGCAAAGCAGCATTCACAAAGTTCAAACGTGTTGTGTGGCATGAATCTTTCAAAGAGTTACTTCAATCAGTTGAAAAGTATGCAAAGACAGGTATATGGATACAGCTTTTCAAAGGGCAACAATTACATCTGTATCCATGTATCTTAATCTTGTCAGCTGATTATGAAGAACAGTATGCTTTCTATCTTCTATTTTAAAATACTGAAGAACTTATAAATCTCTAGGACAGTAATGACACTAACAAGGGGAACAAATAGCAAAGCACCTTGTCCTGTGTGCATAATACCTTCAGAACACCTACTTGATCTTGGTCACAGTGATTCACTTCGTACTACTCAATCAATGCAGTCTATTTTTAACACACATGATGAAGAAAAACTAAAGGAAGTAGGTCTTCGAGACATTGAAGTAAGACTTTCTATCTATCTCTTTTATCTACTTATACACTAAAATAAAACCTAGAATGTCTTTTGGAGACTTGGAGACAATTCTGATCCATACTTAGCTACATCATGGGATCGTCTACATGCATATTCATTAGGTTTATTTGGAAACCATTTATGGGGAGCTGCTCAGGATTATATCAAGAACAAACCTAAACATGTAGCAGGCCTAGTAGATAAGCAGTATGTTTTTTCATCATATACTAGTTTAATAGTACTGACTTACAGCTGGGCTAGAATCTCTGAACTTCCAAGATGGGCCAATTTGAACCACTTTGAAAATGTGATTGGTGTTCATTTTGCTGATGCCACAAAATTTGAAGACATTGCAAAGGTGTGTTGAAAATATTAATTAATATCTAACAAGATAGTATAATCATATTTGATAGCAAATTGTATATGCATTGCATAATGTCTTTGATGAGACAACAGATCCTGCAGGATACTGTCTATTGAAGTGCTTGCAGAGCTTCAAGGAACTTGATATGTATGCACAACTAACTGTGCATACAGAATCAACCCTTGCTCAAGGAAGGCAGGAGTTATCAGTGTTCCAGCAGCTGATGAGAGTAAGTGATATTTCAAGATTGTATATTTAGGATACTAAGAACTTTTTCCAGGAATATATTGATGTTGATGCTGAGGAAAATCCAGACTCAGATAGAAAGAATTGGAGTTTCCCAAAGATGCATACCCAGAAGCACCTCTTTGATGATATTGAAGCAAAGGGAGTTACAAGAAATTTTGGCACCAAAATCAATGAAAGTATGCATGAACCACTCAAGAAATCCTATCAACTGCGCACAAACTTCAAGAATGTAGCACCTCAGGTATAGATTTTATGTCTAAACCCTATTTTCTTTCTCAATTAATCTTGAGCCATCAGATACTACATGTGGATCATTGCTCCTATATTGCAGCATGGATCCAATATGAGATTGACTATCTTGATACTTGGAACTCTGATCTGCAACACAAAAACTCAAAGTCTGATATACAACATGTTTCTATGGGTGGAGAAAGCAGCTTCAAACATACTTTCAAGGATCTGGAGTTGCAGGCTGGACAAGATTTAGCATTTGAGTGATTCCGATTGCGGTTAGCTGGATTTTTGAATACACTTCTACCAGCATCTGGACAAGGTCTACCTGGTGGCAAACCAGTGGTTCTCCATCCAGAGGATACTGTATGTGATCCATTGTTCACTTACTCTCTAATAACAAAGCTATTTGAATACAGATTATTGAGTGGCGCTATCTCAAAGTCAACTATGAATCCGTAGAGGATTGGAAGATGAAGACTGATCTTCTGCGATGTAGTCCAAGTTTCTACAATCATCCCCGTTATGATTGTATTCTTGTCAGACATGATGAGAAGACATACTTCTTTGCCCGCCTCATATTTCTTTTTGAATGCACAGTTGGAGACACCATCTATCCACTTGCACTTATTCATCTATATGACGAGCAACTGCGAGGTTCTATCAACTGTCATCGGGACACTGATCTCTGTCTATATCGAGTTCGGGCCAGGTCACGGAGTAGGTCTGCATTCATATCTGTCAACTCAATTGTTCGTGGAGCACTACTTGCAAAGGACTATGGTTCAGATCTATCAGAAGGACAGGACTATCTGATAATGGACTCTATTGATAGTGATATGTTTTTAAGAATGAAATCTCTGAATTATATTCACTAATAATCTGTAACTAGTACATATGGTAAACATGTTATTTCTAGCTTTGACATTTGCACCGGCTGATGTGTCATGAATGAAATCTGGACTCACATTCCAGCCTCAATTGATATGTATCAGAGTGTCTATAGCCCAGTACATCTAGCTTCCTTCAAGCTATGGGTCTGACCAGTATAAGACTTAGATATGCATATAATTGTTTGTATTAATAATTGCCACTGATAAACATACACTTACACTGCAAACACTATTCCCGACCATTGTTGTCTCTTTGTCAAACATGTCTGACGACACTGCACAAGAAGTTCTGCTACTCACTAATTCACAGGTGTTAGAAGTAATTCATGCTACATTTCTTGTTAGATTTCAATACTTACTTGGTGTTTCAGCTTTTGAGCAAGCTCACGGCATCACAGAAAAATACCGAAGATACCCAGCGCGCACTCAAAGAATCGCAGCTTGCGTTATCGAGAATGGAAGAGGATATGCGGAAGTTAGTACTAGCCCGTGAGGGGCCTGGTATACTGAACACAACTACTCCTGGATCAACGAGTGGCACACGAGGTGTTTCAGCCACTACTTCAAATGATGAACTTGTGGGATCTCAAAAGGAGTCAGCGCTGAAGGCCGGCAAAAAATTCACAGTGATGGCAGAAGTATGGGTCTTACCAGAGCAATGGTCAAGACTTGTGGGAAGGACGAAGCCTAGTAGCAACTTGAACGTGAATGACACCGGTCGTTACGGGTCAGAGCAGTCAATGGAGGATGGGATGCTTGTCGAACTTTTTAATTGCCTACCTCAGGAATGCCATTCCTTCGTTGAAGGCAAGTACGGGAAATTCTTGAAAATGGTAAGTGCCAGTCTTTGCGTGACTGTTAGCTCTTCATTTAATACCGTCAACAGCTGCGAGAGGCAATGGATCAAGGTCGCCAGAACACGGTCACTAGGGTGAAGTCTTGCGCATCGAGGCTATTCTCTGATGTTCCTGTAGACTTGCTGAGACTTGCTCCTGATGCAAAGCAGAAGGCCATTGAACTCCGCACGCTGTTGGGATACGATGAGGGAAAGAGGAAGTACGACAATTACCCACCTATCCTTTATCCTAATGCTCGCAAGTCTGCTCCTAAAATCTTCCGAAACGAAGCACTCGTCAAGGTGCGTGTCATCATCTCAGTCCCATGGTGCTTACTCACTAATGATATTCTTTAGATTCTCCAAGTTGTCTTGTGTGGCCCGTCGTCTCTGGATCCCCCCGATTCAGCAAAAAGGAAAACTAGACATACACTAGCAGAGCTTTGGGGTGTTACCGAAGTCACCCCAGGTTCCATTGCTTTTGCGTCGATTCTCGTACGTTCAAAACGGCTGAAATTGTAACGTATGATACTAACACTAGACTATATTATTATATGTTTGAAATAGGCAATCTTCATCCTCTCTCCTGACCGAGAATTCTCGCGAAAGGGAAAGGAATCGAATATCGAGTATGCAAATCTTTTTCGAAAGTATAAAAAGATCATCATTACAAAATACGACTCGATAAACATGCAGCAAACACTCACCTTCTTCAACAACACCATCTTTTCGAGTGGAAACGAACGGACGAATGCTACGGGCTTGAATTTGAATCCACGCGAGAGCGATAACGAATTTGAGGACGCACTTGCAGCGCTCGATGAGGTTGATTCTAGCGATAGCGAGCCTGTGGTGATAAATGAGGTCGTGGTGGCAGCAAGCGAATTCATGGCACCTATCAGTGTTGGCCATTTCGAGCAACTCGAACGAGGTACTGCAGTCGCATCTCATTCCGGGGCCAGTATCCACATTGCAGCCAACGAGCAGTCGACGAACGAGTTGATGAATGAGACAGCGAATGAGACAACGAATGAGATGAGGAATGAGGGTGAACAACTGGATGAGGCTGGTGAAACAGCGCATGGCTGCGGGCGTGGTCGTGGTCGTGGTGCTCGCGGTGGTCGTGGTGGTCGTGGTGGTCGTGGTGCTCGCGGTCGTGCTCGAGGCAACAGTACAAGGGGAGGTCAAGGCAAAGTCAAGCCTGCTCCAACGCGCGCCAGTAGCCGCCAGAAAGCCAGTGCCGTGGCCGAAGTGGAGGTAGATGATATGGAGGAAATGGAAGATGAGGCTGATGCAGATGGTGTGATAGTGGACTAGCGCACCTTCGATGTACCTATCTATCTATCGAAACTCCCAGTCGTCGTTTGTATCCGTTTGAACCCATCTGATTGCCAGGCTTGCGGCTCGACCTACATGATTCAAGGTAAGTCTCTTTATCTCCAGTATTGAAGATGACACACCTATAGCGAGTCAAACAATGTCTGAAGCAGCGGCGACTTATGAATACTCGATGCGTCAACGAGCCTTGTGTCCACGCACTCACGCGCTCGTTCAATGTCAGCTTCAACCTTCATTGTACTGCTTGCATTCTAGCGCCTCATCAACTTGTTCTATACATTTCATTACTCGTCGACTTGATACTCAAACAATGAACATGTAGCTAACATAGGCAACAGGTTCACTTCGACACCCTTCCAGGCTAGTTACACTCGAGCTCTCAGGCCTGCAAGGCCAACTTCCACCTCACCAACGGCATTGCTCTCAAAACGGTGATACGACCGCGGGAATACCACTCCCATTTTCAGCCTCGCAGGATTGATCACTCCAGTACAAACCTACTAAATACACTGTATAGTCCTAAGTTCCGCGGTGTATTACGCACATTCAACCACTAGTATATGTGTACAAAGGTGTACAAGACTGTAGAACGGCACTAAATGGGTCTTCTCAGTGTAGGTATTACCTAAGTATGCACTCAAGTAAAGCGTCGCGGCACTTGTTCTAAGGTCCGACGTGTATAACTTGATGGCCCCAATACTGTATAAACCAACGCGTAGGTAACGAAGTACCGCGGCACTACTCAGAAGGCCAGACTTAGAAGCCAGGTAGCAGTAGCTCCGTGCACTAGTCATATCTAATGACCATGGTTGAGCCACAGAAGGGTCTAGACGTACGATGTAACACGAAGTACTTCCTGTCAGCAACTCGAGTTATAAACTCAAATAACCAAACACAATGATCTTAGTTTCACACGAGTAAGAGAAAAGCAGAAAGTGGAATTTGAGAAAAGAGACGATACAAGGAAGTATGCTAAGTACAAGTCTAAACTCGAGGAGTTATTGACAAGATCGAAGCTAAAGAAATATCTACCTAAGCGGACTTGTTATATACGTAAATAAAACCCTAAACCCTGGGCTATAACCCTTGACTAATCCACCGTGTGTCTACCATGAGTTCGATCGCCTCAATTGTTTCATTAATGATCGTGATCACCTTGAGGTCTACATGCTTGATCTCGATCATCATGCTACCTACGTGTGTATTTAATATGACCCTAGATCTATAACTTAAGATGCTATCTACTGATAATAAAAGTGTCTATATGTACAAACAATGAGATAAGATGAAAAAAGAAAACATTCGTAACATGACCCCCTCCTTAGGGACGATGTCCCCATCGTCCTAACTTCACTGCTAATGCTTCTGTCGGCATCTTCTTCGTTTCTACTACTTCCGTACATGCTTCAGGGATAGGTCGTAACAATGATGTCGGAAATAAGGAAATTGGGACCTCAATCTTTCTTAACTGAGGTGGTCGTGGTTTAGTGGGGAATTTTTTATGGAACTCTTCGATTGCTTCTTTTGCGTTTGCAAGGTTTGCTAATGGTTCCCATGTTTGTTCGTGCCGCGAGTATCCCTTCCATTGGACTTTGTATCCAAATCTCCCTCCCCTATATTTCCCTGAATCTACTATCTCTTCCACTTCGAACTCCGGTTCTTCTCCTTCTATCACTGGTGGCGGATTATCATTCTTAGGCTGCTCGGGGAATTCAGGCGGATGATAGGGTGACAGTAGAACTTCGTTAAAGACTGGATGTATCCTCTTCCAAGTCTTCGGTATCTTTAGTTGATACGACGTCGCTCCAACTTTCTTTACAACTTCAAAAGGACCAAATCGTTTATCATCCAACTTCTTCATTGGTCGATCAGAAGTCAGGTTTGTCGCTTCAAGCCATACTTTGTCATTAGGCTTATATTCGACTGATGGTTTCCTCTTCTTGTCGTAATACCGAGTCATGTCTTCCTTTGCCTTCTTAAGTGCTGCCCCTACTTTGTCCCTGATCTTGATCATCTTATCAGCAAATTCCTGTGCTGTGGGATTTGCCGACGGAGTTCTTGGAGCTGTTCCCTTATACGGATGTCGTCCCATATCCGCATAGAACGGAGTGACACCTGTCGCTGAGTGTATTCTGTCATTCAACACAAACTCTGCTGTCGGTAACCATTCTTGCCAGTCGTTCTGATGTTGATTGATGAATAACCGGAGATAATGTTCAATCTCTTGGTTCATCCGTTCCGTCTGTCCATTCGTCTGTGGGTGATATGCCGTTGTGAAACTCCCCTGAATGCCTAATAACCGGTATAGTTCCTTCATGAATCGGGAATGATATTGAGGTCCCCGATCATGAATAATCTTTCTCGGTAATCCATGTATAGGAAAGATTTTGTCCCTATAGATTCTGGCCATTCCTTCAGACGTTAACGACATGTGTGTGGGTACCAAACGTGTTCGTTTGGTGAAATGGTCCACAGTCACACTTATGGCATTAAAACCTCCAGCTTCCGGTAGTTCTCCGATCAGATCCGTTCCTATGACTTCCCAGGGACCTTGTGGAACATTGTTTGTGACTAGTGTTCCTGTTGGTTTGGTTCGATGAATCTTAGTGGCCTGACACTTTTCACACCCTTTAACGTATTTCCGTACATCCTGAGTGATTCCCGGCCACCAATAGTTTCTCGTCACCAATTCCATGGTTTTGAACTGCCCTGGATGTCCCGTCAGAACGGTATCATGATGTAGTCCGATGATCTTTCCCCGTAATCTATTATCAATAGGCACGTAAATCCTATCCTGCCACGTCACAATTCCTTCCTCTGACTCGACCCAATCCTTCTCTTTTCCTTCTAAAGCCTTATTCACTAGATTATCCCGCACTTTTGACTTTTTTTTGATAAGATCTAAGATCTCGTCCTCGGGCATCTCTAGTCTGTTGATCGAAAAAAGTTCCGGCTTTAAAAGTACCATGTCCTCATTGTCTTTCTCCCCCGTCTCATGATTGGCCATCCTGGACAATGCATCTGGCTTTCCCATTGACTTTCCGGGTTTATGAATCAACGTAAAGTCGTATTCGGATAATTCAGTGATCCATC
The DNA here is from genome assembly GCA_028554645.1 of Omphalotus guepiniiformis. Taxonomy (NCBI): domain Eukaryota; kingdom Fungi; phylum Basidiomycota; class Agaricomycetes; order Agaricales; family Omphalotaceae; genus Omphalotus; species Omphalotus guepiniiformis. The sequence continues at coordinate 556,994 of JAQOOI010000015.1, forward strand.
GGGCTTGTCGGCGATTCAATTTCTGAGGCTTTTTGAAATACTGAAGATTTTGATGATCTGTATAGATCTCAAATGACTCTTCCGCACCCATCAGATACTGTCTCCAATCTGCTAAGGAATCCATAATGGCCATCATTTCCTTATCATAGATCTCATAATTACGTTCCGTTTCATTTAGAGATCTAGATCTGAACGCAATAGGCCACCATTTTCCATCTATCTTTTGCGATAAGACAGCTCCGTTTGCATAATCTGAGGAATCTGCCTCGACTCTGAATTGCCCATGATCACGGGGTATGGTTAGAACAACTTCTTCAGCAATTCTACTTTTGAGTTCTTCGAATGCCTGCTGTTGCTGCTCTGTCCATTCCCACTTTGAATTCCCAGTCAGTGATGACAATGGTTTCGCCACTTGACTGAATCCTCGGATAAATCGTCGGTAGAAGTTGCAGAAACCCAAGAAGGACTGTACTTCCTTCTTGTTTCCTGGTATTTTCCATTCTTTTACCGCTTTGACTTTCTTTGGATCCATCCGCACTTGTCCATTTCCTACAAACACTCCAAGGTACTCGACATTACTGGTCTCGAATTCGCACTTTTCAGGTCTAAGATACAACTTGTGTTGTCGTAATATATCTAACACCTGTTTTACAATTGACTCGTGTTCTTCGATTGTATTTGTGAAAACCAAAATGTCGTCTAAGTACACCATGACATGACCTTCATTGATCAAATCCCTTAAGATATGATTCATGAACGCTTGGAAGGTCGCCGGAGAATTTGTAAGACCAAAGAACATAACCGTTGGTTCAAAGAGCCCCCGATTAGTCCTAAATGCCGCCTTCCACTCATCACCTTCTTTGATCCGGATATTATTGTATCCCCATCGAACATCCATTTTCGAAAATACTTTCGAATCCTTCAGTTTATCAATGAGTTCTTGAATGAGCGGCAACGGGTATTTGTTCTTTATCGTTGCTTCATTCAATTTTCGATAATCCTGGACAGGTCGAAGTTTCCCATCTTTCTTTGCCACAAAGAAGAATGGTGAGGCCATCGGTGACTTTGATGGTCTAATTCGTCCAGATTTCAGATTTTCCTTAATGAACTCATCTAAAACTTTCTGTTCCGAAGGATTTAATGGATAGACCTTGCAATCTACTGGCGTAAAGTCTGGCTTCAGTTCAATTGCATGGTCCCAGGGTCTTCGTTCGGGTAAATTTTGGAAATCGGCTTCATCAAAAACATCCTTGTACTCATTGACGTACTTGTCTGCTTTTGACTCAGTCTTTTTGCCTTTTCCAAAGTTCATACTCCGAAGATATCCGTCCCAATTCAGGTAAAACAACCGATCCCCTTCTTCCAGTTCTCGGACTTCAGCGTCGGATTCAGGTTTTAGGTAATACGGTATGTAACCACACTTCTTAGGACATCGATCAAATTTTAAGGTTGAGTCATTCCAATCTATATTGGGGTTATGACGTCTTAACCAATCGAGTCCTAGGGATATGTCCGTTTTGCCTAAATTTGTAACAGCAAGTTCAATGCGTTCCGCATGATCTCCCATTACTAATCTGACTTCTATGAATCCTTCAATTGAACCGTCCTCGTTTAAGGTACCATCAGCATTGTATACCGGCATCTTTACTGGTAATCTCTTAACAGTTAAGCCATGTCGCTCTACGAATTCTTTATTGACGCAAGAACCCGTTGCTCCACTGTCAAGTAATGCCGATGTTTCTATCTGCTTGCCACTTTCGATGTCATCGATTGTAACAGACAGCTTGAGATCTCTGCCTTTAGTACCTTTTACGAACCGCAAGTTTTTCTTGAGTGACTTTACGGCTGTGACGGCTTCGCTAATGTCCAATGACCGGATCTGGGCAACCGTTTCTTCTGATGCTTCCCTGGCCCGACAGGTTGGCATCCATGCTCTCAAAATTCCCACCGCTCGTTCTGACTCATCCTCCCTTACTCTCTGCGCTATCCATTCTGGTGAATTTGGCGGATAATGTTCTCTCACAGGCTTTGAATCGGACTTTGTAGATACTGACGCAAATTTATTCTCAGGATGATTAAATACAAAGTGAAAATTGCTATCTTCATGATCTACACTAGACTGTTCCGATTCCGACTCAGAAGGACCTGTATTCACTTCTGAGCTTTGACAAAACCCGTGTCCGATTTCAACCAGTTTAAGAACCAACTCGGCGGCTGTTCTTCTTTCTTCTCTTCTTCCTGCACATTCACCTGCCTCACTCTCTGACCCCGCTTTGCTGGACAATCCCGCGAGATATGCCCCCTCTGTCCGCAATTGAAACACTGCCCATTCCTTCGAGCCGCGTCAATGTCCATGGGTTTACCTGTACCCCCAAAGGTTGTTCCTGTGGCGTCTCTCCGATCACCACTTCCTGCCGCATTTTGCGGACTTTCTCTTCTTGGCGTAAACACCGGTCGGTTCTGATTCTGATTCTTGCGCCATTCCTGACGCCTTCTCCATAGTTGATCAATCTTGATCACTACGTCCTTCCATTCATCGTACACTTTGGGCAACTCGTCCCTCGTGTAGATGGCATCAATAGTTTTCTCGTTAATGCCCTACTCGATGAGCCGCACCACATACGGGTCATCCTTCTTGTAATCCGCCTCTGTCAACAGTATCTCCAACTCCTGGAAATATTCCTCCGCCGTCCCTGCTCCCTGCTTCAACAACTCCACCTTTTCCTGCGCTGTCCTCTGCAGACCGGAATCTAGGAACGCCTTGTTCAAGGCTTGCTTGAAATGCGCCCAGTCCTTCTGCCACTTCTCGTTGTCTTGGTCAAAATGGGTATTATAGTAATTATTGACCCATCCGTCTACAAGCTTCCCATTCATGAAAGAGATTGCAACATCAATCCTTTCATCGTCGGTCGTGATACCGTTTTTCTTATCACGGATATATGTGAAGAGTCTTCGACGCCAATTCTTGAATTCGGATTTGACGCCGGTGAAGTTATCGGGTTTGTTGAGGAGTGATTTTCCTCGCGAAGTTTCAATTTCAGACATTCTGATAGGAGTATGAGGTCGGGTAGAATAGGTAGATGATGCAAGAGATTTGTATGAAGGTGTGACAGGTGATGGGATAGTGGTTTCTTCGAAGAGACTGCTAAAGTTCCCCCAAGATTCCGTAATGGTAGAGTTTACTTCGGTCCGTCAGTAACCTCACGAAGAGATTTCGGGACCTTTTCTGCCTCTAATAAACGAGTTCCTAAATCTGTGCTCACTTGCTGAGTAAACCTGGGCGTGCCTTTCTAGGAGTGCACCTCGTTCCCCAAGCGCAAAGTCCCCTCCCCGAAGGTTGGTTATCAGACGATGCTTTCTGCTGCCAGTACCGAGTCGGACTCAACGTTACTCGTTTGTACTATAGGCGCAATTACTCTAATGGAGCACAGATTCCTAATTCGGACGGAAACCCGAATATCAAAGGGAGAAAACGAAGTAAGCGTGTGAAGGTGAAGAGAAACTTACTTGCTACTGAAATAGCAACAAGAAGGCAAACTTGAATTGTGTTGGTCGGGTGAGTTGTGTAGCTTCGATCTTATGTCAGCGACTCGAGTTATAAACTCAAATAACCAAACACAATGATCTTAGTTTCACACGAGTAAGAGAAAAGCAGAAAGTGGAATTTGAGAAAAGAGACGATACAAGGAAGTATGCTAAGTACAAGTCTAAACTCGAGGAGTTATTGACAAGATCGAAGCTAAAGAAATATCTACCTAAGCGGACTTGTTATATACGTAAATAAAACCCTAAACCCTGGGCTATAACCCTTGACTAATCCACCGTGTGTCTACCATGAGTTCGATCGCCTCAATTGTTTCATTAATGATCGTGATCGCCTTGAGGTCTACATGCTTGATCTCGATCATCATGCTACCTACGTGTGTATTTAATATGACCCTAGATCTATAACTTAAGATGCTATCTACTGATAATAAAAGTGTCTATATGTACAAACAATGAGATAAGATGAAAAAAGAAAACATTCGTAACACTTCCGACGACGCGGAAGTAGAACACGTAAGGAGACACAGTGTTAGCGAACTACCGCGATACTTTCTAAAAGCGGCAAGATTATAACCCGATATAGGATACCCTGTTACCACGTACTATACTTCATCCCTACCTTACGCGGTGCACCATATGCACCATATATCTCATAACTGTCAAGTATCGCGACATTTGTTTGTACTATGTAAATAGAAATACTGTATATAAGAAATAGAACCTGGGCAAGGAAGGACAGGTTCCCGAGCCCCCCCCCCCATAGAGCTAATAGCATTGGTGTGTGGAAAAGCTTAAGTCCCTCTGAGTGATTAGAAGTTTTAAAGTGTTAACCGTCGCGTTAGTTCATAAGTCAGTGTGCCTAAGTGTTTACAAGCGGGATCGTCTGGTACCGCGGAGCCTGTGTGTGTAGTGTGAATAAGAGTGGATCGTCTGGTCACTCGTTGAACTCGTCGTCTGGCAGTTCTGAAATCCTCCTATACCCAACTCCACTAAGCGAGAAGTCGTCTGGCATCTCCCAACAATCGTCTGGTTGTTGTATCGTTTGTAGTCACTGGTCGCGGTGATTTGTTAAAGTTACGCGTTAGTTCGTTTGAGTGGTGTGTAGCATAGAGTTATCTGTGCCGCGTCGGTTTTGACTGTGTCTCCGAGCTCCTCTTACAACAACCTTATTCGCTTCACAGAGTTTGTTAGTCCCCCAAACCCCACGAACTTAAAAGTCTTTGTGTGTTGTGTGTGTGTTTTGAGTGCTTGATAGATTCATTCGAGTTAGTTAGCACTTCTTCTCATTCATACCCCATACCAAGTACATCAACGGAAGCGCGACGACGGATGATTACCTACCTGCGGTGTGATACCCATGTCTCTCATGTCTCCACTGCTTCAGTACAGCCCGTGGCCCAAGTTTTTCCTCGCGTATCGTGCACCTCGACGCAGTATTCGTCTCAGGACGTATCCTCGGCCGTCCTTGTTGGGTACGCTAGGGCAGATGTCAGCGTTCTGACGTGGTTAGCGACTACGCGATAGGCAGTGTCTATACCGTCGGCATCATCGTCTCCAAACCATCCTTGATACGGTCTGACTCCAGTGTGTCGTCGAAGGTGACGGATAGCGAGGCGTGTACATAGTTGCGCTGATTGAGGTTCAAACTTGGGTGTGATTTCGAAGATTAGGACCTGGAAGTCGTAAACGAGAATTATAACGAGTCAGAGGAGATGTGTATGGTGACGGTAAGAAACTGTATCCATGGCGAAACTCACTTGCTTAATCTCTAGGCCTCGACACAGATAACGCTTCACGCAGGCTTCACGTACTCCGCTGCAGAAAAATCTCGACCTCTAAACCTCTAAATGTATATCCCGGCGTCGGCATTGTATCCAATTCTTTCTGGCAGAGCACCGTTGATGTACTTGGTATGGGGTATGAATGAGAAGAAGTGCTAACTAACTCGAATGAATCTATCAAGCACTCAAAACACACACACAACACACAAAGACTTTTAAGTTCGTGGGGTTTGGGGGACTAACAAACTCTGTGAAGCGAATAAGGTTGTTGTAAGAGGAGCTCGGAGACACAGTCAAAACCGACGCGGCACAGATAACTCTATGCTACACACCACTCAAACGAACTAACGCGTAACTTTAACAAATCACCGCGACCAGTGACTACAAACGATACAACAACCAGACGATTGTTGGGAGATGCCAGACGACTTCTCGCTTAGTGGAGTTGGGTATAGGAGGATTTCAGAACTGCCAGACGACGAGTTCAACGAGTGACCAGACGATCCACTCTTATTCACACTACACACACAGGCTCCGCGGTACCAGACGATCCCGCTTGTAAACACTTAGGCACACTGACTTATGAACTAACGCGACGGTTAACACTTTAAAACTTCTAATCACTCAGAGGGACTTAAGCTTTTCCACACACCAATGCTATTAGCTCTATGGGGGGGGGGGCTCGGGAACCTGTCCTTCCTTGCCCAGGTTCTATTTCTTATATACAGTATTTCTATTTACATAGTACAAACAAATGTCGCGATACTTGACAGTTATGAGATATATGGTGCATATGGTGCACCGCGTAAGGTAGGGATGAAGTATAGTACGTGGTAACAGGGTATCCTATATCGGGTTATAATCTTGCCGCTTTTAGAAAGTATCGCGGTAGTTCGCTAACACTGTGTCTCCTTACGTGTTCTACTTCCGCGTCGTCGGAAGTACTTCGTGTTACATCGTACGTCTAGACCCTTCTGTGGCTCAACCATGGTCATTAGATATGACTAGTGCACGGAGCTACTGCTACCTGGCTTCTAAGTCTGGCCTTCTGAGTAGTGCCGCGGTACTTCGTTACCTACGCGTTGGTTTATACAGTATTGGGGCCATCAAGTTATACACGTCGGACCTTAGAACAAGTGCCGCGACGCTTTACTTGAGTGCATACTTAGGTAATACCTACACTGAGAAGACCCATTTAGTGCCGTTCTACAGTCTTGTACACCTTTGTACACATATACTAGTGGTTGAATGTGCGTAATACACCGCGGAACTTAGGACTATACAGTGTATTTAGTAGGTTTGTACTGGAGTGATCAATCCTGCGAGGCTGAAAATGGGAGTGGTATTCCCGCGGTCGTATCACCATTCCTTTCAACCCTCTGCCTCTGCCTCGTCTCCTTTTCTCTCTCCTCTTTTTCACCGCCGGGTAGCATAACGACCTCCTACCTCTCGACCTCGACCTTCTTATCAGGCGGACAGCAACATCGTGTAGCGAAGTCACGAACCGAGGGTCAATGCGAATTAGAAAAGACGATCTTGAATCGAGGTACGTGTCATTAGATTGCTGCGTGCTCAGACAGTCTTACCATTCCCCTGCTCAAGCCCATCCTCCGTCCCTCATCGTATTGATCACATCAACCCGCGCCGTCCTTTTAGAATATTACACGTTTACGAGACAGACGAGACAGGAGAAAAAAAGTGAGGACTCTATAGTAGTGAGGGAGTCGAGTATTCAACTGATATAATGAGCCGCTTCCCTGTATTATCTATACGACTGTAGACTAGCGGTAAAGTATGCTCTCTTTAACAATTAATATTATTAGTAGTACGATAGTTCGAATCCCAATAGAAGTAAAATTTTCAAATAATAGCTACCCTTGCTTACGTAATCAGATAACGCACTAAATAATATAATACTAGTAAGTCAATAAAAGGATATGTAATTCAGAAAAAAGATAGTAGTAAATGATACCAGTTAAATAATAGCGGTTACTACATAACTCAATAGAGCCGCGGACGGATACCTTTTTCTCATTCGGCTAGGCACATAAAATATGCGACATATATGGCATATATATACTACCATATATTTCTCCTTATTTACCATGATATATATGTCCGAATATCCTTCCATATATAGCCTCCACATATGACACCATATCTGCCCGATCTTTATTCTTGTATGGCCAAATATGCCAGTGCCGAGCAATACGGCCAAACAGTTGAATATATGGCCATATTTGCTCCTACCGGGATCTCCGACATGGTTGCTCCAAACTTGTTTGCTGGCCTGGGCCGGTGCCCAGGCGGGTACGAGTTCGTGGGTTGAGGGCCCTAGTCATCGAGTACGACCTTGAGCGTCGTCAAAGACGGAAGATGAAGTAAAGGTGCGCCACCACGCTGAGCTGCGACTGACGACGACGAGGAAGATTGAGCGGTAGCCCAGATTGATGTGCTCTCTACGAGAGACGCGAAAGGCGCGGTACTTCATAAGCATATGTTCGACGGATGGGGTAATCGTCTTCAAGTACATGATATGGTCCTGCAAACCGACATCGCCGTAATTTGTCCAGCTAAGGCGTCGAAGTGCATTGCCCCTTCTCGCGAGGACCTTCAACAGTTCCTCAGGCGCAGAGCGGGGGTCATACTCTTCTTCGAGAAGATTCCGTCGCACAGAGCGATAGTCGCTGTATACGACGAGGCGTGGAGAATAGTCGAGAATAGTTCGGATATCAGCAGGGTTACAACGTTCTAGAATGCTGGTCTCAATGTGCAGCCGGCGAATGTGGATTCCAGAGTGTGAAGGGGGTCGAGAAGAGTTGGAGCGAAGGGAAGGCGGATCAGCGCACACTTGACACAGCAGCGTCAATGCTAATGCCTTGGCTTGCGCGGCCCTAGAGATCCAGACATGCTCATAAAGCACGGGCTGAGTATAAGCGTTCCAGACCTTTGATACGAGCGCGTAGGAGAGTTTGAGACGCATAAGTTGTTTGTACTTGAAATGTGTGTGTGATCCAGCACAGGAGGTCGAAGGGAATTGGGAATATATTCATTAGCCTTGCGAGGACGGCGGGGACTCACGCACTCTCTCCAATGTACTTGTCAACGATAGCAGAAGATACAACCTTCAGAAACTTTGTTTGAAGAGTGGCGGCGACGGCTTGAGCGAGTAGAGTTTTGCCTGTCCCCAGTGGATTGTAGAGAAGAACACCCTTGGGAGGGTTGATCCCAACACGTTGAAATAGCTCGGGATTTAGGAGAGGATGCGCGTGAGGTAAGAGGTTTCAAAGAAGTTTCAAAGAAGCGTAAGATACGACGCACCTCACGCAATACGCTAACTTGATCTGTCAAGCCACCTATACCAGCAAAAGTTGCACCTCCAGGGTCCTCCAGGCTCATTTTGTACACAAGAGGGTCAACTTCTCGGGGTAGAATCCGCATTATCGTCAGCGTTGTCATATCAAGCGAAACATGGTATATATATATATATATAACTTCTCCACTGGTAACGCCGGGCGGAAGGAAACAACATAATGCGGTCCCGATGAGGCTTTAACGTTTTTGGAAACCTTTCCTCGATATAACATCACTCAAACTAATATCAAAGGAGCATTCACGTTTTCCCGCAAGGTTCTTTAACGATGACTATAAGATAAAATAGATAAAGGCATGGAAGGAAAGTAGTGAGGTGAAGAAATCAATTACGACGCGGACGGCTGAAAGGCACAAAAATGAGAATGACGACACCGCTCACACTTAACAGGATCAAGGCAAGGAAAATTGGGCTTCACCAGGGTGACACGTGACAGTCAGGAATATGCCGAAAAGTGACGTGCCGAAATGAATGACAGCGGCATCACGCTTAACTGGATCAAAATTGGCACAAAAATCGCGAGAAAGAACGAGTTCTACATTTACATTTCGAACTCGTAACAACGCACGGACCATCAAAACTGTGTTCCGAATCCCAGCCAGTTCCAGCATTAAACGCACTGAGCTTTACGTTCATTCTCAATCTCTGCAAAGGCAAGACATCAAGATAATTAGAAAAGGGAATGCTTAACAGGATTCATAGGCTGGTACTGCTTGAAGGACCTTATAAGGTGAGTTCAAGTCGATTTTTTGTTTCACTTTTTTTTCTGTGCTGTCTTTTATGATGAGATTTTTCAAAGAGTTTCAACGAGCGTTCGTTCATATGAATGACGCGATGTGTCTTTCAAATGATCCTAGTTATCCTGAACCCTATCCTTTCATCTTGCTATACTCTAAAATTTTTTGCTGTGGGCTAATTCTGAATTTTCTCTAGTTTTCATCCAGAGTCTTTGAATCGTCGATTTTCTTTGTATAATAAGATTTTCATGGAATACACATATGTTCGCCCTTGTCTTTCCGAGTTTATGGTACGACGCACGCCGTCACCGGACAGACAATTGAATACGAGAAAGCATACATGAGGACCGCTTAAAGAACGAGATACTCCCCATTCGAATATGGCGAGTATTTGCGGCTTTGCGTTCGAGCAGACTACAAAAACACTGCGCAGTTCTGGGAGCGCAGCCGAAAGCCTTTTGTTTCTTCCAGCTTTCATGCGTGCTCTATTAGTGTCTTTTTATGAATTCAACGCTAAATGTTATCAGCAAACTTCAACCCTAGCTGCTAGAATGAAGATTAAATAAGGGTAGTTGCCCATCAAGGGAGAGCCTTCAGAAAGGGCAGTTGCCCTTGACACTTTATAGGGCGCATTTTTGGGCTTTAGGGCAGTTACCCTTATCCCTTATATGGGTATGTCACACATCACATATTGTTACAGATTGTCACGGTGTCACTCGGAGTCACTGGTGGCTACAATCACGTGACCTGGAAACTTTTTCTGGGCGTCCCATTTTGGATTCTGTTCACACACGGCAAGGGTGACTCACAAAATACATACTTGTCACATGATTAAATGAGATTTTTCCGGCCCGTTTTGCATGCCCTTTATATATTTCCACCCAGCTATTTTGATGCATTAGCTAGATCCGTCATTTTGAGTACATCCGTATTATTGAGATGAATTAATACATTTTGTTATCACAGAAGTGTTCGTCTCTATATAGGTTGCAAAAATGCTCAGTTAAGTATGTGTTCACATGGACAAGTGGGTGGTGTCTCCGTTGATTGTGTAACGCGGAGGTCCATGGTTCAAGCCCTTCTGACCACAAACTTTATTTTGATTTTTCAGTCCCTTATAACCAACTATGTCAAATTTTTGTTCCGAAAGTATCTGCAGTTCCTCATAAAATATTAAACACTTCATTGCACTTTGTATAGTTCTCATTACTTCACTAACCACTGAAATACAAAGGAAACACCGCACATCCATTTTAGACAGATGACGAGGCCTCAGGGACCCCCACAATAAGCTGGCCAAGTACAAAACACACGTCACGAATTGCCGCAGAGATCACCCCTCCCTCCTCCTCCTTCTGAGCCTTCTCTCGACCTGTCTTGGTTGGCATTTTGTCAACAATATGAATCCAGAATGCCAAGCAGGCAATGACCACCGAAATCCCGTTAGGGCCTGAGTGTGCAAGCTCGTCCCACTGCCCACGCCCCCCCTGGTGCACAACGTCGTATTTCTCCAACACCGGCCGATGATCAATGAAGAGTGAGAGACGCCACTCTGGCTGCAACGCCTCCCACCAGACCCAGAACTGGGAGCCGAGCATCTTTGAGTCAGTTGCAAAAGGTCGCCAGTCAGGACGCCGGGCCCTGGCAACCCAGTCCCCCACACAGATCGGCCTACCTTCAGCGCTCAGCTTCTTTGACACCCCTCCGCTATGCGTGTCCTCGAACTTCAACCACAATTTCAACATCTCCCGCCATTGAGTCTGTGAATGATGTGGGACATCCTTCGCAACGGTGAGGGTGTTTAGAGCATATAATGGTGCCTCGACGCTGAGAACAGGCAGGCCGGCTTCATCAAAGGTGATGGGAAGTGGGGGCGCCCGCTTACGTTCGACCCCTTGGAGCGCAGCCTTTCGACTTGACCTCTTTCTCTGAGGCTCGCTCTCATCAAAACCCACCCTCTTCCGCTTCTTATTCGCCACTGCCTCTACTACTTTCCGCTTCTTACTCTCCACCTCCTTCCCCTTCGATCGGTTTGGCGCTGCTTCGTTATCCACCTTTTTTCCCCTCTTCGAAGCCTTCTTCATACTTGCGGCGGACTTCCTCTCAGGTTGCGCTCCAAGTTCTGGACTATCAGCGCCACGGTCCGCTGCCGACGGCTCTGGAGTACCAGCAGGACTGGGCACTGGGGTGGCTGGAGCAGAGGAAGTAGGACCAGCAGAGGGGTGTTCGGGTACAGCATCCATAGCCTTGGGAGAGGGAGCAGAGATAGCACCAGAGGCAGGTGCAGCAACGGTAGTCGTTGACAGAGCGGTAGCAGGAGGTGGGGAAGGTGGGGAGCCAGTTGGCTGAGTACCAACTGCAGGCGCGCTGGTCGAAGTAGAAGAGTCGGTATGCCTGGAGCCAGCAGACAAGACGGGAGGGGACATCTGGCCTGCAGATTTTGTACGACTTGATCGCTCAGTGTTCGACCCTGACAACGAGCGTTCTGCACGGTCTGAGGACCTCTTCTTCCGCCCCAAGTCCGACTGTGAAGCCTCAATATTGTTGCCTTCGGAAATAGACCAACTGAAAACGTTGGGGCTATCCTCGAGCGCAACTCCAAGCTCCTCCTCAAACTCGTCGGCCAAAGCTCGTGCTTTACATTCCTCCTCAGCTGTGAAATCACATTAGATCCTTTCCATCTGATATGAAAGCATTCACGTACTATAGCACTTCTGCAAAAACCGCCCCATACTCGGAAATAGATGCTTGTTCCACGCCACGTATTCCGAAGCTCCAAAATTCTGTGGTATATCCCCTTGTGTAGTGCCAGAATGTACCCTGCCAACAATCTTAGTATAGTTCTATGGAGAGTGGATAGCACGTACGAGATGATGTTCAATCTTCCCTTGTCGATTGGCTCTGGTCCACCTGCAACGAAGGAGCACTTCCACCCAGTGTGCTCGCAAATTCCATCGAGGATCGGCTTGACAAAACGGGTAAGGTTGTTGATAGAACTACGCTGAGGTCAGTATCGTATCATAATGAATGAATGGCAGCTGCGTACCGTTGATAATCCTCACGCTTCGTTGACGCCGGTCCGGTCAGCTTTGCATTATATTCCTCCACATCTGCTTCGTGCTTTTCCTTTGCAACGACCTCCCACCTCCCCTTCTCGTCTTCCGACAGCTTATCCCACTCTTTCGTCACCACATCCTGATACAATTTTGCCATATCCCTACGAACCACCTGCTTCTTCGCATCCTCGTAACGTTGCCCGATGACTTCATCATTGTCCTTGGCCCACACAAGCTTCGCGGTCTTGCGGCGTGGCTTTGAGGAACAAACACCATCGGTGAGCTTCAGCATCAGCACGGACAGAGGATTAAGCTCCTCCTTCTTCATCCCGATGTCGTTCTGTTTGGCGTAGGTGCTTTTGAGGTAACGTTCGATTTGCTGTGGGAAGAAACACGTTCGCTCAGTTTAGTCGCGTCGCGGTCAAGTGATCATTGATCAGAACTTACTCCTCGACGTAGCCTCAAAGTGTCTTTATACAGGTCATGTTTCTTTTGGGCCTCTTCGTCGCTACCTGGGTCTGGATACTCGACTGCGGCCAAGTCATCATTGACAGCATCAAGCTCTTCTTGTGTACGTTCCAGATCCAATGGTAAGTCAACCGGCCAACGGTTGAACACCAGGCGACATATCTCAACAACACAATCTTTCGCGGTGCCAGCTCTGACAGCGGCCTCATATCGGGGATAGAGGGAGTCAATGAAAGCTTGCCGTTGCCCTTTAATGGCTCGAGGCTGGGGCATAACACGCTACTAGTTGTAATGTAAGTCAGATTATGATGCTCTGTCTGCATTGGCACACTCACCTTCCGATGCTGTGCAGGGAGAAATAGAGGGATTGAGGTACTTTTCCTCAGTTATTTTTGCTGGTGAGCAGTCCCTACTCTGACCTAGCTAGGTCAAAAATCACCAGGCGCAGACTATTTAGGGCAGTTACCCTTGAAAGCTTGATCTTCGGCTGGAGCCTCACCCCTAGGACAATATCCCTTAAAGTAAAACCACCATCACGCAAGATAGACCATAATGATCTCCAAGCGACCAAGTGGCACAACCCTTTTTCCGGCAGACAGATCACCCGCTCCCCCGCGTGATACTGATACAGCCCTCAGCCCTTGGCCCTTTCGTGCCCAACCCACTCCATCCCTTCTTCTCTTCCTTGGCTCCATCATGCCTAACATCCCCCCTAGTAAGTCCTCCCCACTCCCTTGCTCCCTTTCTGCTCTAACCTGAGCCAGCACCTGCTACACCTACATTTAGTACACCTGGGAGGCGCATCAGGTACCAAGCTGAAGGAACTCCGACAAGCTGTACGTTTGAAGTTTTAAATTCCGATTATTGCTAAAGTTTCAAACCACGATAGATATCACGATCACTACTACGACTACCGTGGTGACGGTCGATTTTCAGCTCCCCCCTCAGCCAATCGTAATCTCAGACTCCGAGGACGAGTCCGAGGACCAACGTGAGGACCAGCCAACTATAATATCAGACTCCGAGGGCGACTCTGAGGATCAACATTCGAACCAACGTGAGGAGGAGCCTAGAGCATTGCCGGTTGCGAACCACAAAAACGTACGGCCCACAGCAGAGTCACAGCAGCCACCACCGTCACCACCCACATCTACTGCCCCAGCAGCGCTGCAACCAAGAGACTTGCAAGACCCTCCCTCGTACAACCAAGTCGTGAGATCGGTAAGCTTTCATTCCAATTCGTAAACTAGGGCGCTTCAGGTTAAGATTTTACTTAGGTTGAGTTCACCAACGACACGTCCGATTTCTACGCCCGGCGCTTTACCCAGCCCATCATTGCGCCCCATCAAATTGATGCCCAGTCCGTTTCAGGCAGAATGACCCCTATGAAATGGTACGTGGTCACCAGAGGTGCAATGGTTGGAGTTTTCGGGGACTGGTAAGTACTTTTCTGACCAACCTCAGTGCACATACTCACTCCCTTCAAAGGCTGGAGGTTGCGCCGATCACTCAGGGGTTTAGAACTGCAGAGCAGAAAAGCTACAGGACCCTCAGCCAGGCATTGGAGAGCTATACTAACAGTTATAATGCTCGCAAACTGACGGTCATAAATCGGGCAGGTATCCCTCAAACAAGGCAGTGGTGCTCCGGGTTAGACTTGACATCTCAGCTCTCAGATCTCACCCTGTCAGGATGAAAACGTGTAACTCGATGAAAACAAGTACTTCTCTACTGTAGCAAATTGAAATATGTAAATTGTTTTCTCTCTATCCATTGACCCTGTTCCACATTGTGAATGAGTAATCAGTGATGGAATAATATTTCCAATATCAAGTGCAATTAGTGACAGTCTAGACAGCAGTACCGACACAGCCCTTCTTCCTATGTCAGAAGTCAGTGGCTGAAGACTTTGTAAGAAAAGAAAGATCTCACCGAGCACGCCGTTCGCGTTCTTTCTGGGCCAACTTTTCTCGATTATCCTCCCGCCAAAGGGCTTGTTGGGCACGCTTCCTGCCTCGCACCTCTTCTTGCTCTTCATGGGACAGAGTACGAAGGAGCTCTTGACGCCTGCAATAAAGACTAAGCACCGAAACTAACACTATTATTGGCCAGACTTGCCGTTTATTAGCTTGTACTACTGCATGTATTTTTGCATCTCGATTTCTAATAAGGAAAAAGTCTGAACCTGTGACTTGCGAGAGTATTCAAAAAAAAATTCGTACCTGCTATACTGCTTATGAGCACGCATCCTCTTTAGAATCACTTGCCTCCCAATTTTGCGCATAGGGAGAAAAAGTGCAATTTCCTCCTCGTCGTGCCCGCGGTCCCGCATCCATTGAAGCTCAGCTTCGCCAGTCAAGTCCAAACGGGTATCTGGATCATTGAGCATTCGAGTGATTCGAGGCATGGACGTAGATCAATATGGTTCAATTGCCGTGCGGAATACGGCTGTATGTGGCTAATGTGGCGTAAGGCAGAAAGTCGCCACGCCCAATCCTCGTAGAACTTCATTGACAGTATTTTAGCAGAGATGACCATTTGAGAGGGTACCCGAGGTAGCTTTCCATTTCTCCTGTAGTTTCGCGATCGAACTTGAACCGAAGGAGACAGCGGAATGTTACTCGAAATGCTCGTTGCCACTGGTTGGCACTAGTACGGTTCCGCAGGTTCGTTTGGGGGTCAAGAAGGTCATTGGTGTTCTGAATTATGTGTGGCATGTTCAGAAGACATACGGTTTGCATTTAACATCATAATTTGCATAGACTTGTTCCAGCGCAATTAACCTCCGGTCAGTCAGACAGGCAACCTTCGCTTTCACTTCACTCATTTGAACACACGTGGATTCATGAATTCACAAGGTACTCAGGCTCGAATCACGAGTGTTTCATTGATACAATATTTTTCATTGATACAATACAAGACATCTAATTAGGTTACTGCTAATCCAATATCTTTTAAGGTGGAGAACAGAGAAAGGCCCATCTGCCAGCGGCTGCGTCGACGTTCTAACTCCTGCTTTGCCTCCTCGGACCCCAGGCTCTCATTAAAATCTGCCTCTAACTGAAAACCATGGTCGACCCAGCGAAACAGAGCGCCGGCGCAGTATTGGGTGAATGACATACGGGTCTCATGCGGTCGAATAAGGGTGTTGTAATGTCTACAAACCCCTGAGGGAATCAAAATCAGAGAGCCGGGGGGAAATTCAATGACAACCTTGAAATCGGGTAGAACTAGGTGGCCGCCCTTCTTGGGATCGTAGGTCCCTAGACTCCATATTGCGCACCATCCGAACGGCAGGTTGGCGAAGTCCACGTGTTCCTGGCAAATTGTGTGGGGTCCGAAGTTGAAAGCTGCAGCTGCGAATACGCTGTTGTTGAACAGGCGGTTGAGAGACATGTTGGAGCCCAGAAGAGCGGTGAAGTGCCTCGAGTAGTAATCAAACAACTTGGGGGCCCATGCCTTGAAAACACCTGTTCGTGGGGGCTGTTAGCAAGATGGGGTTCTAAGGGGAGAAAACTTGCCTGTGGCGAAACCGGATAGCCGTTTGAATGCCCAGTGAGAAACAAGGGTGGCTAAAACCTTGGAGTTTGCTTTGTTATGAACAAGGTTGCCTGGGCGCTATTTGAAAAACCGTCAGTGGCTTGGTAGAGATTGTAGAAGCTGATACTAACGATCTGGCCTCCCCCGTGTGATATTCCGGTGGAAAGGGCTGGAAATTCCCCTCGTCGATGGCTGGTCTGGTCTGATGAAAATTTGCAGGATGGCCGCAGTTTGGCTAGCAGCTCGGTTGCACTTCGGATCACATCAGGCCAAGCAGGGTCGTCAGGGTGCCCGGCTAGAAGGGCTATCACTCGATTGTCTTGGTCAAGGAAGGGGGCTGAGGAGCTGAAGGGAACCGGTTAGGTTAGATGTATATCAAAGGTAGAGCTCCTGCACTTACTTGGCATCCCATTCAATCAGTTCGTATTGAAACTCAGAGTCATGCCCAATTAGCTCTTCCACCCAGTACTGCCCAGGGTTAGGTTTGCTACGCAAGCCGACGTAGGCTGTGGATGCTACGGGTGCCTCTTTCTCCAGGGAGTAGGTGACACAGATGGGGTCGCAATGGGCAACGTGCTTGTGCAATGTAGCCGGTCACACCCTGAAGTCCTCAGCCGTTTGATTGGCGGCCTTGGCAGCCAACTCTTCCTGGCGAACTTTCTTTCGGTGGCGTTTGCTAGATTTTTTTGCATGACCTTTGCGCTTGAGTGGTGCAGGTTGGGGTGGGATACCCGCAGGGGTCGGGTGGTTGTGTGTTGGCCTTGTCAAAGGGATCGGGCTGGGGGACCTTGACCAGTCGGACAAGTCTGTGAGTGGGGAGAGTGGGGTTGGGGGGCGAGAGGATGGGGGGGTTGACGGTTGGTCCAAATTATCTTGTTCACCCTCATGCAGAATCATGTCGAATAGGGCGGACTCAAAATGATAGCCTTGGAATTCTGGCTTAACGGCGTAGGGGGAGAAAGGGGTCCCGCGGCGTGTTCGTCGACGCTGATCTGGAGAAATGGGATAAATTTTCAATACAGATTATGAAGCTAATGATTAGTCTAAAAGATGTGGAGGAAGGCCACCCTGCACTAAACCTAGTATTCCCACGGCAGCGAGTATTCAAGGTGGGCTGGGCGGTGTGTCCAGCACTGTCTGTTGGGCTCCGAGGATGAACTTAAGCCTGAGTAGCCAAGTATTCCCGTGGCAACGAGTATTCAAGGCTACTGCAGGCCAGTTCAACCAGTGAGCTAACCCCTCGATCAGCCAAGTATTCCCGTGGCGATGAGTATTCATGGTGAGCGACGGGTAGTAATGCAACAGAGACTAATGAGAGGAAAGCAAAAGTAACGGACTCACCGTTTAGTATTGGCAGCCTCATCTTCCGAGGTGTAAGGGCGAGGGTTGTGTAAGAGCGGGGTCGTGGGCTTGATCAAATGTTTGGAGTCAAACCGTGGCCTGAAAACTAAGAAGGCTAACAAGGGCAAATAACGCATCCGCGTCGTTGCATGTGATCAGACAGTGACAGCCTCAGACTATTAACATGAAACGTAAATCCAGTCGTCAGCTGCAGCGGGGAGACGCTCATCGTCATCGAGTAAACGACACAAACTTCAGGGCAGTTTTTACCCGCGAAGGTCAGATATCAACCTACACCAGCCGTCTGCTCAAGGCTCCTCGAACCGCGGTCGATTCTTCCTCTGAATGGCTTGCCTCTTGGGCGCCGCTGGATGCTACGAGCTTGGGGATGGATAATGACGGTGTATGGTATGATGAAGAGATGGCGAGAGATCCGTTTGAGCCAGTCAGTTCTACGGTCGTTGACATTGGGAAGCTGAAGAAAACCAAAAGGTCTAGACGTTCGGTGAGTTAATTATCCAGTACTTCCGACATGTGTGTTCAACGTGTGTATTAGAGACGACCACATCTCGTATGGGCAGAGCAATACCGTCAATTATATCTGGATGAGCTACTTCGAGCGGACGGGCGAGGGGATTTCATGGGACAGAAAACTTGTGTAGATTGTGTTGGAAGAAAGAAGGCGGCTGCGGAGCAAGGGCCTGGGGAATATCGTTGTCGCGATTGCTTTATGCAAGACATGGTTTGCAGTGTGTGCTGTGTTCGTAGGCATCGCCAGAATCCTTTTCATAGGATCGAGGTATGTTTCTGTGAATATGGATTGAAATACAAAGTCTAACACTGTACGCAGAGATGGACTGGCAGGCAGTTCGTCCGGTCGACTTTACATGATCTTGGGCTGGTCATCCATTTGAATCACCTGAGTAGCTCTTGCCCCTCTGGCCACCCCTCCCACCAACAGTTGCGGATAATGCACACCAATGGCATCTATCAGGTTGTGGTGCAGTTCTGCCATTGCCAACGACGGGTTCCTGACCACATACAGCTCCTTCGACGGGGCATCTATCCGGCCTCACAAGATGTGGTGAAGACTTGCGCCACCTTTCGTCTCCTGGAGCATTTACATTTACTGTCCTTGGTTGGGAAAGGTGGGACCTACGACTACTATCGCTTCCTTGAACGCCTTACCAACAACACTGGTGTTGGTGTGCCACACCCCCGGTATCGGGCTTTGCAACGAATGCTCATTCAATGGCGAAACCTCAAGATGCTGAAACGTGCGGGGCGCGGCAATATTGTGAACGGGATAGCCACCACGGGTGCTGGAGAGCTGGGTTTACTTTGTCCCTCATGCCCTCACCCTGGTATCAATCTTGTAGAGGGATGGGACAAGGCTGGGCCTCAGGAAAAGTCCGCCGCTTATTTCTGACTTTCTTTACTGAGATTGACTTATCGTCTGCAGATTTCTTTATGCGATAGTGCTTTGTATCGATTTTAATTTTCGAATGAAAAACCAGTTGGTATCTTCTTGGATTCGAGATCCTGGGTTGAGTGACGGGTTGGCGTATTTTGTACCTCGGGCACCCTATGAGAAGTACATTCTGAAACATGTTGGGGAAGATGAGGTGTGTGGTGTATTCTCATCTTTCTGCCCTGATTGACCAGGTCCGCAGATAAGCTCCTGTGCTGGTTTTTCTGCATTGGCGCAGCAGAACACTCGGTCATCAAAGGGCTTAAGATATACTGGGGTGGGTGCAGTTAGTTGTGGAAGAAGTGAAATGGTGTTACCTCAGGGGGTTGGCAATTGTGAGAAGGGAGAACGGTGGGTACTTTCAACCTAATTCATTAGTTCCGTTGCTGAATTCTTTGCTAGATATGCAAACTCCGATTTTATTTTTGCCTCCAGCCTTCAACTTTACGCGCGTGCCCTCCAAATGCTGATAGTCAGCTATGATATATGCTGCCAGTGGTTCGCAAACCTGTACAAGAGGATGGAGAGGTGGGACGCTGGTCTAAAGGTTCCATTGTCGCTGGCTATGACCCCCGTTATCCCGAAATTTCACCTTCCTGCTCACCGAGAGGAGGGCCACCACGGGTTTAATTGTAATTTGGTCAAAGGTCTGGGTGCCTGTGACTGCGAGGGTCCTGAGCGCGTTTGGGCCGTGATGAACGGCGCGGCGGCATCCACCAAGCCTATGGGTCCAGGTTCTCGAGTGGATGTTCTCAACGATCATTTCGGGTGGCACAATTATCAAAAATATATTGGACATGGTGAGGGGAGAGCGTTAATCTATTAAAGTATATCTTACTAACTCCCTGGCAGGAAAGCTCTACTCCTCAAAGTACAGGCAGGCCGTCAAGGACCGAAACACCCATGTAGAGGCGCATCGTGGTCTAACCGAAACGCTGCCGGAAGGATTGAGAGAGAAGTGGGAAAGTCAGTGTCAGGCTTGGGATGAAAGCACCTATCCAAGGCGGGGCGTTCTCAACCCCTTCCAATCAACTCAAACTTGTGTGTACCTTTGATTATGATCCCCTCCGCCCTCGCTAATTGCCGCAACCCCAGTCATGTCCTTGGCGAAGGTGGAGAAAGAGCTTGCGGAGTATGAGGAGGATCGGTTGAGGAAGGGGGGGTATCCTATCATAAAACTGGACCCGGGGCATTCTTGATACTTGGCCTTGAACTAGAGGAATCTCAGTGCGTGTAATCCTTTCCACCAAAGATTGCTAATGCCTCACCAGTTTTCTATCACAGGTGTAAAGTTCGAAAACTCGCTCACGCCAATCGAAACCCCACCCAAATACAATCCACAGCACTTACGGAGCAGCGAACTGTTCTGCGTACCAAGATTCGTAACTGGGTTTTGTTGCGGCACATTTATATGCCTGGTCTTCTTCGCACGTTGATGTCCATAGGGGAAGAATTCGGTGATCCAACCAGTGACGACGTCCAGGCAGAAAACATCCCTCTTTGGCTACCCTCCTCCCTACCTGCAGACCAACGGGAGGCGACCTGTTTTCCTGGCTTGCCCGGGATGGAGGACACTCTTCGAACTGCACAGTGTAACAACAGCCTAGATGGGGTGCGACACACATTGCGAGTCAAGCTGCGCATGCTCCTGTTCAAGTATGCAAACATTAGTGGCCAGCGAGACGGGGTACGGTCGCGTACTGTTATCGACGGAATTCATGAGCGTGCCAAGGGGTTTGCAGACACGTATCGGCGAGCTCGGCTTGCAAAGCTGGCTCTTTCAGGCCCTGGGAAGTGGGAGACCACCTTACAAGTCCTCCAGGACTCTGACGTCCGCTCTTATGTCGATCCAGAGCGTGTGCGGGACGGCCCGGGTCGAAGGGGTACTGTAGAGGTGGAAGTGGGAGACCAGCAAGAGCATCCAGGCCAACTTCCCCCAGTGGAAGGTAGCGGGATTGATCTAGTGTCAGAGCCCAGGCATGAGTTGGAGTTCCGACGGGAACATGGCACTGGACAGGCTCGAATGCAGCTGTCCTGGATCTGGCTCACCAGCCGAATCAACACCCAGGATGGAGCAGACGAAAATGATGAAATACTTCGGGAAGTGTGGGCCAGAAGCCGTGCTCGAGCAGAGCGGGCTAAGGAGGAAGTTCTACGGCTGAAGGAGGAGATGCGAAGAACCCTGGTGTTTCTATTGTGGAAGGCGAAGTGGTGGGAGGAGCTGGTGGGTAACCGACATTCTGAGACCTCAGATACAGCACTCCAGGAAGGCTTAGAAACCTACGCTCTTAAGCAGGCCCTAAATCAAAGAGCCCTGGCTCAATGTTTCAAGGATATGTGGTCTACGTCACTTGCTAGCGGGGGTGGAATAGACCGGAGTGCGGGAGAGGAAAATGAGGGCTGGGAAGATGAGGGAGATGAGGGAGGGGACGAGGAGGACGAAGATGAGGAGGATGATGAGCATGAGGGGAATGGGGAGGAGGTAGGAGATGAGGAGGAGGGCCAGGAAGCAATGCAGGTAATCAATGTGGACTAAGTCATCATCTGTATGTAAGCAATATTGATTACATGAGCATATCTGGCAGAATTCCGTCTGAAAAAAACAATGCCAAAGGATGGCGCATTGAATCATGTGACAAGTATGTATTTTGTGAGTCACCCTTGCCGTGTGAACAGAATCCAAAATGGGACGCCCAGAAAAAGTTTCCAGGTCACGTGATTGTAGCCACCAGTGACTCCGAGTGACACCGTGACAATCTGTAACAATATGTGATGTGTGACATACCCATATAAGGGATAAGGGTAACTGCCCTAAAGCCCAAAAATGCGCCCTATAAAGTGTCAAGGGCAACTGCCCTTTCTGAAGGCTCTCCCTTGATGGGCAACTACCCTTATTTAATCTTCTAGGCAGCAGCTACTGGTGCAAACTTGAGGTGAAAGGATGTCAACGACAATCTCCCGCCCAGGCCTGTCCTCCTACTCCTCATTGCCTGGTTATGCTTGATTACTTTCCTTCGCCCTCGTAGACCGCAGCGTCTCCCATATCTCCTGCATCACTCTTCTAGGTTGCTTCCTAGGCGGTTAGGCATCGTGTTTCGGCATCGTATGCTCATTCCACTTCATGTTTCATGTCTTCGTTGGACCCCCAGTCAGTCTGCCGTGTTGATGGCATTGGTCAAAAGCTGAACCAGTCTTCCTCAGTTCAGATCATCCAGGCGTGCTACAAAGTCCACTCCGGGGGTCATCTTTCCGTAATTCTTCGCGTTCGTCTTCCGGTGTAGCAGCGTACTCAACTTTCCATCTTTTTCTGAACATTATTGCAACGCATATCGAACGTACTCCGACTCAGACAAGAGAACGCCGAATGCGTTTGATGGGAGCTTGGGACAACGCTTGACAGAGTATCGAAGAACTATCCAACACAAGGCATGAAAGAAGCTTTCCAGATCGTTCCTCCAAGTTAGGGACGAGAATCTGGTACAGTATCAAGCAGTCCAAACCGACATGAATTGTCATAAGAGAGTTTATAGAGATGATATTACCAATCACGACTTACCGTGCGTTCACACCTCTCCGTTTTTCCAAGGTTGCTTCGATAGGTCCCAATCAATCAAAAATCTCTCCCTGCATTCATCAATCAGGATGCTCCCGATGTGCTGAGAGTACCTCGAAGTAGAGTCTTCACATTCTCCTATTCTTCGCATTCTCCTATTCTTCGCATTGTGCGGCCATAGGGAACACGTCAGTTGTTTGCAGCGTGGGTAGAATCGAACATTGAAGACATACCCTCCACATAGACAAAGTTCTTATTCCAAAACGAGCGTGTTAGTGGCATTACTGATAATGAGTGGCCATAAAGCTACCGCTTTGACGGCAGGAATTGTTCCCTCGGAATTTCTTTACTATCGCTGGAAGTTGACGGCATCCTTGAGACACGTCGATGGCGTCCAGACGAGTGGTGAGTCTGGATGAAAAACGCTGTTAGCATTACTATGATCGACTCGGAGTGTGAGGAAGCTACAGCGGGACTTCTGCAGGAATTTCCGATCGCCTAGATTTCAACTTACGCATCGAATCTAGCCCCATATCTTCCACGGACAACTTCTCGCTTTTTTTAAAGAGTTCTTCAATGAGAAAGGCTCGGTCGCTTCATAGATTGAGTAGACGTCAGACTTTTTAGTATGTTAGAACATGTCGTCTTCATTGACACGACTTTGGCAGCGAAAAGCTGAACCCATTCGAACAATTTTGAAGCCTGAGATAGACGAGGTATAGAGAGTTCAAGGTAGAACTGAAAGGGTAGATAGCGGCTGATGAGGACGTACCATTAACCTTATCCTAGTCCTCTTATAGCTTTTAAACCCCCATTCTCGCCAAATGCTGAGCAAAGAAAAGCACAAGGAATGACATCATTACCTTGCTTGCAAGGTCTCTTTCCCTTCTTTAATTCGCGGTATTTATACCAAAGCTGTACAAACAATATCACATGATAGTTATTTGTAATTGTTCCTCTGAATTTCCTTGTAGAGCACTCGCTCTTCAAGTTTTAACATTCCTGCCATACCAACTACAAGTTTTTAGCATCGCAAACGATTGCCCGTTTATCCTTGCTTTTACATGGACTTAGGCGGCGACGAAAGCGGTACTTGCACCTTTTGACTTGTTCACTGTTTAACTGCTCGTAGATTATCGTCGATTGAAGATTTACGCACAAAGGGAGCGAAGGTCTTTCAGTTGGATGTGACGAGTCCTCCGGACGAGTTGAAGAAGTTTATGGAGGTTGCTATTGGGGCTTTGTGAGTAGTTTCGTCGCAACTTTTTGATTGAATCCCTCATTCCATCATCATAGTGGGAAAGTGGACATTTTGGTTCACAATGCTGGGTATTTGCTCGGCGGGGCTATAGAGGAAAACTCGTACATGTTCAATAGTTCAGTCGTGCATAGTATATCAGACCAAACCATACTAATTACCTACCTCGTCGCCCCAGGGCAAGTCAACGACACTACAGGAAACAGACGTGTGGGATTTAAGTCCGTGTATCAAATCAAGGGCCGTTTTTGGAAAATTTAGCGCCAATGCGAACGACGATGCGAGTGCGGGTGACGCACTTGGCTTTGAGCAGAAAAAGCCCAAGAAAAAGACGTTACTAAGGCGATTATGGGAAGCCAATTCGTTCGATATTTGGTACGTTTTCTACTTTTCCGTGTTATCTTTGCTGCAAAAGGATCTCATGTTTGGTTTATGACGGTAGCTTGGACGCTTCGTTAACGATGGTTAGCGTATCTCTGGGGTACTTTAACCCTTTCTTCCTAAAGTACGTGTCATTCCTCCCTTCAAAACTTTGAACCGCATATTTACCCTTTTGCCTTTCAGCGCTTGATAGGATATCGGTGTACCTCGATGAGGAGGAGGTGGATGAGTGTGTTTCGTCTTTGATGGGTGGAACTAGGGCTGCGCAGCGTGATCGAGGTGGGAGTGGGTCGACTGTGAATGGTGCCTGTGATCATCATTCACTGAAGTTCTTGTTCAGACGACTCTAATGCAATGGGATGGCCATGGACTCCACCTTGGGACGAAGATTTTGGTGTTGTGCTTCTTCGAGTGGGGACTGCGAGCCTGGAAGCAACAGATTTGAGAGGATGGAGCAATGAAGTAGGCGGGATAGGCCCTCCTCCTCCCTAAAACGGTGTTGAATCTGGGACCACTGCGAACAATGCTTCGGATGACACAACACTGTCAACAATCTCAACTACCATGCCTGCAACATGATGGAGTGCAAACAAAAATGCGTAAATACTGAATTGGTTGATGGTTGAGTCATCTGCCACAAAATGAAAAAATGTAGCCTCTCCCACGTAGATACAAACACCCATCACACAACGGACTATGTAAATATTAATTCTCAATGTTTGATTGACTTTTGAGTAAAACTGTCCTGCCTACTGCACCTACTGCGTCATGCCTGCAACCAAGCAAGGTTTCTGCCGACGCAGTCGGCTTTTACCCTAGTCACTAAATCGAGGGAAAAGTGATGAGGCGTTGCAAGAGTTTGAATTTGATGTAGATAAGATACGTGTTGACCATCGGTTATATGACCATATAAAGACACCGCCATAATCGTACGATATCATGACACGTTACGATTTTGCTGCCAGTAATATACCACATCGTCATCCCTCGTATTTTCTATTTCACCTCAAATTACTTGATAATCATAAGCAATAATTGCTACAACAATATATGGCAGTATGATAGAGGCAAATATCTGCATAAGAATGTAAGTTGCTACCATTTGCTCGCAAGTTTTTTGACATACTGGTACACAGCAATAGTACAAAGTAATAATTATTCAGATGCGTAACCCATGTCAAAATCAGAGTCTTCCCCGTCGTCTGGACCGAACTCGAGCTCCTCTGCTATATCTTCACCTTCCCCCTCAATTGCACTAAGATTATCACTTTCAGTTTCCTCATCACTAGACTCCACCTCACGAGGTTCCGTGCCACCACTGTAGTCCATACTATCATCCTCGTCGTCTGAATGGGAGTCCCGAGTGTCTCCTTCGGGATCGACATTGACCAGAAGACTCACTTGTTCTTGGCCGCCGGTGGTCTCATTGTAGGTTTCAGATTCTTCGCTGCTGTCGTACATGCATTCATCTTCATCTCCGTCTTTCTCTTGCAGTCCATGTGTGTCAAGCAACATGTTATCAACATGGCCAATGCCTCCGCCAAGGTAGCGCATGAACATATCCCGGTCAACAAAGCTGCGAACGGACACGAAGCTCAGTAGAAGATTTCATACAAACGGAACACACTTACATCGTCACGTAGAAGTTTGCCCAGTCATCGTTCTCTCCTAGGGCTCGCGCTGCGGTAAGTGCCTCGGTTTGGAGCAAATCACCTGTTCTTCCAGTTGAAAAATCGGGGATTAGATGACAGGCCCGGATGATCAACGATGGATCAAGAAACCCGAACGCAAAGTCGTCAGTATCAGGTACAAATCCAATTTTAGGTAGCCTTGCAGTGCTAATGCCCGAACGATAGCCTGGTTCAACGCCGAGCCAACGCACCCACAAAAATTCCATGTGATGGCGCTTCACAGTGTGTCCCCTCTCAGTCTTTTTGTGGTGATGTACGTCAGCGTGGAATATTCCTAGTACACGAGCATACCAATACGGATGCGAACCAGCTTCAGTTTCGGGAGATAGAACCATCACAGTGCAGTGATCGGTACGGGGATTGATGACGTCCTGGTCCCGACGAACATCGTAAGTCGTATAATTGATTCGTAAAGTTTTCACAGCATAGAATTTCTCGTTGACGATCTCGATTGTATTGCGATCCTCATCAGTGAACGACTCGTGTGTGTCTCCGTCAAAATCGCGGTCAAGAAGACGACCGAGGAGGTGGTCTT
Source organism: Omphalotus guepiniiformis (assembly GCA_028554645.1). Classification (NCBI taxonomy): domain Eukaryota; kingdom Fungi; phylum Basidiomycota; class Agaricomycetes; order Agaricales; family Omphalotaceae; genus Omphalotus; species Omphalotus guepiniiformis. The sequence continues at coordinate 583,725 of JAQOOI010000015.1, forward strand.
GTAGTTTGGAAACGAAGTCCTAAGTGAATGACTAAAGGTGAGCATTAACTCCAGCAAATAAGCTACTACATCTGACCTTTTTTGCAGGATCAGCTGGTTGCTGGTAGAGAAACGACGTTAGGTGTATTGGATGATCACGCCTGTCAGACATGAAGTGGTGAATATCTAGAGGTACATCAAGATCCTCTGGGCGCTCGTCAATTCCAAATCCAACGTGGTGCGTATGAGTGTCAACGTTCCCAGATGTATGATGTTGTTCTGATCGGTCTCTCTGCTTGCCTTTCGCTAGTGCTGCTTTTTGCTTTGCATATCGGGCTTTCGCAAGCAGTCGTCCTCGGCGGTACCGTCGTCCGATCTGCTCAGTCGCGTTACGCTTGTTAGTCAGGGCATAATACTGCTTCACTAGTCGATGTGCACGTTCACCCTAGATACAAAGTGTCATATGCAATGCGAATATCAAAGGATGTAGCATATGACTCACCATTTGGGTTGAATAGCTGTCGGTTGTTCCAAACTGTCTAATCGCTGACACGTAGTCTCCCAGAGCATGAAACTTGTATGTGAAAAGGTTCAAGGTCTTTGGTTTTCGTTGACCTGGAGTTTCTGCCGTAGCCAAGAGTGTGTTTGTGGAACGCTGCAAGTCTGTTTGATTTCGACGACGAGCTCGAGCTTCTTGTTCGCGCGGTAGTTCCATAGTATTAAACTGAGAGCACGTCTTATCCCGAAACTCTCTCATCAGCTTCCCTAGCTCAACTGTCAGCGTGTGTAGTTTCGCAAGGGTGGAATCTGTATGAATGCGGAGTTTTGCTAGTGCATGCCAGTGCGCGAGGCGGAACAGAAGTTTTCTAAGCCGATTATTATGTTCGTCATCCGGTAGCAATCCTTCAAAAGCAGGTATTGCGCACTACTATCTTTGTGAGTTGCAATTGAGGATATATAGCATAGAGGTTGCTGACCTGAAGGAGATCTTCGAAATCACGCGCAGCCAGTTTCTTCATTTCAGATGCATTATTTGCGAACTTTCGTATCGTTGAATTCTTGAATGTCGGAATCAGACGGAATCTAAAGCAGTTTTAGAATTGTCGCAGGGTACTTTTCATCGTGAATGTTACCTTCGGTCTAGCTCAGCAACACGTTCTACACCACTTGGGGATGCATAGAGTAGCCGTATCAGATGCGTAAACAGTGTTTTCCACACGCCTAACTCAAACTCGTGCATAAAGTCGACCACCAACATCTTTGACGGTTCAAAGTTAAGGCCAAGGCGATCAACAAAAGCATTCTAGAACAAGAAAGATTATCGTAATGGACGATGCAAAAAGAGAAGGAAGTGGTTTACAATGGTTGGGACAGATGAACTGCTCTGAAGAAGGTCGTTGACATTCTTGCCGCCAATTCGTAAGCCTAGCTCGTAAATAAACTGTCTCGCACGATTGACTTGATAGACCAGGTAGTTTCGAATGTTGATTGCCCGGCACTGAAGATCTCTAAGCATACCCAGCTTGTCAAGCCAAGATTTTTGAATGAGGCATCGTGGACACGGGCATAAGCCTTTGTCTCGGATGGTGGCAAGCAAGACTCTGCATGCAATGTAATTTGTCTGTGAGCTAAGCAGAAATGATTTCACTGTTATGCTTACTTTTCTGGATAATCAGCAGAGTAGGTGAAGAACCGAGGATACACCCTACGTTCTATACCATCAGCACACCGAATAACAATTCCGTATTTGTACGCTTTGACGAATTCATCATCGAGTAAAATTTTCCAGACCGCATGCATGAGCTCACGCCGACAATGTGTCAATATTTCCTGTTTTTGCGTCTTCCACTTGGGGTGAAATGCCGCCACAAAATCCTGAAAATAATCTGGTAACTTTATCACCCCGGGCCAGTGAGTAAGACATCAAGACATAGCTAAATGTTACTCACCGATGGAATGTAGGCAATATGATGACATGCACCCGAGCTTGGCTGCGCTCGAATATACTTCGTCAAGTTGCCGAGCATACCATAGATAGGCCATAGCTTAGCTATCCCAAAACTCGTGAGATGGGTTGAATCCGACCACACCATGAGTGCAGCAATGATATGTTCCAGTTTGCAAGAAGGAGAGTCTGGAGAAGGTGGAGCACGCTGGACTCTATCGTGCTCTGCAATGAAGGCATCTGATGTATAAAGTTCACCATAAACTCGCTGCTCCTGGTCCGCGTTTGGTGGCTGATGAAACAGTTTGAATGGAGACAGGTGATATTTCTTCGCAAGAGGATCTGCAAACACGTCTCGAATGACTGAGAGCAAGTCACGAAAGTACAAGCCAGGAACAGAAAACACCTTCGGCGGAACATTCTTCTGACCCGATGGCACCTCAATATCAACACTTCTCTCTTTAAAACCATTCAGAAAAGACGGCGACGAATCTACAGAGGCTTTGTCTGCTCGCTGATTCTCTGTGTGTGCATTGAACCCTGCGAGGTCTGCGACGTGAAAGTCTGGTGCCAGTAAAACTTCGTCAACCAGGCGAGTAGTTTCAGCCTCCGACTTTGAGCCACTACCACTATTCAACCACTGCATCAGGCGGTAAATCGACATATTCCCGAATGGCCAAGGTGGATTATTTTCAGAGGCGGTGGACATGGAACCAGGATTATCTTCGTTGGATTCAGCTGCTTGGTCGACCCTTCGATTGTAAAGGTCTCTTGCTTGGACAAACGAGTCGGGGTCATACGACGGACGATGGGGATACAAGCGATAGAGATAAAAGGGATTTAAGAGAGTTTTCAATGTATCGCGAACTATGAGGACTACACGAGGTAGTGACCGCAATGGTGTATCTGAAACTCCTGGGCTAGTGGTTCCGGTTTCATTCTTTTCAGCAAAGATAGCGGCTGGTGGCACCTGAGGCAGTATGTCTCGGTAACGTTTAGGAAGCTGAATATCCCGCTTTGGCCTGCCGGTGTTACGAACGTTTTCTTTTTTCATCTTATCTCATTGTTTGTACATATGGACACTTTTATTATCAGTAGATAGCATCTTAAGTTATAGATCTAGGGTTATATTAAATACACACGTAGGTAGCATAATGATCGAGATCAAGCATGTAGACCTCAAGGCGATCACGATCATTAATGAAACACTTGAGGCGATCGAACTCATGGTAGACACACGGTGGATTAGTCAAGGGTTATAGCCCAGGGTTTAGGGTTTTATTTACGTATATAACAAGTCCGCTTAGGTAGATATTTCTTTAGCTTCGATCTTGTCAATAACTCCTCGAGTTTAGACTTGTACTTAGCATAACATCTTTGTATCATTCCTCTTCTCAATTCTATTTTCTGCTTTTCTCTTATTCGTGTGAAACTGAGATTCTTGTGTTTGGTTATTTGAGTTTGACAACTCGAGTCGCTGACATAAGATCGAAGCTACACAACTCACCCGACCAACACAATTCAAATCGCCTTCTTGTTGCTATTTCAGTAGCAAGTAAGTTTCTCTTGACCCTTCACACGCTTACTTCATTTTCTCCCTTTGATATTCGGGTTTCCGTCCGAATTAGGAATCTGTGCTCCATTAGAGTAATTGCGCCTATAGTACAAACGAGTAACGTTGAGTCCGACTTGGTACTGGCAGCAGAAAGCATCGTCTGATAACCAACCTTCGGGGAGGGGACTTTGCGCTTGGGGAACGAGGTGCACTCCTAGAAAGGCACGCCCAGGTTTACTCAGCAAACAAGCACAGATTAGGAACTCGTCTATTAGAGGTAGAAAAGGTCCCGAAATCTCTTCGTGAGGTTACTGACGGACCGAAGTAAACTCTACCATTACGGAATCTTGGGGGAACTTTAGCAGTCTCTTCGAAGAAAGAAACCACTATCCCATCACCTATCACACCTTCCTACAAATCTCTTGCATCATCTCCCTATTCTACCCGACCTTCTACCCCTATCAGAATGTCTGAAATCGACACCTCGCGAGGAAAATCACTCCTCAACAAACCCGACAACTTCACTGGCGTCAAATCTGAGTTCAAGAATTGGCGTCGAAGGCTCTTTACATACATTCGTGATAAGAAAAATGGTATCACGACTGACGATGAAAGGATTGATGTTGCAATCTCTTTCATGAATGGAAAGCTTGTGGACGGATGGGTGAATAATTACTACAACACCCATTTTGACCAAGACAACGAGAAGTGGCAGAAAGACTGGGCGCAATTCAAGCAAGCCTTGAACAAGGCGTTCCTAGATTCCGGTCTGCAGAGGACAGCGCAGGAGAAGGTGGAGTTGTTGAAGCAGGGAGCGGGAACGGCGGAGGAGTATTTCCAGGAGTTGGAGATACTGTTGACGGAGGCGGATTACAAGAAGGATGACCCGTACGTGGTGCGGCTCATCGAAAAGGGCATTAATGAGAAAACAATTGATGCCATTTACACGAGGGACGAGTTGCCCAAAGTGTACGATGAATGGAAGGACATAGTGATCAAGATTGATCAACTATGGAGAAGGCGTCAGGAGTGGCGCAAGAATCAGAACCAGAACCGACCGGCGTTTACGCCAAGAAGAGAAAGTCCGCAACAGGCGGCAGGAAGTGGTGATCGGAGAGACGCCACAGGAACAACCTTTGGGGGTATAGGTAAACCCATGGACATTGACGCGGCCCGAAGGAATGGGCAGTGCTTCAATTGCGGACAGAAGGGACACATCTCGCGGGATTGTCCAGCAAAGCGGGGTCAGAGAGTGAGGCAGGTGAACATGCAGGAGGAAGAGAAGAAAGAAGAACAGCCACCGAGCTGGTTCTTGAACTGGTTGAAATCGGATACGGGTTTTGTCAGAGCTCAGAAGTGAATACAGGTCCTTCTGAGTTAGAATCGGAACAGTCTAGTGTAGATCACAAGGACAGCAATTTTCACTTTGTATTTAATCATCCTGAGAATAAATTTGCGTCAGTATCTACAAAGTCCGATTCAAAACCTGTGAGAGAACGTTATCCGCCGAATTCACCAGAATGGATAGCGCAGAGAGTAAGGGAGGATGAGTCAGAACGAGCGGTGGGAATTCTGAGAGCATGGATGCCAACCTGTCGGGCCAGGGAAGCATCAGAAGAAACGGTTGCCCAGATCCGGTCATTGGACATCAGCAAAGCCATCACAGCCGTAAAGTCACTTAAGAAAAACTTGCGGTTCGTAAAAGGTACTAAAGGAAGAGATCTCAAGTTGTCTGTTACAATCGAAGACATCGAGAGTGGCAAGCAGATAGAGACATCAGCATTACTTGACAGTGGAGCAACGGGTTCTTGCGTCAATAAAGAATTCGTAGAGCGACATGGCTTAACTGTTAAGAAATTACCAGTAAAGATGCCGGTATACAATGCTGATGGTACCTTAAACGAAGACGGTTCAATTGAAGGATTCATAGAAGTCAGATTGGTAATGGGAGATCATGCGGAACGCATTGAACTTGCTGTTACAAATTTGGGCAAAACGGACATATTTCTGGGACTCGATTGGTTAAGACGTCATAATCCCAATATAGATTGGAATGACTCAACCTTAAAGTTTGACCGATGTCCTAAGAAGTGTGGTTACATACCATATTACCTAAAACCTGAATCCGACGCTGAAGTACAGGAACTGGAAGAAGGGGATCGCTTGTTTTACCTGAATTGGGATGGATATCTTCGAAGTATGAACTTTGGAAAGGGCAAAAAGACTGAGTCAAAAGCAGACAAATACGTCAATGAGTACAAGGATGTTTTTGATGAAGCCGATTTCCAAAATTTACCCGAACGAAGACCCTGGGACCATGCAATTGAGCTGAAGCCAGACTTTACGCCAGTAGATTGCAAGGTCTATCCATTAAATCCTTCGGAACAGAAAGTTTTAGATGAGTTCATTAAGGAAAATCTGAAATCTGGACGAATTAGACCATCAAAGTCACCGATGGCCTCACCATTCTTCTTTGTGGCAAAGAAAGATGGGAAACTTCGACCTGTTCAGGATTATCGGAAGTTGAATGAAGCAACGATAAAGAACAAATACCCGTTGCCACTCATTCAAGAACTCATTGATAAACTGAAGGACTCGAAAGTATTTTCGAAAATGGATGTTCGATGGGGATACAATAATATCCGGATCAAAGAAGGTGATGAGTGGAAGGCGGCATTTAGGACTAATCAGGGGCTCTTTGAACCAACGGTTATGTTCTTTGGTCTTACAAATTCTCCGGCAACCTTCCAAGCGTTCATGAATCATATCTTAAGGGATTTGATCAATGAAGGTCATGTCATGGTGTACTTAGACGACATTTTGGTTTTCACAAATACAATCGAAGAGCACGAGTCAATTGTAAAACAGGTGTTAGATATATTACAACAACACAAGTTGTATCTTAGACCTGAAAAGTGCGAATTCGAGACCAGTAATGTCGAGTACCTTGGAGTGTTTGTAGGGAACGGACAAGTGCGGATGGATCCAAAGAAAGTCAAAGCGGTAAAAGAATGGAAAATACCAGGAAACAAGAAGGAAGTACAGTCCTTCTTGGGTTTCTGCAACTTTTACCGACGATTTATCCGAGGATTCAGTCAAGTGGCGAAACCATTGTCATCACTGACTGGGAATTCAAAGTGGGAATGGACAGAGCAGCAACAGCAGGCATTCGAAGAACTCAAAAGTAGAATTGCCGAAGAAGTTGTTCTAACCATACCCCGTGATCATGGGCAATTCAGAGTCGAGGCAGATTCCTCAGATTATGCGAACGGAGCTGTCTTATCGCAAAAGATAGATGGAAAATGGTGGCCTATTGCATTCAGATCTAGATCTCTAAATGAAACGGAACGTAATTATGAGATCTATGATAAGGAAATGATGGCCATTATGGATTCCTTAGCAGATTGGAGACAGTATCTGATGGGTGCGGAAGAGTCATTTGAGATCTATACAGATCATCAAAATCTTCAGTATTTCAAAAAACCTCAGAAATTGAATCGTCGACAAGCCCGATGGATCACTGAATTATCTGAATACGACTTTACACTGATTCATAAACCTGGAAAGTCGATGGGAAAGCCAGATGCATTGTCCAGGATGGCCAATCATGAGACGGGGGAGAAAGACAATGAGGATGTGGTACTTTTAAAGCCGGAACTTTTTTCGATCAACAGACTAGAGATGCCCGAGGACGAGATCTTAGATCTTATCAAGAAAAAGTCAAAAGTGCGGGACAATCTAGTGAATAAGGCTTTAGAAGGAAAAGAGAAGGATTGGGTCGAGTCAGAGGAAGGAATTGTGACATGGCAGGATAGGATTTACGTGCCTATTGATAATAGGTTACGGGGAAAGATCATCGGACTACATCATGATACCGTTCTGACGGGACATCCAGGACAGTTCAAAACCATGGAATTGGTGACGAGAAACTATTGGTGGCCGGGAATCACTCAGGATGTACGGAAATACGTTAAAGGGTGTGAAAAGTGTCAGGCCACTAAGATTCATCGAACCAAACCAACGGGAACACTAGTCACAAACAATGTTCCACAAGGTCCCTGGGAAGTCATAGGAACGGATCTGATCGGAGAACTACCGGAAGCTGGAGGTTTTAATGCCATAAGTGTGACTGTGGATCATTTCACGAAACGAACACGTCTGGTACCCACACACATGTCGTTAACGTCTGAAGGAATGGCCAGAATCTATAGGGACAAAATCTTTCCTATACACGGATTACCGAGAAAGATTATTCATGATCGGGGACCCCAATATCATTCCCGATTCATGAAGGAACTATACCGGTTATTAGGCATTCAAGGAAGCTTCACAACGGCATATCACCCACAGACGAATGGACAGACGGAACGGATGAACCAAGAGATTGAACATTATCTCCGGTTATTTATCAATCAACATCAGAACGACTGGCATGAATGGTTACCAACAGCAGAGTTCGTGTTGAATGATAGGATACACTCAGCCACGGGTGTTACTCCGTTCTATGCGGATATGGGACGACATCCGTATAAGGGAACAGCTCCAAGAACTCCGTCGGCAAATCCCACAGCACAGGAATTTGCCGATAAGATGATCAAGATCAGGGACGAAGTAGAGGCGGCGCTTAAGAAGGCAAAGGAAGACATGACTCGGTATTACGACAAGAAGAGGAAACCATCAGTCGAATATAAGCCTAATGACAAAGTATGGCTTGAAGCGACAAACCTGACTTCTGATCGACCAATGAAGAAGTTGGATGATAAACGATTTGGTCCTTTTGAAGTCGTAAAGAAAGTTGGAGCGACGTCGTATCAACTAAAGATACCGAAGACTTGGAAGAGGATACATCCAGTCTTTAACGAAGTTTTACTGTCACCCTATCATCCGCCTGAATTCCCCGAACAGCCTAAGAATGATAATCCGCCACCAGTGATAGAAGGAGAAGAACCGGAGTTTGAAGTGGAAGAGATAGTAGATTCAGGGAAATATAGGGGAGGGAGATTCGGATACAAAGTCCAATGGAAGGGATACTCGCGGCACGAACAAACATGGGAACCATTAGCAAACCTTGCAAACGCAAAAGAAGCAATTGAAGAGTTTCATAAAAAATTCCCCACTAAACCACGACCACCTCAGTTAAGAAAGATTGAGGTTCCAATTTCCTTATTACCGACATCATTGTTACGACCTATCCCTGAAGCATATACGGAAGTAGTAGAAACGAAGAAGATGCCGACAGAAGCATTAGCAGTGAAGTTAGGACGATGGGGACATCGTCCCTAAGGAGGGGGTCATGTTACGAACGTTTTCTTTTTTCATCTTATCTCATTGTTTGTACATATGGACACTTTTATTATCAGTAGATAGCATCTTAAGTTATAGATCTAGGGTTATATTAAATACACACGTAGGTAGCATAATGATCGAGATCAAGCATGTAGACCTCAAGGCGATCACGATCATTAATGAAACACTTGAGGCGATCGAACTCATGGTAGACACACGGTGGATTAGTCAAGGGTTATAGCCCAGGGTTTAGGGTTTTATTTACGTATATAACAAGTCCGCTTAGGTAGATATTTCTTTAGCTTCGATCTTGTCAATAACTCCTCGAGTTTAGACTTGTACTTAGCATAACATCTTTGTATCATTCCTCTTCTCAATTCTATTTTCTGCTTTTCTCTTATTCGTGTGAAACTGAGATTCTTGTGTTTGGTTATTTGAGTTTGACAACTCGAGTCGCTGACAGCCGGACTGTGTAAGCTGAGGCAGACTCGGAGGAGACGGAAGAGGTGGAGGAGGCGGAGAAGACGGAAAACGACTTGAATAGTTATTGTTCGATGATGAGCCAGTTTGAAAATCCTCATTCGGAACATATTCAATGTCCATTGTTTCTGAATCAAGCTGAGATGCAGCCTGGAACATATGGGTGAGAAAGCACTATTAGAGAAATTATTATCATTGACGTACCACACTCGAAAGAGATAACTGTCGGATCTTTCGCTGTTCCAACATGGTTCTCTTCTTGTCCTTTCCTTTCTTCCGACTAAGTCTGGAACGATTTAGCGACAACCTTTCGAAGTCATTCTCATGATACTTGCAAGTCCGCTGGTGGATTTTGAGACTTCGGTCTGTGTCAAAAGCTTTTGCAGGACATGAGGGCACACATTGAAACGATCCTGACATCTCTGCAAACAGAGCAAGAACGATAAGGAATGGGAGTAAGACCTTGCAGAGGCAAGGCATATTATTCCAGAGGCAGCGCCAGTGTACAAGTAAAATGATGTGATATGTCTAACTGGATGGATTCAAAGCAACGATATCGGTCGACTCGGATATTTGCAATTTTAAAAAGCTCGTTAGGGGTTTTGAATCTGAAACAACCAGTCGCGATCAGGTGATGAATAGATGGATAATATTCAAATTGCAGACCAGATAAGACGCGACTTTGTTGATTCCTCTCTTGAACTTGAACCACCACCACCTCCCATCTCTCATGCCACCCGCCAACCACAGTGACCATCTTGACTCCTTGCGCCGGGGTACAACAGGCAGTATGTCGTCTAGGGGAACACATAGTTCCTCACAGACAAGTACTCCTGCACGAAGGCAAGATCAGAACTCGGGACGCAACAACATGATATCAGATGGGCTACCTTCTTCTCCAACTACAAACTCAAGTCCAACACGACTTTCGGAAAGTGAACGTCTCAAGCGCAAAGTGACAAGCCTTGAAGAGGAGCTCGCAGATCTGAAAGGGAGTAGTGCTAAGCGTAAAATGTATGTAAAGTTGAACATACACACAATCATACTTTTCCTGACTTGCCACAGAGTAACGACAAAGACACTTGGTCGCGGAATCAAGAAGACTGCATCAATGTTTGTGGATGTCATGCCTCTTGTTATGGAATACTATCGACGTGATGAGGAGCCTGAGGATGAGCCCGAGGAACGTGTAGATGACGAGGATTTACTGAGTGAACAAGATTTGCGTGAAAGACAGAAAAAGGAGCTTGATAAGCGAGAGTGAGTGAATGATTTTGCTTGCATTGAATGTTGTAGTTGACTTACCTCTATATACAATGCTATTAGCCAGGACCGGACCTTCGTTGGGTTCCAAATTGTCTGTGAGGTTGTACCTGGCTTCAAGAAAATGGTCAACACAATGGAATCACGAGAGCTGAAGAGCTTCTGTAAAGAAGTAAGTTCTCGAGTTGTTGCCAGTGAGTGCAGCAAAGAGCTAACGTGTACCTAGCTTGACGCAGAAGCTGTAGCTGCACGTGGTGATGATATAAACAGAACCAAAGAAGCCATTGTTGACTGGCTGGAAGATCGTCATGACAAACCTCAACCACCACTAAGGCGGAAGACTCGTGTGGGGCGTGGTTTCAGAAACGACGTCACTGGAAGACTCTTATGTCCAATTGACCTAGACTGGGACAGTCCTGAGTATGTTGGTCTTGTGCCTATATGCTATTTAGCTCAACTACTAGCATTCAGAGTTCGCTCAAGCATTCGCAAAAAGGAAACACGAACAAACGACAACTATTTTATTCGAGCATTCTATCAAGGCGAGAAAGGTGATCCTGAAGACGTTGAACGAGGTTTTCTTAAGGGCGACTTACTTGTCAAGGTATGCATTCATCAGGTCTATCGTGCTTATCCATTTCATCTGGTGTATCTTCTTAGATTTACCGTCACATCTTTACTTCAGCAGGATCTGTGGATGAGGAAGAAGGGATGAGTGGTGAAGACGGAAATAATCCAGAACCACCTTCAAAACGCAGTAGGATTCAAAAGCGGTCGACCCGAAAACTGTCGCACAACTTCTCAATATGGAAAATGTAACACCTCGAACCATTGCCTATGCTTGTGTACTGGTGAGTTGTCATAATCTCACTGTCGTCTGCTCACTGGCTGATCATTACTATAGCTTCGCTTTGGTCTCTCTGAGGCCACTGCTTGGAACAGTGACCGGTCATTCAACTACCAAGGTCTATACAACACGATCGTTGATTACTTTGAGGAGCCGGAGCTGAGTTCGCCTGCTGATAAACATGTAAAGAAATTGCTAGGGTGGTGGACTTGGTGTGTATCAATGTTCGTAACAAACATACATGTTCACTGATAGACTTGCAGGCAAATCTTCGCAGATGGGGAGGATGTTTCTAGCTCAACAAAGCCTCTCACAGACTTCAAGAACCGTCTTGCTGCCCAACGAGCAGAGAAGGAAGCCCGTGCACGAGTAGCACTTGAGTGACAGTAGCTATCCATGTATGCATTATCAGCCTCTGTGCTTGTATCATATCAATATCACACATTTCACTTCTGCATGATTATTGTGTCTATTGAATCAGCCATACGGATGTGCTAGAAGAAAGATATATCATCATCACATCCTGCATCACTGATGAGAATTGCGAATATAATATCGAGCTTCCTCGTTGTTTCAATGACTTATCATAGTGGTGAAATATTTGCGTAGTATGTTCATGCAGCACCACTAATACAGAAAATGAAATGTTTGTGTAAGGTTTGTATAGCTTCGTCATTAACACTCAATTATTTGACATTGTCAGAATGTGGAGTATATTTCGTGGTCTCTTGAAATTGTAATATAATAATTATCGAATTCAGTCCAAAGGTGTAATGAGTTATCGTCCATTACAATTACATATATAATGTTATAGAAAACTTATATGTCTTATGCTATATTGCAGCCATTATCCAAGATTATAATGCATCGTAGCAACTTCCCCAATTCAGTGATGATACTGTCTGAAAGCCTAAGTTCTGTTGCTAAGCGGTCTCGGAATGCAGGTGAGGGTTTGCAGGGGTGAATCGAGTCTGCCCAGACGAAAAGCTACAAAGCTGATAGATAGCGTCGACGATGAGGAGGTCAAGAAGCAGAGTTGCTTGAAAGCGCATACATGCATTACGATTTAATTTTCCACGATGATGGTGGGTCGCGTACCGTCACTGTCACGTGGTCGTGTTGCCACTTTCAACGCGACCACGACCACTCACACTTGTGTGGATTCTGAGCTGCTGCGTTGGGCCACACTTGATTCTTCATTGTCTTCCAGGTATACTTAAGTGCTCTTCATCTATCTAGGAGAGAAGGCAAGTTCTCGCATCTTTCATCATGTCATCTGCTAACTCAAAGAAATTCAGACACTCCGTTTTTCGTTCGGGCGTCGACTATTTTCCCTCGAAACGATTGGCCTTACCTGCTTCATCCATAGCGAAAGGAGCAATAGTACCACCGCGTCCCTCAACTCCTCCACCAGGTCCTGCTCTACCTGACCAAACTACGCCTATAAGGAGCATATATTCTAGCCTTGGTCCTAACACAACAACTCCATTGCCACGCGATCAGCGGCTAAAAGTTTACGCTGCTGATATCAACTATAACACTCTGGGGCCTATGTTAGCGACAGATTTTGTCGATCATTATTTCCCGGAAGCTGGACCAGTTCCGTGGGATGAGAAGAAGAGCTCACTCGATGCACTTTTGAAACTCAACGCGGTTAAAACTGAACTAGAGATGTATCCGATTCTGGTCAGTCCTTCTTCTTAAAGGTATTGTAAAAGTTGCTAATCGCCCTATTATAGCTTGATGCACTCGAGACGTTTTGTGATGGTCGAATGGAGCTCGTCGAGACCTCTAAAAATGCGGACACAGTGAATGCTGGACCGGAGCAGGATGAAGTAAAGCCGGATATCACGATGTATAAGGTAAATTCAGGAAGAACGCGGCCAACGGATATGTCTCTTGCGCAGACACATTTCGAGGTCAAGTTCCATGGATATGATGACCCATTCGCTGACGTTCGCCGGGATGATTCACCCTTCGTGCACACCACCGACGCCGCACGAGCGACGCGAGGACAAATCACCTGCTATGCCATCGCCCAATTCTCACAGCAGTATCGCACGCACCTGTTCACAGTGTTCATTCAGAAGCAATGGGTCAGGCTTATACGTTGGGATCGGTCTGGTGCAGTGGTCACCCAGAAATTCAACATTAGCACTGTCGAGGGAGCGAAACTCTTTGCAGAGTTCCTTTGGCGATTCAGTCGAGCATCGGATGCCACTCGCGGTTTGGACGAAACAGTCACGATTCCTGATGAGGCAGATGCAGAGCAGGTCGCACAAGCTCGAAAGGAACTTGGGTTGAGCCCCACGGCTCCTATATGGAAGTTCGCTGTCTACGATGACACGAAGGAGGGTGCGGTGAATTACTGCTATGGTAGCCACCCACGGTTCCGAGGTCGAAGTGCTCTTACTGGACGTTGCACTCGTTGTATACCGGTCTGGTATCCGGTGAAGAAGCGATGCGTTCTTTTGAAGGATACATGGCGTGTCGTTGGGGAAGATATGGTGAAGGAAGGTGACATCTATGAGAAGCTGCGGACAGCGGAAGTGAACAATATCCCAGAATGTCATCAAGCTGGCGACATTCCTCTTCCTCACCATCACACTGAAACATGCGACGTCGTTCTTGAAAGAGATTGTAAACCCCTCCGCCAGCATCAACATTATCGACTGCTGCTTGAAGATGTGGGTAAAGACCTCACTCACTTCGACAACACCCGTACGATGGTTCGTGCTATGAAAGATGCCATGCAAGGTGAGTGTATGCTACTTCCTATTTCCTCTATTTCTGACGAAAACATTCTTAGCGCATCATGAGGCTTACAAAAAAGCCGGGATCTTGCATCGCGACATCAGTACGGGAAATATTTTGATTGGGAAGGATGGGCGTGGATATCTGATTGATTGGGATCTCTCGAAGCCCGTGGCAAAGCTCGGAAAGGGAGCACGTCAATTTATACGCACGGTACGTCTTCATCGTTTGTTCCCATGATGGCCTGGCATGAAATTGTTCACTCTTTCAGGGCACCTGGCAATTCATTGCGGCTCGGCTTCTCTTACAATCTGAGGATGATCTGGGCCCTGTGTTCCCAGAACTCGAGGATGACCTTGAAAGCTTCTTCCACGTCTTGTCTTGGATAATACTTCGGTACACCAAGAATGGTGTGTCGAGCGAGCGGTTGGCGACCCTAATGACCATGGTCTATGATTATGTTGCCCCAAATACCAATGCTCCGGGAGGAGTTGAAGGTGGCGAACAGAAGAGAGATCATATCAGGAGCAAGTACATGAAAAAGTCTGCTAAACTTCCAGCGACTGCGCTCCGAGATCTAATCTACGACCTCGAGATTGTTTTCACCGTCCGGTATGAGGATAAAGCTTTCTCGCAAGCGTTAACCGACAAGTGGAACATGGATTATGAAATTGTCTCTGCTAAAATCCGTCAAGACATGGAGGCGAGGGATGACATGGGTGTCATACGCGGGAAAAGGCTCAACTCAGATTGGATGATAAAGCGCTTCCAGGAGGCCATCGACTCTGACAACTGGCCTGAAGAGGACTGTGTGCGCATAAAAAACGAGATGAAATACCCGGACTCAGTGTTTCCTGCGGTTCCAACGGTTCCCGACAAGCCAGGGAGTAGTTTGAAGCGGAAGATGTTGTGCAGCGACGTACAGAGCAGCGAGTTACGGGCGTCCCAGAGCGAGGTGCGGGAGTCCAAGAGATCGCGACTCGGATGTGATTGAGCCCGGAGGTAATCCAAGAAAGGTTATATAATATACATTGTATCTGTAGATTTCATGTACTTACTTAGTTCCGTGATATAGCACTACTGCGATACTTATTCTCATCCTGAAGATTGCAACTATGCACGAAAAGACTTCTGAATCGATGATTAGTTCCGTCCTTAGGCCTTAGCAACGACAGCTCGATGCAAAGAATCCACAAAACAGTTGCTCACGGAAAGCGAAGCCTCAAAGCAAAATGCATGATCTGTCGGACAAGTTACTGGTAGTGTGTCAAATTGGTTCTCTCATTCCTGAGCACATCTATTGGCATATGTAGTAATAAAACTGGCAGTGGCGCAGCTAAAATATCATCAATATATCAAGTGTTCAGACTCGCCAAAGCACTAAATCTCGATATTGAGTACTATTCACTCATCGTCCTCCTCGTTGTCCTCCTCGCTCTCCTCCTCGCTGTCCTCCTCGTTGTCCTCCTCGTTGTCCTCTTCGCTGTCCTCCTCGTTGTCCTCCTCTTTGTCCTCCCCATTTGAGTTCCCCTCCTCTACCATGGACTCTTCCCTCTCACCTTTTGTTTGCGTACCATCTTCATTCTCAGTGTCACCCCCTGTACGAGGTCGCTTCGCGTTGCTCGGGCTATAGAAATCGTTCATGTTTTTCTTCTTCTCTGGTCTGCCATTATAGTCCGGAATGACACGCTCAATCCGTGCCATATCTTCGACAGACCCCCAATCCCCTGAGTCGATGGCATCGGTCATGCGCTGAATCAAGCACTTCGGTTTGAGTGCATCCAAACGTAGCATGTACTTTGTTACAACATCTCGTCTTCGCATCCATTTGCGCAACTCCTCCGGGGCTTCTCGATATTCCTGTCGACACTGATCTACTTCTTCTTGCGTGGGTTCTGGTGCCTCATAACGCACGGAAAAAATATCCTCAAGTTCAGATATCAGCGCATGGAAAGCATTTGACGGGAGCCCTGCCCACGTCTTCATATATTTCTTCGCAAAGTGGCTCCGTTTTCCACTGCCTCCAGTCGCTAGACTCGGATCGGCAGCAGGTGTTATAACTTGGTCATATACCGAGTGAAGAATGCCACTCAATGCAGAGGGGTTGACCCTATGCTGAGTGAACTGAAGAGCGATCCAACATAGAACGTGAAAGAAGCTTTCCAGGTCGTCCTCCAGGCCAGGAATGGGACTGTCTAGAACAGTGTCAAGCCTAGGATCAAGTAGTCGAACCGCGGTGAATTGCCATGTGCCCTGCAGTGAGACTTGTATGAATAGATAGACAAGCTAAAATGAAATGCGATGGCATACCGTACGCTCGAGCTGCCTCGCCACCTTTCCAAGCAGATCCCTTGGCTTCGATATATCCCAGTCAATCAGGAAACCTTCTCCGCGTTGATTGATCAAGATGTTGCCGGCACTAATATCTCGATGTAGGATCCTCGCCTTCTCGTAGGCTTCAAAGTGTGCTACAGTAGAAAACCCTTTAGTCGTATGCAACATATGTAGGCAGGCAGGAAAGGCTCACCTTGCATCGCATCCCTAACCGCCCCCACCAGCTGTCGAGTGTCCGGAAAGGTTGTAATATCCAAGCCAACATCTTGAAGAAGCATACGATAGTGTTGATGCTGCCGTAACCTCACATAACGCTTCTCACCTGGAAGCTTGATACCAGTCGTCTCGGTACGGTGGTGATGCAGAGGAATGTCCCCCGCCTCATAACACTGAGGAATGTGCGAGACTTTGTTCGCATGCAATTGCCGATAGGTAACACCTTCCTTCACCATATGTTCCCCAATCACCCGCCACGTATCCTTCAGAAGAACCATTCGGTCATTCTTTGGGTCCCAGATGTGTATCATACGAGTACACCTGCCTGCGAGCATGTGGCAAGCTCGGAAGAAAGGAACACCACCATAGCAGAAAAGAGGACGGTCGTCTGGTTTCTCGTCGTTGTACACCGCGAATCTCCATATATCGCCCTCTTCAATACCAAGCTTAGCACGCGCCTGACTGACGTACGCATCCTCAGATGGCGCTGAGTACGTCTTGATATCTTGAAACCCATCGTCATCGGGCTCAGCAATATAGTTGAATCTACGGAATCTCGTGACAGTTGCGTCCAGTCCCCGATCCGAGTCTGGGGCATGCGTGAATCGCCAGAAGAAACTAGCCAAGAATCGTGCCCCCTCATTGCTGAGGATATTGAACCTCTTCGTGACAATAGCACCAGCTCGATCCCACCGGATTAGCCTCACCCACTCCTTGCACATGAACACCGTAAATAGATGAGTCCGATACTGAAATGCGAGTTGTACCATGGCATACGAAATGAGTTGACCTAGGACATCCTGCGAGTCATTTTTCTTGAGAAATGGTCCCCGGTCGCTGAATGGGTCGTCCTTCTTGCTGTACTTGAGCTCGAAGTGTGTCTGCGCCCAGGACATATCCGTGATAACTGCGTACTCCTTCATTTCTTCAGGCTTGGCCATATTCCCGAAGCGTTCGCGTCTTAGCCGCAGATCCTTCGCCTGCCGATCCATGCGCAACCTAGCAATCTCTTCCGCTTTGTACATCGTGAGATCAGGCTTGATTGTGCTACCAGCAGGACCAATGTTAGTTGTATCCAGATGGTTCGATGTATTTACAATCTCCATGCCAGGAATGAAGTGTCGCAGTCCGGTAATCTGCACATATGGACGTCAGATTCAACGTGAATCGCAGGCAAATGATCGTGAATAGTACTTACCAATGGCTCATACATGCGCTTTTCAGAATCTACTTTAGGCACGCCCTTCAGCGTCTCAAGCGCAGCGATGATGTTAGGGTCTTCCCATTGCGGAGGTGATTTAACATTGGCGAAATAGCAGTTGACGAAATCTCGAGGGTCCACCGGTCCGATGAACTTGGTCTGCATGCCAGCGGCTAGCCCTCTCAAGCGATCATCGCGTTGGAAATGTGTCGACGTAAATGGCGCACGAGCGTTTCGTCTCATCGGCGTGGTACGCAGAGTAGTATCACTTTTGATGCTGGGAGGCTCGCCAGTGTTGTGAGTAGACGGATCTGGTGCGGTAGGCAGCTCAGGAGTCCAAAAACTTGCAGTGGGAGGTAATATGTAATCCTGCTTTGTATTAGACATATATAGGGACGGCTCGCTGTAATTCGCCGGTCCTGGTGGCAGTTCAAAGTTAGTAGACGCGTCAAGCAGAATGGCCAATTACCACAAACACGTGACGTTTGGCGGCATTTACGGACCCCCGGCACTGCTGTGGGCAAGGATTTTTGCGTGGGATTTCCGGAGGGTAGAATCTACTTGCGTTTGCCGCAGATTTCCGGAAGTGAAAAGACTTCATTTTTGTATAAAATGGGTAGCTCTGCTTTGTATTAGACGCATATAGAGACGGCTTGCAGTACTTTGCCGCCTTCAAGGGACCTGTGAAGACAGGTTGAGCGGCTTTGGAGGGCATTTTTGAGGTAATTGTAAGAAGAGATAATTGAAGACATACCTTCTATCGGCCTTCCTTAAGTATCCTGTGAGGACAATGGACTATGTTTTCTGTTCCAAAACCGGTTTTCTTGGTGGCAGTTGTGGATTTGGTTCAATGGTTGCGTCAAAGCAAGTGGCCCACAGGCCACACGGCAGATAATGTACCACGGACACGTGACGATCAACATGGCGGCATTTACGGTCCGTCATTGACACATACAGCTTTGACGTGCACCACCAACACTACCCCATTCATTCTAGAGAAATCTGTCCATTGACTATCTCTACTACATATTTATCACTGTCGCTGTTTCTGTTCCGTCAAACCATTGACAATGGCCTACACAACGAGTTTCTGCTGGTACGCAAGATCGATGTTTTTCCACACAATACACAATCACGAATAAGAATTGTAAGCTATGATCAGCAGCTTCGACATTCAACCATTAACCTTTTGCATGAAACGCAGAAGTGTTGTGGAACCTAGTCCGCGAATTTAAGTTGAGCAGGGTTAGGAGACACAGCATGTAGTGCTGCTGGTATGGTCGGGATATGAGACACCTCGAGCGAGACCTGGACTAATGTGTCACGGTGGTTCGATCTCGTTGGCTATATGCGGCATTCGTACAGTGAGGAGCGTTTGCGAATGTTCATCTAGAGAACTCGTCACAGATAGCTCACATAAATGTAAAGAAAACACTGACCAAAGAATGTCTGCTTTCGATCCAAGCTCTGCACGCGAGCAAGTCATTCCTCCGCCGCCGCATCCCAACTCGCCGAACGACGTTAAGGTCCTGCAGAAGGAACTCGCAGTTCAGACACCAAAACATCGAACTCGATGCCAGGAAAGTCATCCTCGAACATGATGGTATCCCAGTGTGAGAATTTCATCGACAGTACGTTACAGCTTGAAGCGCTATTATATGCTGCGTAACGTCGTCCGAAACTACAATATTTGCCAAGGAAGAAGACAAGAGTCAGAAAAATGAACGAAATTGAAATGGAGAAAGAGAACTTCACCTTGCACCGTGAACCCACAGTGGACGTATGAGTACAAATTCAATTGTCGGCCACGTCTTCCCACGCATACATCCAGCGCAAAGAGCAAACGGTGTGTGCAATGCTACATAGCTGCGAAACAGCGCCTAAAATAAATTGATTGAATTCGGACCAATTTACTATTTGTGAGTGCATTGTTGAATTATAGTTCACGTAGTACAGGCTGCGAGTAAAGCTCTACTCAAATGCATATCGTATCCCGCCCCCCTATGATAGAGGTAATACGCAACTCAACCCAACGTCCAGAGCACACGCCCAACACTCTTCACAAGAACCCATCGTTCCAACGCAATAGCTACCAGCGCCCGACGCACACCACACTCCACCCTCTTCGTCCTCTCCAAGACGCATAAGCGGAACAGATGGTATGTTTCGTTTTGTCTTTTGGTTCTTCAAGGCTCAATAGTGCGAGAAGGAGGGCGAAGCGAGTGTACATGGATGATGCAAATGCGAGGACGAACGTTCGAGGGAGTAGTGGTTGGGACCAAGTCTCGAAGTGTGGTGTCAGGATGTGGTTGTAGTTGTGGTTCTGGATAAGGAAAGGGTCGAGGATGATCGATGAATAACGATCAACTGAATGCACCCGAAAACCCATCACACAAAAAAACCCAACAATCTCTTCCTCTTCTCCCTCGTTGTCATCAGCCCAAACCCGTGCCCTTCTCCCGCTCCCGCTCCTCCTCCTCTTCCTCGAAACATATAACAATCAGAACATGCAGAAAGACCTCACAATCGAGTTCGAACCGGGAGGAGTCTGT
Organism: Omphalotus guepiniiformis; assembly: GCA_028554645.1. Lineage (NCBI taxonomy): Eukaryota > Fungi > Basidiomycota > Agaricomycetes > Agaricales > Omphalotaceae > Omphalotus > Omphalotus guepiniiformis. The sequence goes on from JAQOOI010000015.1 coordinate 604,137, forward strand.
GGCGGCGGCGGAACGAGTGGGTTTACATGGGTATGACGGAAAGTTGGTGTTGATGGATGGAGATGAAGGCGAACACGATGAACGCGTCAACGTCGAGGAAGAAGCATGCCATTAGAGATAGCCTCGAGAGACCTGCGGTTGGGCTCGAGATTATGGAGAAGATGACAGCTGGTTACGGTCTTGCTTGCGGGGTCCAGGGCGGTGTTGTCGAGAAACCCGAGGGTGAGAGGCAGGGTAATATCTTAGGGATTGGCATGATGCATGGGTCTGTTGGCGTTCGACCCATGCTTATACCAATGCCTATGGCCAGCACCAAATGTACGACACGACACGACACCGCTGAGCAATATTCCTGGCTGCTCTTACCCCTAAAAACCACCCTCTTTTTCCGAGTCCTCGTTTATATCGACACAGTCCTGGTTCGAGAGCGGGAGCAGGTACAAGAGAAGGAGAGTGTGACGGTGGGGAGAGTGTATGCCCATATGTTTTCTTTGTGGAATGATGCGAGGCGAAGACAAGGGACGAGTATGGGAAGGTGAAGGTGGCGGAGGAAGAGAACGAGTAAAGGTCGGGTCTTGCGGTGTTGTAATGAAGAAATTTCACAGTGCAGCTCAGGACATGAAGAACGTCGAAAATGAGACACAGCCAACCCCAACGCGTGCCTGAAACCCATCGCACAAAGACCCCACCCCACGAAACCAAGACCAGCCTGGTCTTTTTCTTCATCTTCCTCGTCGATATGACAACGAGCGACATAGGTCAATGAATCTCGTATTCGTTTGGATCTTGGGTCGAGGACCGGAGCTGGTAGAGCAGACACGGAAGAAGATAGCGCCAATGGTGCGAGTTTATGTGCATGGGTAGTATGATGCCAAGACGAAGGTGAAGATGCAGGTGAAGGAGAAAGTCGTGGAGGAAGACTAAGAGACATGAGTGGTGGTTATTCTCAAGAGAGGTTGAGGTGACCTTGACATCGGTAACGCGCAATGCAGCGCCAACGTTCGAACATCCGACCCAGCGCACAACCGCAACACACCTAACTTCCTCTCTGTCTGTCATGGTCCTCAACCCTCAATCGTCACACCTAAGCCCCTCCCTTCTCCTCCACCTCCACCTTCTCCTCCTTATCGAGATGAACGAGTGGTACGCGTAGATGATTCTCGTATCCAGGCTTCGCTCCGGATTCGGGATCGAGCGCGGGAGCAGGAGCAGGAGTCGAAGTACATAGGTGACCCTACGGCCGCGGCGGTGGGGTAGTAAGGGAAAAATATACATAAGAGAAAAGATGGTGACGGTGAGGCAGAGGTCTCGTCGAAGGAGCAGATGCACCCGTAGTGTTTGAGTCTCGAGTTACGCTTGTAGATGAGGATGAGGATGAGGTTGAGAGTGAGAGGACGGGGATAACGTTGTTGTTGACGTTGGCATGGAGAAGTAACCGGTAGCCAAGCACAACCCAACCCAACTCAACCGACCTCAACCAGCCGAGATGTGAGGTGGAGGCAGAAATAGAGACCCTGGAGGGCAAGAAGGCATTCGAAAGCTGCATGACCCCTTCTGATACGACGACGACCCCAGGTTAATGAGATGGATGTTGAATAAGGTGCTTGGTGGTGCAGAGTGTACGATATATTCTTCGTCGTCGTATCGTGTATTATACTGCCTCCACGACACTGACTGCAGCCAGTGGCAGCCACCACCTCCGGCGTGCTCATATCACCCGTGACCCTCGTCCTCCTCGCCGTCATATTCCTCGTTGAACCAAATACAGAGTCACCTCCCGACTTTCACCCCAGTCAACTCCGACTCCGACTACCACGGGTAGTATGAACATATACGTCCAAGTACGCAGGTCTGAGAGGCGTCATACGGTATGGTTAATGCCAGTGGAATTTGCGTTTGGATGGCGAAGTTGTACGTAGAGTCCTAGGCGGGTGATACGTGGCCATGTATCTTTACTTTGTGTTTGCTAGTCGCCCTATTGAAGTAAATGTTGAACAAAGCAGGTGAGTGGGGTGCGAAGACACGGCGTACACTAGAGCAAGCATACCATATCATCTGTTCCAAGTCAGGATTGTGTACGTGCAGATCTCGGAGAGAGGTGGTCCGTTGAATTGACGCCACCGTTCCATCAATAGTTGGTAAGCTTTGCTTTGATAAGCATATAAAAGGAGGGTGATTGATCTCGATAACAGATCACTTCTTTCTCTCTTTCTACCATGGCGCTGTCCTCTGCTGGTCATATAGGCTCTATTCAACAAGGCAATGACAAGTATGTTATTTGATGATCAGAAGAGGCTATTAATCAATCTATATTTGTACAATTATAGTCAGTTGCAGCAGCAACTGTCGCAGACTAGTTCTATGCATATCAACAATCAATTTTTCAGGTACAAGCAGACAATTTTTATATCAACAAGCTGTGACTGACAATGTATTCTAGCCACAGTTCTGACTTTGGTATCAGTGGTGGTACATTTTACAATATTGCTGGAGACCATATTGTGAATGTGAATCATGGTAAGAGAATTTGACCAACTGAATACAGAAGAGCTAATTTATGAGATCTCAGCACCTGATTTAAAGTCTCAAATTTGTAAATGGCTCAAAGCAACAGAGTTTCAGACAAACTTCATCACTGCAAGTGATAACAGAGTGCTAGACACAGGTGCTTGGCTTCTTGAGGATTCAAGATATGTTCAATGGAAAGCAAATGGGAAATTATTATGGTTGCAAGGCAAAGGCAAGTATTTGTCTATATCTAGCTTTACCTTACAATAGCTAATCTTTGTACAGTTGGTTCTGGAAAGACCTTTCTATGGTAAGAGTGACTTCTTAGATTGCTATTAACACAGATGATCTAAAGTTATTATTAGCACTGCAGTGATTGAAGATCTGCAGACTGCTCATCTTGGAATGCTGCCTCCAATCTATCACTATTTTGATTCTCGTGATAGGGACAAGCATACTTATAGAGGACTTCTTTCATCTCTTCTAGCTCAGATAGCCTTGTACTCTGAGAGAGCACCATCTGAGTTGCAAAGGCTGTTTGAGAAATGCAGCAATGGAAGACTGGAACCAAGTCTCTCTGATCTACAGCAAGCAGCAGACACTGATTTCTCCATCATCTGGCACCCCAGTCTATATTGTGCTAGATGCCATGGATGAGTGTGAGGAGAAGACACAGTATGAAGCTGTTAGCTTAATCAAGAGTCTTCTTGATATGAACAAAGTGTATGTGCTAGTAACTAGCCGACATGCTCCTAAGGAATCATTGATGGGTCACAATATCATTGTGCTACATCCTAATGAGACCAGTTCAGACATTAAGAAATGTCTTGATAACTGGATTTCAGAGCTACATCTTCCAAGTATAGAGAATGAGATGATGCAGTTTCTGATGGATAAAGCTGACGGACAGTAAGATCATGTTTATTTTGCCAGTTGATAAATTGTATTGACATACTATTAGATTTAGATGGGTAAATTGTCAAATCATAACACTTGGGAATTGTGGAACACCAAAGGCAGCCAAACAGGTGTTGAGAAAACTTCCACTGACTCTTGAGACCACATATATTGAGAAACTCTCTTGTATCACATCTGAGCACAAGCAGGATGCAATACACATTTTTCAATGGCTCACATATGCCAGAAGGCCTGTATCACTGAAGGAGTTACAAGAGATCTTGGCAACAGATTTGGAATCCTGCTCATTTCAAACTCAAGATCGAGTGCAAGGACTTCAAGAAACACTCCATAGAATTGTGGACACCACACTGGTGACTGTGGGACATCATGTTGTACAGCTGGCTCATCATTCTGTGAAGGAATTTCTGGTAAAGGATTGCTTGAAGTTTGAATCCACTGTTTCCTTCCACATTGATGAGCAGCTTGCACATAATGTTATTGTTAAAACTTGCCTTATCTATCTACTTCACAGTGGTTTAGATGCATATCAGTCTGTAAAGCAAGTGATATCTAGTGAAGATTTCCCTCTAGCCAGATATGCAGCTAGATATTGGACAGATCATTTATCCTCAGTAGCAAGCATAAATCAGCAAACTCTGCAGGTTGCAATGAGGCTGCTAGATGATAGTTGTCCTGCATATTCCTACATGTTAGACCTACATGGCCTAGATTTTCAGGATTTTGTGTCAGCAAAGATTCAGCAGCCAAAACCTCTGTACTATGCAGCTTATACAGGCCTTAAAGATATTGCAGCAGAGTTAATGAAGAAGAAAGTAGATGTCAATGCTGAGGTGGGTCGCCTTGGCACTGCTCTGCATGCTGCTGTGTATTCTGGACATGGGTCTATTGTGCAGCTACTTCTCTCCTCTAAAGCAAATGTCAATGCTGAAGGTGGTTACTATGGTGGCACAGCTCTCCAAGCTGCTGCTTCACATGGACATGAGGCCATTGTGCCACTGCTTCTCTCCTCTGGAGCAGATGTCAATGCCCAGTATAGTCTATATGGCTCTTCTCTCCAAGTTGCTGCTCGATTTGGACATGAGGCCATTGTGCAGCTGCTTCTCTCCTCTGGAGCAGATGTCAATGCCCAGGATGGTCAACATAGCTCTGCACTTCAAATTGCTGCTCATTTTGGGCATGAGGCGATTGTGCAGCTGCTTCTCTCCTCTGGAGCAGATGTGAATTTCCAGGATGGTTACTATGGCACTGCTTTGCAAGTTGCTGCATATGGTGGACGTGAGGCCATTGTGCAGCTGCTTCTCTCCTCCAAAGCAGATGCCAATGCTCAAGATGGTAAATATGGCACTGCTCTCCAAGCTGCTGCTGAATCTGGACATGAGGCCATTGTGCAGCTGCTTTTCTCCTCTGGAGCAGATGTCAATGCGCAGGGTGGTCAATTTGGCACTGCTCTCCAAGCTGCTGCTAGATCTGGACATGAGGCCATTGTGCAGCTGCTTCTCTCCTCTGGAGCAGATATCAATGCTCAAGGTGGTGTATATGGCACTGCTCTCCAAGCTGCTGCTTATCATAGACATCAGGCCATTGTGCAGCTGCTTCTCTCATCTGGAGCAGATGTCAATACCAAGGGTGGTTACTATGACACTGCTCTCCAAGCTGCTGCTTATCGTAAATGTAAGGCCATTGTGCAGCTGCTTCTCTCTGCTGGAGCAGATGTCAATGTCCAGGGTGGTAAATATGGCACTGCTCTCCAAGCTGCTGCTGAATCTGGATATGAGGCCATTGTGCAGCTGCTTCTCTCCTCTGGAGCAGATGTCAATGCTCAAGGTGGTGAATATGGCACTGCTCTCCAAGCTGCTGCTGAATATGGACATGAGGCCATTGTGCAGCTGCTTCTCTCCTCTGGGGCAGATATCAATGCTCAAGGTGGTAGATATGGCACTGCTCTCCAAGCTGCTGCTTGTTATAGACATGAGGCTATTGTACAGCTGCTTCTCTCCTCTGGAGCAGATGTGAATGCCCAGGGTGGTGAATATGGCTCTGCTCTCCAAGCTGCTGCTTCTTGTGAACATAAGTCCATTGTACAGCTGCTTCTCTTCTCTGGCGCAGATGCAAGTGTTCTCAACAACTGACTCAGGTATATGTCTGAAATTTCATTAGTGATTGCACATTCTGTGAGTGCAATGATTTCTTTTCACCATGATTGTTGCTCATGTTTCTCATGTTATTAGTAGTTTCTGAAAAACTGTGATCCTTGTAACAATTGGTTTGGTGTGACTATTGAAGAAAACTGCTATTCTGGCAGTTCTGTTACCTTGATATTGTCTCAAATGTGATAAAATCCTATACACAAATATCCATTCTGTTCTAGTACTGTATCTGTATAGTCAATACAGAACTCAGCTATGTTGCCAACCAGTGCGTCTGCTAAGTCTGTAAGACTATGAAAATAAGGTAAAACAATGAAAAGTAACGAAAAGCAATGAAAAGCAAAGCAAAGCAAGGTGTAACAGCTTAACAATGTCCAATGACAACCAGGCGAAACAAAAAGACATGACTGCAACGTAAGTAAATGTGAGTTCAATGCACAAGGCGAGGCTGGGCTCGAGTGTCTGCGTAATCCCGGTTGGAGACTCAGAGTATGTTCAGGACTACCCACCTGTCGAAATCGACTGACAGCGCGCGCGAAGGCGAAGACAATAGAGGGTCAAGGAAGAGGAAGATGATGGATTGATGTACGAGATGGGAATTGGGATTGGGGGTGCCGGTGAGGCCGTGAGGTCTATCGTTGAGGGTGAGGAAACACATTTCCTATCTCCGGGTATCGTCGTTCAGCCCCAGATAGACCTACGCTTATCCTCCTCCTCCTCTACCTCGTCAAAACAACCGACGATCAGCACGTGTCAAAGGTCCTCATACGTGGGGTTTGTACCCAGCATTCACCAGCGGTCTCGGGGGGCAAGGGGTGCGTAAAGATTGGTGACGGGTTGGTGACCACAAAACGAGGATGACGTGGAGATGAAGTTGTAGGGGAAGAAAAAGAATAAGGCGAACGTAGTGGATGGCTTCAATGTGTTGCGATGATGAGAGTGAGCCCAACCTGACCCAACACGCCCAACGCCCAACACCCAACCACACATGCCCAACCCATTGCCCAACACACAAGAACCTCTGACCTAAACCACACCCACCCTCGTCGAAAGAACAACCAACGAACCTTCCACATCGTATACGCAAATCCCGTACTCCGTTTCAAATCGAATCCAGGTGAGGTGCAAACGTTGCTGAGCGGGTAGCAGTGGGTGGGTAGCGGGGATTCCGGGGTGATATATCTTTGAGACGGAACGAATGTATGTGCATGATGATAATGATGCATGATGTATGTATAGCAGCAGCAAAACGAGTAGAGATAGACGAGGAAGAAGTCGAAGCATGAGATCAGAGAATATTCTTGAGCACTTGAACTTGAGGTACGGTGACGAAGTGTGGGGCGGGGGCGGGGCGGTAGGTTGGGTATGAGTGGGCAAGATTAACCCATATCCGTCTCTACGTTACACCTAAACCGCACCCAATCACTCATCGAAATCAATAACGAGTGAAGGTCAAGAAGACGGTGACGGTGGCGGCAGTAGGAGTGGGAGTGACGAAGTCAAGCGTAGCATGTGTCTGTGGGATTGAAATGAAAGAATGATATGGATGTAAAGGCGAAAGCGGTGAAGGAATGTATGCACAGGACGGATGAGGATTGAGGTGAGCGTGAGCGTGAGCGGCTGAGGATGTTGAGGATGTTAAGGGTGAGGACGAAAACGAGGGTGAGGGTGAAGATGAGAATGAGGGTGATGTCGACGTCAACGTCGAGCAATAACCGCTAAGCGCTAAGCGCTAACCAGTAGCGCCCATCAGCCAACCAACGTCCAAACCCGTAGCTGTTGTCTTCCTCCCTCACAAAACCGACCTCAACTAACAGCCGTAATCAAAGCCCTCCCTTCTCCTCTCCCTCCTCCTTCTCCTCATCATCGTCATCGTCAAAATCAACAACAAGCGGTGCGGGTAGATAAATCTCAATTTCATACCCGGTGTTCACCGCGGGAGCAGGAGTAGGAGCAGGAGACGTAGGTGGTGGCGGAGCTGGGGTTTCTGTATCTGTATCTGTATGGTGCCTAGGAAAAGTCGAATGTGTGGGTGAAGGAGGTGGAGGAGGAGGGAGTACGCATATGAGCGGTGATTGAATGAACGCTTGAGGCGGGGAAGATAGAGGTGATGTTGGAGGGAGGGAATCGAAACCCGAACGACCTCTCCTAACGTACGGCCTCGGTGGCGGGGCAACGAGACGAACCCCTAGTAAGGTGCTTGGCGGTGTAGGATATTCAACATCTTCCCCAGCATCATCTCGTAAGTTATCCTCTCCATTTGGATGTACCTCACCGACACCGACTCCATCCGCCAGTGTACCCATATCACCCATAACCCTCGTCGCCGCCGCCGTCGAACCAAACACATCATCACCCCCAGGACTTCCACTTCCATCCCGACTCTGACTTCGACTCTGACTACCATGCGCATGAACATGTATGTCCGAGTGTGCAGGTCTGAGTGGCGTCAACCGTCGTGGTTGAATTTGTGTTCGGGTTCGAATGTGGGGGTATGAATATGGGTGGGAAGCCATGCGAACTGACTTTGGGGTCGGCGTCGATGCACGCGTTGGGGTAGTCGTACGTACAATCCTGGGCGTGCGTATACGTGGCCTTGGACGACGGGTACGAGATGTCGACGGGGATCGTGGTGGTTCTGGTGATGCGGAAGCGGAAGCGGAAGTAGTTTGTTGAGATAGGTGTACGGGCAAAGAAGCCGTCGAACGCGTTGGTATTAGCGAGTCTCCATACTCATACGAGTATGTATACGGAAGAGAAGGAGAAGGAGAATCAGGAAATGAGAATTGATGAAATTGAAAAGGCGTAGCAGAAAGTGTATTAACCATGTACCCTCCTTTGTTCTTGACAATCTCAACCAACCTATCGATATATTTCTGTCTTGAGGGCGATATCGTGGGCGTTTCAGGGCTGCATAAACGAGCACAATGAACATTAGAAGGAAAACACAAAGGGAGGTGAACTTACTCGTCTGAATGAGAGTGACGCTGAGAAGGTATAAGTAGCGAAGATTCTTCATCCTATCCAGTTCACAGTCAAAGAAAAGGTCGATTTGAGTAAGCATTATACTGTAATTATGGCAGGTACTTACAGTATTCCCAACGTCACCATCCTTCTTCAAACGACCAAACCATCCTTTCCTGCTCTTCCTTCGACGTGGCGGGACGCAACAGCAACAGCAGCCACAGAACTCCAAAACCAGGTTGAAATTATTGATGTTGAGGATGGACGCCATTGACGTTAGCATCCATCCGTGTCAGAGGCTGTAGCGAGTGAGAAATTTAGAAAGGATTCAAAGGAAGGCTAGCGTGCTGGGAAAGGAAAGGCAACGCGGAAAACGTAGTGCAAATGCAGTCTGTGTTGCTCAGCAGTGCACAAGTAACCACGGGTGCATGGTCTAGAGGCATGATTCCTGCTTTGGGTGCTTATATCACACAAATTGCAGGAGGTCCCCGGTTCGATCCCGGGTGCGCCCCATGCTGTTGGATGCAAATCAATTTTTTCCCGCTCTGTCGGCGACGGGCGTTGGGTGTCCTGTGCTCTTCTAACTGAGCTATGGTCGGTTTATTGCTTACTCGATACGATATGAAGCGCTATGGTGGCTCTTTTTCAAACATGCTTCATCTTGCTGAATCGTGGCTTTTACACTGGATACGGAAGGAGATCTTGCGTATGAGTAGGATGAAGATGGAAATCCCTCAGGCCTCACTAGTCAAATTCAAAGCTTCGCATCCGATATGAAAGGTTTCTATTTTTTTTTATGATCGGTTCTGAGTCGGGTTGTGGAGGATTCACTACAGATTAGTTCTGGGTTTCAGTCTGTGCGTTATTAGTGTTCACCGTGACTGTGGGTCATCCCCGCCTTCCTTGCCTCGTCTGTTGTGCGTCCTTGCACATGCCTTCCTCTCCCTTCCCTTCCCGGGCCTGTATACATTACAGCTAAAACCTGCCTTCACCACCACCTGCTCTGCAGGGCGGGCAAGAAGTGACAATGAACCACGTGTTCGCGTTGTGGCTTCAACGCGCGCCACTTCGTTGGAACACAAAAATTCCTCGACATTGTCTCCTCAACCACTGGCACTTATAAACCCCTTCTCATTACACACATGGACTTACTAAAAGTGATTCTTCATCATGTCAACGACCATCTCGAACAAACTTGTCCCATTGCTCGCTGCTGTTCATCCGGACGTCCTGGGAATCGCTTCGTCGACACGATTGATTGGAAAAGATGGGCTTAACTGGGACCTGTCGAAGCTAGTTGTGGCAGAACCGGGAGATGGTGAACGTCAACCAGTGTACACGGTATGTCATCAATCTGCTCCTCTGACACGCCACGATATTAACATTTGACTTCTTTCAGGGAACATGGCAATTCCTCGCTGCTCGACTACTTATGGCCACTTCAGAAGACTTAAAACCTCCTACCCCCGAGCTAGCAGACGATCTCGAGAGTTTCTACCACGTCTTATCCTGGGTAATTCTGTGCTTCACAAAGCATGGTTTGAATAGCAGTGCGCTTGGGTCAATGATGTACTTCGTCTATGATTATTCTTTCGAGCATGGCAGAACTCCTATGGGAATTTTGACAGGGATGTCTAAGGCAGGTCATATTCGGAGCAGGTTCATGAGAAAGTGGGCTCGTTTGCCGCAGACTGCGCTGAGGGATTTGGTTTGCGATCTTGAGGAAGTGTTTACAATTCAATATGAAGACAAGGAGCCTCCTCTTGAAGAAATGATCGAATGGTGGAAAACGAAGTACAACAATGCGTCTGAAGAACGACGAAGATCTATGGAGAGATACGATGATATGGGTATCATACGCAAGGGAAGACTCAACTCGACTTGGATGATAAATCGTTTCGTGGATGCTATAAAGTCTGACGCGCCGGAGGATTGGCCTGAAGAGGAATGTGTGCGCGTCGTGAATGAAATCAAACCATTTCGTCCGATGTACGTCGCTCCACCGATACCGTATTGAAAGGAGTCCGAGGAAATGGCATTGGGAGCGTGTCCTGACGACGAGGACTTGGAGGATGAACGATGAATTGATGGATCATTATGCGCGTTTTTTGGGGGGGATTGTCATTGCGTATGTAAGGCGTGGAACAATATGGCGGGGCTTATCGATATCGTTGTGTCCTTCATCTGATTTACTACAAAGTTGTATGAGGTGTCCGGGCCATTGCGTTTCGGTCTTACTTACGAACTAGTAAAAATAAAAACCTCCGCTCCTTCCCGCGTCATACCTTCCCATTGCTTTGAATGCTTCGGAATTGTTCGATTACTCCTCTCCAATACACTAGATTCATATCATATCATGTCCGTGAGGGTGTTATATAAAAGATCCACGATACCAGTGACCTTCAAGGTCAGAAGCCCTGTTCGATTGTCCCTGGCCTGAACCCTGACAAACTATGTTTTTCTACTCTCCTACACCGCTCCTACATAAGCCTTTGAAGTCCCAAGTCCCATGTCGTATGTAAGTCAATGGTGTAATGGTGGGCCGGTTGGTGGCATACGTATGCTCTGCGGCCAACATTGAATTTACCCCCTGCGGCGAAAGGGTAAGTGAGGTGAGTCAGCGTTCACACATCCAACTTCCAACCTTGCTTCCTGGACTCCGTCGCTGCTTTCGTTTTATCGAGGTTTACGTTCGACGTTCAAACGTTCAACCCGTCTTCGAGGGGTGTATATAACGACGCATACATACACAGATCAGAATCCATCCGCTACCGATGTCCGCCGCCGCCACCACCACCCCACCAGTAATCCTAATAACAGGCTGTTCAACCGGTTTCGGTCGTTCCCTCGCTACCCAATCTCTCTCCCTAGGTCTCCGCGTCATCGCTACAGCCCGTAAGATATCATCAATCCAAGACCTCCACGAGCAGGGCGCGGAAGTGTTTGAGTTGGATGTTACGTGGAGTAAGGAGGTTCTTGAGGGGTTTGTAGAGCGTGTTTTGGGTGTTTTGTGAGTTGTGGGTTTTGTTGAGTCTGAGATGAGAGGAGGTCTGATGTGAATGTGTATATATAATAGTGGGAGGATTGATATCTTGATTAATAACGCGGGGTACGTTCTCAGTGGTGCGATTGAGGAGAATTCGTACGTCTTTCAACCATTATAATCCCAATGCTTCGTCTTCTCACTAACCTCCCTCTCCCCTCCTCCTCCATCCTTTCTCCTCCCTGCTCCCTACAGCCCCACCCAAATCGAATCCCAATTCACCACAAACCTCTTCGGTCTCATAAACCTAACCACCTCCTTCCTCCCACACTTCCGTTCCCAAAAATCAGGCACGATAGTCAACATCAGCTCCCAAGGCGCGTATCTGGCTGCGAGTGGTGTAGGCGCGTATTGTGCGACCAAAGCAGGTGTTGATTGTGAGTGCTCGAGTCCTTGCATGACTACTAGCTTAATTTCTTCGGTTTATATCGGCGTGGCAGGTATATCGGAAGTTTGGTCGAAGGAGCTCGCGCCGTTTAATGTCCGTGTTATGGCTGTTGATCTAGGAGCGTTCAGGACGGCAGCGGCGGGTGATAATTTTCAATTACCTTCAAAGCAGGTTCGTTCGCTACCAGCCTTCACTAAACCTTCACGGTAACACACACGTCTAGATCCCCGAATACGAGGCAGCACACGCACTCTTCACGTACGCCCACTCCCAATCAGGTAAAGAAATGGGTGACCCCACCAAAGGCGCTCGAAAGCTCCTTGACGTCGTGCTTGATCCTAGTATCACGACACTTCCTGTGAGGTTTGCTTTAGGTGAAGATGCTGTGCGGTTAATTGAGAAGAGTCTGAGGAAGAGGTTGGATGAGTTTATGGAGTGGAGGAGTGTAGGGATGGGAACGAATGTTGATGGGGTTGAGTATGATGATAAGGATTGGTGAAGTGGAAAAATGTGAAATAATTACCAAGTTGTAAATTTGTATGTACTCGGTATTATAACCCGGCTATCAAGACTGTCTTGAGGTCGTGCGTCCTCATGAAATGTTTATATGAAATCTTGCTGGGTCCATACAGTCGTAATTTTTGTTCTGAAGAATGCTTGAACACACGGTGCGTCAGTGGCGTTACAGAGTACAGAAGCAACGTTTCGTATGGTAAGATAAGTAGCGATGTGAATGAGAATACAGAGAGGAGTAAAAATGAATTTTGAAGGTTTTGAAGGTGAGCGCGAAGAGAATAGGGATGACAACGACCTACTTACGCTATTACAGTTGTGCGTAACAAGCATTACGTATATAGTCGGCTAGCTCTGAATTACATCAGCTCCGACCGCGAGCTTCCCTTGTTTTCCCGCCACCACTTCGTCGCCAGTCCTTCGGCCGCAGTATTTCCTTTGGTTCTACATGATCTTGGTTTCGTTTGGCTTCATATTTCGTCGAGACGCGTAATAAAAAACCTAAAATATTCGGATCTCGCGAAGGAAACGCGTAGCAATCTCGAAAAATGATGGGGCTACAAGGTTACTATAGGTGCGGTTGTCATCATTGAAGCTGCCTTTGTTGGTTTATTTACCTTTTTTTTCTCCAGGTCAGAACACAGGCTTACGTGAAAGCAGAAGCAGGAAGTGTTAGTGCGTCTCTGGTGCGTCTTCAGTACTTCAGCGGCAAGTGCTCGGAGGTTTTGAGATACGAACTGATTGTCAACACGCGTAGCTTCCATTATAATACGGCCTTTGAAGCCCGAAAAAGCTGCATGGACTTCACAGTCTTTCACAGTTCACGAAATCAGGATCTTCGAAGCTCATGCGCTGTGCCCTTGACACAGGTCGCTCACGGTGTATTACCGCCGTTCTTGCATTCGCTACAATCTCGACCGTCGACCTGGCGTTGGCTTGGCGTTAACATTCATGATGCATGCGCATGCTTTTGGATAAGATATTATCGAAAAAAATCCCGCCATATGGCTAAGAAGTCGTCTTTTCCGTCACCTTAACAGGGCCACGAAAAGTTAGGATCACGGGAATCGAGAACGCCCTTGTTAGTTCTTCCAGTCACTCATAAACCCCGCTTTAGAAGGTCTTCGCCTCTCATGGCTCGCATATATTCACAGCATGCACCATGCTTGTCGTTATCTACAGTATCTCGACGACGCATGTGTTATGTTTATATATAGTGCCGACCATATGCCGGGTAGGATGAAATATCTCACACCTACTATATAAGACGACAAGAAGTCATTATAATCATCGTACGACCAAGACACTTGGATCAAGTCTCTCTTGTCGCTCGCTGCTCCGATGGTCTCAATTCTCGCAAGATTGGTTCTCATCGCATGTCTCTCCTCCGCTACAGTGTTTGCAAGCGCAAAGTCAACCTTCATTGTTCATGAGAGCCGTGATGTTGTTCCGTCTGGATTCGTTCACCTGGGCGACGCACCCGCGGAGCAGATGATTGACATGAGGATTAACCTTGCAATGGGCGATCAAGCGGGTTTACAGGCTGCATTGGAGAAGGCTAGCACTCCGGGTAGTCCCACGTTCAGGCAGTGGCTTACTAAGGAGGAGGTAAGTACATCCCATGCGTATTGCTTCTTGTCGATTATCATCATGTTGATTTTCGGTCTTATCATTCATCTTGTGACGACATTACATCTTTGCACTTGGTGATCACACAGGTGGAATCTTTCGCTGCTCCTTCCGCTTCGACGCTGACTGCCGTAAATGCCTGGCTGAACTCGTTCTCTGTTACGCCTACGCCCGCTACACCTGCAGGTGACTGGCTCAAGTTCAGCGTTCCGGTCAGCACCGCGAACGAGATGCTCAACGCGCAGTTCTCTGTGTTCAACCACACTGATACTGGAGCTACTTCGATCAGGACATTGGAGTATTCCGTTCCAGCGGAGTTGCAGGGTTTGATAAGAGCAGTGCACCCAACTACGTCGTACGTTTTGTTTTTCGTTCTCATTAGCATCGGTGTCTTTCTCATGTATGAGGTATACCGCCGGGTTTTTCTCAGGTTTTCAGGTCCTCTACGTGGACGATCTCCAGTTGTGGCAGTATCTTCCCCCAAATTCAACACTCGCGCAGATGATGCCGTCAATTGCAACGCAACGATTACTCCTGCGTGCTTGCAGACTCTGTATAATATTCCCGCTACTTCAGTCCCCGCAGGAACGAAGAGCACCCTCGCTGTCTCTGCGTTTGATGATCAGAATGCGAACCTGGTACGAGTGGGGATTGGTAGGCTGTTGGTTCGATGACTGAAGACTCTTTATTCCCTATTATATAGGCTGATTTGGCGGCGTTCCTTCAAGAATTCAGACCTGACATACCCTCCAATACAACGTTCTCGACCACTCTTATTGATGACGCTACTAACGACCAGACACGATCTAATGCTGGCGTTGAAGCTGTACGTTGAATGATTTCAATCGATGTGCTTCTTACAGCGCTTAACATTCTGTTGCATAGAACCTTGACATTCAATATACTGTTGGTATTGCGACCGGCATTCCTACCGCCTTTGTTGACGTCGGCGAATCCACAAAAGATGGACAAGACGAGGGGTTCTTGGATATCATCAATGCTCTCATTGCCGAATCAAACCCTCCACTAGTCATCTCTACTAGTTACGGATTCGATACGGAGGCATCGCTTTCAGAGAGTTTGACTGTGTGAGTACTTTTCTATGCTGCTGTCCTCCCCAGTCATGTCCGGAGGAGAAAATCAAGATTGAGCGGCTAATGCGATTGTCCCGATCCTTCTTGTGTGGTTTTTCAACTTTCATAGCGCTATGTGCAATTCATACATGCAGTTGACTTCTCGCGGTGTCTCGATCACTTTTGCAAGCGGAGATGGAGGGGTGGCGTCTACACCAGGTGTACAGTGCAACGGCAAACCGTTCCCACCTACCTTCCCTACCTGTCCATTGTGAGTTAAATTAAGTTAGATGTACAGTTTGAATCGAACTAAAGCTTTGCGATCTGTTTAGCGCAACGTTGGTAGGCGCTACACAAAATGTGCCCGAGACCAGTGCAGGACTATCTGCAGGCGGCTTCTCAAATTACTTTGCTCAGCCTTCATGGCGTGCGTATCGCGTTTCTCAAAGTTTTTCCGTTGTAACTTCATGCTTTGCTGAAACTATTTTGTTTTTCATAGAGGCCGATGCGGTAGATGCCTACATCACCAAACTCGGTAGCACGTACGAAGGGCTGTACAATAAGTCCGGCCGTGCGTACCCGGACGTGTCCGCACAAGGAGAGCGTGTGCAGATCGTGGTGGATGGTCGAGTAGGCAGCGTCGGAGGCACTTCCTGCGCGAGCCCGATCTTTTCATCTGTAGTGGCGTTGATCAATGACGAGCTATTGGCAAATGGACAATCGCCCCTTGGCTTCTTGAACCCCTGGATATATGCGAATCCACAGGCATTCAACGACATCACTACTGGTGAGTTATTTACGGATTGTTCTGCTGTGTTTGAGGTGTTGAATGTTACGTGCTTGGTATAGGAAGTAACCCTGGGTGCGGAACTTCTGGGTTTCCGGCCATGGCAGGATGGGACCCAGTGACTGGTATGGGGTCGCCAAATTACGTGGCCATGAGGGCTGCAGCGGGTTTATCATGAGTTAAACTAGTTTAACTGTGCAAGTGCGTTGAGGCGTTGTTGTTGTATATAGATTAACAAGCTTTATCGGTTTTACGTTTTGCCCTCGCATTCTCTAGTAAAGGAGAAAAATACAAGAGACTGCGGGCGACTGATACCGAAATGCCCTCCTGGCGTGTTAGCGTGGCGGGATTTAGCCGAACGCCACATCACATATGTACACCCTTGTGGGCGCCTATTGACTTGTTCAGAACCCACCATCATCTACATTTCGAGTCTCCTGTCGATCTACTGTCGGATAGCGCGATTGTTTCAGCTATAGGCTGTCTGCTTATAATTCTCAGCAACAGGTTTCCGTGGCCGCTCTACTTTGGCAAGGTTTTTGAAACTAGGCATGCAAGCTGGATGTCTTTCAGGTCCTCAGCTACCGCGCAACAGAAGGCTGAATGGTGACGAATATCCCTTCTCGGTAACGTCAAGAACGTACTGATTGTGCTGTTGAAGCAGCCTTGCCTGGTTGCTGTGGCGCCCACATTTCGCTCAAGGCTTTCTAGGCCTCACGAAAAAGAGCTAGCTTGTTGATCGAAGGAGATACTTGCGAATCTCAAGCTCATGCAGACGCCCTTCACATCGAGAGCTGTCCCCTAATACTTGGAGATCTCGGAGACTATTTCCCTTATGAAGGTGTTAGTGTTTCAAAGGTTTTTTCTCATTTCATCTTCAGCGAATGTTTACTTCCACTCAACTCAATTTGCCACTCGCCACTCAACTCAAAATATTGAGAAAGCTTTAATAGGACGCCCTCTCGCAATCAACTCTTTTCTCCACTTCCACAACTTCTTCGCTGGTACAAGATGTATTTGGCCAAAATGTATAAACACTCCGAGTTGCCGTCTTTGACAAAAGTTCAACGAGGCATATGGCAGGTTCTCATGATAGACCAGCCTTTCTTTGACTTTCATCAATATTGGAATGATACATCCACAGCTCTACCACTCATCCAGAGGTTCTTTCGTGATATTTATCATTTGGAACCACTTCTATTTGGGCTCTACCTTATTGCGAAATTGTGGAATTCGGTAGAAAGCGCTATGGTGCTATACTTTTCGACTCATCTCCTACGAACGGTATGTGAGCTCTTTACGTGTTGTCCTTGTGTATGATTTATGAAAATACACTAGGTCGAAGACGGAATCAAGAGAAATACTTCAGATCTAACGGTCATAATCAGAGCGATTCTCTTTCATCTACTCTGCCAAGTGACTGCAAGATTGGTGCGACGAAAGTGGTAAGTTTATCGTTTAATTTTCATTTCGGAGACTTTTCAAGTGAAAGTTTTTAGTAACCAGCTCATTCCCGACCTGCAAAGTCGTGTCACTTCTTACTATGAGCTGTTATTAATGAAAGGTAACCGGATGAGTCTGATCTTATCTCCTCCTACTCAGACTCACTGTGCTGGGTTTAGCCGACCTTGAGGTTGACATTCCAACCGCTAAAGGTAAACTCTATCTACGTTGTTGTAGTCCCGAAATTGATGACCCATGTTTACAGAGCCTGGCCACCGTAGGCGAGCAACATGTGAAGCCGCATGGGGAGCGTTCGAAGGCATTGCACAGCTCGTCTTCGGTATTTGTACGACTGCGATTCAGATATTTTTCATGATGCATTCATATCGATCCATTGACCGATGGTTCCTCCTGATATGTTCGGCCAGACCTCTGCTTGAAATGTTGCTACATAGGAGAAATTTGTGGGGAACGCGTACGTCCACCCATAGTCCTTCACCCTCCGCGAAGTTGCGCGTAGTAATTTTTTGACAGCACACGTGTTTTTCGTGAACAATGCACACTATTTACGGAAGAAGGCTCTCAAGCAGATGGTAACGGATGAATTCAAGCAAGACATTTTATGCAACAACTTCCTTGATTACATTTTTAAGGGTAGGTTTTGCCGTGTCAATGCTCCTTACCCCCTGTTATTGACCATGAGCCTGCTTGCGTTTCAGAGTATGCGCAATGTCTCCGTTTTCTGCACGGCATGTCACAGGACCTCCCGTTTTTCGAATCGGACGAAGAAGTTTCAGCAACATCCGGAATTGTGCGTGATATCATGGGTGATTTACCGATGGTAAGTGTCGGAATTTTCGTCAATGTGAATGTAAACAAGACTTAAAAGATGGTTTTAGGCGTACGCTGCTATCACCGCTGTTCGAAATCCCAACATATTCTCTATTTCCTCTGTTGCAATCGTAGAACAGTTTGCGTTGTCATTAAGGTTCGCCCTTGAAGGTGTCCTCAACAGCATTGCATCGCTCAATCAGCACGTGAACCAAATTCGAGAGCTGTATATTGCTACAGAAGTGAAGAACACCATACCGGACGGACATGTTCCTTACCCGGAGAGCTCGAAGTTGCATGACCGCGGAATGTCAGTCGAACTGCGGTGCGTAACCTGAGCTTTGAAGAAACTTTCAGACCCTCACAGAAATTTCTTGGGCAGAAATGTTTCGTTCTCGTATCCAGGCACCCAAATGGCGACTAGTTCACTTAAAAACGTGTCTCTCTCAATCAAATCCGGTCAACTAGTTGTCCTTGTCGGTGCCAACGGAAGCGGCAAGTCGACTTTGATGAAACTCTTATCGAGGTTGTACGATCCAAGTTCTGGGGAAATCAAAATCGATGGAAAACCTATGGATATGTACAAAGTATCGGATTTACGATCGGCCACGGCAGTCTTAAGTCAGGAGCACCGCTTGTTCCCGCTTTCGCTCGCGGAGAATGTCGGGTTAGGCAATATCGACAGGGTAGATGATGTGAAGATGATTTTGGAAGCGGCAGAAAAGGGCGGAGCCATGAAGTGTATTGAGAGATTGGCAGAAGGTGTGAACACTGTTCTCGATCCGATGTTTGATGTGTATAGTCACAACATCGAGATGGACTCCACCGGGAGACTTGAGAAGGAGATGATGAAGCTTAGGAAAGCTGTTGATCTTTCTGGTGGGGAGCGTCAGCGACTTGTTGCGTGAGTGCTACTGGTTTTAACTCAGAACGAGATCCCTAACACGCTAATTCTTTCATTGCCCCGTTTCAAAACAGTTCACGTGCGTTTATGAGGTTCAAAACTGGGAAAGTCAAACTAGTCCTCGTAGACGAACCGAGTTCAGCTCTCGATGCTGAGGGAGAGCTGAGGCTTTTCGACAACCTCCAAGCGGAAAAAAACGGCAAGACGATGATCTTCGTGACGCACCGGTTTGGCCATCTAACCAAGCATGCTGATCTTGTTGTGTAAGAAGTCTTGCGCTTTTCTTCGGAGGTCAGTGTGAATGCTCAGATTCTTCTGATCTAGGTGCATGAAAGACGGTGAAGCAATCGAGTCTGGGACTCACGATCAGTTGATGAGACTAAAGGGTGAATATGCCAAGCTGTACGATATCCAGGCCAGCGCATTTCAGCCTGCATAATTAAGGAGATGAGTTCAGACACTGGCAGATGTATAGTATGCAGGGGAGGCTTTGGATTTTAGATGTTGTTCAGACGTGCGCTATTCTTAAGTACGCTCTGGGCTTTCACTTTCAGTCACTTACTTTCCTAATTTATATTAAATATATACTCTCTTGGTGGAAGAATGCATATGTAATTCGCTTCAATATTTACGGGGCCGAGGGTGTTGGGGTGAATGGAATTCGTAGCGCCGCCGTTCAATCAGTCAGCCTTCTTTCCACGCTCAGTCAGTAATTGACTCGACTGCTTCTTTGAACATACGTACGCCACACTCGCTACCGTGCTTTTCCCTATTTCAAATATTGTACGTCTTCTTGAATCTCGTGACTCATTTACCAGATACTCGGCAGTTGATGACATTGAGTACAGTTGATGAGTACAGATGTATTACGCTCTCAGGAACCGTGACGGTGTATTTAAGAGGCTTTCGCACCTTCACACCTTTGTGCTTCCACATCGCTCCTTATAATCATCATGACATCTTTCAAAATCGCCATCCCCGATGCAACTCTTGACCTCCTCCACACCAAACTTTCCACCACCGTGTTCCCGGATGAGCTCGATGACGCTGGATGGCAATATGGTGTCCCTCTTGCTGACATCCGAAGGCTCGTCGCGTTATGGAAGGATGGGTTCAATTGGAGAGAGGAAGAGAAAAAGCTGAATGAAGAACTTCCGCAGTATACGACGGATATTGATGTCGAAGGCCATGGGACATTGAATATTCATTATGTGTATAAAAAAAGCGGGATCAAAGAGGCCATTCCATTGCTATTCGTTCACGGTTGTGCGTATGACCCTTCCCTATTCATTAGTGAATGCTGATAGGTCATACATACTCTTGAATTCGCACACAGGGCCAGGAAGCTTCATTGAAGTGCGAAAGATCCTCCCGCTATTGACCAATCCGACCTCCGAAGGGCCTGTCTTCGACGTTGTCGCGTTTAGCCTTCCTGGATATGGTTTCTCCGAGGCGCCAAAGAAGAAAGGATTCAGACTAGCCCAATATGCTGAGGTATGCACATGCTACATCGATTTGCGTTGCTAATAGACCGGAACTCCTGTTGCTTATAGGTGGGACACAAGCTGATGATTTCTCTGGGATACAATGAATACGGTCTCCTACCTCCCACATCTAGAATAAGGGTCCTTTCTGACTTTGATTCAATTGCTTTCTAGTGACGCAAGGAGGTGACTGGGGGTTTCTCGTATGTACCTTCTTGTCTTTGAGCGTCTACTCTGAACACTTTCAATCAGATAACTCGTGAAATCGCCGCTCGATACGGAGGAAATCATAGCAAGGCATGGCATACCAATATGCAACTGTACGTTTTCGGTGATCTTACTTATATAAGTGTTAAGCGCTGATGTATTAACGTTCGTACAGAGTCGTTCCACCTTCCGAATCAGAACCACAAGGCGATCCACCAACACCCGCTGAGCTCGCAGGTTTGGAGCGTCTCAAGATATTCCAAACTCTAGGCAATGGTTACTTTGTCGAGCAGTCCACGCAACCGCAGACGTTAGCGTACAGCCTAGCAGATTCGCCTGTCGGGCTGCTTGCATGGATATATGAGAAGCTCGTTGCATGGACGGATAAATACCCCTGGACGGACGAGGAAGGTGAGCGACCTCAGTCCAAATCCCAACAGTGATCATGTTCTGATTATCGTAAAGTCCTTACGTGGATCTCAATATACTGGTTCTCTCGTGCCGGTCCTGGAGCTTCGATACGGATATACTACGAAGTTGTCAGAGCCAACGAGATGGATGCGAAACTTCCTGTCTCATCGATTCCTATGGGATTCTCTTACTTCGCTCAAGAAATTCGATTTCCAAGAAGGTACGATTGCATTGTATCTTGATCTTCCACGCTTCACTAATTCTGCTCAATAGTTGGACAAGTCGACTCGGAAATTTAGTTTTTGAATCCGAGCACGAGAATGGAAGACATTTCGCTGCGCATGAGAGGCCAGATGACTTGGTTGATGATCTGAGATTGATGTTTCGCAAGGATGGTCCGGCGTTTGGAGTGGTGTCAGGAAGAAATGGATACGCAGCATAATGGAGTTCATAAATACACTATTGTACATGAACATATAACTACACCAGATTCTCATATCGAAATTTTTCTTTACCACTTTCTCTGAACTGAGCCTCCATAGTTTGCAAACCATCATCAAATGATCCATGATTCTCATTAGCGTTAACTTCTGCAAACACCAATGTAGATATCCTGGCATTGTGACCTGGCATTCTGGAGTTCATATGGCCTATATCTGTGTTTGCTATTTGTGTAGTGTCCTCTACACTTACACCAAGAGCAACACGGACAATGATCAATGTTGGAGCTATGCCCTAGACCAATATCTGAGTATTTGCATGTTTTTCAAATTACTGAGTAAAAAGGCTTACCACAACCTGTGTAAGTATTCCAAATAATGATGGAGAAAGCTTCACCAACTGTCCTATCAATGTGGAAATGAGAATTGCAATTGGATATAGAATGCCTGATTCTAGACTGTATTCAGTAGATCAAGACAGTGTACTTTGATTAACTGAATGAAACTTACATGATTGCTATAATTCTTCTATATCTCTTCCGGATTTTGTCACGCCCATATGAAGTGTTGATCTCTCTACTGATCCACCATATTCTCCCAGCTTATAAATTTGATTAGAATAGCACTTGAATCAGAAATGTCAAGCTAGAAAGCTCACCAATTAGGCATGTCAATAAAATGTTGACAGTAAAATTAACAATGAGAAAAGCAATTGTCATTATACTTGCAATTTCTACCCAAAAGGTTTCTGATGGAAGACCTTTACTGAGAACTGTGACTCTAAGGCGGATGCTAGAGTCCAGAACGCCTAAGGCTGTGATGCAACGGAGGAGAGTTGTGATTATGAAGATGGTACTGATGGAAATCTTACCATTATTGAAGATGGAGATGATGATCGGAAAGATGGTGATTCGTCTTCGAGATCCCCATATTGCATGGAAACGTTGTATCTTGAAAAGATGCACATGCAGTTAGTACATCATGATTGTCAGAAGATTGGTGCGAAGTGAACTCACAAGGACAGCATCTGCAGCAATGCTATGGAAGAATAGTCAGATTGAGAGCGTCGCGAACACATCTAAATCTAACACACTTTGCAAGTGTATACACCAAAAGAATAATCCCTCTGCAAGAATGGTTGAGACGCAAAATCACAGGTTCACAAAGTTCCATTTCACTCACTCTAACATGTTCAACACGAGCACTTGTTTCCTTGCATCCGAGGGTGATTGTATATCTCCATCGAAGTCACGGAAGGTAAGGATGGCTCCACCGATGTTACCGTAGATATCAAAGAGTGCATTCGCAGTGGCAAATAGAAAGAGAATGATGATCGCTGTTAATTGGAGTCTTCGTTTGAGACCGGATTTGTTGGAGGATAGGATGGATAAGCCCTTGAAGAATAGAGCAGCATAGATACCTTCAGTGTATGATAATGAAGTCAGAGCTTCGTAACTCGTGATCATTGCCGCGGAAGATTCGGAGGAGAAAGGGTGATATCAATATCAACGGGAACTGACCATAAAGCAGCGCCAGCACCTGATTGTATCGATAGAGGTTGTGTGGTGAGTGAGATATCACTGAGAGAGAGTGCGGGAGGGATAGTACGTACTGAGACGACAATGAATGGACTTGAGATAAAACTGTAATCCATACCCGCCAAGATCCTATATCAGAAGATCTAGGTAGACCCAATATCAGCTATGCACGGCGTTACGTACGAGAAGAGACCGACCTAAGGAATGCAAGAAATCGAGGTCAACTCGAGTATGTAGGGGATATGGGACAGTTCGAGCGTAAGGAATTCATTCTTTGTCCGAATCCTGTAAGTCTAAATACCTCTCATGTAATCTGACCCTAATCACCAACTTGTAATCCTGAGTTATGGCAGGTTATGGCGTGTATTAGTGATAACACCGTCAGTTGCGAAACAAGCGCATTTGCGTCAAGAAGATAGCACATAAGCCGCATATATTCATTGTGCTCGAACGTACATATCACCAACAGGAAGTTCGTCGCCACGGAGACATATAAAGAGGAGACTTAGCATGTATGTGACTCTGAGTGTCATATGAATGTGGAATGGGCAGCTATCGTGAGATGTGAAAGGGTCGAACTGCATTGTGTGACACGAACAGTCCTGTTGCTGATCATTCAGATGATCATGATAGATTTGAACATACGTCAGGAAGCCGCTGGAAACCCGAAAACATAAGAACTCACGCAATCTATCATAAGAAGGCGGTGTAGATCTGCAGAATCTAACCAGTTCTTGAGCATTGTCCGCATCCGCGTATCCGAGGACAAGAATGGAGCTGATGGAGATGTCGCTTGCAATACCACCGCAGCTACACAGATGCAAGGTGTTCACGCGCTCTCATTATTATGGTAGAGCTGATGTAGAGAGAGAAACGAAGAAACGAACGTACGCTTTGAAAGCTGGAGAAAAAACTGGCACCTCATCACGTGCTCGCGGTCCGGGAAGTGACGTGATTTTTTCCACGCTGCTTGCCCTCTTCGAAAACTATCCATCCTCACAAAAAAGCTCTCATATTATTTCTGGACGACTCTACATCCGAGGCAGTGTGTCAGCGCTTCGACTTGTACCAAGCGAATGTTGAGGGGAAATCAGATTAAGCCGAATCGCGAGAGATGTTCTGAAGAGAGTATTCAAGCAGAAGGATGGGGAACGAGTGGGCTGAACAAAGAGCTCTAGAGGCGTTCGTCGGAGACTTGACCGTCGTGTCTGGCGCAGTGTCATATTATGAGGAAATCAAGCGTGTGTTTTGGGCGTGAGTATTTCTTGAGCCTTTCATCTTCGTGTATGCTAAAAATACTAACAGAAGCCTCCATCGCGTGCTTTGACGAAGGACCTAACCCCATTCCTTCATGCCTACGGTCCCACTCGGAATTCCTTTGGCCCTATTTTATTTCGCAACTCAGTGAGTCTGAAACCCGATAGGAACGCCTAGACAGATGAGGAAGGTGTGCTAGATAATCGAATTCAACAGTTCTGGTTCTCATATTCTGACTTAGGGTCATTCTCCGCCCGCACGCTAGAGGAAGAATCGCGCATATATGACGCCAAAAATGTTCAGCCGGTCGAACTACTTCATTCTCGTTTCATTCAGCCCTTTTCCGAGTCATCTCCTCGTACGAGAAGCTCTATCGAAATACTCAGCACTCCCCGTTCAATGTCCAACTTTCACGTTCGCATCCTAAATCGCGCAATACTCGAGACTTACGTCGGCGGATACAGCCGTTCAATTGCAGACTTCCCTACAGCTTTTCCTCTGGTCTACGCACGCGCGTATTGAGGATAGAGTGTGACGTGAGTTGATGAATAGTCTTGGGATGACTGTGAGAGAAAATATACTCCAATTCTCCCTTTCCGTACTGACTCATCGTTCTCTCAGTGGCTCCTCTGAACTGGCAATGATGAGTACGAGCGTATTACGTTCTCGGCGCCCCAGGCTTCTCAACTGCGTATTTCACCATATGAACACCCTTTTGCGCATCGCTGTTCATTTCATACTCTCCATTCGCGATCCATCTCTCGATCTTCAAGTTCCCCGTACCAACCTTGCGGCCAGTGAGTGTACAAGAAGAGCGGAATCAAAGAGGCCATTCCATTGCTATGCGTTGATGGTTGTGCGTAATGTTTCATTTGGCTACTGAACGCTGTGGTAATCATTATTGCTCCAGTTCTCGCTCAGGGCCAGGTCGCATCATTGAAGGTCGAAAGAATCTTCCGCTATTGACCCTGCAGGGCATTTCTTCGAAGTTGTCGCAGATATGGATTCTCTGAAGCGCCGAATAAAAGGGGTTCCCTGACTCCGCTCTGTGAATAGTTGGGCCAAAACGAGTCAGAGCATGTCAAAGGGGTTATTTTGCTGCATACGGACGGCCCGATGATATTGATGATTTGAAACTGTTTGGAACAGATGAGGCAGCATTTGGAGTGGTAGAGGGAAGGAATGGATATCCAGGATGATAGTCAATATCCATCAGGAATCTGGGTGTAAGTTTGTGATTCAATTGGAACATTTGTTTCGCTCTATGAGTTGCTGCTAAAGCAGGCAAGAGCAAGAGTGGGAGGGATTCTGACTCGACGACTTCTTTGAACATACTTACATGCGTCGCACATTCACATCATGGGGACATCGTTTGACGTGTTACAATGATTTACGATACTTATCAAGACCCTTTCTTTTTCCCTGACTACTTCGAATATCTGACTCATCGCTTCCTCAGTGATGACTCACTCAGTGCCAAGCGGGTTTTCACACACGCCAGATTATCTTTGCTCCCAGATGATCACCTGGATGTCTTACGTTTCCCAAAAAGCTTGTCATGCGTTCACTATATAAGTGAACAAGCCACCCTCTTGTCTGTCCGCACTCTTCACCATGACTTCGTTCAAAATCTCCATCCCCGATTCAGCTCTTTCTCTCCTCCATACGAAGCTCGAATCCACTATTCTCCCAGACGAGCTCGATGACGCTGGATGGCAATACGGCGCCCCACTCGCTGATATTCGTCGGCTCGTCGCGTTCTGGAAAGATGGGTTCGACTGGAGAGAGCAAGAGAAGAAGCTTAATGAAGAGCTTCCGCAGTATACGACGAATATCGATGTCGAAGGCCATGGGACGTTGAATATTCACTATGTGTACAAGAAAAGCGGGATCAAAGAGGCCATTCCACTGCTATTCGTTCATGGCTGTGCGTACTCATTTGTTGTCGAACGCTGGTACCTCAAACTCGTCTTGAAATCTCACTCAGGGCCAGGAAGCTTCATCGAAGTACGAAAGATTCTCCCGCTACTGACCACTCCGACCTCCGAAGGACCTGTATTTGACGTTGTTGCGCTTGGTCTTCCTGGGTATGGGTTCTCCGAGGCGCCAAAGAAAAAAGGGTTCGGGATTCCTCAGTATGCTGAGGTGCGTATACTATCATCAGTCCTATGATGATAGACGAGATTAAGTCGGATAATATAGGTGGGGCATAAACTCATGATTTCTTTGGGGTATGATGAATATGGTCTGTATCGTATCCTGCCACCTCGTACCTACGCTGACGTTCTGATTTCATCTCAAGTGACGCAAGGAGGCGACTGGGGATATATGGTCCGTCCATTCTTGTCCATGAATGAACCAGACTTAATCATCTAATCTCCACGCTCTCAATCAGATAACTCGTGACATTGCCGCTCGATACGGCGGAAACCACAGTAAAGCATGGCATACAAATATGCAAGCGTACGTTCAAACGTTTCCGCTTGGATCCCACCTGCTGATATATCTATATACCTTTCCCCAGTGTTACTCCCCCCTCTGCATCCGAGCCTCAAGGCGACCCTCCAACACCTGCCGAACTCGCAGGACTGGAGCGCTGGAAGAAGTTCCAGACTGAAGGTAATGGATACTTTGTCGAGCAGTCGACGCAACCGCAGACGTTGGCGTATAGCCTTGCGGATTCGCCTGTTGGATTGCTAGCGTGGATTTATGAGAAGCTTGTTGCGTGGACTGATGAGTATCCTTGGACTGATGAAGAAGGTGAGTTATTGACTTTTGTTTCATTTGGTGTAGTAATCTGACTCTTTATGTTGAAGTTCTTACGTGGATCTCGATCTACTGGTTCTCCCGTGCTGGCCCCGGAGCTTCAGTTCGAATCTACTACGAAGTAGTGAAATTGAAAGGCATGGAGGTCAAACTCCCCGTATCTTTAATTCCTATGGGATTTTCATACTTCCCTCGAGAACTCGCTCGATTACCTCGAAGGTCAGTATACAGCACTATCTTTCTTTCTGTAGATCACGAGCTAAATTTCTCTTGCATCACTCATTCTTGCCTCATCAAATGAACAAATGAACAGCTGGACCAAAAGACTCGGAAACCTCGTGTTCGAATCTGAGCACGATAAAGGAGGGCATTTTGCTGCACATGAGAGGCCGGATGATTTAGTTGATGATTTGAGGAAGATGTTTGGGAAGGGTGGGCCTGCATTTGGGGTTGTTGAAGGAAAGAATGGGTATACAAATTGAGATATTTCGAGGGAATGACATGATAGGTGAAAGTGTATGAATGAATCTTATGTATGTACTCGAATGGTTATTCTGCATGTCTCGCCACGGTTTCACGTTATAATGAACAAGTCAAGGCGCTTGGACTATGTAAACAACAAAAAGTCACTAGTAGGTTGATTGCAAAACAAACATATTTCCTTGAGTCTGGTTCTTCTCAGCTTCGGTGTGAATATGTAGCATCGCACGACTGGTGAGTATGGTGTACAGGACGAACTCTGAGCGAAAAGAACAGCACGTCAATACAACTTTCATGAAGTTGACGTTGGAATATGGTACTTACATCGTGAATACACCGGTCAGAACTTGCTGTTGGGAAGTCAAGAGTGAGTAAGTGAAAAGCGATTCAACAGCAGTCACTTACGACAAGAAAACGGGTGAGGAGGATGTTGAGTAGTGAAAGGGCTGTGAAGAAAGAGTGCATGTTTGAGATTTGCAGTTTCCTACTTTCGCAGGACTTTCAAATTGAGAAAATACTTACCGAATAAGTAGATATAATACAAGATACCTGAATAGCAGTATCAATTCAGTGTACAACGGTGTTGCCACTGGCCAAATACATATTACTTACCATCTCGATGGATTGTTTTAACAAGAGCTGTGCTGCCACCTGACGGATCTGTTGATCAAGATTCCGTGTCATGAGTGTACAGAGGTAGCTGAGTGGTATCATCATATTATACTTACACACTCTGAAGCCAGCAATTGACATGAGAAGTAAAAGACCTATATAAAACAAGGAGTTCAATTTTCAATCCCAAAATAAAACCTTACAGAGTGCTCACTTACCACCTTCATATAAAGTCAAAAACGTAAAGCAAATATAAAAATTCTTAGAATCTCCGCCTGTGGCAAAACATCCACTGCTCCGGCTCCGTATCATGTACGGTGCTTCACCATCTAAAGTTCAAGTCAGTACTTGCAGGCCCTATCACTGGATCCTATGCAATGAACACAGGCTGCCAAAAACAGAAACACACAAGTAGTTTTCTTATAGACCAGGCATTGGAAGTATATCACTGGACCCCAACACACAATGAAAAAGAGTGGGAGCAAATAGGAAAGGGTTTTGTTCCGGTTCCAAACTGCCCATGCACAGAGTGTCAAAATGACTGCCAAGTGTGAATTCAGAAGTCAGAAGTATATTTTTGAATGAGTTGAGGGAGTGAATAGAGATGGTACATACTTTCAGATAGAGCAATACTTGTAGTGGCCATGACTATATCCATAAAGGACACAGGTCATTGGTTAATTTGTTCTAGATCTTTTGCTAACACATACTTTGTGTAGCAAGTTCATATGTGTGACATATCTCTTCACTTGGATGAGAAGAAAATGGCACTATACCAACAATGTTATCATGAACCCCCATACAAACTTGTTGAAAGTATCCAACAACCTTAATACTTACTAAGGAAAACTTCAACTGTTATATTTGCAAATGGAAGGTACTGCTGCAAAATGAACAGAATTTGACAAAGCTCCATGGACCAGGCCAGATATGTTTTCTTTCTATCTTGATGGTGAGGAAACAGTCATACACCAGTAGAGCATAACTAGCAACTGCAGGTTATTCAATCTCTTCATCAGTTTCTGAAATTTGGTTAATACATATCTCCCAGGTACTATATAGAACACATGCAAACACAAGTATGTCAGTGGCTGGCTGGGATGTATAGACAAGGCAGCTTACTGAAACAATTTGCAAGTCAGTTGCCAACTTGATGATTTCATGCACTAGAGATGGGGATGCCATAGTACTTTATAGGAGAAGTCAGAGCTTCAAGGTACTAGCACCTATAAAGTGAAACATTAAATGCAAAAAATGAATGGAGATGTGATCTCTATTGACATTGTCAGGGCATCCAGGTTCACCTGAAATAACATGGACATATTCAGAAGGCCTAACTCAACTCAACTCAACCAGCGTGACATCTCACTGCTAAAGCCTGAGATGAGTTGAGGTTTTTTCTCCTGATATCCTGATATTCATATTCATATGCAATATCCACATGCATGCTGGTAAGATGCTGTGTTACTCAAGTTGGGTCTAAACTAGATGTCTGCAATATGCTTGTATCTTTGATACTTGTATTCAGACAAGAAATAATTATACACAAAAAAGATGGTCTATCCTATTAGTGACCGATCTGAGGTCAGACACCATAGTGAGTTCTGCTCACATGCTGCCACATCCTGATATTATCTGTCACACTAGACGCAAGAATTGATGTTTCCCTATGTGACTCATTCAGTTGAGATTTAGGTGGGAAACTTATGTGAGATGATATCAACTTTTGTGTTCACTGTGTATACTGTGTGCTTTGCTCAATCTGAAAGTATCACCTCTAATTCACTCATTCAATCAGTATGTCAATTCTGAGCAAACTTCTAATAATCATATAACCAGATTTAGTACAATACTGTTGCAGTGGGCTTCAAGGCTTGAGTTTAGTGTAGTGGTGATAAATAAAGGAGATTCCTATTGCTTCTAGCTATAAGATAGTTATATGCTGATTCCTACATATCAAGATGAATTTGCATTAGGAGCTAGATCTCCCACTACATAATAAGTGATTGCAGTACCATAGCCACAGCATAGTGTACACTGAAGTCTGAGCACCAATGTCAGGACCAGCATACTGTCACAGTGGGGTTTTGACACCAGCTTAGGTGTAGATTGGGCCCTGTAGAGGAAAAACAATATATCTAACTATGATGTCTGTATTAAAAGATTGTCACTGGGTATATCTACAAGATTTGGTGCATAGAGACATCTTTGTATATGCTCTATCTACATACTGCCCCTACTTGAAAGTGTCAGATTCAAAACTGAGAATGATTTGTTCACTTGATATTGAGTAGGTTATGTACTTTTCTTGAAAAGTAAATCCTCTATACAAGTGAATAGTCATAACAAAATTATGATTAAATTTATCTCAGGCAATGATTTTAATACTCAGACATGTTGCATCACTATCTCATCAACTGTATTTAATTGTGCACAATGTAGATAGCTGTGAGAAGAGCAAGCAGAAAGCAGTTCCATTTAGCACTGGCTACAGACCCCCTTTCTAGCTCTATGCTGCTTGCTTGGTCTGGTTTATGCATATCCACCATCTGACATCTGTGCTTCTCTTTATCACACCATGTAAAAAGTGTCTTCTCACCTTCTCTCAACTTTGAAAACTGCTTTAATTACAACCAGCATCTATATCTATTTATATCTCAAGAAAGTGAAAAATAATTCAAAGAGAACATATATAAGGAAGAAACTGTTGAGAAGGAAATTGCATATGAAGTATAGTGTTTTGAGCTTGAGATAAATATATAAAATAAAAGATTCTAATAGTGTATAACTGTAGTCTACATGTTCCATCAATTTTCATCCTGACTCTAGTTCTATGCCTTAAATATCAAGTAAAGAGGCATCAGTAACTTGACACATATGATTGAACTGTAAGCAAGGAGATGTCTCTAGAAAATTGTTCATTCTGAGAAGAAGTTGAGCATGCTATGAGTAATATATGTTCTGTTGGAGCTGGATCTGCTTTGCTTTGGCATGAACATGTAGAACTGCATGGTTGGTGAGTATGGTGTACATGACAAACTGTAACCTAAAGAAAAAGTCTGAGATTAAGAAGGTGGTCTATTGATGTAGCACATACATAGTGAATACACCAGTGAAAACTTGCTGGTTATTGAATGTGGAACAATTATTGAGTAACATCAAATGATATATAAAAGGAACAGACACAGTTGTACAAGATCACTTACCACAAGAAAACAAGTGAGAAAGATATTGAGTAGTGAAAGCACTGTGGAAATAACATTCTAAAATGTGGTTTTCTGCTTTTGAATTGAGAAAATGCTTGCCAAAAAGATAGATATAGTATAGGATCCCTAGACACTAGTATTAGCCCTTGCACAATAGTTTTGCTACTGCCTAAAAGATAACATACCATCTTGATGAACTGTCTTAGTAAGAGCTGTATTGCCACCTAGTTGATCTGTTGGTCAATATTTTATGGGTATAAGCATGAGCAATGTAAAACAAAGAAGCACTAAGCAGATAGTCCATATATATTACTTACACACTCTGAATCCAGATATCAACATAAGCAGTAAAAGACCTATATAATACAAAAAGTTCAATATCATTCAAGATTAAATTCTTAGAGTGTTCACTTACCACCATCATAAACAGTCAAAGATATCCAACAAATATATGCATCCCTTGTAATCCCACTTATAGCAAAGCATCCATCATTGCTACTCCGTATAATATATAGTGCTTCACCAACTATCAAGAAAGAAAGCAAAGAAAGTTCAAATCAGTTTTCACACCCTATTACAGATATATTAGAACATACAAACTGTACTCTTATAAACCTGATATTGGAAGAACATTGCTGGACCCCAACAAGCAATAAAAAAAAGTGGCA
Source organism: Omphalotus guepiniiformis (assembly GCA_028554645.1). Taxonomy (NCBI): domain Eukaryota; kingdom Fungi; phylum Basidiomycota; class Agaricomycetes; order Agaricales; family Omphalotaceae; genus Omphalotus; species Omphalotus guepiniiformis. The sequence goes on from JAQOOI010000015.1 coordinate 636,357, forward strand.
GAAAATAAGAAAGTATCTTGTTTCTGTTCCACACAGCCCATGTGCGGATTGTTAAAATGACTTTTGTATCATGAGTATGAGGATTGTGAATTGAACATTTGGGAACAGAGAGATTTATTAGAAGTTGACTTCTTGATTACTGAATTAGATAGAGTTGAGAAAAATACATACTTTCAGATAGAGAGATGCACAATGTGGAGAGAACTACATTAGAATGCAAGTACATCAGTCAAACATCTATTGAAAGATGCTTGGAGATACTTACTTTCAACAATAAGTAAATAAGTGTGACAAGTATGATCACTTGGATGGAAAGAAAATTGCACTAGATTTACCCAAAAAGTTTCAATTCCACTTGCAGAGTGAAAGACAATTATAACACTTACTAAGGAAAACATAAATCACCATATTTGCAAAAGGGAGATATCGCTGCAAAGTGAACAAACACTTGATAAGGCCCCATGATCTAGGCCAGATATGTTCTATTTCCATCTCAATAGTGAGAAGATAGTCATATACTAGTACAGCACAACTAGCAACTGTAGATAGAGAAAAAATTATTTTATCAGCAATTCAAATCTTAAATGAGAGAGACTAATGAGTGAAAACTTGAATATAAGTACATACCTTGTAAATACTATATTGAATGTCAATGAAAGCATGAGCATATTAGCTAGTGGCCCAGCTGAAAAGAGAGCAAGTGTACATAATCACTTACTGAAACAAGTTGAGATTCACTGGCCACCTTGACAATTTCATGGACTAGAGATGCAGATGCCATAGTGTTTAATAGTAGACTTGGAGAGTGTGTCAAAATGTGAAGGTGTTTCTGGGGATATAACATATATCAAAGTAGGAGAAAGATTAAATACAAAAAATGAACAGAGATGCTATTGCTGTGATTAGTATAGCTATATTAGTATTGATATATATACAGATAATCAATGTGCACTGGCTTTCATTGCATAAGAATCTTGAATCAACACTTCAATTTTAGTTGACCTTAGACAAATATTGTACTGCTTTTGACCTGTGATTGTATAGTAATATCCGTAAGATTATCAGAGGGCCTAAAATATCACAGACACAGACATTTAGTTCAGACTTTACTCAATTGACTTCACATCTCATTTGCTGCATGCTTCATCTTTGTTCTTTGTGCTCTCTCAGGGTTTATTTTAGAATTGGTACTTGTGCCGCACTCTCTTTAATGTGAGTGCTATTGGTGGGGACTGAGATATGAGCTCAAAGTTGAGTGATTCAGCAGCTAAGTTGAGCTTGAGATTATATGTATATATGTGCTAATATTTCTCAAGAGAGATATCAAATTTCAATTAGGCTGTGTACTGTGTTGTATACTGGATTCTAAAGAAACATGTACGATTGCATTTATGTTTACTATGAATCATTATATATGCAAAAAATCTGATATTAGAAGGCAGAAGTAGAGATAGAGGCAAAAGCATTGAACTTTGAAGTGAAAGAATAGATATATAGAAATGAAAGAGAAAGTAAATGTTGAGAATATGATTTACAAATGCCAAATGAATGAATGATGAACTACCTATTACATACCAGTTACAAAGTTAGAGTGTAACAACAAGAATCTATTCTTTAGGTGATATCCAGCCATGGTTTGGCCAGTTGAGCTGGGCCCTGAATGGAAAGTGCTCTGAATAACAAATTTTCTTTTGAGTGTGCTGTAATAGTTGTCTGTAAATTCATCTATGAACACAGTGAGCAAGCCCAGGATACAGATGTGCTCTAGGAACCTTGAGTACTGCAGCTATTCATGCTTTGAGCCATACATATATTGTAACTGGACAGTAGATGGAATGAATTATTTATTACATACCACACTTTGAAGTAGCATACTGCAGTACTGCAGCAGACTAAGGAAATGAGGCACTGAGTGCTTTTTATCTCTGCCATGTTCTTGCTTAAGTTGTATTCCTTGTCCCTCGTGAGTTCTTTCCTTTCTCCTGGCTATCTCCTCCTCCTCCCCTGGATATAAACTGCCCATCTATGTACTTGGGCTCAGTACTACTTGGGTTTTTGACTCATTTTCGGTCGATGTTGGACATGCAAGTGCGGGTACAAGAAAGAAGAGGATGGAGGCGGAAGTCTCGAATACACCCGGCTCCGGCTCCAGACTTCCTTTTCTGGCCTTCAATCCGGTACGGGTATCCCAACCATCCGGGTTACCGGTTTCCCAAACAGTGATGACACCTGATGACCACCATCGCCTAAAAAACGCGTCTCACGTCCAAACCATGCCCATACTACCAACTCTAAAAAAACATCTCTCGCCCTCGCCCACATCCCCTTCGGTCTTTAAAAAAACAATAACGATATCGAGTAGCGTATATATCCTACACACGTATGTTCGCTCACGGCTTGAAGAAGTGAAAGAGAGGTTGGAAGAGGAGCGTGTTGGGAGGGATGTGTTGAGGAGGAGGTTTGAGAGTTTGTTGGGTGATGTTGGGTATAGTGTTTTGGGATTGGTTGGTGGGTTAGGGGAGGGGATTTTGGGAGAGATGGATGTTGAGGGTGTTATTGGGGTCTTGAAGGGGAGGGTTGGGACGAGGGAGAGGGTGGAGAGGGTGGAGAGGGTGGAACTGAGGACGGGAAGGGAAGGCGAAGGTGAAGGGGAGAAGGAGGAGGATGAGAGATCTGATGCGGGGTCTTCTGTTGCGTTGAGTACGTCTGGGTTACAAGGATGGGTTGAAGAACGTGGTGGTGGTGGTGGTGCAGATGAATACGCAGCTTCAGCCGTCGGCGATGACGCAAGCGTAAGCGTTGCAGGTAGCAGCGTTTTATCCCATTCATTCGTAACATCATTTGGTTCAACAACATCGAATTCGAATTCGATCTCGGAACCAAGCACCGATTCTCTGTCTTTCTCTCCTTGCCCCTCTGGAACGGGAACCGATCTTAGTTTATCTATCGGTTCTTTATCCTCTTCGGCGAGTGCGAGTGGTGAACCACCCTCCTCATCACAGTTACAATCCCAATCGCTGTCGAAAGCGCAACTATGGAGTACAGTCAAGTATATGACATTCACTCGAACCCTAACGACGATATACGCAGTCACACTTTTGACATTATTCACTCTTGTTCAACTGACTATACTGGCTAGGACGAAGTACCTCCGGGGTCTTGTTCTTACGGCGAGAGATGAGAGGATGAGGGAAGAGATGGAAGCTAGGTTTAAGGAAGAGTTTTCGGTTGTTAATATCCTTCTTTCGACTTTTGGTCTAAGGACCGGAAGTGGGGACCTAGAACACCTGCTTTCTTCGTCCGAGTTCGGCGGCGTGGACGACGACGAAGGCGCAGGGGAGCTGGACATACCATCCGAAGAATTCTTCGAAAACCTATCAACGAAATACCTAACATTATCCTACCACCTCCTCCATATAGGCTGGAAAGATCTCTCAACGCGAGTTTCGAAAGCAGTCGAGGAAGTCCTTGAAGGTGTTTCGCTAAAGACGCGTGTTGAGGTTGGGGATGTTGAGCGGTTTGTTAAGGATATTAGGAAGAAAGTTGAGTTGGAGGGGAAGTTTGGGTTTGAGGAGGTTGTATTACCTGAGACGGAGGAGATGGTTAGGAGGGTACTTGCGATGGGTGGGTGGGTTGATGAAGGTGGGGAACTGGAGGAGGGTGAGGAGGATAGATCGTCTTCGCAGCTTTCGGATACTTCGAGTTTGGAGTCACCGACGAAGGAGGAGGTACCCTCAATACATTCGTCACTGCACTCGACACTAACATATTCGACGTCACTACCACCACCGACACCGAATCCAACATTTAACGACCTTTTAAATGAAACACGATCAGTGATAATGTCCTCTGATTTCTCACATGTACTTGACGTTTCACTTGATTTTGCTGTGGGTGTTTTGATGAGGGGTTTGGAGGAGGATGTTTTTGGTTCGCCTTCACACTCCTCCCATTCCCCTGCCCCTGCCCCCGCGCACTCCTCCTCCTCCATCGCCCTATCCACCCAAGCTCACGCCCCAGAACCCCAAAATCGAATCCGCCTCGCATCACTCCTCCCACCACTAGCTAGATGGAGTAGACTTGCAGTTCAGAGTTTACCTAATGAGTTGGTCGATGGGTTAATTGGGGATGCTAGTTTTGGTGGGAATGGGAATGTGAGTGCTGGTGGGGTAAGAGAGGTTAGAGCGCTTAGTGGGGTCATTTTTGGGAGGGTTGGGGAGGTTGGGCGGTAGGTTGGGGAAGGGGAAGGAGGAGCGAGGGGAGGGGGAGGGGAATGTTATACTTGTGCATTGATGTACTGTATTTATTTTTTTGCATATTTTATTTTAGTGAATCGTATCGGAATACTGTATCGCAGCGCCAGCCCTCAAGGCCTCAGAGCGAAAACACGAAACACGAAACACAAAAACACTACAGTTCCAAGTACTTTCTGGTGAGCCGAGCACGCGCGTAGACAGTAGTACTGGTACACGGTTCACCTGGGTTCACCTGCCAGTTTCAAAAGACGGCCGCTCAGAAACGTACAGCCCAATTGGGCGGGCGAGAGATTAGATAAAGTCGAAGTTAGATAAAGTACGCGTAACTAGATCTGTGACGTTGCCAAATCCAGCACACGCGTCTTTCTTGCGCTCCTCCACAACCACAACCACAACCACCAGCCCAGCCTCGTCGTCTGGCTCCCGCTTTTTGTCAATTTCGCGTTTTCGCGTTGTCTCTTCTCGTGATGCCTGCAGGCCTCACAGGATTCTTACTCGAACTTGAGCTTCAATGAGATTTCGTTGGAGTTGACGTGGAAGTACCAGGACATGGGGAGTCAATGAGAGACGAGAGATGAACGAACGAAACTTCGCGGCGAGGCGCGATGAAGATTGAAAGCCTACGCGACAAGAACGAGCGAGAAAGAAATGCGAAAGAGGGCATATATGCGTAATGTGTGCATTCTCGTACTTTTTCTGCCTGGGCCAATCCGCTTACGACTCGATATCTTAGCAGCCATGCCATCTCTATGGTATCGCTCATCAGGATTTCCACCAAGGAGCGCGGGCCCGGGACGACGAGGAGTGTTTACTCTGGCGTCGGGTTGGGGTTGAGCGGGATAGGAGATGGGATTGGAACTGAAGATGAAGGGGTGCATATATGCGCCCAAAGTTGTTCTATGGTGACATAAAAGAGGCAGCAGAAACATCATGATGATGAATAACTGGAGGGCTAAGGAGAAGGAATAGTTGGAGCTGGGTTTTGCTTCCTGTTGCTCCCTTCGTCCTGAATATCGTCAAGCTTAATGCTTACAGTTGGATGTGCTCTTTGACCACCTCTCGTTCTTCCTTCCTATCCAGCTTGCCCATTTGTGACATCTTACCTCCGCCCTTGCATAGCACTCTTACTCTCTGCCGATCTGTGGCCCTCTTACTCTTGGCCCGTTCGGGGCATCTCCCGCCCCAATTCCCTTCATACCCTTTCTCGTTCTCGGACAACTCGGGAATCTACCTTTTTCATCAAATCATGCGCCGCAATACATATTAGCCTATGTACGTCAATCTCGTGCATTCCGCCTTCAAGTATTTCACCGAAACTTCTCTACAGACGCCAGTCCTAGTCAGCTCCCATTCTAACCAGAGTTCCTTTACCCTGGGTAACCGATTCATTAATTACTACCCAATCACTCAACAATTTACGCGTCAATCATTTCCATTCGAGCCTAAGGCTTTCCAATCTGTTCGAACGCCAGCCCAATGGAAAGTTGCTAGGTGGATGTGCGGCTATGTACATGTGGGTCTGGAAATGCGGATGGTTGGATCTCGATGTGGGGATGTGGATGTGGATGTGGATGTGGATGTGGGGATGTGGATGCGGGGATGCGGGATGAGCCTCTTGGGGGTTGGGTTACCTTGGTCCATTGGTGAATTGCAATCAATGCTAGTGACTCGGAGTGTAGTGGGGTGCGAAGAGAAGGATGCAGGATCATTACCTCGTCGTTAGGGTTGGCATCGACGGCGGACGCAATTCAGTTAAGTACGTCGACGATGGGCTCGGCGTACGTATCGCGTCGGCGCCCGTAGAACCGAAGTAGGAGTGGATGCGTGGGGCGTGGGGTGGGGCCCCGCCTTGGCTTCTCTGAAGTGAACACGGGAACACTTTTCGTGAGAGTCTGCGCGACTTTGACGGGAAAAAGAAGCAGTGATGGACGGGACCCGGTATATACAGTATCGTGATTATACTGGGATACCAGGGGATACCCTCAAGAAAGGAAAGAAGGAAGGTACAAAGGAAGGAAAGGAAGAAGAGTAATCGTGATGTTTACACGACTACAAATATAACATACCCCCTCCTTCCATCAACCCTCCCAAACCAAACCAAATCTTCTTCCAACATGCCAACCCTACCCATCAATCCCACTTCAATCGCCTCAACCTGGCTCTCCACATTCACCACCTACCTTTCAACCCCCACCCCCGACCTCCTCCATACCCTCTTCCTCCCTGACGGCTGGTTCCGCGACGCCCTAACATTCACCTGGGACACCCGTACTCTCCACGGGTACACCCAAATCGCCCAATACCTTGATATCCACCTTCCCTCTACCGGGCCGATCAAGGGTGTCAAACTCATGGAGGATGATATGTATTTGGGTCCTGTTTCCGAGGTGATTTCAGCTGGGAAGGAGGGTGTTTCGGCGGGGTTTTTGTTTGAGACTGATGTTGTTAAGGGGTGGGGGTATTTTACTCTTTTGTGGGTTGGGATGGAAGGGGAGGGAGGGGAGTGGAAGGCGTTTACGGTTTTTATGGGTATTGATAGTATTAAAGGATATGAGGAGAGAGGAGCGGAGAGGGGTGTGTATGAAGGGCATACGCTTTCGTGGGGGGAGGTTAAAGAACGAAGGTGGAAAGAAGCAGAGGAAGATCCATATGTGTTGGTTGGTATGTCGTTTTTTTTTCGTTCTGTGGTACTGTCACTGATGGCTACAACGTAACGTTCAGTTGGTGCAGGTCAGAATGGGTTACAGGTAGCGGCGAGGTTACAACAGTTGAACATACCGACTTTGACTGTCGAGATCAACGAGAGGGTTGGTGATCAATGGAGGAAGAGGTATCCTATGCTTACGCTTCATACGCCTAAAGAACATCATGCCAGTACGTCTCGCTCCCCTCCAATGCTCCGCGATCTCACCCCCTCCCCTCCCCTCCCTTCGTACAGTGCTCTACCAACCCTACCCAAGCACCTGGCCCCTCTTCACACCCCGAGACAAAGTCGCCTCATGGCTCGAACAATACGCAATAAACCAAGATCTCCCCCTATGGACATCCTCGTATCCCCTCTCAAATCCCGGACCCTCCTACGATCCCACCACAAAGAAATGGACGGTAACAATCAATAAATCCGGAACACACAAAACACTCCATCCAGCGCATATAGTCCTAGCTACAGGTCAACTCGGTCAACCCAACATCCCTAAAATCCCTGGTATCTCCTCATTCCAAGGAAGAATCCTTCACTCATCAGAGTACAACGGTGGAGCACAATACTCTGGTTCCCGTTGTGTAGTTATAGGTACGGGAAATAGCGGAGCGGATATCTCTCAGGATTTATCGTGTAATGGAGCGAAAGCTATTACTATGGTTCAGAGATCGCCGATTTGTGTGCAAAGTTCGAAGACTTCGGTGAAGTTGTTGCATATGGCTTATCCGCCCGGTGTTCCTACGGATGTTTGTGATTTTAGGAATGAGGCGAAGCCGTTGAAGGTTGTTCATGGGGTTGTTAAGGAGGTTATGAATGGCCCAAATGGCGGTGAAGGTGGAGGGGGACTTTGGGAGGAGGAGAAGGAACTTTTTGAAGGGTTGAAGAAAGCTGGGATGTTGGTTAATAAAGGACCCGATGGAGCTGGGTTGTTACCATTGACTGTGCAGAAATTTGGAAGTGAGTCGTGGGGGTTCGTTCTTACATGCTCTGATTCCCTTATGCTAAACGTCTACCCCTCGTAGAGTTTTGTAAGTGTCACACCAATCTCTTTCGACCAAGTTATCCCCTGATTGGATTTACGGTCAACGGGTAGTCCTTGATGTAGGATGTGGAGAAAGAATCATTTCAGGACAGATTAAGATCAAATCAGGGGTCGAAGTTGAAAGGGTAGAAGAGAACAATGTGGTTTTCACTGATGGGTCGTCTGTCGAAGCTGATGTTATCATTATGGCGTGAGTACCCCCCTACCCATCTCCTTCTAACCTCCACGATTCCTCCGTTTACCCCCAACCCCAACGCTAACGTTGTTAACATGCCAACATGAACACTGTTCAGAACCGGCTTCACACACTTCCGCGAAACACTGTCAGATCTCTTCGGAGAAGAATTCGTCGGTAAAACTAAACCTGTTTGGGGTATGGATGAAGAAGGTGAATTACGAGCTGCGTATAGGAACAGTGGACATCCTGGGGTACGTCGTTCTAAACCTTACCTTTGAACTAACTAACGTGTTCTCGTTATTGTTTACTTTTTGCTTTTACTTTTGCTTTTGACTTTTACCTTGGAAACAGTTTTGGTTCGCACCTGGAGGATTTAACGATTCGAGGGTAGGATCGAAGTATTTGGTGAGTCGGAGCTACACATGTTCTCTTTTCTTTTGGTATACATATGAATGACCTTTGGGTGCGGTTTTATAGGGGTTACAGATTAAAGCGATTCAGTTGGGGTTGATTGAGGTGTGAATGAACGTTTGAAAAGCTTGACTTTTGATTCTGCGAGATGGTTGAACTTGGAGGTACTCCGAAGTGTGTTTGTTGTATGATTTTGGATTGCAGATGATTGTGTGTTGATATATAGAGACGAATGTGTAGAACCTGAAGTAAGCGACTGCAATGGGATTCTGGGGAGTCGTCGGTACTTACGATGTGTTCTGACCTTGAATCAATAAACAGTGGGTGATTCAATTACTTACAGGTTTCTCGACCGAGGCTCCCAGTATACATCATCAAAGAGTCGAGGGTCGATTGGGACCGGAAATGAGTTATTCAAGCAGTTATTGTAAATCCCCGACTTGCCTAGTCTGTACCGTGAAGTATGTACTATGCTTGTATGAGACATGCCTGTAAGATACAAGTGAAAGTGTCAAGATTGATCTTACCTGCGAAAAGTTTGGAATTCGTCAGCTGCCGAGAGATGTTCTCACGAGGTCGATAAGCTGCGGTGAGCACCCCCTGTTTGAGTCAGCGAAAGAAGAATTAATCATCCTTTCGCCAAACCGATGAGTTCATAATTCTTATAAATCCCTCCACCTCGAATTCCGAGTTCTGATGTTCGTTTTATCTCTTCCACCCACATTCCGAGAAACTTATAAATTCAGAATGTAGGGATGGGACAAATAAATCGATTTCACCCTTTCTTCGCTGTTCCCAAACGAAATCGGCGAAAACATAGCATAGTATACGTAAACACTCGGCTAGCGGGTATCCTCTTGACGAAATAACTTCTTCAACCCTCTACAACAAAACTTTGTCCACCCTCCGAGATGTCCAACCCTACTACGTCAGTCATCCTCATAACAGGCTGTTCAACAGGATTAGGTCGATGCATAGCCGAAGAATCTCTCGCGCGGGGTCTTCAAGTTATCGCAACTGCTCGTAGATTATCGTCGATTGAAGATCTACGCGTAAAGGGAGCGAAAGTCTTTCAGTTGGATGTGACGAGTCCTCCGGATGAGTTGAAGAAGTTTGCGGAGGATGCTATTGGGGCTTTGTGAGTAGTTTCGTCGCAACTTTCCGGGTACTGTTAAATTGAACCTCCTCATCCAATCATCGTTGTTAGTGGAAAAGTGGATATTTTGGTAAACAATGCTGGGTATTTGCTCGGCGGGGCTATAGAGGAAAACTCGTACGTGTTCAATAGCTCGTTCGTGCATAACATATTATCCTAAACTCTCACTACTAGCCCGAAAGAAATCGAATCACTATTCAACACCAACTTCTTCAGCGTTATAAACCTCACCACCGCATTCTTGCCCCATTTCCGTGGTCGAAAATCTGGTACTATCGTCAATATTAGTTCGCAAGGAGGGTATATAGCTTTAAGTGGTGCAGGTATATATTGTGCGTCAAAAGCTGCTCTTGATTGTAAATACCACCTACGTCTGTCATTATTTCTGTTTGGCTAATACGACTTGAATACGACTTTGTTGTAGGTATAACGGACGTATGGTCAAAGGAACTTGCTCCTTTCAATATACGTGCAACTTCTATTGTTCTAGGAGCATTCCGTACGGCCGTTTCTGGAACTAACAGTCAAGCACCCGCAAAAGAGGTTCGTCCATCTGCTGGGCTGTGCATCCGGTTCTCCGTACAACTAACACGTTTGAAAACCAACCTGACACATCTTTAAGATACCTGGATACGACGCAGCCCACGATATACTTCGCGGGCTTCGTGAACGAGGTGGACATGAAATAGGTGATGCAGTTAAAGGCGCGAAGAAACTGTTAGATGTTGTCCTGCTCAAAACGGATAGGCCCCTTCCTGCCCGGTTTGCTTTAGGTGAAGATGCAGTGGCGTTGTCTGAGAAATTATTAAGGAAACGGTTGGAGGATCTGAACGAATGGAAAGAGTATGGAGTGGGTACAAATGTTGATGGTGTGAAGTATGAGCAGGCGGATTGGTGAGAGCTTGGCAATTGAGGTTGCCTCGTCTGTACCGTAAAGTATGTACGATGCTTGTATGAGACATACTTGTAAATTAAAAGTGAAAGTTTGGAGTCAATCTGATACAGCCTCTGACACGGATGGATGCCAACGTCAATGGCGTCCATCCTCAATATCAATAATTTCAACCTGCTTTTGGAGTTCTGTGGCTGCTGCTGCTGTTGCGTTCCGCCACGTCGAATCCTGACGTTTGGAATAAAAAGGCAACGGTGGTACAGAATACACATTCCGACCAGCCTGGTTCGAACAGGCGACCCCAAGATGAATTATGTAACCTTTACAGTCTTGTGCTCTTCCAACTGAGCTATGGTCGGATGTGGAACAGGGTTATTTCCATGGCCACTATGCCGAATCAGGGCGTCCATCCCACAAACTCGAAATATCAACCCAGAGGATGTCTTTGTGGTAGCCGTTTGCGGCATTCCATCGGCATGATAGCGAGCGCATTCTTGCCCGACAATGTAGACATAGCAAAATATGCTTTTTGCCTCATACTTCTTGGAGCTCTCTAAGAAGAGTAAATGGCCATGAATGGTCGAAAATCGGGACATCGTAGGTGCGTCAATTCGCAAGGTGTTTGCTGAGGTGAAGCTCAGAGTGGAACGCCCTACAACTGCCGCTCATGTGCCGCTCCATTGCCGGCCCAAATTGAATCGTTGTGCGAATTTGGACGATTCCTCCGCTGGATGCCCCCCGTCCCAATCAAACTTCCTTGCAGTGATTACCCTCTTCCTCTGCGCCTCATTAATGACAGGTCTCAACTATATCTCTCTTCAACTGTGGGCTGTCATCCTCTTCACTGGTGAGCTCCGACTGTGCAATGTGGGCCATCGCCCTCGTCACCTATGGCCTTCCGCTTGCTCACCTGTGAGCTATCAAATAATGACTAGTCCAGGAAATCACTTCCATTCACGACGCGCACGCAGTCTGCTTCAGGCCAATTGTCAGAAGTCGATTGCCTCCGTAAAGCGCTTTCGGAATTGAGCTTTCCCTTGTGTATAGTAACCCATATCATCTCTCTCCTCCATGTGTTGGAAATCCTCATCGGACTATGCAGCGTTATACTCATTTTTGCCACCAATGAATTGCAGCCTGTGTGGCAGGCAGTTTCTCCTCATATCGAATTGTGAACACGGTCTCAAGATCGCACACCAAATTTCGGAGTGCAGTTGCAGGGAAGTCGCTAGCCGCATACGGGCTCTAGTCAACATACCATATGATGGGCGGCCGTTAGGGACCGGGAAGATGCGACTTGAAATGAGCTCGACTCGATTGTAATAAGAAGCCGGCGCAATATCATACTCACAATGCTTTGTTCTAGCAAAATGAAAGGGGCGCACCCGGGATCGAACCGGGGACCTCCTGCATTAGCTTTGCACCCAAAGCAGGAATCATGCCTCTAGACCATGCACCCGTGATAATATGGAGTTTTGTATGATAATAGTAGGATTTTGACACGCCCATTGTTATTAACTATACTACCCAAAGATTACTGAAGAATAAATTGATAGTGAATCGTCATTACACATAACATTCGATACCCTGGAGCGAGGAAGACATGTTTAAGTCCTGAGGCAATGGATTGAATTCCACCCTCACAGATTTTCGAAAGTTCACTGCGGATATCTTCTCGTGAGATATGACGACCTCAGGAGCTTATGAGCAGTAGGTCAGCGAAAGAAGCAGCGCCTTGGCATGTTTCGAGGTCGCGCACCTTTGACCGAATGGAGCGACGGGGAGAGTCTATCACGACTTTGATTCTAAATCATAGAATCAAATATACATCGTTTTGACCTGAAGAAGGCGGGCCTACCTCATTAAAACTAGAAAGCTGGTAATGAGTAGGGCTATGCGATACTCGAGGATATGTAGGTTCGGCGGCGCCAAATTCTGTTCGTGGCACACTGTATTCGTCGTTTCCGGACGATTCCACAATCTCCCGTACATCTGTGTCTGTGATAGTCCGATTCATGATGAGGCGAAGATCATGACGAGAGTTCAACCTGTGAGAATGCATCAGCTCCTTTTCTATTGGTGACGAGAAAAACGCTATCAACATTGAGACTGAAAGTCACAGATTAGTAAGAACGTAGTAGCTGGAGGGAGCTATGTATACTCACTCATCGTTATGGCATATACTTTGCTTTGAGTCAGATGAAATCCGACCCTGGAGTCAAGAGCATGAGTCTAAGTGCATGTGATGCCACAATGCAGCAGGCACTTACCACGTCAGCTTCGTAGGTTGTGCGAGGTACAGAATCATTGAGAGTACTTGAACAACAGAAAGAAGCAGGCCTCGAGTGACGGTGTATGTAAACAACCGTTGGAGTATAGTGTCCGTTCTGATAAGCATCAAATCGTTATGACCTCCCCAGCAGCACTAAAACGCAGAAAACGCACCTCTTCACTCCTGTTCGAGATGACCTGAGGGACCAGCATAATGCTAACGTAGCGGACATTTCTGATACCGTACAGAATCCATTTTCGACGCCCACGATGATCTGGAACAATGTAGTAGATAGATCACTTGTGCTGCCAAATAGAATTCACCTCTTCCTTGCTTGTTGTGAGTCCATCCTTAACGAGTGCAGTGACATCGAATGCGATTGCTACCGAACCTATAATACGCGTTCACCATTGAGTAAGACAGGATAGACGGGTTGCGTACCAACGCTGATGACTGTCAGACGAGAGTCCTTCAGATATAATGTTACTTAGAATCAAAACATATGAAACTGACTGCCTGCGATTATGGATGTAATAACCTAAACATCAGTTTGTCAGAAATCGAACCGAACCCCAAGTTGGCTTATGCTCACAATGAAATAAAAGACAAGGTGGTGGACTTGATTGACTATAAGCCATGCATGGGTATTGCAGTCCAGAGTCGGTGGCACCAGATGACTTACGAAGGTATACGCGTGAGGCAAAGAATAGATCGGCCCTGGGAGAACAATCATTCAGCAAACGGTCCTTTTCGGGAGCAATACCAACGAGGTTAAATTCTAATTAAAAGCTCACACAAGGATAACCACCGCGGTTAGAAGGATCTCCGTGGTGAGAAGTCTAACGAAAATTTTAGTATCCGCCGGCTCAGAAGTAGTAGCTGGCGCCTCATACTGTTCACCGACTTGAAGGTTCAAAAGATTGAGATCACCAAAGTGCGTAACCTGTGGTCAGTTAGTGATTAAAGATCAGCTGCACTGCGCGAAGGTGATCATGATCTGACCAGAAAAAGATGCAGAAGCATTACGTGGATACAAGTGGTAGCAAGGTCTAGGAGGCTATGGAAAGCTCAACATAAGTTTGTCCTGCAGATAAAGCTACGAATTTTGATGGGAGTCACTCACAAAAGACAGGCCACCTGCAGCGGGAGAGTACCATGTAGGATGATCAAAGACTTTGGAGTATTAACAGTATACTGACAACAGTGCGAAACGACCATCCGTCCGTGTTTGTGTTAATATATGTCCATGTCTGCACGACAGTGACACCAAACAATCTGTGGACCGATATTTGATATCTTGAACCATTTCAATTGCAAACGACAGGCGACAAAGGCATACCCCACAGAAACCACCGATCCTAGATCGAGCCGTCTATACAGAGTTCCTAGAGTACATGAACGAAAACGCACCATAGAAGAAACTATCAAACAATTGCGATATATCAACGCCATCGGGCAAGCCTGTCGATGGACCTGAAGGAGAGGACATTGGGGGAGGTGGAAGGACGAAACAAAAATTCTTTCGCGTGACTCACATAAATCAGGCTGGTAGACGTACCCTCCCACCGTACCATAATGGTTCAAAATTCACAATACCATTATGGTATACTGGAGCATAGAGACGTCGAAAACTGCCCGTGTGCACCTTGAATGCTCCGAAGTGTCAGCCTGTGAGAAATGCCTTTGAGAGCTGTTATTGAGTGTATCACCGGAAATTTCCAGCATGCATCTGTCCGAATGAGGTCCATATTTCCTAGTATTAGAAGCGTGTGTAGCTCGAGGACGAAACGTAATAGAAGAAATTCTTCAAAATAAGTCAGCTGACACTTCAGTAGGGCGGTTAAGGATGTTTCGTATACGAGCAATCGGAGTTGCGTAGACAGACCGTCGCACGCAAGGGAGAGAGTAGAGAGTATAATCGGCGGAAGGGAGAATTTTGCGAAACTTTCACAGTCTTGTAAGCGGCTTTGATGACAGGTGATACAGGAAGGTAAGTCGGCGTTTTTGTCGCCACTCGCTGGTATCTCCTCATTTGCGAGACTAACGAAGACGGATGAGAATAAACAATGATTCATTGATGAGAAACCCGGATTCTTTGAACGTTAGACAGCTACTCCAGCGAGTACTCGCACAGCTAGAGCCTTGTAAGAATCAAGCCCAGGTACTTGCGCACCAACGACTTTAGCACGGTCATCAAAGCGACGGAGCATAATTTTATCGTGAAAAAGATGATCATTCTCGAATTCAGCAACCTCCTTGAGAGAAAATGGCCCGCCCTGAAGTGACAAAGAGTAGAATGAACAATTACGATGAAACTAAAACGGAAACTCGCACATACCTGCAACAATAGTGATTTCTTGGAAGCTTCACTGAGGCTATCATGATATCCCTCCTCGACTGCGGTGAGATATCGTTTGGCTACAACATGGTCCCGGACTAATTCACAAACTTCAGGCGGAAAACCAAGCGAGCTTAGATACGCAGCGCCGATCTGATCATGGCCGTATCGACCGACGGATGATCCAGATGAGAGGAGCATATCTTGACCCATCTTGTACCCAGAAGATGGTGAAAGATCTACCGATTGTTCAATGACTGAAGACGGGAGACTAGAGCGAGTTTTGGAAGGCACCGATAAATATTCCGAGGAACAAACGCACATTTGACCGCAGTCGTGATGTAAAGCGGCTAGGATTGCTGAGTAAGGATGAATATGACACCGTAGACGATACGTGGAGGTGTGCGCACTGGTATCACTCGCGCCTGCGGGAAAATAATCGGTCTCGTCAACGGAGTACACCACAAAAATACCATGACACTCACCCGCTTCTCGTGCACAATTCGCGGCCTGGATACAATGCGCAATTTGAGAAATGAATTCACCAATGTAATCCCCTTGACTATATATAGCTCATGAATGAGTGCTAACTTCTGGTTCCAGCGAACAGAGACTTGTAGCGTAGCACAACGACAGCGCAAGTAGGTATGCTTCTTCTACTGACCCATAGTCGCTCAACATCCGAAAAAGCGCGTCAATTTTGCCTTGGGCGTAGTCGATATTCATCTTCACTAATATGATTGTGAGATTTGGCTCGTATGTAACATGTAAAAGCGAAGCGCTGCCTCCACCAAGCTTGTGCTGACCGCGAATTCTGGGTAAACTACGGACCTTGTACGGAATGGATCATCCCGAAGATTGCACGAAAAAAACGAGGGTTGCCTGTAATTGGTTCAGATTCTGGGCAAATCTAGAGAATTCTAAATCTTACACGCTAGTGGCTAGCCTCTATCAAGTACCAGTAGACTTTGACTTGAAGCTTCAGAAGTAGACAATGGAGGACAAAACTTGAAGGAACGGTGTTGGCGCCCAAGCCAACGACGAATGGGGTCCGCTGGTTTGGTAACATCACCAAAATAGACATAAACATATAATGGGTTGTCAAAGGGTTGCTAGGATTGCACTGTCCTAGTATCTTTTTGTGCAAAAATAATCATATTGTATAAATCTTATAAGTCATGAAATGATATTAGACATAAAAACACTCTGATAACAGAAGCAAATAATAATTTTTATATGTAACATTCTTACAACACCTCAGAATTATTGTAGTTTTGAATAATATCTATGCAACACTCTTACAACACCTCACAATCATTCTGAACTCATACAACAACTATGTAATACCCTTACAACATTTCAAAATCATTGTGGACTCATGTAGCATCTATATAACACCCTTACAACATCTCACAACTATTGTTGACTCAGTAATATTTATATAAGTTTATTATAAAGTCAATCTATTATTTTGGCTTAGTGTATTGTGTTTTGAGAATTGCAAAGATAATATAACATAACCCAGCCAGCAAACAATTTTGACATATAAATATTAGTTTACATTGAAGTGTAAAAAACATCTAGTATAGATATTACAAGCCTTCAGATCCTTCATCACTATTCTCACTTTCCTCACCATCCTCAGGTCCAAGTTCCTTTACCTTTACCTCTTCTCCTTCTTCTTCCTCTTCCTCCTCCTCCTCCTCTTCTTCCTCCTCCTCCTCTTCTTCCTCCTCTTCCTCTTCTTCCTCTTCTTCCTCTTCTTCCTCTTCTTCCTCCTCCTCCTCCTGCTCTCCCTCTACATCTGACATGTTATCTTCATTTGAATCCACATCTGATCTGTCATCACTCTGGTCACTCTCAGCTACAGTCTCACATCTGAATCATACTCAGGTAATATCTGAGCATCTAATCCAGCATCCTTCTCAAAATAGTGCAGATGCTCATGAAACTGTAGATGACCAATGCCACCCACCTCTGAACCGCATCATCATATCTCGATCAACAAACCTGAGAGTTATTAGCTACTTATAGCTGGAATAATGAAATGATAACATACATATTCACATAATAGTAAGCCCAATCATCATCTTCCAATACCCTATATTGCCCTCAATTGTCAACACCTCCAATTGACGAGCAATAGAATCACCCGGTAGTACTAATTCATCAGGAACCTTATAATGAAAACCTGGAATAAGATGAACTCCTCGAATGATATCTGCTGGATTAACAAAACTGAAACTGGTCCCTCCAGTTGCAAAAGTGCAAACGATAGAGACGTTTAGCTTTCCAGCCAGCTTTGTGTGATGTATCCCAGTTCATACCAGCGAATCCAGAGAAAGTCATGCGTTTTGAGATGGTTTTGTTTTCCTGTCTTGATATTGCCTCTAAGACGGACCATTTGCATGGAATATCCCAACAACACGGCCATAGACATATGGTGAGTGTTGGGTAAATGAGCATCAGATGATAGCAAACATTATATCAGGATGAGTACGAGGATTGATGGAATCTTGAGCCCTTCGAAGATCATAGGTAGTGTAGTTGATTCGGACTACCTTGTGTCTGTATAGACGATCATTCTGAAATGTTAAATGTGACCGTTCTTTGATCAGAGTACACTGTTGCTGAGTCAGAACCCAAAAGGCAGTGCAAAATATGATCCTTGAGCTTTGGAAGAAAATCCTATACCATGACCATAATCAGATTATCAATAAGTCATTAGTGGAATTTCTGTCTTACTTGTAAAGCTATATCCTCATCATTTTCCAGAAAAACAGAGAGATCTTCAGGAAAACGTTGTCCAATTGCTATTTGATAACGCATATGAGGGTCTGTTTTGGGCAATGGTTCAGTATCACTGAATTTGAGAGCAAGTCGCTTTCTTGATTTTTTCTTTGGAGCTGTTACGGTCCGTTGCTTGATCTTTCGTAAGATACGCTGACGCTGTTCATGCCTTGCAATTTGGCTTTTCATGGTGATGTTTTATTGGTTCTCTGATAGAACCGCTTCACCTCTCGATGTTGTGACTCACTCTATCAACAAACAGATTATTGATTTGAACATAAAAATGTAAGAAAACTCACATCTGAGTAGTGTATGAGTCTGTGGTACCGTAGTACCGGATAGAGCTTGGATAGTCTCCAAGAAAATGCAGCTTTGCAGTTGACATATTGAAGTTACGTGATTTTGGTGAGAGTTTTTGGATTATCAGAAGGCTGATAAGTTTTGCCAATCTGACGACGATTGCGAGCCTCTACTTCACGTGGAAGTTCTTGTGTTTCAAATGCAACACAGGTCTTTTTAGCAAGCTGCGAATACTTTTTACCAAGATTTGCAGTAGCAATCCTCAAATGAGCAGATAGTGGAATCTGTCTGCATTCGAAGTTTTGCATAGGCATGCCATTCAAGGCAAACAAAAAGCAAATCTTGAACAGCTGCATCATGCTTTGAAGGAAGTAAACCCTCAAAACAAGGCATTGAGCACTTGAATGTGGGATTGTAGTAAGAAATTGGCTTGGTTTATACTACAACTTACCTGTAAGATATCTTCAAAGTCTCTTGCTGCAAGTTTCTTCATTTCTGCAACATTGTTATGGAATCTCCGAATTGTTGTCCTGCCAAATGTAGGTACCAAGCGATATCTGAAATTCCCTTTTTTGAATAGTCTTGTAGGAAAAAAAAAAAAAAAAAAAAACCATACCGTTGATTTATTACAGCTATAGACTCATCCTTTAGGGCATACAAAATCCGAATTAGGTGGGAGAAGATATTCTTCCAAACACCAAGCTCAAATTCATGTAGTTGATCAACTGCAAAAAAGTGAAAAATAATTGTGTCCAAATGGTATAACCGATCAGAGAAGGTATTCTAAATAAAGAAAATTAGCTTCAATACTAATGATGAAAAACTATCTTACCCTTGTTGGAACTAGAGATTCATTATCAAGAAGCCGTTTCACTGCTGTGCTTTTCTACACCACGACCCTGCTCAAAAATAAACTGGCGTGCTGTTTCAACTCTATCTTGGCGAGCTTTGCTATCAATGCGCTGCTTTACAACACGGAGCCGCATATCCAGCTTGTTACCCATACGGCTAACCTGCGACTTTTCAATCAAGCAGCGAATACAAAGGCAATTTCCTAGATGTTTAGTGCAAGCCAATAAAACTCTGTGTGTTTACATGAACATATATAGACTTATAAAAACAATAAAACTTACTTTTCAGGATAATCTGCTGAATATATATAGAATTCAGGGCAGATGAGACGATCAATAGTATCAGCACATTCAAGTGCAATGCCATGAGCATATGCCTCCATGAATTCATCATCAAGAATAAGATCCAAACAGCCTGTATAACTTCACGTTTGAGATGGCGCAAAACCTCCTCAGTAGGTGTGGACTCCATAGTAGTCACGATAAATGTCACGGATAAGATCTGGAAGCTATAGTAGAAAAAATTGTGTTAGATCTTGACCTACAATAAATTTTAAACTTACTCACATGGGGGAGATATGCGAAATGATGTGCTGAATGAGAAGTTGGTTTTCCACGGATATACTTTGTCAGATTACCAGGATACAAATATACTGGCCACAAAGATGCAGTTCCAAAGTTTGCAAGATGGGTGGAATCAGATGCAAGCATGATCCAACAATCACCTTTTCCAAAGATGATGAACCAGTACGGCTTATCACAGCTCGAGCAAGCTCTATGGCACGGTTTGACATGTAAGTCTCACCATGAACACGTTGTGCTGAAGTAGAATCTGAAGATTTCCAGAATTGCTTGAAAGTTTGAGATGATACTTTAGAAATGATTCATCTTGAACAGCAGATTTGAGAATTTTCCAAAGGTTTTCGATACCAAATGCCATCAATCACAAGCTTAGGTGCATCTTTCTCAGATGGAAAAGATACACCTGTACAAGGCATGGGAAACACTAACACTTCCACAGTGCCAGACATCAGAGTTTGAAAATGGAAGATCAGAACCAGTCAAGGGCTTTTGAGATGCCATAAAATCATCTAGCCTCTTGAGCTCACGTTTGGCACTGAAGTCACCAAGATCCTGAACACTAAAGTCAGGCTGGCTGAGCACATTAGTGTATAGTGAATCAAGGGTATTAGCTGTGATAACCCTAGACTCGTATGACCAATTCATCAAGCGATAGGTAGAGATGGTTGAGAAAGGAGCATGGGAAGATTCAGTGGCAGAAGGTGTGAGAGTGGTGATAGGATTAGGTGCAAATGAAGATAGATCCAGCCCCATTGCAGATGAAAGTCTTTGAGATTTAGTATTTGGATCCTTTTCATGAGAAAAGGTAGACCCATCTGCAACATCTGCAGCATTGATATCCTGATCTGGATCTCTAGATGGCATATGATCTTCATAAACACGAAAAAGACCCCAGTCATTGGGCTCAGTCTTTATGAAGACACGTTCTAAAAACTCAGATTGAGCACTATCACTGGGGATAGGATCAGCATCATGAGTAGGAGTTGGAGATTTAGGGATGGGCAAAGTGCACTCTCTACAAGTCTAGATCTGGTGCGCCTGATAATAGATGATTGGGAGGAAATTTGAAAGTCTTCAATCGAGCAGGTAGTTTTCGACTTCTCTTTGCCACGGCCAGATCCTCAGGCTCAGGCTCATGAAGAAACTCAGGCTGGTCTTCCTCAGGGTGTGTAAAATCCATCATCTCTTGATCAGGTAAATTCTCTTGCACCAATTCCTAGAAAACATTAGCCAAATGTTCAAATTAAAACAGTGTGTAGGCACACCCTAGATGGTCCTGGTGAATTTCTATCATCTTCAACCTCCATATCCATCAGATCTTGAGGCCTCATGCTATGATCAACATTCTCCCTAGCTTGCCTAACCTGTTTTAAACAACTTGTTCATTGAAGATGTTTGCTTTTTGCAATTTGGATAATGAGTTGAAAGAGCATGTTTGGATGCAAAGACCTTGTTGCAAGCCAGGCAGATAGATGACATGGGAGGATCTGCAACAGATTAGTCTTTGAAAGTAGCACTATTCAAGAAGTGATATAAGGGTCTATTAGGAAACACAAGTATATAGGAGAGAACTGTAGTACCTAGATGTACACAGTCAGTTAAGCTAGGTACAAGTAATAAGTAAGGAAAAACATAAGTGGATAAGCATACCTTGGTTATCTTAGTTGGGGGGAAAGGTTGTGCAGGCAGAAGGCCAATGATATATATAACTAGCTCGAAATGGGCACGGAACTGATCTTTGTGATGTAGTACAAATTCATATACAACTGGAGTTCATTTCTGGTGAACGTGCAAACTATACCCTACTAGAATTCTTTTTATATGAAACACACATGATGTGGTGTACAATTATATATACGCAACTAAAATTGCTACGAACGTGTACGCATGTACATCTAAGAATACATCCCTACCGACCGGGGCCGTTAGTACTGGATTCGCACCCCACGTGTGAGCATCGAGAGACAACGCACGTTTGCGTCTAGTCTACTCGTCAGGTTTTTTGTATTGCATGTCTACAACTGGGTATATACATATCTGATGAGCTGGGAATATAGTCAAGTATGCTGAAAAAGACTCTTCGGACAGGGTATGTCGGACTCGTTTTTAGTAGTTGTAGCGGTAGTAGTGGGAGTGCTGGTAGGGGATGCGACGCGAAGTATTTGTGTCACGATGATCGTAAGGTGATGTTGATGTAAGAGCAGTATAGGATGTATTTATGGATAAGAGGGGACGAGGACAGATTGTACATGTAGAAGAATCCTGAGGAACCATAGTCCGCAGCAGTGGCAGAGGTCATAGTACCAGTAGCGGTGGTAAGAATCATGTCCAAACGTGACGCCCGTTGGCCATGGTGTGAGTGGTGGCGCTAGAATTGCTAGTCCGCAGGTGCACCCAGATGAGATCTAGAGTCGTGCTCGTCATAACGATAGTGCCGATGGTAGTGGTTCGAAGTCCTGGGTTCCGTATGAGAAGACATTGGGACGACCGTACCGGAACTAACGGTGGTAGAATTAGGTGGTTGCGCCGGCACTGAATGAGATTGATGGTAGTCACGGTGGTGGTGATGATGACTATGCCTGAGGGACTTGGATGACCAGGAAAGGAGGGATTTCTCTTCGACGTTGCAAACGTCACGGTGTTCGTTCGTTGACATAGTCGCGTAGTAATCCGACGGACGGCAATGGGAGTTCGAAGAACGACTATACGCGTGTGTATGAGAGAAAGGATCTGCAAGTTCGAATCGTCGATATCAACGCGCCACACTTGTTAAACAAAACTCACCTTCTTGCGAGTCGTCTTCGTCTTCGTCTTCGCCTTCCCTTCCCATCCTCAAACTATTTGAACGATGCCGGGAGCTTTACTTGCTGTCTTCCTACGATTGACTTTGCGAACTTTGGCGATGGCACCACCGATGTCAGTTGATTTTCCAAGCAAAAACCCAAGTTAATCCAGCTACGCTTTCTTCCTTCCTGGGATCTTCGCTCCTTGGACTACGCGGAAATGAGAGGTGAGGGGGCGTGCTGGATTGAGTGGCATCGGAAGAAAAGCAGAGGCAACCAGTGTTGTCAGAACTGGTCGGCCGTGTAACGTGGTCACGTGGTTTCGACGACGCGTTGTGGCTGAAGCGCTGAAAAAACGAATTTCCCCACCTCTCTTTCTTTCCACCACCATGCCTGGCCCATCTCGCTCTGACCGTCGCATTGTCATAACGCCTGACGCTCGCTCACGCTCACGCTCTCCCACTCGCCCAAATCAATCCCGGGATCGTTCTTCGTCAAACTAAACAGTTGCCTCAAACTCAACCTCAAGCAAATCGAAACAAAACGCCGATGCAAGCTGGTACGGATCGAGAAAAAGAAGACATCCAGGAGCGCAACAGACGTCGAAATTTTGATAGGTTCGCCCGAGCTGCTGAAAAAAGAAAAAACAAGCCGTTCGTACCCTCACTACAAAAGCTGTATCTGCTGACCTTCCCCATAGTTCAAACGTCCTTATATATTTTCGCAAAATCGGCGCCTTTTACCCCCGTGTATCGAACTCTTCTTTGACAACATTGATGCCTGCATACGTCTTGGCCTGACTGAAGAAGCTCGGAGGGCTCAAGAGGCGGCCCACAAGGCAGGAACAGGTGCCCTAGATCATAGCAACGAGGACGAAGACGACATCATGGACGTTGAAGACCCAGGGGAACAAATGTATGCGCATAGATCTGGTCCTTTATTTGTACTAATATCTACTTACTGGGCAGGCCTGACTCAGACAAAGAGTTTTATCTGTGCGCTTACAACCTCCTCATGGATCGCTACCCCCCCCCCCCTTGCGACAACGTGTTGAAGATTGTATGGCGTACGACGATAGCGAAACGCTAAACACGATCATCAAAACCGTACGTCTTCTTTGACTTTTGTGTTTTCCCTTAACCTCACCACTCTATACTAGATACAAAGAGGATGTCGAGACGCTCGCCGTAACGATACCAATTACACTCCGTTATACTATCGCTTCCCTAATCCCCAACAACCCTGAAACCCTTGAGATGGATAGTGTTTTGGTTCCAGCGATTGTTGGAAGTAGTAAAAGTGATCGCGGCGTGAATCATCCGGTCATTGCTGAACTCCTTTGCCCTTTGAGCATATCCAGGCCCTCAAGTTTGACCCTGAAGAGGATCGTATCAGGTAAGCTTACTTTTACAGCCACTGTTGATACTGATGTGATTTTTTTAGAACACGTAAATTAATCCAAGCAAGACATAAAGACTATCGCCTTCACCATAATAAGTTCCCTGCCTTTGTGTACGATCTCTCCTTGTTCCACCCCGGCAACCATGTCGATGGACTCTTTCGAGGCTACCTTCTTATCCGTGTGAGTTTTGAAGGCCTTCAATTTCCCGCTGCGCTTCACTTCAGGTCATCCTCAGGCTTTTCGTTTGCATTTGGACCAGTCCCCAGCTCGTCACTTGAATCTCAGGCAATGGCAACGAGATCTAGTAACTCAAAAATCCATCGTCTCTATTCCGTGACTTCCCATACGATTGCATACATTGTGGTTCAGGTAAGAAAATATCATCCCATGTAGACCGTACTAATATCTGCTTCAAAGGTCTATTTTAGTTTATGCACGAAAGAGAGTTGGGCGGCGAAGGATGGGGAAGTACCAGCTTTTGTCGGCTGTACCAGAACGTTATGGCAGTACTTGCGGATGCACCGTCAGAGTGGCGCGAAAAAACTTTTCGAGTGGTGGAATCGGTAAGTTTTCTTTCTTGTGTGATTACTTGCCACTCACGCATGAACACAGTCAGGTATTTTCAGATGTGCCAGAGGATGCGGTGGATGACGACCTCAATGATGATGTCAAACGTATTCGCGATGAGTTTGACCAAGGGGAATTTCGACGTTAACTCCAAGGATGAAAAGGTCAGTTTGACGGACAACAGGATGAACTAGACCCACTCGAGTATGAACCGGACCCACTCGAGGATGAACAAGGCAACGGACAACAGGATGAACAAGTTGAACGTGTGGCTTCTCAAGACGATGGTTTTTGCTGTTTCTGGTGATGATGGGTTATGAATGGTCTCTTTATCCTTGCTTTTTACATGCTCGCTTGCTGTTTGTTACTGCCTGTTTTTTCAAGATACTTTGGCTAGTTATGGACTCAATACAAGGATGTGCTTAGAATTTATTGTGTGCTTAGAATCTTATTATTGAGTGAATAAAATGATATGTTGTTAAGGTCCAGTATGTGTTGTAAGGTTTGGTACATGTAGTAAGGTCTGTATTGTAGTAATGTCTAGTATGTGTTGTAAGGTCCACTATACATGGTAATGTCTAGTACATGTTGTAATGTCCACTATACATGGTAATGCCTGGTATGTGTTATAATGTCCACTATGCATGGGAATGTCTGGTATGTGTTATAATGTCCACTATGCATGGTAATGTCTGGTATGTGTTATAACACTAACAATATGTCATACTGTCTAGCATTCATGGTAACCATTAAAATGTATTGGAAATGTATTGTAACCTCTATAACATGTTTACTTCCCTCAAAATATGGTTGTAATCTCCAGTATCCCATGACCTTCTTTGAAAACCTTTGTATCACTTAAAATTTGTGACAATTATCATTATTCATTGTAAGAATGACTATTATTCCTTGGGTTCCTAATCAGGTTATAATAACTTCTAAGACTATAACAAACTAGGGTCCTTGATGTAACACTCTTAAAATCAAAACATATCATTCTGATAATCATAACAAGTACTGTATAGAAATAATCCCTTATATGTTTACGTAGGTTTTTTGCTGATGAATCGGACATTGCCGAGTATATTTTTCTGGTTAACGCTCGTCGCTTCGCCATTTACTATTGAACTATTCAACCCCCTCTCTGTCGAATGAATTACTTATAGGTGCCGAAACAAAAGATGTGGTGAATTGAACAGGAGATATCATTTCGTTTCGGACCCGTAAGCTTGATACTTCACTTCTCTATCTTCTAATTGCACAACGGTACAAATACAGCGCACAGAAGGCCAACAAAAATCAGATCAAAATACAGCAGCTGTTGTTTTTTTCATCATTGACCCATTGACTTTCGTCAAACTTTGAATGGACATCACCGCTTGAAGTATATACCGCCTGGTTCTGTGCCCGACATTCGTCAGTTTCGTGGAGTTTCATATACGTATGTTACCAATGTGGTAATTGTGGACCTGTTCAGCCCCTGTAAATCCTGATACGTTAAATCCTGATACGTTTTCCATCGTTGCCATCTCATTCACCGCACTTTGCGAAGCAAGGCTGGGCTGGGCTGGGCTATCAAGCCTTTTTTCTCCTTGAGCATCGGCCTCGGCTTCAAGCTTCATTCACCGCAAAATTGTTACGGTGGGCACTGGCTGATATACGTAGGTAGCACGTTAACTCTACTGTGTCGATTGAGAACCTAGTCAGCGGCAAGGGACAGAATTTCTGTCGCAGCTCGTATACTTACGCCTTTCCTATTAAACAGTTTCAGTTACCTGCCTTCTCCTGCCTTTACCTGCATGTAGAGAGCGCCGGGGTACGATAACAATCTAGGCCCGAGATTATCTACATGATGCAAGAAGATATGTTCATTCGACGATTGTGCTCTTGAAGATTTTCTTTACTTTAGCGAGAGATTTGTAGGTAGATACAGGGGTAAGTAATGCTTTGCTCAGAAGACCCTTCGACTCAGAGTTCGAGTTTGTAAATGACATACCCAAAAGACGCTTATTCCCGAGTTTCACATCAGCGGTCAGTCCGAACAGGTCCGAACCTGGTCCAAACAACTGGAATGCCCTGCATGCCCAAGTTCTGGAAGGGAGGATGAAGGAAGTCACTCGCAATTTCATCCACTATTCAGGGGAAGCCAAGTGTGAGTTAATGATGGAACGCCAATCGCAGAAGTGAAAGTAAGTAAGGTCAGGTGGTCGTACTAGCAGCTATGCGGCGGCCTGAGACCCCTAAGAAGCAATACATTCCTCAGTACCTGCTGTCGTAGGGTGAGATAATACTAATATCTCAGAGCCGCACTACTTGGCTGAGTGAGCGCCACTGAACAGCCCCAATTCATACGGCTTGATACCGGAGGACGCTCATTGGCTCAGGGACAAACGGAATGAAGAACACTATCACTGGCAGCAAAAATCCTACTCCCTACTTTAACTCTATCTCCCCACAATACTGAGAAGGGAAGGGCACTGAGGCCCGGATGCCCGGCATGGACTTACTGCTCTATATATACAGTGCGACCCCTCTAGCTGGATTGTACGATTTTACTGCGCAGTAAACTAATCACTCAGCACATGAGAGCATGTGTACTTACGATGTTTCCTTCAACAACGAGGAGTTACAAAATGTCATTCATCATCGGGCGATCAGTTACCGGACTCCACGCTGAAGAGAATATAAGGCTTAGTTAAACTGATGATTCTAATCGTAAGCTTTCGATGTTCATTGTGTTCCAAGGAGGGTAAGTAAAGCTTCGAGTCTAAGATTATGGACTCTGTAACTCGGGTACTTCGGAGATACGTCAATCGTCTTTCCGGTAAGTAATATGAGTGCCGACGATAGAGGGAGATCATGATGTGCATTGACAGTATATGAGTTTGAATACGGCAGCTGGTGAACAGGTACGGTTTTTGTTCATGCTTAAACACATCATTGAGTTCTGCATCTAGAAGGAACCTAATCCACAGACTCGGAATGGTGTGAGAACAGTATTACAAGCATGACACCCGCAGACTTCCATTTCTTGACGCTACGTCCCAAGAAAGATTCTCGAAGGCAAGACACTCATCATCACGGTACGAAGGGCCCTTGAATGATAGGTGTGAACAATGTGAAGCTTGTGGATAGCCAGGGAAGTACTCAGCAGCATTTGAAGAACCAAGTTCATGATGCTCTGGGCGAATTATGCTCACTGTAATCGTGAGGTCGCTTTCCGAGCAGGGAAACACTATCACAGCAACAACAACAGCTTACCACAGTGAGATAGCCCTCAGTCAGTGACAAACTGCCGAAGAAGAAACCCCCCCATGCTGCGAATGCAGGTAAGTAGAGCCAGACCCAGAAGTAGGGAAGACGAGTCTTAAGATAGAGGACCGAACAGAATTGTCCAGTGTCCACTAGACCAATATATGAATATGTAAGTAGAAACTGGCAAGACCATGTGCATATTCCGGCTTTGCCCAGGCTCATGACAATGGTATGGATGAATCAGAATTCTCGAATACAGTGCATAGGATTAGGAATTCGGTATGTACTATAAATGTCAATGTCGAAGGTACTGTAGCACATGGGGGAAGTTTAAAGTGTAGAACACTTGCCGTAATGTTTTTGTATACAAAGTGCGTTCCAAGCCCGAGTGATCGATATTGGGTGACCTCCCGTGGATTTAGAAAACCTAGATTATTTTCTAAATCCATCAAACGCGGACTTTGAAAAAAGATAGCTCTAGTTTAGAAAACCGTCGACCAGTCGTGGACCAAATGTTTGGTCTGGAATAATCCGGCTGAAAGCCTGAATGGGAAGTTATTCTTCCCACAAGCCACTAGGTAGGGCGAAGAAGATTGGGCTCACAGAGTTGTTTATTCTCTTTCAAAGTTCAATAAGTATGTACAGCTGACAATATATCATCCTTTTGAGACGAATACGGCCACTTGCAAGTGACCACTAAGGCTCCCTACGCAAAACTCTAGCTCTGACCCTCGGGGACGAATACAAAAAGGGAAGGTGTATCTCCGAGCGGAGCTTGAAATGTGTTTAGAAAGACGATTTTAGTCTGGAAGAGGGGGGGGTACCCTCCTTCCAGATTAAAATTTAGAAATGAGTAAAACTTCAAACTCCGCTGATGTGAGCTCGTTGGCGAGATTCGGAGACTCGGCTAAGCTCGCTTATATGAGTTTAGAATAGGATTTAGTTTAGAAATGCCCACGGGAGGTCATCCATTAGCTGTGATAAGACTATTGACAGACTTGAGAGGAACAAGGGATGCCCACTAAAGGCTACTAAAGGCCCCGAGAGAACTTGATCCGCCGCGCGGTGGATCCGACTCACGCTGGCGCTTCAGATGTTGACTTGTTTCTCCGGAAGGCCGTGTGAGATAGTGAGGTATGTTCTTTATAGGCGCGAGAACGCAAAAACAGAAGTTAGGAGAACCTAGGGAACTTTTCAAGCTCGTTGCATGAGACATGGAGGTTGTGTTATGTAGGTTACGCGTCTGTGTCTAAAATGAGATGTCGTCAGCAGTGGTATGTATATACCGGGGTTATGGTGTTAGTAGAAGATGGGAATAGAACTGAATTGCGGTTAAGATTATGGAAGTCTTGCGGCTCCCGGTGTTGATATCTTTTATTCCGGCTAGACCCTTGCGAAGCGCCTATATGTACATGTATATCACGAGAGATCAATCATCAAGGTATGTCAAACCGGAGGTCGCTGAGGACATTCAGAATATGTACATACTTACTATTGTTCAGGATGTAAGTATCTACACAGCTACACAGCTGACTGGCGTGGTGGAACACTTGCCTAATCGACAGTCGCGCGCTCATAAGTATCACGAGTGTCAGTCAGCTGTGGTAATTTGTCTATATTGTTTAATTAGTGAATGTATTGAACGCTTGTCATATATGGACCTACTTACTGTACGCATGACGCGAAAATCATGCTCGGGAGCCCTGCACAGAAACGATGGTGGCGCTTTGATGGGATTTTGAACGCTCGGCTTTGAACATGGTGGCGCATCCTTTCAACGATGGGCGTAACTGCTACGGCGAGAAAATGTGCTTGTTTCATGATAAACACCCGAGAACCAAGGAGAACGGGACATACTAGGGCAAGGTCAATGTAATATTGTCTCCCGCAGCCTGCGACGTGCGTGGAGATTGTCATACATGGTCGGATCAAACATTTGATAGAAATACATACCCTTCAACGAACTTTTGGGGATTCGGTCGACGGATTTAGATGGCAAAAGTCAAACCGGTCGGACAACATTGATGGCTTTCTGGGTCACGGAAAATCAGATCAAGAAGTGGGGACAATTCGCGTGCCTACAACAATTTATATCAACGGGTGTGATATGGAGACCTTGGAACATATCAGTACTCTCGCTAGTGATGAAATTGAGTGGGATGACATACAAGCTGCATATATAATGGCCTTTGATCTGATTCACGACAGGCAACTCTGGGAAAAATGTCAGAATACGGGGAACTATTGCATCGGCGGAAAGATATAACTACTTCTGGTTGGAGGTGAAGCTTTGAAGGCCAGCAATGTTCTGACATTCCGTCGAGCAAGGAAATTCTGAATATGAGACGGGCGCGGAGATTACGGAAAGGAATTGTTTGCCTTATAGGCCTTAGGTTTCATAGAGCTATGTAGTTCGATACTACAGGCGGCTTGAAGTAGGTTGATTTGACGTTGCGGTGCGAACGACACTGGATTGTTACAAGTGTCCGCGTTATCCCTCCATGAGCGGGTAAGCGCAGTCACCATGGAGACTCTAGGTACTAGGGAAGAGAATATATCATAACAACAGAAAAGCTGGATAACACTCACAACATTCTCCTTGAAACCCTGAACATAGATCGAGGAGAACGACTTGCATTTTTCCAGCATTTTTCATTCAGGAGGTCCTTCGACAAATTTTACCCGTCCAAGGAACGTGGCGCGCGGTTGCTGGCTGACCAAGCGCCCAAATAGAACCAAACTTCCGTTTTATTTTTTTCCCATCAGACTCTGACAAACACTTTGGTGGTTTGTTCCCCTTTTCACGCTTTATTCGCAACCAGTCGTTCCTTTCTTCATTACATCTTCCACCCGCCGTATACTGCACTAATGGGTTGCGTTCAGTCGTCTGGCGTTGACGAGGAGGCTAAGGCCCGTGAGTGCTCTCTTTTTTCGGCTACAATTGGTCAGAGAAACTGACTTGTGGCAACGGCGTTAATTTTGGTGGCATTTAGGCAATGATGAGATTGAGAACCAGCTCAAGAGGGATCGTATGATGGCGAAGAATGAGATTAAAATGCTTTTGCTCGGAGCTGGTGAATCTGGCAAGGTGTGTGTCGGTTCGATGTTTCAGTTCTGACGCTAATCATGGCTCCATGCAAGTCAACGGTCTTGAAGCAAATGAAGCTCATTCACCACGGTGGCTACAATGAACAAGAGCGGGATTCTTACAAGGAAATTATCTTCTCTAATACTGTCCAGTCAATGCGGTTCGTCCACTTCCAGCTCACCCCTAAAAAATCCGATGTTGACTCCCTTGGACAGTGCGATTCTCGAAGCAATGCCCCATCTTGATCTTTCCCTCACTCCTCAAAATGATGCCCGCCGGGCCACCATTCTTGCACTTCCTCTTCAGCTCGAGTCAGACGTCCTTCCCAGGGATGTTGTCGACGCCATTCGCTCCCTTTGGAAGGATCCTGGTGTCAAGGAAGCCGTTCGTCGCTCCCGTGAATTCCAGCTCAACGACTCCGCTGTCTACTACTTCAACTCCATCGACCGTATGGCCGCACCTGGCTACATGCCTACCGACCAAGATATCCTGCGTTCTCGTGTCAAGACCACTGGTATCACCGAGACCACCTTCAAGGTTGGTGAGCTCACGTACAAACTGTTCGATGTCGGAGGTCAGCGAAGTGAACGGAAGAAGTGGATTCACTGTTTCGAGAACGTCACGGCTCTGGTGTTCTTGGTCAGTTTGAGCGAGTATGATCAAATGCTGTACGAGGATGAGAGTGTGGTATGTCTTGGTCGTTTTTTCACAGTATGCTTTCATTGAATGTTTATGCTTTCCAGAATCGTATGCAAGAAGCTTTGACTCTCTTTGATTCGATATGCAATTCGAGATGGTTTGTCAAGACTTCAATCGTGAGTGTCTCCAAGATGTCGTCCACTGGTCACTCATAATTCGTATTCAGATTCTTTTCTTGAACAAAATCGATCTGTTTGCTGAGAAGCTACCGCGGTCACCACTAGGTATGTTCCGCGCTTCTCTGTTGGCCAGGCTATCATCTTTTCATTTTCCTTCAATTCGTCAATTCACTCTAATCGTTTGACGTATTTGAATTTTCCCCTTTTCGCAATTTCCTACAATTCACCCCTGTATGTCAGCCGACACGTCACTGACCATCTCCACATCTTGTAGGCGACTATTTCCCAGACTACTCTGGAGGCGACAACTATGATGCTGCTTGCGAGTATCTCTTACACCGGTTTGTGAGTTTGAACCAGAGTGCGGCAACAAAGCAAATCTACGCACATTATACATGTGCTACGGACACTCAGCAAATCAAATGTACGTTTGGCAACCCCTCTTTCGACTAGATACTGATTATTTTGTTCCGCTTTCGTTTAAATCTGTCGCCACCGATGTGCCTTTCGCCGACGTCTCCCACGCCACTGCTTCCGGTTGTCACCGATCCCCGATATCCTCCGCCTTCAATAGTCGTGCTGAGCGCAATTCAAGATATCCTACTCCAGCTTCATCTGAGGGAGTGTGGGCTGCTATAGACTGCATACATTACAGACTTGATTTTTTCTCGTCTGTTCTGGGTCTTTTATTTATGTCTTCTTCGCATGCCCTATACACGCTCCTTTCCTAGTGTCTCTCTTTTTGTCGCTGGGTTAGGATAACGCAACGATTCTCCGCCTTGCTGCTTGGTTCATTGAATAGCATCCTTGATATCCCCCCCACGGTCCATTGTTCAGGTGGTATGCAGGTCTCCTTATCCATCCTAGTCCACCTGCATCTTTTCCGCGTCTTTAGTCTTCTCAACTACTCACGGATGGTTATTGCTTCAATTATATACACTTGAGTGATCGTACCTACACATACCTCTCCAAGTACATACTTAGTATCTACTATTACTACTATATGTTGTTTCTTTCACCATTTTTACGCCTCGTTGTCCCTTTTTCTTCGCCTTCCTTCCTGTAACTCTCATATCAGCTTCCCGCGTAAGGATTGAACCCCTTGCAGGTGCGATGATATTCATCCTTTCCCTTCTCTTTTCTTGACGAATCAATAATGTCGGGTGTGATCGGTAACTCGCTGTGGTTATTGTGGTTTTCTCCTTCATTTTCATGCTTTCCCCCCTCGACGACAACCTTTGTTTCCATCAATAGTCTTGTTTTTTCTTTCTTTCTTTCTTTCCTTCCCCCTTTTTGACGACCCTTTGACTATCTCCTGTTCTTAGTTGAACAAGTACACAGAATTTTTCTTGTTTTTTGTTTCTTCACCTTGATCAATGGCGACCACTAATCATCGCAACTATTTCTGAAATATTTTGACGGAAGTCGTTTTGCACACACTCGTTTTTAAATTGACGCTCTCTTTCTCATAATCTCAACTGCTTTCGTTTGATTGCTTTTGTCCTCGGAGATTTGTGTGCTGCGGCAATTGGACAATATGGGTTCGTTTCGAGCGTTGTCAATGCCAGATTATGTATCATAGGCCGGCGCCCAGAACTCGGGGTCGCGTACGTGCGTACGTACGTCGTACGGTATTTCCATTCAGTTTGTATTCGGTGAAGGTAATTAATCATGTGTGTCATGACTCACTGAACACCTAAATGACAATAAATTACAATCTTATGAGTTTCCAATCTCGACTACCATGAAAAAGAGAACTACAAGTACAAAAGGCTAAAAGCTATAATGAACACCTAAACTGACAATACTCTTTTGAGTTTCCAATCTCGACTACCATGAACAAGACAACTACAAGTACAGAACGCTAAAGGCTATAATGAACACTAGACAAATTACATACATACGATGATCTGGAGCATAAGGTACAATCTTCTACTTGTGCATTGGTCCCAACTCCATCTCAAGGCTAATATTTGAGGTGCCTTGAATTGGGCCTTGCAGATCTATTGCCTCAATGCCTGCACTTTTCTTGCTTTCCTGAACTTGGCTCTGATTAATACTCATGCCCAGAGCAGTCCTTAAAAGAATCAGATTTGGAGCAATACCCTGAAAGATGTCCCTGCTGAATTATTACTGGAATTTAATACTTGATTGAAATTGCACTTACCACAATCTGAAGAAGAAGTGCATTCATATACATCATTTCAATAAAGCCTGACAATTGCATAGCCAAGCATATGATAAGAGCCACAGGATAAATGAGCCCTGACTCCAGGCTTTATTACAATGAGTACAAACAAAGTCATCAGAAGAACTAGTAGGCCACTTACACCAGAGCAACTATTGCACCATATCTTGTGTCAGAGTTATCACTACCAAAGATTTCGGTTGTAGTTTGGTAAATCCACCAGATCCTTCCTGCTATACTTTGTATGTAGCAGAATATACATGGGCAAGTATTGAGAGCATTGGCTCACCAATCAAAAGTGTTAAGATTATATTTTGAAGAATGTTGATACCCCAAAAAATTACAAATAGATTGTGATCTTGATATGCTTCATAGTGTTGAGATGTTGAAAGGTGAATCAATTTTGTCTGGACAATGCCTGCACAAACAATTGAACTGACTAATATTCACTTGAAGTTAGACATAAACTGATAATGGAATCCATATATGTACATACCACAATTGGCAACAGAAAGAAAGACTGAAAACACAATGGTCCACTTCTTTGAACTCCAAACCAGATAGCAGCGAACAATCTGTAGGCAACATATTGATAAGATTTATTAGACCTTAGTGATGAATTGACTAACAAGAACCAGATCAGCTACAAAGCTAGAAATTGCTTTAAGTAAGTGAGTGGCATATATGGAATTGTCAGCTTACTTTGCTAGGATATACAGCATTGCAATTGCTATTCTGAACAATATCTCCAATCAGACCCAGTCTAAGTCAAGAAGGCTTTGCAAAGACATACCTGCAATTTAGGTGAATAGTATACTCCAGTTCACTTCTGCTGCCTGCAATAGATACAACTATTCCTGCAGTTGCAAACACAAATACCACAAGATTGGCAAGTGGATAGAACCAATATCTATTCTTTTGCTGAGAGCTCAGTAAGAAATACACTGGCATCATAGTAAGCACTAGGTTGACACCTAGACTCAAAATGAATGAGTTT
This sequence comes from Omphalotus guepiniiformis, assembly GCA_028554645.1. Taxonomy (NCBI): domain Eukaryota; kingdom Fungi; phylum Basidiomycota; class Agaricomycetes; order Agaricales; family Omphalotaceae; genus Omphalotus; species Omphalotus guepiniiformis. The sequence goes on from JAQOOI010000015.1 coordinate 671,224, forward strand.
AACAGGCAATGTTTGAAGAATGTGGAGGCAACATACCATAGCAGAAAGCTTCAAACTGGCACCAAAATTAGTTGATATCTCTAATTCAGCCAGAGCACAGATCACTTACAACAAATACAAGCAGAGGTTTTAGTGGGACCTCAAAGACACTGCTATTGCTCATTTCAATAGTAGAGGCAAAGATTAAGCTGGTGTTGAACTAAGCGAGTAATAGCAGTTGTCAAACCTAGATAAGAGCTTCGCTGGCCTCATTAAATGCAAAAAACACTTTGACTGTGTTCTATTCTTATAACTATAATACACAGAAACATTCCTATTATTATATGCTAATAGAAGGATGCTAAATGGATATGATAGATAACAAATTGAACTATGCATAGCAGCTGTGTTTCCAGAGAAGCAGGTACTTGTCAATCATTGTATTTTGAAAAAAAATACTAATAGAAGAATAGAATATGATAGATATCAACCACAAACAGCAGCTGTGTTCTTAGAAAAGCAGGTACTTGTGGATCATCACAGTTCTAAAGTTGTTTCTTAACAGTATTTAGAAAATCAATAGAATTCTGTGTTTGAAAATCTGGTCTTTTTTCTTTTATCAAATCACTTGGACCACATCAGGGACTGTATGCATGCCAGAGCCTGATTATACCTGGCTAGCATACATAAGATCTTACTGGTATCTTTGTGGAATTCTTCAATGTCCTGATGCATTTTTTTTATTTGACTAGGTGTAAACTTTGAATGACATACTGTTGTAGTTCATACATATCCATGTAGTATCTTATAGATTTTATCTTAGAAAGTAGCATATGGGAACTTGATTATCTCAACAATCTCTATATTCATTAATCAGGAAATCAGGGAGAATCTGCTATTTGATTGCAATGGAAGACAGATCCACAGGTATGATCAGGCTCTAGCATGTTTATCTTCATGTATAGGGCAATATCAAGAACTCTGACAATTTTCTGATGTTCACAATCACATATACTCCATATGATGAACAGGAATGAATCTTCAAGTAGCAATTGATAAAAATAGAAATAATCTTAAGGAATATATTGGGTAGTCACCACATGGCAGCACAGATATATGGAACAAAACGTGATGCTACATATATTTCAAAAAGGTTTATCATTCTTCATAATCTTTAGAAGAATGGAACAGGGGTGCATGTAAAATTACCACTTAATACCTTAACACAATTCTGTGGCATTTAAAGTTGATGATACACAGCCGGAAAAAGACTACCTTATCGGCAAGGGCAAGTAGCGCTATGTAGTATCACACCTTCAGTGCCTCATAGATACTGAGATGTAAAGTTGAACTCGCAAACTGATCAGAAGAACCATTACATTGACATAGTCAGATTTGAATGTACTAGTCTAGGGTTGTGGGCTGCAGCTGTACCAAGGTCTTCCCCTGACAATCCATAAGAAGACAGAAGCTTGAAGATCAAACTGTGCTGTGATGTGTTCCTCAATGCTCATCGACTTTCCCTGGGGCAATGATGAGTTAGTGCACCACATGGCAGCACAGATCTATGAAACAAACTGTCAGTGTGAAGCTTATATTGAGAGGTCTATCATTCTTTATCATGATCTTTAGAAGAATGGGACAGGGTGCATTTAAATTGCCACATAGTTCCTAGCGCTACATAGTATCACACCCTCAGCGCGTCATAGATACTGAGATGTGAGATTGAACCCCTCAAGTTGATCAGAAGAACCATTAGTACATTGGCATAGTCATATTTGGGTGTAGTACTAGTCTCAGGCTGCGGGCTGCAGCTTTACCAGGACAATTCACAGGAGGCTATCAGCTAGAAGATTTCAAACTGTGCTGTATGCATTCCTCAACGCTCATATGCATCGACTTTTCTTGGGAACCTGACCTTACGGGGAACGATTCCACACGTAACATTTGGTGCGTACAGTACGTAGGTACAGGAAAAGACAAATAGAAGAGGAAACGATGATGCATAAGTACAGGAAAACCGGATAATCAGTACAAGAAAACATTCAATCAATTTATTTTTCTCTCAACCCACTTGATCATCCTCCATCACACCTCGTTCTCGTTCTCGATCATCAACTCGACACCACAGGCCACCCACTCGAAAAATTCAAATAGTTAATCCCAAGCACAGCAGCCGTAGTCTCATTCAATCGATCTTTACCTATAACATAAACACAAACGCACAACACGTCAACCCCAAACCCAAAGTCGCCGGCGAGAGCATGAAAAAAAAACCATCAACACTCACGAACATAATGATAAACCATCACATCTCTCCCCGTACCCTCAGAATCCTCATAAACACTTTGTCCTCCAGGCGCATACACATTATCATGTGAAGCAAGGACAAGTGTACCAGGTTGATCGGTGACATCTTGACCGATGTCCGTTAGTGATTTGTTTGATTTGTCGAGGAAGGGACCGTTAGGGGAGACGGAGCGTCCTACGAGGACTTTGTATTCGCGGCCTGGGGGTGGGAGGTTGATTGCCTGTTTGATAGGAAGGGGTTAGGGATTAGATTAGGTAATTTACGGGTTAGGGAATGGTGAGGTGAGGTGAGGTGAGGTGAGGAGGGAAAAGGAATGAAACTTTGGGGGAGGGAAGGGGAGGGGAGGGAGGGGCTTACGTTTAGAGGTCCTGTTATTCCGTAGGAGAAGAAGAGGTAGTAGAAACCGTTCTTGTGGAATGTGAATGCACCTTCGGAGGGATGGTTGTCGCCTCCGGCTACATGTTGTCTCTACGAACCCGTAACAGTTTAGCTTCGGGCTTCTGCCATACACGTATACTGAACATACCGTAGTACTTATTGGTGTAGTGATATTCGTCATATCTACGGCGACGAGGGCAGTTAGCGCGCGCAGAAATTTTTGTGAGGCGCCGCGTCACGGTAACCGAACGACCTACTCATATGCACGATTCCATCCCTCCACGACCCATACGTGAACACGAGTTCCCCTCCGTCAACTTGAATGATATTAGGATCAACTACATTGAATATATCAGTACGAAGCGCCTCAGACCATCTGGCGAGGCCCGGGGGTGAATAACTTACTCGCATTATAACTATCATTCTCCGCACTCCGCACGACCTCACCCAGATCAGTCCAGTTGCCTGGTTCCATAGTATCGCTCGTAGCGACGCCGATGACGGAGGCGGTGGGTTCGGAGAGAGCGTAGTAGAGGATGTATTTGTTGTTGAGGAAGGATATGTCGGGTGCCTGCGGGGATGAAAGGGGAGAAAGTTTGATTTGATGACGGAAGGGTACTCGGTGGGAATGTAGTACTCACCCAAGTGTTTTGACAGTGGTCGGCTACTTGTATGATGGAGCAATTTGGTAGGACTGATCCTTGGTGGTCCCATGGTCTGTATCGAAGGTTGAGGTTAGACAGCACGAAAAGTTGAACAGGTTGGGTTACTCACCCCTCAAGTGATTTGGATGTATATATCGAGAAATTGGATCCTGTGCTGAATAAAAAGTACGACTGGGCCGCCGCCGCCGAGTTAGTTAGTTAGTCAAATCCGAATGCATAACGAAAAGAAGAGTATCGCCTTACCTGCGAATCAGGATTATAAATGATAGACGGATCCCGCAGTTCGAGGTTATCTACCAGAAGAAAAAAAAAATCAAGTACGTCGGTCAGTCGGCGTGCCAACTAGGGGGATGAATGAATGTAACTGACCTCCTCCAGGTAACGGTCCAGGCGTGGACTGAGCTTTGGCCGTGGTAAAAAGCAGACTAAAGGAAGCCGAAAGTATAGCCAGTGAGAGCGGAACCACGGAGGTTACTCGACTTCCGAATGAAAACATAATCTTGGGGCACGAAAATCGACACGAAAGATGATGCAACCACTGCAGAATTGAATTGGATTGAATGTTGAAACCCCCTCCGTGGCCCGTGGGCTCAATGGTTTATATAGTGTACATGTATAGCGGCAGTGACGGCGAATAGAGGCCACCCCCGGCCCACTCGTGACGACGGCCTTCGGGCTGTAATGTGGAGATGATTTCTATCAAGGTTCATGCGTGTCCATGCATGCATCGGTTTGGGTGGCAACTTGAACTTGAAGAAGTTGGAGTCGTTTCATTTTTTTACTCGGCTAGAGGAGACCTATGTGGAGCTGAGGAGGCGCTGAACTCGGCAGGTGGATTGGTTTGGACTTGCAGGCAGGCAAGGATTGTCATATGTAGCATGAGTTTCTTTGGGGGGTACTGTATTGACATCATTGCGTATTGAGCTGTGCACAGTAGCAAGTGCACTGCATTACCTGGAGGGAGGGAGAACATCGTATCATTGAAGTGCACATAGTACAGAAGAAATCACGCACGGAAAGTGAGGCCTTGAGGCCTAGAAACGCTTTGACTAACTCTCTTGTCATCGTGACCATTGACTTCATGGTCCTTTGTCTAAATCCTCGCACGAAGCAGAATCTCGAACTTGAAGTCAAGCTTCACTTGCGCGCGCCCTCCAGAAACCCCCCAACGTCAAGGTTCGTCATCGTTTCGCTCACTGCTGAGTAAATCAAGATGAAGGTCGACCAACGAGCAAGGTATAGTGGTAATGCGCCAGATAGAATTCAGATGAGGTGGTGTGGAAGCAAGAGTCGAGATCGCCAGCACGCCGCGTTCAAGTTGCGCTAAATTTTTGTACGTGTGGCAGTGCAATATATACTTCTTTTCTGACCTCTCGTACTCGACTATGCACTGGGCTTACTGATATTTTTCAACAAGTTGACTAGGATCGCTCAAATAAAAATCTCCTGAGAGCGTACTGAGGCCTGCAGGCCTGAGGTTTGGCATGAAGCGCTCGCTAGCATAGTACTAGCGCTTACCTCGAAGCCGTCCTCCTTTCGCCTTCATTCTCTTTGCCTTCACTTTTCTGTCTTCGTCTGTTCATCACCTCTCACTGAGGCTGTTTCATTCTTTCTCCATCGCAGCAGACTCGAACGGACCTGGAGCTGGGAATCAAAGGCGTCAACACCTGGTGGATGACCACGAAACGCGGAAGACATTTTCTCCAGATCAGTTCTTGTTTTAGCTTGCACGACCTCATCCGAATGTTTCTTTTCGCAAGTGAGCTACTTATGTATTCTAAATCTTCCAAAATCATTCGCGACCCCGATCGTCCCCACACAGAACTTCTTTACGAGCGGCACTCGACTCATTCCCCGACTCACGGTGCGTTGCTGAGCTTTCTATCTTTCACTCTTCCTCATTAACTTCCAAATCTTCCAACTACTTATGGCCCAGGGATGCATCGATGAAGCTTTGAAGTGGCGGCGAATTTGACAGTTTCACACAAGAAATGTAATGTAATGTGATCCTGATCCTGAACGTAATGAACCTTTTGCGTTTGCAATCGTTAACGACTACAAAGGACGACCGAGTCGTGAATATGATATGATATGGACGCTCAACTCAACTGACATCCTGAGTCACTGATCCTGCTATCACTCGCTCTCTTCCATTGATCCAGCTGGATTCTGGATTCTGGTTGCAGGTCGTCAGGCGGGGTTCACGCATCGACTCGGAGGTGATCCATAGCCTGATGTGGTACGTACTACATAATGCAATACTCTGGGAGGGATCATCGTCGTCCGTACTCCCCCCAGGAGATTCCCTTCAGTTCCCGAGAAGGTTCGCTATGAAAAGCTTTGTTATTTCTCGTATCCAGGTTCGCTTATTTGGAAATTTAAACGTTTAGACGTTGACATTTGAATATGTAGTTGGACAAGAGTCAAGACGATTCAGAAATTCGTCTTTGAATTCAAGCACCAGAAAGAAGGATATCTTGCTGTAGCTCTTGCTGTACACGAAAACCCAGGAGATCTAGTTGATAATCTGAGAAAAGATCATGGTGCCAGGAATGGCTACTCGGCATATGCTAATGCAGTGGTGTCTAAGTAGCAGGAAAGGATATACGAGGTGATCGAAGCGGGAAGTATGTATTCTCGTATTCTCGTACTTATTCAATTCAAGAAGCTGTATAACCACGATGAACGTTCGTACTGTTACTCGATAACATACAGTACACACTCCGTAGAGCTCGGAACGACTCTATTTCAGAATCTCGCCTAAGCCGTAATTTCAAAACTTTCAAAGTGGGATCATGGATGATGTCGACGCATGCCCATTGGCTCGGTTCTTTAGCTTTGATTAATGATTTCTCGTAGACCCGTGGGTTGTCAGGCTCCAGGCTCGGAAGCTCCGTTATATTGAAAATCGCGAAAAAAAAAAAACGATCTTTCTTCTCTTCGTCCATTTACTCCACGGCCCTCCCCAACCCTCCCCTCCGTGGTACTTCGTACTTCGTCCTACTTACGGCGAGCTGAAGCCTGCTGAAGCAACTCTGTGACTGTTCGCTTGGGGTTCGTTCGCGCTTCGCGCATGAGGCTGTAAACTCTGAAGGGATGCCGGATATATCGGATGCGTCGTTGAAGTGGATAAGGTTGATTTACTCGACTATGGTCGTTGAGTCTATGTTTTTCGGTGCGTTGGCACGGTCGTCCTATGTGACAACCTATATACACTTACTAAAACCGTAAATGTCGGTGCACCACACAGGCATGTATCTCATCATTGCGCTCATGTCAATGTACACCCTCATGTAAGTAACTCTCATGCACCATATGTTCAAAAAAAAAAACCCCCTCATTCATTCAATGCCGCGTTATTATCATATCATATCATATCCGAATATCATTCACCTGGAACGGAACTGGAACCTCCACTTGGAAACTTGAAACTACAACAGCACAAAAGGCCTATTCAAATCCAAACCTCGATTCATTCTATTCACCGTCATGCTCCTAATGTTATCAATGTCAACCGCACACCTAGTTATCCATTTCTACTCTTACAGAAATCAATTCCCAACTATAAATTCGGATACGGATTCTCAGGGGCCTGTTATGGATAGGTTGGATAATAGGCTTACGCTTACGCTTGAGATTATTGAGAGGGCTTCTGTATGTTTGTTCTTTTGCACCTAGCCTACTCCGAGTCGGAGTTCACATCAAAGGTTAATGCTGATTCTGACGATTCTGTCTTGGGTTTGCTTTGTTTTAGTATCTTCTCAGTGATATTATCGTCGTATGGCGGACTTGGTTCATCTGGTACAATAGTATCTGGGTAAAAGCCTACCTTGCGGTATGTCTACTCGCAACTGCTGGTGAGTCCAAGTTCGACTTCTTCAATCCTTCTTGCCCGCCCGGGAAACTGACTTGGAATGCATGGAACATCGAACACTGTCTACAGCTACGTCACTCACGTTAGCGGTTTTCAATGTATTCACAAACCATAAAGGAACTTATTACTCGACATTCGAACAAAATATGCTTGGGACGTTTTGTTTATTGATAACGAATTTTAGTACGACGATTTTATGTGGGTATAAGGCATGGTGAGTTGTCGTGTCGGATGAATTCATGTTCATGCACAAGTACGTGCCAGTGATAGCTCACTATGCCTATACTATCATAGGATATATCGAAAAGAAGTCAAAGCGTATTTGATACAGATTAACCGGAGAACGCAGGTTGAGAATATATTAATGGCTATGGTTGAATCTGGTGCTGCTTATTGTTTATTCTGGGTAAGTAAAAGTAAACCTGATCCCGTCCCGAGGTCACATACATGCGTACATTAACGTTAATTATATGAATCACAGGTCTTCATGGTCATGGGAGATTTCGGATTATTCAAAGACTACGGATTCGAATGGTGGCAACCTCACTTTTCCGTAAGTCATTTCATCGTATATACACCCTATCTTTCCGTAATTAACTGATACACCGAATCATTAGGGGATCTACGTCGCTTCAATCGTACTAATGGTCTCATACCAAACTCTCTCACCAACCGCTACCCTATCAACCTTTAACTCATCTTCACATTGGGACTCTGAACGAACAGCTCAATCTGCATCAAGATCAACACCTGTAAGGCTGGGGTTATTGGGTTCGACGACTGCGCGAGAGGAGCATCATCCTCAGGCTCTGCCAAGACCACCGAGAGCGTTAGTTGAAGTTCGGTCTTCGAGGGACGAGGATTCGCGCCGTGTGATGGATGTGGAGTTGAGGGATGTGGGGGATTCGGATGCTTTGGATGCTTCGGTATCGAGTAAAAGGTTTCAGGACGAAATTGATATCTGACGCGATTGTTTTGGAGTTATGAGGTTTTTGAAACTTGGTGGATCTATGATACGTGTATAGTTAGTGTGTTAACTGTATAAGCTATTTACATAATTGAATTTCGGATACCTACACAAGCTCCAGAGAGCGTTGCATGAGTACCAGTACCACCTGTGGATTAACCTGCATGCGTGAACCCGCCTGACGATGTACAACCCCGATGGAAGAGAGCGAGTGGTGGCAGATTCAATGGAAAATGACATCGTCATCAGGACATGGAGAACGTCTGAGTACTGAGTACTAGTCCTTATCGAAGCTGCCAAACTCAGGACCCTTCCATGAGAAGAGTGCTAGTGAACGATAGAGAAAGTCAAGCGACGCACGCACGCAGAGAACGAATTGGGGAACCGTGACGCGCTAATGCTCGCGAAAAACTTCCAGTGCGATGACTCGCGAAGAAACCTCGAATAACCATGAATATTTGATAACTCCCCGCTTCTTAGTCCCTGGATGTACCGTACCGTCTTTGTTGCTCGGCCTAGAATACACCTGGGGAGCTGGTAAGAGCATCATAGCTCATCTCGCAGTAAATGAGAAAAAACGCAACCAACCTCGCATAGCGGCCGAATCAGGTGTTGTAAGACGGTGACTTGAAGGCAATCGAACGTCTGGGTAGGCGATGCGGGTTTCTGGCGCTAGTTTCGATATTGGCAATGGGCGCTACTGGGCGCTAACCTTATCACATGATTCCTAATTCACCGATGACGTGTTTTCTTTTGACTCAATTTCACCGACACGTCCCAATGCCTCAAGTCCATCCATCCAACGCCCTTTCTTGGCTCTTGATATAGACATCTCTCGGTGGTATAAAAGCCTCTGGATATCCAAGGATGTACGATACACACTGAATCTACTTCACTCGAATATGTCTACTGAACCCATTCTAATCGTGAGTTTCTCGAATCTCAAGTTGGTTAATTCCCGACGTGACCTCTTTCAATTATTTGCTTAGGTCGGCGCTGGACCCGTAGGTTCGTATATCGACTTCTTTTCTTTCTTACGATGTAAATGACCTTCCCTTCCCTTCTTCCAGGTCTCGTACTCGCTCTAACGCTCTTACGCAATGGAATACGTCCTCGAATCATCGACAAGAACGATAATTACAGAGTCGGGCAGAAGGGGTCTGGTGTTCAGGTACGTCTCCACCTTGACTTCCGTTTCTCACTAAAATGTACTTCAAAACGAATCTGACTGTGTACCCTCCCCATGTTCAGCCACGAACTATCGAGATATTCAAGTTCTTGGGTATTCTACCTACGATAATGAAAAATGCGGAAATATACCCTTCCCAAGTCCATCGATATTCATCCCCTGATGATGGGAAACCCCCGAATGTTGTCACTATGCTTGAACCGATGGAAGGTACACCATTCTATCCCTATGCAAGTCTTCTCGCTTATTTCCTCCTCTCTTCGAATTCCTCAACTAACGTGCCGTGTGTAAAGTTAAACTGTCTTCTCATAGGTCAAGACAAACTCGAACAAATCCTCCGTTCTCATCTAAAACACGAATACGACCTTTGCGTCGAATTAAACACCGAGCTTATTTCGATAGAGCAGTTTCCCGAATACGTTCTCGCGAAGATCGTCAAGCGGAACACGACTGAAGAAGAACCCGAACTTACCGAAACCGAAACCGAAACTATGGAGTTGAAATGCGCGTATGTGGTGGGTGCTGATGGAGCGCGTAGTATTGTGAGGAAACAGTTGGGGTTGACGTTTTTGGGGGAGAGTATGAAGGATGAGGGAGTTGTTACGGGTGATATTTATATGACGAGAGGGGTTGAGGATGTGGGTATTCGTATTCTCATTCCTGAATCCTCCTACCTTGTTTTTCTCACCTGTTTTTTTCTTTCGTAGAAATGGCGAACATGGCAGCACGGTCAACAACGCATGTGAGTGTACCCCCACCCACTATTACCACAATTAACCCACTCCTAACCTTCCTTCCTCAATAAACCCAGCGTATCCCTCCGTCCATTCGAACTCTCCCACCAAGGCCGCCACAACTTCATGATCGGAGGGACGCAAATTGACATTGAAAAAGTCAACTCGAGTCGTGAAGAGATAATCAAAGCGATCTATGAAATCACGGGAAGGGAGGATGATTTTGAGTTTGGGGAGTTGATATGTACGGGTGTTTGGAGGCCGAATGTTAGGATGGTTGATAGGTTTGGTGTTGGGAGGGGGTTTGTTGCGGGAGGTGAGTACTGGTTTTTGGGTTTCAGGGGTATGATGTGAACTTATGGATTCGATGCATAGATGCTGCACATGTTCATAGTCCTACTGGAGGTCAGGGTATGAATTCGGGTGTTCAAGATGCTGTAAGTCACCATCACCACTACCACCACCAATACCCTTCCCTCCCTCATTCTTTCTAACTAACTAACACCAATTACACACAGTTCAACCTCGGCTGGAAACTTTCCCTTTCCTACAAATACAAAAACGTCTCCCCGCGCCTCCTCTCATCATACACAAACGAACGTCTACCTGTTATTGCGGAGATGTTGGATATGACGACGAAGATTTTACATAAGGTCTTTTCGCCTCCTGGACCTCCCGAGGGCGCCGCAGCCACGGAAGCCGCCAAAGCAGGCAAAGGCAAAGCCGCCACCGCCCAAAGCAGAGGCAAAGATAGCGACAGCGATAAAGATGATAGTTTTTGGAAACGCGGATTCGAATTCAAACAACTCGGTGTTAATTACTGCGGGAGTGATATAATCGTTGATCAACGGAACTTCAATGTTACTCGAGATGGAGATGGAGGAAACGGAAACGGAAACGGAAACGCGTACGCTCGCGATCGCGACCCGTATCGCTCGAGTGGGGATGGGACACTGAGAGCAGGGGATAGAGCTCCTGAGGCTCCTGGACTCGTCCGAGTGGGATTGGCGGGACTGGTACTCGAAGGAGGAACCGAAGGGGCCGAAACGACCCTCTTTGAGATCTTCGGACCGACTTACCACTCTATCCTCGTATTCCCCAACTCCGAGTCCAACTCCAACTCCGATACATCGAAACGCACACTTACGGAAGTGGTAAAAGCGGTATCTGCGTATCCAAAGGGTCTTGTGAAGATTTTTGTTATTGTTAATTCGGCTTTTGCTTCTGCTTTATCTTCTGCTTCATCTGAGGCGGAGGCTTCATCTGAGGCTGGGGTGGCTGAGGTTGGGAAGGATGTTCTTGAAGAAGTAGTCGATGGGGTGTTCATTGATCGTGATGGGTTTGCTTATAAGCACTATGGGTTCGAGTCGGACAAGTCGGGCGACCAAGGCCAAGGCAAGGGAGCGGGTATTGTAGTTGTTAGACCTGATGCGTATGTTGGGGCACTGGTTTGTGATGGGGAGGATGTGAAGAGTTATTTTGAGAGGATTTTTGTTTGAGTAGGTACGAGAGGATCGATGAATGAAAGTCGTGTGGTAGAAAATACTTTTGGTGTACGAGGAAGGATCCTGCGTTTTCGTATATCATGGTTAAAAGAGGAATTGAAAAGGGAACAAAAAAACTCGTCACCTGTGCGATTCGAACACACGCGCTCAAAGAGCAACCGCTTACGTGCTAATGATAGCAGGCGATCCCGTTAACCACTCCGGCAAAGTGACATGTTAGCATTGGTTTTGTAGTGGTAGATGAAGCTGCAGCTGCTGTCGATCAAACGGGTGAAACTAGGGGAGATAACGTTCTCACGCCACAGACGTGTTTCCTTCTGTTTCCTGCCGCCATAACGAACGCGTCTCCACCACCAAGAGTTTCCAATGGCCGCTTGAAGGACTCTGGGATCACTAGTAAACTCGTTGAGATTATTGGGAATGTAGTTGATGAGACGACTAAAAAAAAAGGTTGGGTTTAGAAATCTAGGAGGGGGGATTTGGTGAGCACCGGGCCAGTGTATGCCATTCTCAAATGATTTTGAAATTGGAATGGAACACTCTGAGCTCTTTACACAGTTGTTTTCCGGCAATGTGAACTTTCTGAATTCATGACTTTTGCATACTTCTTTTTCTTTTTCTTTCTGGTTGCGAATCGCGTTTTCGGGTGTCCAGTGCAAGTTTGGAGAAGGCTGCGCCGGGATACCAAAAACGGAATCGGTTCGTCAACCACATTCACTCAAGCGTTGTGCCAGTGCCAGTGGATTGTGGAATGCAATGGACATTTCCCCGAATAATTGACTCGCGGCGCAAGGTTTGTGGTCTTTTGTTCTAGCTTCGGAGGCCACTCGAGAAAAATCCCACAACAAAAAAGAAAAATCGTTCGAATCCACTTCGCCGGCGTCTTCGAGTCCCCCGGCGGGCCATTGTCCTATGCGTCTTGGGGCCACTTGATTCGCTTTGACATAACCCTATATAACTGGTCTGCTCGAGCTCGACCTCCCCTCAGTCACTTCTCACTCGACTTCAACGCGCCTACGCACCTCTCAACACACCCAACAAAGTGTCCGTACCGATCTACCGCTATGCCTTCCCCCTCAGTCCACATCGGCATAGCCTTATACTCCCAAGTCGATAGCCGAGGTCGACCAATAAGCCCCCACTGGGCAATCGTAGCCCACAGTGAAAACTACTTCTCCTCCGACCACCAAGCCCGCGTCTTCCAAATAACTCGTCAACCACCCTCTCAACACTGGTCCCTAACATACAAAGTCTGTTCCCTAACTCAAGCATCCTCTCTCCTCGGCGTTGTCCACGTAGCCACACTCCCGTACTCGATGAAAGAGTTGGAGCGGTTCGCGATGCGTTTCAGAGCGGAGAGGGATAGTGATGATTATAGTGGGTTGTTCATTTGGAGTTGTGAGGGTTGGGTTATTAGGTTCTTGTGGGGGTTGCATAGGTTGGCACCTAATTCGTTTAGGCTTCCTTGTGATGTTGGGAAACTTTATAATCGTGTTAGGGAGGTTTGTGAGCCTGCTTTGAAGAGGGTTTGGAGTGAGAGTAGGAGGCCGGGTGTGGTTCCGCTTTGAAAGACGAGGTATGTGTATGTCTGAGAGTGCTGGTCATGGGCTAACTTTGCTTGTAGTATAGCGCGCTTTTCTGGAGCTACGCACAAAAATCTAAAATGTATATAGGTATCACTGAGAGGCGGTTTCGCCGATGATCAAGTGGTAGATTA